>OY755203.1:27928009-29128009 GCA_963576765.1 Draba incana | reverse complement strand
TTTGATTATTTATATTTTCAATATTTATTTATTATATATTTCATTTTTATCTCTGTTTATTTTTGTTTAACAGGCTGATGGCGGTGATCTTCCTCCGATGGTTAAAGTGATGGAGAAAACTCATCGGAGGAAGGATGGGACGTTTGTTACCGCTCAAGCGGAACAAACGTTCAACGCGTACAATGCACGACTGCAAGAGTTTGATGAGTCTGTCCAGTCTACGATGGGTCTCGAAGATTTCGATAGACTTTACGACGAGGTAATTTATTACGTTTTTATTTTGTATTATAACTTATTTTTAATTATAACTTATTTTTAATTATTATTTTATTGTATAACACTTTTATTTTTTAGGTTGCACCGAAGAAGAAAGGACGAACAATGGGTGTTGGATCCATCAAAGATGTCCCGACAGCTTGTTCGTCTTCTCAATATTCTTACTCTCCGGGTTCGTCTCAGCCGCGTGTGACCGCTGAGTTGCAAGCTGCTAAAGCTGAGATTGCGCAGCTAAAGACGGAACAAGCGCAGCTAAAGACCCATGTCGGGTCATTGACCAGTCTCTTTGACATCATTGCAGTGGATAACACGGCATTAGTCAATGCCTTGCAAGGCATGCCGCGTCCTCCACCGCCTCCTACACCTCCCAGTGCAACGCAATTCCACCAAGAGTTCGAAGATATCGTGAACCTAGGGACCCAACAACAGCCGTAGGATTAGCATTTTAATTTTATTTGTAACGGATAATTTTATTTGTAACGAATAATTTTATTTTGTATCGGATAATTTTAAATTTTTATTATAATAATTTTTAATTTATAATATTTTTTGTATAATAATTTTTTTAAAAAAATGTTACCAATGGACGCTAAATCGATGCTAAATCGATGCTAAATTAGCGTCGAATTAGCGTCGACACCTGATTCGTTCGACGCTAATTCGACGCTAATGTAGCATCGAATTAGCGTCGAACGTATCAGGTGTCGACGCTAATTCGACGCTAATTTAGCATCGATTTAGCGTCCATTTACTATCGAGACGTTTCGATGCTAATTTGACGCTAAAGTCGCGTCGAATTAGCGTCGAAATATTGTGTCGGATTAGCGTCGAACATCCGACGCTAAATTAGGGTCCAAGTAGCGTCGAAGTTCATTTCGACGCTAAAATTACGTCGAAAATGAATTAGCGTCGACGATTTAGCGTCGAAATATGCCGACGCTAAATCAGTGTTTTCTTGTAGTGAACAAATCAAAAATCTTGACTGAGAATTGAGAAACAAATGACATTCTCATTTTTAAACATAACCAAACCAAAACCATACTTATGCATTTGTTGTTTGATAGATGATAATTGTTCTGGGAATCATTAGGAAAATTGTGGTTTGAATATGGCATTTCATGGTTGTGTATGATGGATAGGCATGTATGGATTGTAATATATGGATGCTAAATATAAATGATTGAGTGGTATAACCATCCATTGACACAATTTTCTTTCCACGTATATGAAATTTTCAAGGAGAAGGCACTGTGGATATGTTACGATGGATACAAGTAACAAATATACTTACAACGATCGAAGATTAATTGGAATTGGGTTTCGGTTTGATTTTTGGTTTTTGGCTTCCTAAATTTTTGGGTTTTGTTGGAATTTGATTTGGAATTAGGTTTCGGTTTTATCAATTTAGGAGTAGAAACATCGATTCCTGCTAAAGATTTTTCATCATGGTATGCCTCTTCCTAATTCCATAACATCACGTCGTTCTTTTGATCCGTCCAAAGCTGCATCTTCGTACATACAATTGATTGCAATCGATGTACCGAATGAAGACGTTGTTTTCGTGTGTACGTCTTCGAGTCTTTAACTCTCTTGACGAGCAAGCTCTAAAACAAATTGAGACCTTATGGGTTTCGTGGGATTTAGACCACAAAAAAAAGAGAAGAAAAGTCAAAGAAATTAAAGAAACAAAGAGGGTAGTATAGATATTAACCACAAAAAAAGTATATTTACCATGAAAAGTGTCTATACACGTAAAAACTTTGAAAAAAGTATCTTTAGATGTAATAAATCCTAAAAATAATCCAATGTTAAAAACCTCCATAAGCTAAGTTCTTCTTACTCCCATAGAAATCAAAAATTTGTTTGGCAACAATGGAACATGATTACAGCAACAACGTCGGATGGTCCCGTGGACAAGAATAGCCTCAAAATTCTCTAATTAATTTATTATCTGCAAAACAACGGTTCAAAAATTTCACAGAAACACCATATCCAATCTTTAAAATCCAAGATAAAAAATCAAAGAAGAAATTATCTGAAGAAGAATGTTTGAGGAAGCCCAAGGTTTCAAATACTTCATATGTTTTTCTATATTAGATGTTTTGGTTAAAAGCACAAGAATTAAGAAAAAAAATTTCTTTCAAAAAGTATAAATAATTATGTAAACTAAAAATAACTTAGCCAATTATTAAAAAGACGGTAAAATACTATTGGTCACACAATTTTCAATAAATGTAAAAACAACATAAAAATATGAGAACATCTTATATTCTGAAACAAAAAAAAAATCTCTAAAACATTCTATATAGAGAAACAGATGGATATAAGAGAAGGTGAAGAAAAATAGTAATCGAGAAATCGGGTTTGCATCTTCTTATCAAGATTAATTTTGGATGAGAATAGAGATGAAGAGGAAGAATAATAAAAAAAATCTGAGATTACTAGAGTCTAGTAACCCTTGTCTAATTTCAGCCATATGATGTTCACACAATTTAATTAATGAACGGCTCAGAAATTTTTTTTATGCAACTAGATTTATTTATTTTTAATCTATTTTTCTCATATTTCTCGTTGCTTTAGAGCACCCTCATTGGAAATATTTAAATGTCTAAAAACTTAATATAATTAAACAAATTGGTGTTTTAAGTTTACGACTAGTGTAATATAGGATTTTTTTTCCAGAGATTAGACACGTGAAATGTCTAAAAGTTAATAAATTTAATAAAAAAATACAATTAGACACTACTCAAAATGTCTGCAATGAGGGTGGCACTATGGTATTAAAAAAACTGTGTAGAGTGGAACAAATATACTTTACGTTAAAAGTATGTTTATTAGAACAAAAAGTTGAGAAAATATGTCTAAGTTTTAACAATAATACTTTTTAAGTTTTAACCCTTTGATTAAAAGCACTTCATGATACCAAAAATTAAAAACATATCGCTTGCTTGTAATTTTTTTTTTCTCCTTAGTAATATTCTTACAAATCTTCTCATCTTTCATGAAATTCATATGCTTAGCCAACAAAAAAAAAAAAAAAAAGTTGTCGCTTGCTTGTAGTAGTAATATATATATATATATATATATATATATATATATATATATATATCTCCTATCTCAATATATAAGAGTTGTACGTAATAATAGAGTGCTAAGTACATGAAATTGTAAATAGTTTACTAGAAAATGCAACAATGCCAACAAAACCCATAAAATTGTAATACGTGATATGATTTTAAACAATACAACTAGAGAGAAGGGTTGCAGTTGAGTTTATAAACCGCAGCGACGGATTCAACGACGCCTCTCAGAGTAATATGATTTAAAGGAGAGTGATTGAGATCAGCTTGGACCACTGCTTCTGCATCCTCACTAGTCACTGATCGGTCTTTCGTAACCCTCATGTCAATCTCTGCGACCACATCGCGGAGATTCGTCTTCTCATCCTTTTTGTCTACTTTCTCATTACGAGCAACCGCCTTTTTGGCCACCGTGGCTAGGCCATCGGCAACTTCTCCGACAGCCCTAGCTTCTATCTCTTTGATGGCAGCCAAGTCGGTGGTTTCCACGGGCTTGTCGCCAGCATTAATAGCCGCTGCTTTGAGAGCTTCCGTTAAAGTTGTCGATCTTCCGATAAGTGCTTCAGCTGCCGTGGATATTTGCTCTTTAGGGCCTACAAACTTTTTTCATAGGCTTTAAATATCATTCCATACACAAATATCTAACAGATATTTTTTTTTTTGAAAATATATCTAACAGATATTTATTAGGCAAATAATAGTAAAAAAATTGGAACTTAGGTATATGATTTTGTTTTTCGATTTATGTGTATATATATATATATATATATATATATATATATACTGAAAATTATTACCTGTCCACCTGAAGTAGTAGATTGAGAGACGCTAAGGTGCTCTTCCACAGAGACGTTTGTGAAAGTAGCATCATTCTCATCTTTTATTGAACGCATCGTTTTATGCTTTTACTTTTTTTTTTTTTTTTTTTTGCTTTTACTTCTTTCGTTTGTTGTATTGCATGTGTTCTTCATTTTCCTGTTTTAAATAAGAAAAAACGGGACGGTTCCGTTACGTTTTCTCTTCATCTCGAGACTAACTACAATTGACACGTCGGCCGAACAGTTCACGTGTCCATATTAGAATGTTTGTGGGACAGTGACCCTTGGATGCACTAATGAGACCAACGAGATTATATAGGCTAACATAAAAAAACAACCGTTATCTTCCTACATTTAATAGAAGGTCATTTAGCTCGATACACATGGAGAGTTACAAAATTAACTATATATCAATAATATTTTAAAACTAAATGACACTTTTGTAATTCAGTTGTAACGCCATGTAGGGGTCAAATCTCCCCTAGAAGAATCGATAAACCAAACGGCTTAACACGTGTCTAACCGGCTCAGCGGTCGAACCTAGAAAACGCAGGCCCGTCAAAGGCCCATCACTGTTCATTCCAGCGCTGTTCAATCCCTCTCAACCGGCCCGGCTCAGAGTGACCGGAACTGTTCAAGTCGCCTCGACTGGAACTGTTCATACCGCCCAATTTTACTTATATATAGACATGTACCCCTTCACTTGTAAGGACCGGGTTTTTCTGATAAAAACACTGTTTACAGCTCTGATCTTGGTTAATAGGAACAATCTCAAGAACCCTAATTCTATCTTTCTCTAAGTGCTTGAAAACCCTAAAGAAGCTCTATTTCAACGAATCTTCACAAATTCTATTGTGTGATTATTCCAGCTCGCACAATTTGGCGCTAGAAGGAGGGGAAACTCGCAACACTAGCTTCATACACGAAACAAACGCTTAGACGAACCCGCTACTCGCAACATGTCAATAACGAACCCGCAGTCTCCAGCGGCCGAAGATTCAGGTCCAAGCGAGCCCATTGTGGCTGGGCTAATCAACCAGTCCGCATTGGGGGCGGAAGCAGGCAGACCTGTCCCGACAGAGAACCAGGCAACCGCCAATACAAACACGGCCGACCCGTCCACACCAGGAGATTTCGGTCAACTCAAAGCAATGCTCGAACAGTTGCTCGAGCAGTCGCAAAACCAGGAAACGATCAACAGCAACCTGACTGCTGAAATCAGGGCCTTGTCGACAACTCGTCAGTCTCGAGGGCTACCTCAAGGTAACGCGCTTCGCGTCACCCCGCTCGCTCTAAACTTCTCCCAGGCGGCATCGCCTTTGGCTCGTGGCACTCGCGAAGATCATACGCCAACACCTCTCAGAGACGGAACCATCCTCGTCGCTGGTGCTCCCGGCGGCATAGCTGCAATCGCAGACAATTCAGAAGGACGTGAATTCGGAGCAGCTCGGCCCAGTCGACCGACTAGTCGTATCCAGAGTCGGGATGAGGGCGAAATCGCAGAAAATACGCGATGGATGGAACAAGCCGAAGCCCTAACCGCCCGTAGAGCTGTCGCTTCGCAGGGAACGGAAATGGACGAGCTCAGAGCCATCTTGCAGCATAACACTCGCGATCTCAAGGATATGAGGTCACAGGTCCATCGCGCAACCAGCAAGGCGCCGGAACTCGACCGTGTTCTTGAAGAAGCTCGCACTACTCCTTTTACCGAGCGAATAACAAAGGCACGTTTAACTGACCCAGGGAAGCTCAAGATTCCTATCTACGAGGGAAAGGGCGACCCCACGGAGTATATCAGAGCATTCTCAATCGCAATGGGGCGAGCTAATTTCAGGCTCGACGAAATCGATGTTGGTTGCTGCCTCCTCTTCGTGGAGCATCTCCAAGGGGTGGCCCTCTATTGGTTCACGGGAATGAAAAGGAACTCTATCGACAGCTTCGCCCAACTCTCCGAGGCCTTCCTAAAGCAGTATTCCGTCCTAATCAAACGCAGGTCATCGGAGGTGGACCTTTATACTATAACACAAGCGGCCGGCGAGCCCTTGGGAGTTTTCATTGAACGCTTCAAAGCGATGCTTATTCAGGTAAAAGGGATTGACGACAGATCCGCCCTAAGTGCCCTGCGAAAAGCTTTGTGGTACAGCTCGGATTTCCGAAAGGAGATGACAATTAACGAGCCCTCGTCAATTCAAGATGCGCTTCATCGCGCTAACGGCTTCGCAAGAAGCGAAGATGAAACCAAAATCCTGAGCCAGAAGCATGGAAAGGCCAGGAATCCTAGTCCGCAAGAAGTCCCAGTCGCGACAAAGAGGAAGCCGGGCAATTTCGTACAACATGAAGGAGGTTTCAAGGGGGCCCATAACTACCAGGTGGACTCGCCCGACTACGGTCGAGGAAGAGGGCGAGGCCGCGGAAGAGGCGCCCCTGGTCGCGCTAGCGGCAACACTTGGTCGAGAATATCGCAGTATGACGAGTCGGCTTATTGCGACTTGCATAAGATGGAGGGACACTCGACGGCTAATTGTAGAGTCCTCGGCATGCGACTCGCAGCAAAGTTGGCCGCCGGCGAGCTCAAAGGAAACATCAATGTTAACGATTTTCAGCTCAAGCAGTTCGACGATGCAAGAGAAGGGGACGGCCCGTCGGGAGACAACAGGAATAATAAGCGAGACCGACGAAACGACGAGGCCCACCTCGACCGACGAAACGGTAATGATGGCCGGAGCACCTCGAAAAAGAAAATCTGTAACATGATCATCGGCGGCTCGCGCTACTGCTCTAACACCGTCTCGTCGATCAAAGCCTATCAGAGAAGAGCGGAGGTAGGGGCGAACAAACCCGAACCGTCGAAGTTCCCGAACGATGTCATCCAGTTCGAAGAGAATGAGGTCGATGACATTGACAAACCTCATGACGACCCGCTTGTCATCCGACTCTCCGTCGCAGGATGGGACACGGGTCGCGTTTTAATCGACACTGGGAGCACAGTTGACATCATTTTCATAGACGCTCTGAAGCGTATGGAAATTGACCTCGCACAAGTCGAATCCTATCCTAAGCCATTGACCGGATTCAATGGTGAGACGACGATGACACTCGGTACGGTCAAGCTTCCTGTAAGTGCGGAAGGTGTGACTAAAATAGTTGAGTTCGCAGTCTCGGACAACCCGGCAATTTACAATGTGATAATGGGAACTCCTTGGCTAAACTCGATGCTCGCCGTCGCCTCAACGTATCATCTCTGTCGCGCCTATCTCTACGTATTTCTCTGGGAATTTGTCGTTTATACAAACCGATATGACAGGCTCGCAGGTCGGGCCCGCGATCTGTAGCTGCTATAAGAGGTTTGAGATTTCCTTGACGGGCTCCCTGTCTGTCTTAATCTTTTTTCGCGGCTCGCTTGGGATCGGCACTGTCGCCAGAGTTCTTAGTTTGTTCGCGGTCATGAAACAAGATCTTGACGCCGACTGACTTCCTTCTGATTGTTCTGACGCTGAATAAGCCGTCAGACTCGACCTCATCGAATTCCTCAAGAAAAACATCGGTACATTCGCATGGTCCGCGGAAGACATGCCCGGGATCGATATCGGCATCATCAGTCACGAGTTAAACTTGGACTCGACCTACAAACCTATAAAGCAAAAGCGAAGGCGACTAGGTCCTGATAGGGCTCAAGCGGTAAATGACGAAGTAGACAAACTCTTGCAGGCTGGCTCGATCTCTGAGGTCAGATATCCGGAGTGGCTTGCGAACCCAGTCGTCGTGAAGAAGAAAAGTGGCAAGTGGCGAGTCTGTGTAGAATTCACGGATTTGAATAAGGCATGCCCAAAACACAGTTTCCCTCTTCCTCACATCGATCGCCTCGTCGAGGCGACATCTGGAAACAAGTTGTTGTCATTTATGGACACCTTCTCTGGCTATAATCAGATCTTCATGCACCCCGGCGATCGCGACAAAACATCTTTCATCACAGACCGCAGAATCTATTGCTACAAAGTCATGCCCTTTGGACTTAAGAATGCTGGGGCTACTTATCAGCGATTGGTAAATAAAATGTTTGCGGGCTTACTCGGCAAAACGATGGAGGTTTACATTGACGACATGCTCGTCAAATCACTCGAGGTAAAGGACCACGTCGGCCACCTCGCAGAGTGCTTTGCGTTATTAAACAAGTATAACATGAAGCTAAATCCGGCTAAGTGTCACTTCGGTGTAACGTCCGGCGAGTTCCTCGGCTACATGGTTACTCGTCGCGGGATCGAGGCAAATCCCAAGCAAATCGACGCACTCATCCAGATGCCTTCACCAAAAACGAAAAGAGAAGTCCAGCGACTAAACGGCAGAGTCGCGGCCTTGAACCGATTCATCTTGCGCTCTACTGATAAGTGTTTACCTTTTTATGAAACGCTCAAGGATAAGAAGGGGCAGCTCGACAAGATTTCGAGTGGACTGAAAAATGTGAAGAAGCCTTCCAGAAGTTGAAGCAGTATCTCGCGACTCCACCTGTTCTGACAGAGCCGATAGCTGGCGAACCGCTCTATCTTTACATCGCGGTCTCGACCTCGGCAGTTAGTGGGGTTCTGATTCGCGAAGACGGCACCGAGCAAAAGCCTATTTTTTATATTAGTAAGTCGCTAACCGATGCAGAAACAAGATATCCTTTGACGGAGAAACTTGCGCTCGCAGTTATTACGTCGGCTCGAAAGCTTCGACCGTATTTTCAATTACATTCGATCGTGGTTCTAAGTACTTTTCCACTGCGAGCTGTTCTCCACAGTCCGACTCAGTCCGGGCGACTCGCCAAATATGCGATTGAACTAAGCGAGTTTGATATCGAGTACCGCAGTAGGACGACGATCAAGGCACAAGTATTGGCCGACTTTTTAATCGAACTGCCGGAGGCGGAAGCCTCGTCCGAAATCGAAGACACACTCACGGACAGTTCTGCATCCCAAATCTGGCAGCTGCACGTCGACGGCTCGTCATCTAAACACGGATCGGGAGTAGGCATTCGACTATCGTCAGACGGAAAATCTCTAGAGCAATCATTCCGCCTTGGTTTCAAGGCATCGAACAACGAGGCCGAATACGAGGCCCTTCTCGCAGGTCTTCGATTGTCTAAAGTGTTGAAAATAACAAGGATAGAAGCTTTTTGCGACTCTCAGCTCGTCGTGAATCAGTTCAACGACGAATACGCGACAAAGGACGAGCGCATGGAAGCATACCTCGCTCTCGTCAAAACTTTAACAGCTGAATTCGATCTGTTCACCTTGACAAGAATTCCAAGGTCGGAAAACTCCCAAGCGGATGCCCTCGCATCACTCGGCTCGAACGCGAAGCTATATAAAGATCTTCAAAGAATTGTCAAGGTCAAATTCATTGAAGAGCCGAGTATCGCAATCATAAAAGCAGTCAACGTCCTAACAAGATCTCTGGCAGCGAAGCAAAAAGCAGGTCTCAGCAATGGCTCGCCCGCTCGCTCCGCTGCAGACCCGATGGACCTCGACCACACCAAAGATAACGTCGAACCGGATCCGATGGATCCCAATCGGTCCAGTACAGTCGGCACAGACGAAACGACGGATGTGATGGCAACAGATAACGAGCTCGACCCGAATAACACAGCTTTTGACCATGGCCTTCTCCCCGAACAACTTGAGGAATCCTTAGAGGATGCTTACCCATGTAGCAAGGAGCCTCCACCTGAGCATGAAGTCATCGATATTCCCATTGACGACGAGACCACAGTCTATGGATGCGACACCAAGTGGATGGCCAACATTCGCGTTTATCTCGCAGACGGGGAGATGCCAACCGACAAATGGGCGGCTCGCAAGTTAAAGTCACAGTTGTCTCGTTACGTTTTACTTGATGGAAATATTTTCAAATGGCGACTGTCCGGGCCACTACTCGCTTGTGTCGAGGGGCAGGAGGCTCGCGAGATAATGCACGAGGTTCATGGCGGATCCTGCGGTAACCACTCGGGAGGTCGCTCACTCGCCATCCGAATCAAGAGGCACGGATATTTTTGGCCAACAATGATAAAAGACTGCGAGCTGTTCGCAGCAAAGTGCGAGAAGTGTCAATGACATGATCCGTTCATCCATCAACCGACAGAGTTCTTAAGCTCGGTCACCTCGCCCTACCCGTTTATGCAATGGGGAATGGATATAGTCGGACCGCTTCATCCGTCTCGGCAGAAACGATACCTCTTAGTCCTAACGGATTATTTTTCCAAATGGATTGAGGCGGAAGCATTCGGATCGCTCAAGGATAAGCAGGTCGAGAACTTCGTCTGGAAGAATTTCATCTGTCGGCACGGCGTACCCTATGAGATAATGACAGATAACGGTTCGCAATTTATATCTAAACGGTTCGAACTTTTCTGCGATAAGTGGAAAATCAGAATCAGCAAGTCAACGCCTCGCTGCCCGCAAGGCAACGGCCAGGCAGAGTCGTCAAACAAAACACTTATCCATGGCCTAAAGACTAGACTCGACGCTAAGAAGGGTCGTTGGGCAGATGAACTTGAAGGTGTTTTATGGTCTTATCGAATAACGCCGCGACGCGCTACGGGCGAGACGCCTTTCGTCCTCGTCTACAGAACAGAATGTGTGATTCCTCCTGAAGTCTATTTTCCAGGAATTCGCCGACGATTGCTTCCAGAGCAGGAAGGTCTCAATCATCTCCTCATGCTCGACGAACTCGACCTTATCAACGAAAGGCGCGACCAAGCACTTATAAAAATGACCGAATATCAAATTGCAGCATCCAAGTATTACAACTCCAAGGTGCGAGTTCGGCGTTTTTACGAAGGATACCTCGTCCTTCGCGCAGTATTTCAGAACACTGCCGAGCCCAATGCCGGCAAGCTCGGCGCTCACTGGGAAGGACCTTATCAGATCACGAAAGTAGTTCGCCCGGGCATCTACGAAATCGCCAACATGAAAGGCGAGATGATCCCGCGTTCCTGGAATGCGCGACATCTGAAGAAATATCACTGCTAAAAATACTAAGTCATTAGACTTGAACTACGACGCGACTTGATCCCTTCATTGGGTACGTAGGCAGCTCATTTTCAAACGAGTTCAGTTGCCCCCTTATTCAAATAAAAGGGGGGAGTGGGTACGTATATTCATACTTCCACTCGCCGTATGTAACAACTTAAGATTTTAACGAAGTCTTATTCGCTCAACTCGCAAAACGACTCCGGTCTAAACGCGATAATCGATTCGCAATAAGCTAAGGTTTTAACCAAGTCTTATTCGCTCAACTCGCAAACGACTCCGGTCTAAACGCGATAATCGATTCGCAATAAGCTAAGGTTTTAACCAAGTCTTACTCGCCCAACTTGCAAATGACTACGGTCTAAACGCGATAATCGATTCGCAATAAGCTAAGGTTTTAACGAAGTCTAATTCGCTCAACTCGCAAACGACTCCGGTCTAAACGCGATAATCGATTCGCAATAAGCTAAGGTTTTAACCAAGTCTTATTCGCTCAACTCGCAAACGACTCCGGTCTAAACGCGATAATCGATTCGCAATAAGCTAAGGTTTTAACTAAGTCTTATTCGCTCAACTCGCAAACGACTCCGGTCTAAACGCGATAATCGATTCGCAATAAGCTAAGGTTTTAACCAAGTCTTATTCGCTCAACTCGCAAACGACTCCGGTCTAAACGCGATAATCGATTCGCAATAGGCTAAGGTTTTAACCAAGTCTTATTCGTTCAACTCGCAAACGACTCCGGTCAAAACGCGATAATCGATTCGCAATAAGCAAAGGTTTTAACGAAGTCTTATTCGCTCAACTCGCAAACGACTCCGGTCTAAACGCGATAATCGATTCGGAATAAGCTAAGGTTTTAACCAAGTCTTATTCGCTCAACTCGCAAACGACTCCAGTCTAAACGCGATAATCGATTCGCAATAAGCTAAGGTTTTAACGAAGTCTTATTCGCTCAACTCGCAAACGACTCCGGTCTAAATGCGATAATCGATTCGCAATAAGCTAAGGTTTTAACGAAGTCTTATTCGCTCAACTCGCAAACGACTCCGGTCTAAACGCGATAATCGATTCGCAATAAGCTAAGGTTTTAACCAAGTCTTATTCGCTCAACTCGCAAACGACTTCGGTCTAAACGCGGCAACTCGCTAAATGACTTAACTGTCTAAACGCGAGATCAATAACAATTAGGCGTCATTATGGCCATAATGGCGACCTGATTAAAACTTCATCATCATTATGAAGTATACTTATACATCCTCAACAGATAAAGCGCGCTATATAAGTTTAGAGTTCATTACTGGGATAGACGTATTCAGTGCGAGTATTGTCCGTTAGCCGGGATGTCCATCTCGCGAGTCCATCTCGGGATAGACACATTCAGTAGAATGTGTCCGTTAGCCAGGATGTTTGACTCGCAAACCCAGTTTTAACCTTAACAAACTGGTCGAACTTAGCAAATAAATATTTGCCTGGATAAGATATATTCAGTAGAATGTAACCAGGATGTTCGTCTCGCAAAACCCAGTTACACTCAACACTGGTCTAAAATGGCAAAACATACGCAGCGATATCAATCGCCTCGCCATTAAGCGTCTTAAAACCGCATCGCCATTAAGCGTCTTAAAACCGCATCAAACCTATGCGTCTTAAAACCGCATCAATTCTATGGCCTTAGACAAGCTCTAACAGGCCTCGTCGACAGACTACTAATCGAAAATACAGTTAAGAAATTGCTTAAGGGCATTCATATAAATCTGCTCGACCAACTCGGCATAAAAATGTTGTTACAAGTTGGATAAAGCCATCCAGGCACAAAAACAAAAATCGAGTCATAAAATTCTTAAGCAAAAACAAAAACAAATCCTACTGTTGCAAAGTCCGGATTAGGCGACAGTCTCGCCATCTTCGGCCTCTTTGTCCTCAGAAGCCAGCTCGCCCTCTTCGACAACTTGTTCTTCGGCTGGAGTAATGATAGCAGCCGAACTCGCAGCCTCGCCGTCCTTGGGTTCTTGTTCCAAAGGAGCCTGTTCGCGAAGAGGTTCAGTTGGTGCAACTGGGATCGGATCAACGGTCCCATCGACTTCGTCCGACTCACTCTTGTTTAACTCCTCACTCGCGCTTCGTAAGCGCATACCAAGAGAGCCATCGTTCGACCCAGAAGCTGCATTTATACCAACAGACTTAGCAACAACCTCGACTCGCGGAGACGCAACTATATCCGCTACGGTAATGGGGACAACATAGTTCTTACCTAAGGTCTTCCTCAATTCGAGTGCTATCGCGTCGAAGATCTCGTCGGCTTTTCCGAGCGACGCCTTGTTTTCAGCTAAAAGGGCACGCTCGGCCTTGGGATCGAAGGCCTCCTCTGCTTCAATATTCTCCATGTCGTCAAGGAGCTGGAGATTAGCCTCCGCTTGTGCAAGATAGACCATTTTCTTAATCGGCTTCTCCATCATCTGGTGAAACAGCTCGTAAGCCCGGTTAAGCTGGCCTTGCACTTCGGCGGCCGCAGATCGCCTCGCAGAAGAAACAGCCTCTTCAAGATCCTGCTCGCGACTCGCCTTCAGAGCAGATAGCTCTTTCACCAGCTCGGCGTTGTTCTCCTCGACCTTCTCCTTCTCCTTACTGACTCTGTGAAGGTGCACGCCCAGGTCGTCAGAGCTCTTCTTATACATATCTCGCTCAGCAGCAAGATTTCTCATTTGGGCCGCGACTTGTTCCTTCTCGACCTCTTCTCTCTGCCTGGCCTCGCCTATAAAGAGCTCCTTAGACCTCGAGTCTTGATCATACGACATGATCAGCCTGTTGAAATGGGCGATGGCCTGCGAAGGAGTTGACAATATGAGAAATAAAGCGAAATGAAAAAGAAAGAATAAAGTGTGAAATTACCTTGGCCTGACGCGACGCGAACTCCTTGTAGAGCTCGCTCTTTACCAGCCTTTCCGGGATCGGCATACGATCACCCGGATATGTAACCTTAGCCATCATGGCAGCTGCGGCTAAGGGATCAGTGTAGAGCCCATCGGAACTTCCGGGAATAGACCGCCCTGGGGACAGAGTCGGCAACTCGCGACGAGATTTCTTCTTCTCGCCAACTTTGCCTTTGCCTTTCTCAGAGGCAGATCGTTTTCTTTTCTGGTGCAATTGGGCCTCAGGCTCGGCGGGCTCGTCAGAAATGGTAGTTGGCTGTGAAGTAATAACAGCCAACGCACCACTCGCAGCTACAGCAGCCGCTTCGTCGCCCTCAGCAACAGGAGTATTCTCTTTGTCGACGCTCCGCTCGGACGTCTCGACAATGGAAGTAGTGGCCTTCGGGTCGGCCTTTCTCTTAGCCTTCTCAGCTTTTCTCTTGGCGAGATCGCGAAAAGTGAGCTTGGGAGGCATTATTTCTAGATCGTCGGACTCGCTCTGTTCGATTTCTTCTTCTTCGTCGTATGAAACGAACTCGCGAGCTAGAATAACCCTTCGAAGATTGAAGTGACGATTCCAAAGGCACTTCCGAGCCTTCAACTTATTGACCAAATCGTCGATGTTGGCAACAGGAGTGAATAACAGTCTGCTAGCTCTAAAAACAAATTGGCAGAGAAGTTAGTATAAAGCATAAAGGGACAGTTCGCGCGTTAAACATTCGAGAAAATCTACCAAGTGTCCCCCACTTCGCCACCACTAAGTGTTCATCCTCGGCCGACGCGGCCGATATCGGCACGAAGAAAAAATATTTTCTCCAGCTATGATCTTTGTTTGGGAAGTCGTCCAGTATTTTATAAAGAGAACGACTCGCCAGATTGTAATACTTCATGCCACCCGGGTTGGATTGCTTGCTCCATTCAAGAAGGTTGTGTAGATGGCGAACTCCGATGGGCTCGCGACATTCAGCTGCCCGCGTCGTAATTCCCACCAATTGGAGAATCCCTCTCGAGTTGATTTGCGCGAGCGCGATTTTGTGAACCCGCGCGAACCGGAGAATCAGCGCAGGGATGGGGAACATGAGGTAACAATCCTTAAACCAACACGCATAGGCGGTAAACGTGCCGGCAGGGGGATCGTCTTCTCGCTGCTCGATAGAAGGCGCGATCATTTCGACCGAGTCTGGAATTCGGCACTCTGAGCGATAGTCTTCCAGAAATTCCTCATCGCACCATGAGGAACCTGGAGGCGGGCGTTGCTTTTGCCTCGATTTCTTTTTCTTCTGGACCACCTCGGCCAGCCCGCACGCAGCCCAAGCTTCCAGTCTCTCTTTTTCTACTAAAGAGTTGTACGACCAGTTACCTTCTTCGATCTTTACTTGGAGAGGCTGCTCGGCAGGACTAAGGGACTCGTCGCGGAGTTGTGGGATTTCCACAACCAGTCTTCGCTCGTCAGTGGTCGAGGCCTCGCCAAAGCCAGTTCGTCCAGCTCGCATGGACGAAGTAGACTCCCTGTCTCGCGACTTTGTCTTAAGGCGGGAGTAGGATAGGGGAACAGTTCGGCAAGAGGAGAATGGACTCCAGCTCGATCTTCTCGACTAATGGGGCTCGCCTCCTCGCTGCCTGAAGGACTCGCTTCCTCTTAACCACGGAGCTCACTACAACTCGAACTCGCATCTACAATCGACTCGCATCTATAACTCGAACACGCAAAATTCCTATCTATTACTCGAAAGAAAAATGACAGAAAAGGGAGAGAGAGAGCGAACCTGTTTTTTCGGAGGAATGAGAATAACGAGAAGTATCAAGGGAGCGTTGCCTCTTATAAAGACATTTTCGACGGTTCGACTTTCGAGGTGGGCCTCATTTCTTAATGGGCCCAAAGATTCTGGGCTCAGAAGATCAGTTTTGCGAGATTGATCCAAATCTATGGTTCCACAATTTTTATCTGACTCTAAATGCGACTCCGCGAGCTCCTCCTCGATTTGTTTCGCGACTTCATAGTTTCGATATTCTCAGAATTTTTACCTTCAAAGAATCGCGCGACCTCGCGACTTCACTTACGAATAAATCTGCGACTTCAGCATCTCGCAACTCGCGACTCCATCTCAATGGATCAGTCGCGACTTTCTCTTCGTGAAAATCAACTCGCGACTCCATCTCAATGGATCAGTCGCGACTTTCTCTCCGTGAAAATCAACTCGCGACTCCATCTCAATGGATCAGTCGCGACTTTCTCTCCACAGAAATCAACTCGCGACTTCATCAACTCACGACTTTATCTCCATAAAACTTAGGAATTCGGCGACAACGATGACTTGAGTAAATGTGCGAAACGCGCTCTTTTCCCCTTTTTTGTTTTTTCCCACTGGGTTTTTTAGACAAGGGTTTTTACCGAGGCTTGTTCGCACGTCTGTACATCTTCATCTCGTCACCTCGCATCTTCGAGCAGATTCATTCAATCAAGTCAACTCGCGATTTTGAAGGCTTTCAGTCAGCTCGCAGATATCGGAACAAATCTACCTTGACACCTCGCACTCTCGCACGATTCGCGGATCACAAGTAAGACCAATTCGCAGATTCGCGAAACTAGAAATCGACTCGTCAATGACAGCAACCGACTCGCAGTATTGAGTATTTGGGTTCGACAGTATCGCCGCTAACACGCTAAATGGCCTAAGCGGGAATCGATTTTTCAGACACCCTTACTTCAGCACTTTTTAACTAAACTGCTGAACTGGGGGGCTAACTGTAGGGGTCAAATCTCCCCTAGAAGAATCGATAAACAAAACGGCTTAACACGTGTCTAACCGGCTCAGCGGTCGAACCCAGAAAACGCAGGCCCGTCAAAGGCCCATCACTGTTCATTCCAGCGCTGTTCAATCCCTCTCAACCGGCCCGGCTCAGAGCGACCGGAACTGTTCTAGTCGCCTCGACTGGAACTGTTCATACCGCCCAATTTTACCTATATATAGTCATGTACCCCTTCACTTGTAAGGACCGGGTTTTTCTGATAAAAACACTGTTTACAGCTCTGATCTTGATTAATAGGAACAATCTCAAGAACCCTAATTCTATCTTTCTCTAAGTGCTTGAAAACCCTAAAGAAGCTCTATTTCAACGAATCTTCACAAATTCTATTGTGTGATTATTCCAGCTCGCACACGCCACAGGTCACCGGACCGGCCGGCCAACCCGGAACGCCATAACCCGGACAGTTCAATTTTTGCGACTTAAAACAAATTTAAACGTTTCGACCGACTATTGATGCGTCCTAAAATAGGAGATGCAAAAGAGTTTTAAATTTATAAACCATAATCTGCAAGTGCACAATTAACAATTGTAGTATTTAGGGATCGATCCACAAGAGACTATAATGTCACACTATAAATCTATATGATGCAGAATAAGTTAAAAAGAATTATATTTGGTTTTGAGGTTTTTAAAGAAATAAAGCAAAGCAATAAAATAAAGGGAGATAAATCAAAACACGCAAGATAAAAGGAATTAAAGGGAATTAATGCAACATGCTCTACACCGGTTTTTAAAGAGATGAAACTAGTGTTCTAAAACTCAAATCACTATGGTAGAATCATACCACTTTCGTGGCTCTGAAACTTATAACTAATACCCTAATAGACTCGGCTTTCGCGTGGTTATTACAAGGTGAATTATGCTGTAAGATTGAGATTGATTGTTCATTAAACTTCTTAACTAACCCTTAGAATTGTTAAGATGCCTAACCTATCAAATACTAGATCCGATCGGTACAAAAGCTTTTGGAATCGGCACCAATCTAAATTCGGTCACTAGGTAGCTAATCTAGATCATGCCTTGAGTATAAATAAAGATAGAGAATCGATCTAGAGACAAACTCAATAAAGATGTAAAAGATGCAACAAAAGAACTTTAAAATAAATTTATATCCAACATACAACTACTCTACATGTTATGAAACATGGAGCAACTAGACAAGTTGATAAAATAGTAGATTCGTGATAGATAACTGCTCGGCATAAGTGGATCTCTAAGCACAAGGCTTCAGAAGAACACTATGGCCTTCATCGCTCTTTTACAAAGGATAAAGATGAATAACTAAAGAGAATAACGAAAATACATGTTTATTATTGATTTCTGGTGCTTAGGGCTGCTCTCCTTCTCTTAAGAGGCTAAAAAAAAGTATGTATAGGTGTAGGAATAGGTTCTAGGTCGGCAAAGGCTCTAGGGTTTCAGATCGGGCAAAAACATCTTTTTGTAGATAAGTGCGCAGAAGTGGCCACGGCACCGATCGGTCACACCGGTCACGTGGATTGGTCCCGGGTCTGGCTCAAAATAATCTCCTTGAGCTTGGCTTCAGTTAAATAAGCCGGCCCATGGGTTGGTTCGGTGCTTAGGCCCATCTTGGACTTGATTCATCTTCTAGGCAGAATGATATGTCTTTAGTAAAACTTCAATAACTTCCACACTACAACTCCAATTGATAAATTTCCAACTCCATTGGAAAAATGACTCAAAGGGATATCTCCATATGAAATTTCATTGCTGTCCAAGTTAATTTGGTCTTCCGTCCGTGGCTAAACTTAAGATGGATAACTTCTGTCTAACTTGAGAAATTGTGAAATCTTCAACTTTGAGAACTTGGATTGGACCTATATGACTCTTAAAAACCAAATATACGAGAAAACTACATCTTTTGATAGAAAAGCTTATTAAATAGTATATTAAATAGATAAAAATAAGTAGTATAAATGGTAAAATACCGGGTATATCAACTATCCCAGGGCGTCCTTCCCCGTCTCG
This sequence comes from Draba incana, assembly GCA_963576765.1. Lineage (NCBI taxonomy): Eukaryota > Viridiplantae > Streptophyta > Magnoliopsida > Brassicales > Brassicaceae > Draba > Draba incana. The sequence goes on along the minus strand of OY755203.1, from coordinate 29,109,119 downwards.
CATATCCCAAGGCTTGCCAACCGGGTTTACACAGAACGGGTTGGTTCGGTCCAAACTAGATCTTGTACTATTATCACGTGATAATCTTTGGGAAAACACTTGATTTATACTTAGTTTATATTTTTGGAAAACGTTTATACAACTCTTATAGTTTTCGGATCCGAGGTTCAAAGATACATAATAAAATCATAGTTTTTGCAAAAACACCGAAAAGTCATCTAGTTTGATGGCCTACTACGTCCAACGATCCCGCTAAGGTTTAAGCCCGACTAAGGTTACCTGCAACAAAAAGAGTGGGATGAGTAATCATACATTACTCAGTGAGTTAGAGCCTACTGACAATTCACAACATAAAACAACCCACCCCAAACCCCAAAATAACAAGTATCAAACAACAAGCAATCACACAAGACAATAACACGACAACAAGCAAGACAACACTTAAGAATAGAAATCTTTCAAGACATTTACTCACACCAGGACACTAACTGCACCAGCAGTTCAACAACCTAAGACTTTCTCCACAAGTCCTAGACACATACATGAATGAAAATCTTGATCCCGATCTTTCAAGGCCTTTCCACGGTCCCGTCGTCCAGTCCCGGAAATCCCGAACCATGCAACCACTAAGTCACACATGACTCCCGGTCCTAACACTAAACCCGTAGACCGTCGTGTACGCACGGCCAAGGGAGCAACCTAAGTACCCTCTGTGCTATCGTGGAAACCACACTGTAACCACGCCTATCTGGGAACGTCGGACCCTCACTCAGCAAGTCATAACCATTCATTCTGTTATGACCATGAGCACAACTCCACAACAAGACTTTACTAGCAACCTAAGCTTACACATCATTCCACACCTCAATGATAACACCTAAGACCTTTGCTAGTAAACGTCCGATACAATGTTTAACACCCAAGTAGACAACCAAGCATCTATTGCTCTCACATACACACCAGACTAACCGTCCCAACACAAGAAATCAAGACGCAAGACCTAGATTTAAGCAAGCGAAAAATCACACAATATAAGCAAGCCTAGCAAGCCTACCAAAAATCTATTAAAACCAACAAATAATGGATACATCAAAATCAACACAACAATCAAGTAAGGATGCATTAACCTTAACAGATTCTGCAACTTTACTAATTTACTAAGCAACTAATTCACACAAGAATAACCAAGCTCTCAGCAATCAAGTAAACTCAAGAAGCAGAATATAAATGCATGTTCATCAAGCAATGTTTTACAATAACATGAATGCATTATTCTTTACAAAGGGCTAGAACGTTCAACCGACGGATCTAGTAACTACCCGAATCTAAGCAACTCATCAAGCTATGATCAATCAATAACATGTATGCATTATTCCTTACAAGGGTCTAGACTGTTCAACCGACAGATCTAGTAACTAATTGAATCTACGCAACACCGATCATGAATGCAAAGTTCATTCATATCAAGCTAAACCACAGAAATGCACGATCCTAACTTTATTTCCAAGACATATCCAAACATACAGAATAGAGCCCAAGCAAAACCAGTTCATGAATGCATAATTTCCTTAGTTCAACCTCAAGGAACAATGCATGCTCAATGCTTAACTTAACCAGAATCAATCATCATTTCCCTTAACCAATTCCTGACATCTGAGCTAACAGAGATGAAAGGAAAGAACTACCCCCTAGGTTTCGAATCATCAACCCCCGGGACCCCAACTCACCTTAAACGATGAAGTAAGCTAGACCCGAAGCTTCTCCAACGGTAGATCTGAAAATTTTGCAGGAATCCCTGAGCCTATGGTAAAATTACCCTTAATACCATGGTTCTTAAAGAGATTCACAAGCTAGGAAAAACCGAGGACTTACCGTGAGCGGCTAAGGATAGATCCGGATGACTTTCGCAAAATAAATCCGAGAATCCCTTTTAAGAAAACTCGAGGGAGATTTTTGCAGAGATTTGGGAGAGAAACTCGGAAATGGGAAGGAAATGAGAGAATGAGGCAGTATATATAGGCTCAAAGTCTGATTTCTGATCAGTCCTCTCTCTGCCACGTGGCACTCATGCAGTGGCTCTGACAGTGAGAAAAACTTTGCCCAGAGCATGCTTGACACGTGGTAGAAACCTTTTCTTCTGCCTAACATGGATAAAGTTGCGGATCCACGCGCGAACACCACGTGGCAAAATTGTCTCCTTTGACTAAAGCGAGGGCTCTGCACACAAGTGGCCTCACAACACGTGGCAAAGCTTCCTTCCTTATCTAGCCAAAGTCTGCGCACGTGCGCATGGATGACACATGGCAGATCTTTCCCATTTCTCCAAAAGAAAAGTCACACCCTATCACGCCACTCCCATGTGGCGCAGCCGCCCATCCTGTGCCCTGCGTCCCGCCCACGTGCCTCGTTCCACGTGGCCATGTACCGCAGATCGAACAGATCGAGTTCGGTACGTACCACTTGGTCCGTAAACACTTTACTCGTCCCAAAACTCAATCCCCTCGGCCCAACTTAGATTACTGTGATCAAAACCTAAGTCCAAGGATTTTCTTAACTTTCTAAGGCTAAGGACTTTGGATCCTTACTCGATCATTTCCCAACCTGACCGAACCAAGGGCTCCGACTTAGGCTTGCTTCCAAGCTTAGCTTTCACCGTCCCGGTGTAAAATTAAATCAAATTAATAGAGGATGCTGTAAAATGAAATTGAAATTGAAAGTTAAAAAGATAGAGAATAGAACGAATTTACCGCGATAGACAAATAGTCTTGAAGTTCGATAAATGACCTGAATTGGTGTGTAGAAGGCATTTTTGGATTCAGCTCGGACCAGGGATCAAGTAGCACTTCTAAACTCTTCCTTGGATAATTAAAATCAATTCTTCTTAAAGCTCTAACAGCTGGTTCCCCACGGTTTGAAAATTGGCCTATGGTATAGTGATTTTGGTTACCAAAGATGCTCATAGGGCTATCCTTCAATCCGTGGTATTTTTTCTGAACCATATTGAAAATCCACAGAGTAATATGATGTTTTGAAGCTACTAGAGAAGTTTCAACTCGTTTTCTCGGCCGGTTTTGATTTTGGTCCATGTAGGGACGATTCATCGCACAATAAGGTGTGTATCAAGCCATCTGCAAAACAGTAGAGAATTTCTCAAGCCATATTGAAAATCTATCATAAAACATACCTTTTTAGGTTAGGTGGTGAAGTATGATGTTCTTTGCTCAAGTGGTTTGGTCGATGTCTCATAAAAGTGCTCCACGGGGTCCGTTTGTGAGGCAATATCGAAAATTCTCCAAATTTGTAAGGAAAAATTGGATTATTAGTCGAAGAATACCCTTAATTAGTATAACCAAGGCTGGTGTTTCCATCTGCTCTTCTTTTCTCACACATCTTCTTTGAATTGTCGGATTATGCTTAAAACGATTGAATTGTGCGTCCACAACAAAATTTCTTTAGGCGAATCCTGATTAAGAACAAATTATCCTGGCCAAAACACTAGAAATCACTTGTTAAATACATCTTGGTGCTAAGTCCCCAATACATATGTATTGAGTTCAAAGTCCAAGGAATAGGAGAATAGCATAAAAAGAACAAAATAAATTCAATAAAGAATTTAGAATGCTTAAAAATTGCTAATCAAAGTGAAAACAATGAAAGGGTAATTCTCAAGATGTGTTAAATATTTAAAAACTAATTCTAATTCACCAAAATTCAAATTCCTAATGCAAAATTTGAAAAATCATATAATCTACTCAATAAATATTTAAATTAAGAATATAGATTAAAAGATCAAATTGCAATTTGAAAACTAAATTTAGTGTTAAAAATTTGTAATGAAGATTGAAAATTGGGTTTTTAAAATAAATAAAAGAGAAAATTATGAAAATTTACCATAAACCGGACCGTGGTTAGGTGGTCGGTTTGATGGTTCATACCGGGTTGAGACGCTGGTCATGGTCATGTCGAGACGCGGGAAGAGGCAGGTCAGGTGATGGGACGGATGCATGACAGGTCACAGGACGTGGGACGGGCAGGGGACGCTAGATGGGTCAAGGCGTGAGACGTTGGCATGCGGGACGACCTGTGGGATGAGGACGCAGCGTCATGGGCATGGCACCGGTTGCAAACCCGTGTCCGGTGCTTGGGACATGAGTGTCCGGGGTCTGGGATGCAGGTTGTGGAGTCGCATCGGTCACGGACGTGGATCGGTGTGGGAGATCGGTGCGGGACACATGACGCAGTCTCGCGCCAGGAACGATATCCCATCTTGCGATCGCCTTTTCTCCTTCTACAGACTCGGATTTGAAATCCGAAAGATGTACCGTAATCCTGAGACTTAGAGCTTTTCAATGATATGAATATTATCATCTGGTTCTTTGTGATTCATTGTGAAAAGAAGTTTGAAGTTGACCCATTGTAACTTCGGCTCTTTCTTCGTTGGTCTTGGGAAATCAGTCATAACTTTCCAAACGTAATATAAAATTACGTTCTTCTTTCTCCTGTAGCTTCGTATGATTGTCTTCTATTTGCCCACCAATTTTCAGATTTTTCTGGGTTGATCTGATAATCCTTTTATGTCGTGAACCGGAACAGGTCTTGTTCTACCTCCTTCTCTTCTTTCTTCTTCAAAAACACATTGTTTGTATTTTTATGATTTTTTTGTAAAAACCTGAAAAATGCATAAGTAGATAAATAAATGTAATATCAAGATTTTAAAATTAAAATTATGATGAAAAACTTAAATTAAAGACTCAATTAAAATCAAATATGGGTTGCCTCCCAGAAAGCGCTTTTTTTAAGTCTTTTAGCTCGACTCATTTCTTTTTAAGAGCGGAATGGCTCCACTAAAGGAATTTGGGTTCCTTTAGCTTCTCTACACTCAGGGCCGGATGGTTTGAGGCTCCATCTTTTAGCATCTTGGTGGCTCTCATGAAGAACAATTTCATCGAGAAAAAATTTCACCAAATTGTTGACTTTTTCTTTGATTAATTCTTCACGTCTCTCCTTTAAATCTATGGGGATCATTGTGTTGCACTTGTAGAGCATATTTGAGGACCTTTTGAGTTGAACAACACCTTCTTTACATTCTATAGGAACTAAATTCGAATTTGCAACACTTGGAGTCAACTCGCCTTTTGATTTTGTCGGTTTGACAACATCTTTAAGTATGGTTGGAGAGGTTGGTATTTTGGCGTCTTGAAACTCCTTTGTGGCATCTCTTTTATCTCCTGGATCAATATCAAAAGTTTCATTAATATACAAATTCATACACAAAGAAACCTTACCTTGGAAGGCCGGATAGATTTGTTGATTTGTGGAGTCCACAAAATCTCCAGTGGCTTAAAGGGTTGGTGAACCAAGGAAAGGGATTGGGAGGGTCATATTTAGTGTCTAGAAAGTAGGAACATGTTCTAAACTCTTCTCTTTGGTCGCGCATCTCCCCTGGCTTAATAATTGTGGTGCTCGGTTTGTCTTCTTGGAGAGCTTGTGTTTGTATATCTTTGACTTCCTTCGTGGAATCACCTTGTCGAGCCGGATAGAATACTCCCTTGTTCCACTCGAGTTTAGAAAAAGAGAGTTGGTTATTTGTAGAATCCACAAGTGCTCCAACTAATTCTAGGAATGGTGAACAAAGAATCAAAGGCTTATGAGGATCATCTATCATCTCCAAAACGTGGAAGCTTGTTGGAAGATCATAGTGTCCAATTCCAACTAGTAGATCCGCAACAAAACTATGTGAGATTGTAGAAGAAGCATCTTGATGCGACATGGGGCATTTGCAAGGGTTTAACTCCTTAATTCCTAACTTCTTAGCTATTCCATTAGACATGATGTTAACGTTGGCTCCTCTATCACACAAACAATCCTTGAACTCTTCTCCATTGATAAAGCATGGAATAACAAACTTCTCGATTTTGTCGACTTTCTCGAGTGGTTTTTCCTTTAACCCTTCATGGATTTTCTTCAAATTTTCTAGAATGGAATCTTGTGCTTGTAATTGTTGTACCTCTTGTCCAAGATGAGTTGTCCTTGTCTCAATTACTTGAGTATGAGCAACAAGAGCATCGTTTTTTTCTCCAAAGTTTGAACTAAATCTCTCCATCTTTGTATCAACCTCACGGCCGAAACTTTTTGTTTCTTCCATGAAATGACGCACAGATTCTTCTAGTTCATCCTTTATTATGATTTCTTCAGCGACTTGAAACACAAGCTTCTAGTTCCTCCTTCTTTTTTTGTTGGTACTTATGAGCATTGTACCGAGTTTTGTTGGAGTTTGATGTTCGATTGAACTCATCGGGCATGGAGGAATAATCCTTAATGGTGCAATGAGAATAAGGGCTCACCATCCTCCTAAGGTTGTAGTGTTCCATTGATAAATCTCTGAAACACTCAAAAAATAAAAATTAAAATTAAAAAAATTAGCAATAAAATTGAAAAAGCAAATCTTAGACTTAATATGAATCGAAAACTTTTAGGTAACAAATCAGTCCCCAACAACGGCGCCAAAAACTTGATGGGGGTTTATTTTTTGCAAGTTTTAAATTTATAAACCCTAGATAAGCTGCAAGTGCACATGCAAACGCAGTAGTATTTAGGGGTCAAACCACTGAGGACATGAAAGATGATACGCTACAAATTTATGAGATGCAACTTAAGCTAAGACAAAATATGATTGGGTTTTTGTTGCGATGCAAAGAAAGTAAATAAAAAGGGAAATCAATAAGAGAAAACATTAGGACTTAGGAAATCGCAGAGAATCATGCAACAATAATGCTTGATTTAATCTAGGGACCTTAGGATATACCGCACCATCTAAAACTTATAACACGAAGGTATAGTCATTCCACTTTCGTCGCTCCGACTACTATATTTCATCACCATAATAGACTCGGCTTTCGCGTGGTTATTACAAGGTGAAAATATGCAAGAAAAGTATGGGTTATGATATTGTTCACCGAACTCTTTAACTAAACTTTTGGAATGTTAAGACGCTAGACTCATCAAATACTAGTTCATATCAATATAAAAGCTTTTGGAATCTATATCAACCTAAGATCAAACCGCTAAATAGCTCTTTTAGAAGTTATGCATAGAGTACAAGTAAAGATGAAGATTCTATTATTATCCCTAAACAATCATCAACCAATTATCGAATTATGAAACTCATTGAAAACATAAAACCTAACAATTGAATTACTCAAGCATGGTGCACGCAAAACAGAAATGAAACATCGAATTCATGATAAATAAACTTTATTGAAAGAGTAGGGATAAGAAGATTCTTCTCTATAGCGAAGTACAAAGCGAGATCCTCCTCCAAAGCTCCTAAAACAATCTATTATCAATCCCTCAAGGGGATGGCGTAGAGGCTGCTCTCTATCAATAAAAATATTTGTCATTTTCGGCACCCCCTAAAACAAGAGGCTAAAAACAAGTATTTATAGTATTAGGGTCTTCTAAGGCTTCTCGTGGGCAAAAACGTCTTTTCAATCAAAACTTTCTTATGTTCATAAGTCCAACCGACCTCCTCTCCAAGGAACGTGGTGGGCTTTAAAAAGGCTTCAAATTGGGCTGACAATGGTCAAGAACTTCGGCCTTAAAGTCCATCAACGTTTGACTTCATTCTGCACCTTCTTCATCTTCGAGGCAGTTTGACATGTCTTCAGTAAATCGGATGTATCTTCCTGCTCACAGTTTCAAATAAGATAATTCCAAATTCATTAGAAAGATGACTCAAAGACCTTGAAATTTCGCCAAGTCTTGTAAGAATACAAGTTGATTTGATCTTCCATCTGTAGCAAAACTTCAGACTTATCGCTTCTGTCCAACTTGGTTAATTGTGATATCTTGAGAAATTCTTGACTTGGATTAAGTCTTTGGCTTGATAAAATTGTTTTAGCTTAGAATACACCACTTTAAGCTCTTTTTGCTCATTTTTGATGATTTTCCCTGTTGACACTCTAAAACTAGAAATACGAGGAAAAACTACCTATTTGGTGTAAAACCTTATTAAAATACTTAAATAATGCTTTAAAATAGATAGTAAAATAGATAAAATATGAGGTATATCAGTTAGTGAAGAACCTACCGTGTAACTTTGGAAGCGTTATCACCGTGATTTTAGAGGCTTGTGTATTCAACTTAAGTGGAGAACGTCACTTAACCGAAGATAACAAACTCGATCTTCTCGCGCTTCAAAGGAAACACTTCATATGTGGATGGTATGAGAAATCTACTACCTTTGGTTATCTTTTCACGCCACCATATTCGGAAGAGGAGAAGTGCATTTTTCTCCCCTACAAGGATTTACCAGACTTGAGTGATGGAGTTCCTTACTTCAATCCTCCACACACTCAATGGTATCCGCGTCTTCCCGGTTGTCCCCTTATAGGCATTGCACAATTCTACACCGCACAAGCTCTAATGACGAACAAGGAGAAGGCACATAGAGATCGTGTAGCCACTGATTTTTATCCTTCTACCTCCCACACGCAGCCCCGGGCACGCCACTCCACTTCCTCAATCAACCACGAATCCACCGAATGGTTCCAAAACTAGTCTACATAAAGAAAAGGAGAAGAGAGTAGCTCTTGAAGCTAAGGTCTCCAAGCAGGGGAAATTGATATCCACACATGTTAGAGCGGTCAAAAATACAATCCCTCACCTATTCAAACGATCAAACAAGAACCGCACCGAGACTTCTACCTATTACGAGTATGGTAGTTTATCACTTATTTTGAGTTTTGATCGCGACGAAGATGGAGAGGACAACGCCATTAGCAACCATCACCACGAGTGGACAGCCCATGAGATCCACGGCCAATCCACACCGGAGCTAGATGCCCATTCTGGCGACACGGAGATAGTAGATCTCGGATCCGACGGAGAAAACTTTCCCGCCGAAGTTCCAGACACTCCGTAGTCACTTTCGCCTACCTTTTAGCAAGGTATCTCGACTATTATCTATCATTTTTCTTATTTTATTTTATTTTTCTTGAGTCGAATTTCTCCCATTTGTAACTTATTTTCACTCCAGGACGGTGTGAATTAAGTCTGGGGTGTCTTTTCTTTTTCTTTTCTTATGTTTTTATTTTTCTAAACGATTTTATTCGAGTTTTATTGAGTCCAAACACTATGTTTTGGAGCATAAAAAAATTCAGGAATGTATGCTTAGATGTTATGATTCAGTGATTTATCACCAGATGAGTTCAGGAAAGCCGATTCAGAAACCTTCATGACCGGACTCGCCCCATCAAATCTCGGTTTTATCTCATGAATACTAATCTGATTTTGACTCTATTTACGCTAACCATTTACTGTTTCTCATTAAGGAGTTAGACCTGGAAACGTATCATACGTTCAAGACACTTTTTCCCCATATCTTACCACTCTGCGTGTCTTGAACGGCCAGCTCATTTTTATTTGGTACCACACCCATACCCTAAACCATTCTTTCAGACCTCATACCTTCTTTTCATGACCCATATGCAGATATGTGTAAAAACGTCAGAGAGAAAGAGGATCGACACAGTTATAACCATTAGAGATACGGCGATTACAAAATTTGGTGGAGTACAAAAGAAATAATTGAAGAGAGCATGGCAAACACTTGGGATCAGAAGCAATGGTAAAAATTTTGTACCTTTATCTAGACTCATTCTTTAAGACCGTTTTCCCCCGTTCTAAAAAAAAAAAAAAAAAAAACAAATTCTGATAAACGGGAAAAGAAAATGCGTCCATAAAAGATTCTAAGGCCGAGGAAACATCCCAAAGGAGCAACACGAAGAAGTATGGAGAATGGGGCGATTTTCAAAGAAACGGTGATTTACGGAGAAAGATCTAAGTTCGGGGGAAAAAGGCATCGAAGTGGTTAGGACTGTGGACTTCAATAGGTTCGTTCTCTCTTGCGATTTTGCATAATGTCGCGTAATCCCGGAGAATATGGTAACCCTAAAAACTTATTAGCCTCACCAATTAAACTAGTCTTTCTATACTTAGCCGTTTGCCTAACGATTCATTGATGAGAATCTCCACACTTAGAGTCAATTGAAAGTACCGTTGAAACTTAGTAGGATTGTCATTTAAGTATGGAACATGCTGCAAAAGTCATGGATGGAGTATGGAAAGGATGTCCTCGGACCGCTCGCGAATCATAGCATCAACGCTATGTTTATCAAAAATTGTAAGTTCCCGTATTTTCAAACTTCTTTTCTATTCTAGGATTTTTCTTGGGGACAAGCAAGGTTTAAGTCTGGGGGAGTTGATATACCTAATATTTTATCTATTTTACTATCTATTTTAAAGCATTTTCTAAGTATTTTAATAAGGTTTTACACTAAAGAGGTAGTTTTTCCTCGTATTTGTAGTTTTAAAGTGTTAACAGAAAAAATCATCAAATGGAGCAAAAAAAGCATAAAAAGGTGTATTCTAAGCTACAGCAAGTTTATCAAGCCAAAGACTTAGTCTAAGCCACGAAATTCTCAAGATATCACACTTTGCCGATTTGGGCAGAAGCAATGAGCCCGAAGTTTTGCTACGGACGGACAACCAAATCAACTTGGATTTTTATGAACGATGGCTACATTTAAAGCTTTTTGAGTCAGATTTCTAATGAAGTTGTAATTATCTTATTTGGAGCTTTGAGCTAGCCGATACGCTGGTTTTAGTGAAAACATGTCAAACTGCCTCGAAGATGAAGATGGTGCAGAATGAAGTCAAATATTGATGGACATTAAGGCCAATGTTCCTGACAATTCTTAGCCCAAATTGGATTTTTATTAAAGCCCATTACGAGCCTTGGAGAGGAGGTTGGTTGGACTCATGAAGATAAGGTAGTTTCGACCAAAAAGACGTTTTTGCCCATGAAGAACCCTAGAAGACCTTAGCACTATAAATACTTATTTTTAACCTCTTTTTTAGGATCTGCCAAAATTTATAAACACTTTTCACCTATAGAGAACAGCAGCCACGCCTCCACTGGTGGATTGATCATAGAGTTTGTTTTACGAGCTTTGGTGGATGATCTCGCTTTGTACTTCGCTATAGAGAAGAATCTTCTTATCCCTACTCTTTTAATAATGTTTATCATCATGTTTTCTTCTATCTCTTGCTGTTTTTTGTGCACCATGTCCGAGTAATTCACTTGTTAGGTTTTAGGTTTTCAATGAGTTCCATAATTCGATAATTGATTGATGCTTGTTTAGGGATTATAATAGAATCTTCATCTTCACTTGTACTCTATGCATAATTATTTTACCGAGCATTTAGCGATTTGATCTTAGGTTGATGTAGATTCCAAAAGCTTTTATATTAACCGGAAATAGTATTTGATGAGCCAAGCGTCTTAACATTCCAAAAGTTTAGTTAAGGAGTTGGGTGAACAATATCATAACCTATACTTTTCTTGCATATTTTCACCTTGTAATAACCACGCGAAAGCCGAGTCTATTAGGGTGATGAAATATAGTAGTCGGAGCCACGAAAGTGGAATGATTATACCTTTGTGTTATGAGTTCTAGATGGTGCGGTATATCCTAAGGTCCCTAGATTAAATCAATCATTATTGTTGCATTATTCTCTGCGATTTCCTAATTCCTAACTCTTTTCTCTTATTGATTTCAGTTTACATAATATTTGCATCCGTGTTAATTCACAATCACCCAAATCGACAAACATATTTTGTTCTAGCTTTCTTTTATTCATTACATTTCGTAGTGTGGTTGACAAGTCCTCGTGGAATTTGATCCCTTATCTATACTAATTGTGATTGTTGTGCACTTGCAGGAAGTTGGATTAAATGGTAAAACTTAACCCCACATCAGTCTACCCGCTAGGTTCACCTGCAAAACAAGTAGAGTCATAAGTAATCTAGCATTACTTAGTAAATCCAAGTTCCTCTAATGATTTTAGCGTTCATCCCAACCCCAAAACCTAAAATAACAATCACACACAATCATGAACACGCGGAAGCATTCAATAACAAGCAACTTATCAAAACATCTACATGCATGCTATCCGAATTATAACTCAACACCAGACCCTTGCAGTTCCGTCGTTCGTTCCGAGCCACATCCTGATGTTGTAGCCACCCTGGCACACAACATCTCGGTCCCATCCCAGGACCCATACACCGTCGTGTACGCACAACCAAGGGAGCTACCCCAGTACCCTCCGTAAATCATGGTTATCTCAACATAACCACGATCTTCTGGAACGTCAAACCGCACCTCACACTTTGTTATTTATCATGAATAACCGTGTTAATATGCTCAAAACTAACTTATTCATGCTTGAACCTGCATCACACGTTTATCTACCCAAACGCATAGTACCGGGACTCACAGATTTTAGAGGTTGAGGTTATCTAGCTCGAAAACCATGGACAGATCCTAAGCTCCCAAGACTTGAACACCTCAAGCTAAAAAACGTGTTTAACTTAACCATTGATCGCCCTGATCGGACAGTTAAACCTAAAGGAACACAGAAAAAAAATCTAGAGCTTACCGGACTAGGCTCAGAAATTCCTCACAAGAAATTCGAGAATCGAAGGTTTTCTTTGGAGAAATATCTAGAGAGAAAAGGGCAGAGTTTTAGTGCTTTTTAAAACAAAATTGGGAATTTCTAAGGGCTTGGGACGAGTATTTATAGGCAAAAAGGGGCAAAAACCTTTATTTTCACGGAACAGCCGCATGCCTGCCACGTGGCACGTCCGTTCTACGTGCCAGACCCACTGTCATACGCAACACGATGGCCAACTAGCACAGGCTTGGGCCAGGCGCTGAAGCATGTGGGTCAGACACAACCAGGCATGGCTGACATCATCTGACATAGCATGCGTGTGTCAAATGCCAATGTCAGAGCCAAAACTTAGACAGACGCGATCACCGCATGGGTGACACGTGGCAGAACACATCTGCCGACGAGTCTTGCCCCAGTGTGATCCTCATGCGCTCGCCCGCAATGAAGAAAAAACCTGCCTTCGTCCTGGACACTCCTCACACGTCCCACGGTTCAGACCATCCAACCCACGCCCCACGTATATCGAGCCAACAAGGCAATTTTGGACCTAGAAGAAAATCTACTTGACCTAATCAAGATTTTCTTAGACCAAAATTTATCCTAGGATCCCCTTAAACAAGACCAAGCTGAACTTCCCCGAAATTCCAGTACTTATAAAAACCTAAGGCCGCTCGGCCGACCTTAGATACTTACCGGGTCATAACTCTAGCGGTCAGGAGTGTCTTGATTCCTTGCAAAAAGTAGCGGGGAGCAAACCCCGCCTTCGCCCGACGAGTTGTGCCTCGTCCTTCTGCAGTCCGGGATTGGCCACCGTGCTTCACGGCACCACCCGCTCCAACCCAACCAAAGGTCCCTTCCGGTCAGAACCCGAGCGTGGTGTGCCCAAGGCCCTGGAAGGACAACATCATGCTATGAGCCTCCATCGCAGGGGAGAACATGAAGCGGACTTAAGAGCTCGAACGTGCTAGGCAGCATGGACAACATGGACAACAAAGGCAGCAAGTAGGGTCGGAATACCCATACCAGAGTGCTTTCCAAAGAGGACATAAAGGCGAGAGAATTGGCACAGATCTGGTAACCCCGAGTGGCGGCAATGGGTGGGCCAGACCAGGACTCGAGCGGGGAGTTTCGAGTAGCGACCAGAGTGAACCATCAGAGCTTACACGCTTGTTCAAAGAGTGCATGGAGAGCAAGACCCCCAGATCGAGACCTTCCTCAGCCCTTGGAGTAGAGTGCATGAGGTGCGGACCATCATTTGTGTATACCCAGCATAGCAGATGCGTGGGTCAGTCATCCCTACGATGTCAGCAAACGCAATCATCCCATCCTCGGGAGTCCTTTTCTCATCACCGGAGAACACTTGGTGTTTCTTCTGTGGTAAGTATGGATATTTCTCGATCAACTGCCCCGCCTTGGCTTGAGAGATCTCGACCCTGAGACCCCATAGTGCGAGCGATCCATCCGACGTGACCATGGGAGATATCACGTGTAGTAGGTGTAGACATCATTGGACTGATTCGCCTTAGTGGCTTCGGACAGGTATCTTTCTTTTTGAGTGTTGGAAAAGACTTGATTGTTGTTTGGTTGGTTTCTGTTTGAGAACTTATCTTTCTTTTCTTTTCGGCGATATGAGCCAAGGAATTTTGCGGGTGGATTGTGCCTCCACGAAAATCTTGTAATACTCATACTTTTGGGTTGAGCCAAAACTCATGAGTATGGCAAGGTTCTCCTTTGGATTATTTTGATCGCGTTTTAAATAAAGGTTTTGTGTGATATTTTGGTTGTTTTGGCTAAAGTAAAATCTGGTTGTGCATTGATCATAGAAGTTTCATTTTGCATTGGTAGAATTCTCTAAGTGCATTGTGTGATGGTATTCTAGATAATCGTAAGGTTAAGTGTTTCTTTAAGAATTGAACCTAGGTGTCGCATAAAATGAGCACTTAGAAACTTAAGCTTAGACGTGGTGGTCTAAGGGGAGTTCTAAAAGATCTAGAATTAGGTTCCTTTGGTGGAAACCATTACGCGTGTGGGGGGAAGCTCCTAGTCACTTAAGTAAAACCCGAGTGTTAACCTTCATGCCTGAGGAAGCGCCGAAGGAGGAATTAGAAAAGAAGTGACTAATTTGGAGATGACGCAGGAACAAGGTGGTAGAAAAGCAGGATCGGGGCCGATCTTTGGCCAGATCACGTAGAGCGAGAGACCAAGTAGAAAACCGTTGCTGCGATCTCGAAGGTGCACGAACAAATTCTAGTGGGCCAAAGGGCGACCAGGAGGCGAGAGCCGACAATGGACCAGCGAAGTTCCAGTTGGAGTAGCCACGACTCAACGGAAGGAAGATCGAGCGAAGAATGGAAGGAAGTGAGCATGAGAGCGTAGTAGTGGGAGGTGTGGGGGAGTCGAGTCATATTTTGTACCTTGGAGAATTCGGGGCAAATTATTTTTAAGGAGGGGAGAATGTTATAACCCGGTTATTGGCTAAGACCGGCCGCTCCCGAGGACGCTCCCAAATGCTCAAGAAACCAAGCCGTATGAGCGTGAACGCTTAGGAAATGCAAGCTAAGAGTTAAGGAGGCTTGGGAAGTTAAGCGTTTAGGGCCCAACCGTTAGGAATCCAATGAGTTAAGCTTTGAACCCAATGGTAAGCCAATGGAACGGCTTCAACCATTGCAATCCAGCCCAAGACCGCTAGCAGCTTCAATAATTACTGGGTGAAATCACTCAGGTGAGGATCAAGAGAATGATCTGGATCATCTTTGGAAGCAAGCCTAAGTCGGAGCCCTTGGTTTGGTCAGATTGGGAAATGATCGAGTAAGGATCCAAAGTCCTTAGCCTTAGAAAGTTAAGAAAACCCTTGGACTTATGTTTTGATCAAAGTAATCTAAGTTGGGCCAAGGGGATTGAGTATTGGGACAAGTGAAACGTTTGCGGACTAACGTGGCATGTACCGGACTCGATCTGTTCGATCTGCAGTCCATGGTCGCGTGGAAAGAGGCGTGTGGGCGAGGCGCAAGGCGCAGGATGGGCTGCTGTGCCATGTGGCAGTGGTGTGATAGGGCATGACATTTCTTTTGGGGGAAAGGGAAAGATCCGCCACGTGTCATCCATGCTCTGAGCATAGTTTCTCTCACTGTCGAGGGCCACTGCATGAGTGCCACGTAGCAGAGAGAGGGCTGATCGGAAATCAGACCTTGAGCCTATATATACTTCCTCATTCTCTCATTTCCTGCCTATTTCCAAGTTTCTCTCCCAAATCTCTACAAAAATCTCCCTCGAGTTTCTTAAAAGGGATTCTCGGATTTCTTTCCTGAGATTCATCCAGATATAGCCTTAGCCGCTCACGGTAAGTCCCCGGTTTTCCCTAGCTTGCGAATCTCTTTAAGAACTATGGTATTAAGGATAATTTTACTGTAAGCTCAGGGATTCCCGTAAAGCTCTCGGATCTACCGTTGGAGAAGCTTCGGATCTAGCTTCCTTCGTCGTTTAACTTGAGTTGGGGTCCCGGAGTTGATGAGTCGAATCCCCGTGGGTAGTTCTTTCCTTTCATCTCTGTTAGCTTAGATGTCACAAATTGCTTAAGGAAAATAATGATTAATTCTGGTTAAGTTAAGCATTGAGCATGCATTCTTCCTTGAGCTTGAACAAGCGAAATTATGCATTCATGAACTACTTTTGCTTAGGCTCGTTCTGCATGTTTGGATCTGTCTTAGAAATAGACTTAGGATCGCGCATGTTTGTGGTTGAGCTTGATTTGAATGAACCTTGCATTCATGATCGGTGTTGCATAGATTCGGGTAGTTACTAGATCTGTCAGTTGAACTGTCTAGGCCCTTGTAAGGAATAATGCATCCATGTTATTGATTGATCATAGCTTGATGAGTTGCCTAGATTCGGGTAGTTACTAGATCCGTCGGTTGAACGGTCTAGGCCCTTGTAAGGAATAATGCATTCATGTTATTGTAGAACATTGCTTAACGGACATGCATTTATATTCTGCTTCTTGAATTTACTTGATTGCTAAGAGCATGGTTATTCTTATGTGAAATAGTTGCTTAGTAAATTAGTAAAGCTGCAGAATCTGTTGAGGTTAATGCATCCTTACTTGATTGTTGTGTTGATTTTGATGTATCCATTACTTGTTGGTTTTAATGGATTTTTGGTACACTTGTTAGACTTGCTAGGCTTGTGTGAATATTCGCTTGCTTAAGTCAAGGTCTTGCGTCTTGATTGCTTGTGTTGGAACGGTTAGTCCGGTGTGTGTGTGTGAGAGCAATAGATGCTTGGTTGTCTACTTGGGTGTTAGACATTGTATAGGACGTTTACTACCAAAGGTCTTAGGTGTTATCATTAAGGTGTGCAATGATGTGTGAGGTTAGGTTGCTAGTAAAGTTTTGTTGTGGAGTTGTGCCCATGGTCATAACGTCATGAATGGTTATGAGTTACTAAGTGAGGGTCTGACGTTCCCGGATAGGCGTGGTTACATTGTGGTTTCCACAATAGCACGTAGTGTACCTGGGTCACTCCCTTGGTCGTGCGTACACGACGGTGTACGAGTCGGGTGTTAGGACCGGGAGTCATGTGTGCCTTAGTGGTTGTATGGTTTGAGATTTCCTGGAATGGACGACGGGACCGTGGAAAGGCCTTGAAAGATCGGGATCCAGATTTTCATTCATGTATGTGTCTAGGACTTGTGGAGAGAGTCTTAGGTTGTTGAACTGCTGATGCAGTTAGTGTCTTGGTGTAAGTAAATATCTTGAACGATTGTTATCCTTCAGTGTTGTCTTGTTTGTTGTCATGTTATTGTCTTGTGTGATTGCTTGTTTTTGATGCTTGTTATTTTGGGGTTTGGGGTGGGTTGTTTTATGGCGTGAATTGTTCATAGGCTCTAACTCACTGAGTAATGTTAGATTACTCATCCCACTCTTTTTATTGCAAGTAACCTTAGTCGGGCTTAAACCTTAGTGGGATCGTTGGACATAGTAGGCCATCAGACTAGGTGACTTTTTGGTGTTTTTGCAAAAACTACAATTTTATTATGTATCTTTGAACCTCGGATCCGAAAACTATAAGAGTTGTATAAACGTTTTCCTAAAATATAAACTAAGTATAAATCAAGTGTTTTTCCAAAGGTTATCACGTGATAATGGTACAAGATCCAGTCCGGACCGAACCAACATGTTCCGTGTGATCCCGGTTGGCAAGCCTTGTGATACGCGAGACGGGGAAGGACGCCCCGGGATAGTCGGTCGGAACGTTTAAATTTGTTTTAAGTCGCAAAAATTAAACCGTCTTGGGCGTCCGGGTTGTGGCATTCCGGTAACCTGGGGCGTTACAACTGAGTTACAAAAGTGGTATCCCTGTTGCGGGTTGTGTGGCTAAAGATAGTTTTGGACTTCACACAACTGATGATTTCGTGGTTATCATATTTCATAACCATACATTAGAAATTTTATCTTAGTAAATTACTAAACCTTATCTTGAGGTACGGTGGTCGCCGTTATAGAGAAGGTGGTGATGGTGAATTTGATGGTGGTCACGGAAGAAGTGGTGTGGATATGGAGGCGGTGGTGTTGGTGGTGGTTACGGAGGAAGAGGTGTGGTTATAATAATTCTGGTGGAGGTGGATAAAGTGGTCCCCGTGAAGGAGGAGGTGGTTACGGTGGAGGTGATGGTGGTTACGGAGGAAGTGGTAGTGGATATGGAAGTGGTGGTGGTGGTTTTGGAGAGAGAGAGAGAGAGAGAGAGAGAGTTATTATTGGGTTTTTAAAAAATTGTACAATATAATTGTGTTGGGCTAATTTTGATGTTTCCTTTTATGTAGAACCCCATTTCCCTTTAATAAAAAGATAATTTGTTATATAACTCAAAAATATATATTTTTAAAAATCTAACAAAAACGCCCCTATGTGATCTAATTTTAGATATTAGTTTTAGGGGATTTGGTTAGATTTTGAAATATAATTTTTTTTATTGTTATAGAACAAATGGACCCTTTAATAAATCGTATTTTTTTAAAAAAATTTAATGAAAACTATTTTTTCTAAAACTCGCCCGAGTTGATGATTCGGCGTCCGAGTATACCGTTGGCGGTGGGTCACCGAGGGGAGTTGGTCCGGTTCGGTGTAATAACGCGGGTCACCGAGTTTTGACCGCCGAGATCATGGTTTAACAAAAATCGGCGATTAAATAGTCTCTAAGTAGTCAAATTTTAACTTGAATTCTAGTCTTTAATCAATTTTTGAGGGATAGATCTATGATTTCTACTATAAAACAACAAAATAAAGCAAAACAATTTCTAAAATTGTAAAAATAAAAAGTCAGAAGCGGCTGCTAGGGTTTCAGAGTTGTTCTATGAAGAAAATAAAGACAAAAGAGTAATCCGTCAGACTGGATTTGACTTGCGATCTGCTTTCAAACTTCCGGAGCTATAACCACCAGGCCACCTTGATTTCTTGATTAATTTCACCAAATATAAAATATAACCATCTAGATAAGTAAATGTCACAAACAATTACTCCCCGATTTATACCCGAGTTTTAAAAAAAAATCGCTAGGCCCGACTCACGCCTAACGCGATCCTGAACAAGGATAAAAAGTATTGATAACTAAAAAAGTTTATAAAAAATGGGTTAATTTGTACAATAAACATAAATATTAATAATTAAACAAAAATATCATATATATAACTAAATAAGAACTTTTAGATTTAGGTTAAATGGTTAGATTTGAAATTATAATTTTTTTGTGGTTAGATATGCCATTTTTCTTATAAACTCAAACGCAATAGCGATTCAGAATAATAGTATAACTATAAATAATATGAAATAGTATAATCTTAAAAATCAATTCTATAACGGTTTTAACCTTCGTAAAATTATGTTTTACTGTTGTTGAAGTTGAATTCTGCAATAAAAATTTATAAACGAATTTAGAAAATAAATTTTGCTCCTAAAAAAATATCTATAAATCTATTAAAAAAAATTCTTGAATTATCAAAAGGTTCTGTGTCGAAATCCGTAATCTTTCCATGCCCAAAACCATACTCCCTCTGTTCTGTAGAGAATGATGTTTTACCTTCTTCACACAAATTAAGAAACAATTAATTGTAAACAATTAACGTATTACTTTTTAACACTAACAACTTTTCAATAATTCTTAACCAATAGTAATTCAAAGATTTGATAACTTTTAATTAATACTTTTTGAAGTTTACAATTTCTTAACATTAATTATCAAAAAGTGCATTTAAAACTCCACAACATCAATCTTTGTGGAACAAAATAAAAATCTAAAACATCATTCTTCAAGGAACAGAGGGAGTATCATATAATATTAATTGTCCCAAGTGGCATTCAAATCAATGACTTCTAAGATTTACCCGAAATCTTTACCAGTTAAACTAGGAACTCTTAGTAAATCTAATATGAATTGAGATAAATATAACGGAACAATTATTGGGTTCACCCCCTAGGGATGAACCATCTCATTCACCCCCTTTTGATTAACCAATCAAATTTTAGTTGTGGGCCCACAAATCTTAATAAATTATTTTTATAAAAATTAAAATTGAAACAAATGTGGAATCTTTAATAAAAACGAATTTAACATAAATAAATAATAATTATCTAATTAAACATAGATTTTAAACCCCAAATCCAAATCCTAAACTCCAAAACTATATTCTAATTTGGGAATAGTTAACCCAAAATAAACCTTAAACCCAAACCAAACCTAAACCCTAAAACTATACCATAATTTGGAAATAGTTAACTCAAACTCAAACCCTAAACCCCAAAACTATACCCTAATTTGGAATAGTTAACCCAAAATAAATCCTAACTCAAACTCAAACTCAAACCCTAAACCCCAAAGCTAAACCCTAATTTAGGAATAGTTGACCTAAAATAAATCCTAAATCACAAACTCAAACCCTAAACCCTAAAACTATACCCTAATTTGGGAATAGTTAACCCAAACCCAAAAAATGTAACTATCAAAAGTAATTTTCAATGGATTTGTATTTAAAATTTTTAGATTTGGGTTAACTATTCCCAAATTAGGGTATAGTTTTGGGGTTTAGGGTTTGAGTTTGGGGTATAGAATTTATTTTGGGTTAATTAAAATTAGGGTATAGTTTGGGGTTTAGGGTTTGAGTTTGGAGTTTTAGAATTTATTTCAATTTTTTCAAACGAATTAATGTTATTTTTTAGTTAAATTATATTAGTTATTTTTTAGTTAAATTATGTGGCTCCCATATCTTTGTTTTGATTGGTTAGTAAAGTGGGGGTGAATGAGAAGGTTCACCCCTAAGGAGTGAATCCAAGAATTGTTCAATATAACGATAATATTAAAATTTAATGAACCGAAAAATACAAAGAGATCTCGAGTTATAAGGTAATTATATTGATATGTGTCCTAATATAGAAAAAAATACCAAATTCTAGATCATGAATAGTTGATTTTATGGATGATTGAGAGCTCATATCTGAACCCACATTATTTTACATCATGAATCTTACACTGAGTTTGTTTTAGATATGAGCTCTCAATCATCCATAAAATCAACCATTCAATATCAACATTAATTTGTTTGTGATTCAAATTCCCTTGAATATAATTTAAAAAATTCGAACAAACACAAATCATAAATTTACAACAAATTAATATTATAATCTAAGTGATTTAAGAAGAAAATATAATTTTTCTTCGAATGAAAAAAAAACTCCATTTCCTTTAAAAGAGAACTGTTTTACGCGTGCGATGTCTCTCTCTGAGGCGATTAAAAAAGCGACTTTCTTTCTGAGACGGTTTCTTTTCTGTCTTCTTCTCACCACTCCGGTGACGGTTTTCAAATTCGTTGGAGTCGTGGTTCATGGTTTACACCACTACTTGACAGTTATCTCCACAATGGATCCCATGATTCATTGTGATGCAACTTCTCCGATATCATTGGAATCTCTTCCCTACATAAACATTTCCAATCAATCAACTTCTGCACAAATCCTTCAATTCTCTCAATCGATTACCAAATATCCACTTCGTTTTTATCCAATTCATTCTCAAATGGCGGATAACATCCGAAGAGCGTTACAAGACATTGATCTTGGTGTGCATGATGAACCAATTCAACTTCCCTTTGATGTAGTCATTCAAGCGGCGGCCGAGAATCGCTTTGTCCTCATTGGAAGGCCAGTGATGCCTCGTCGTCAGAACGTTCGTTCAATCATAGCGGCAATGCCCCGTATTTGTGGTCAATCTGGTTTGGTTCATGGTCGCATCATGCCCGGCCAACAATTTCAATTTGTCTTCCCGTCGGAGGAATCCATGGAGACCGTTCTCCGTCGTGGCCCTTGGGTATTTGCAGACCGTATGCTCATTCTACAACGCTGGAGCCCAAACATGCCACTACTCAATTTCATTCCATTTTGGATTCAAATCCGTGGAATCCCAATCCAATTTCTCAACCAAGATGTCGTCGCTCACATAGGCCGCCGTATGGATCAACTAATGGATGTAGATTACAACGCAGAGGTTTTTGCTCAAGTAGAGTATGTCTGAGTTCGTCTCAACTGGGACGTCGCAAAACCGTTATGCTTTCAGCGACATTTTCAATTTACGCCTGGGGTAAACACTCTTTTGCGTTTTCATTACGAACGACTTCGTGGTTTCTGCGAAATATGTGGGTTACTTACTCATGACTTAGGCAACTGCTTGATTCAGAATGGTGGTGTTGTATCCAATGATGATGATAGTGGTGATGATGACAATCCACAACCAAAGGCGAATATCAACCAAGGTATCCAAATTGAAGAAATACAAGGTGACCAACATGGAGAAGATTATGACGCTAGTGATGGTAAACGTGAAGAAGAAATGATTCAGAATGGTCCTGCGAATTCTGAAGCAGGGGTTTTCGAAGATGAAGGAAGACACACCATGTTTTCTAATGACATGGAGATGAATGAATTGTACAATCCTTGTCAAATTTATTCAAATTCCACCAAAGAATGATCTCTACTTGTGATTTTCATGATTTTAAAGCTATTGGAAATCGATTTTCTTGGACTGGGAAATGTTATCATCATGATGTATTTTGTTGTTTGGATAGAGCTATGGCAAACAAAGAATGGTTGGCACAATTTCCGTCGGCTCAAACAGAATTTCTTCCATTTAATGAATTTGATCATCGTCCTCTTATTATTAGTACTTCTGATGAGATCGGACAACGTCGAGGTTTATTTCATTATGACAAACGACTTTTTGAGCATGAATCTTTCCGACATGAAGTAATAGCAAGCTGGCAATGAGGCATCAATTGTGATCTTAATCTGACAGCAAATCTACGACATTGTCGACGTTCAATGGCTAATTGGAAGAGAAATAATCGTACTCATGCTGCGGAGAGGATCCAATTTTATAGTCAAGAATTGGATAAAGCGATGTCAAGTGGAAATGTTCCTACGTCACAAATCAGACTCATCCGAAAAAATTGGCTCGAGCCTACTATGATGAAGAAATATATTGGAAACTCAAAAGTAGAATACAATGGCTTAAATCAGGTGATCGTCATACGAAATACTTTTATGCGGCGACAAAGAATAGATTAGCTCGGAATCGAATCTTAGCAATTGAGGATACAGATGGGGTGATACATTATGGAGACAAATCGATTGGGAAAGTGGCTGAATCCTACTTTCAAAATCTTTTTCTTAGCACACGAAGCAATTCCATCAATTATAACCAAGTTTTTGAAGGTTTTCAAGCTTGTGTTACTCATAATATCAATGAAGACCTCACAAGACCCATAACAAATGATGAAATCAAAGAAGCGGTATTTTCAAAAGGTCCGAATCGTGCACCTGGACCTGATGGAATCAGTGGGGCATTCTACCAACAATTCTAGCCAGAGATTAACGAAGGAATCATAGCCGAAGTTCAAAAGTTTTTTGAATCTAGTCAATGATCACCTTCTGCAAACCACACTAATGTTTGTATACTTCCGAAAATTGAGGTACCAAGAACTATGGGAGATTTTCGACCCATAGCTTGTGTAACGTAAGTTACAAAATTATTTCAAAAATATTGGTGGGTCGCCTCAAGAATCATCTTGGATCAATCATTTCGGAAACTCAAGCAGCTTTTATTCCTAGACGTAACATTGTTGATAATGTAATTATTGCCCAAGAGATGTTGTACTCATTGAAATCAAGGAAACGATGGGCAAATTTCTATATGGCTATCAAGACCGATATCTCTAAGGCTTACGATCGCTTGGAATGGGATTTCCTAAGGGACACAATGGTTCATATGGGATTTAATACTACTTGGATTTGCTGGTTCATGCAATGCGTAGAATCGGTTAGTTTCTCGGTATTAATCAGTGGAGTTCCTCATGGCTTCATCAAACCTGAACGAGGAATTCGTCAAGGTGATCCATTATCACCATATTTATTTATTCTTTATGGAGAAGTTTTAAGTCATCTAATTGTTCAAGCTGCTTCTACAAGAAATCTTATCGGCATGAAGATTAGTAACACCGGACTAGCTGTTAATCACTTACTATTTGAGGATGATGCACTTTTCTTTTGTCACGCCCATCCACAATCATGTAAGACGATTATGTCAATTATTCGTTCTTATGAAACTGTCTCCGGTCAAGCTATAAATTTGCACAAATCAGCAATAACTTTTGGTGCAAGAGTCAAAGATGATGTGACTGAGAAGTATATTACAAATCCATAATGATGGTGGAAACGGTCGATATCTTGGTTTACCGAAAAATGTTAGGAGGAAGAAGAAAGAAATTTTCAATTATGTTATTGAAAAGGTAAAACAGAGGACACAAGGATGGTCTCATCGGTTTTTATCTGAAGCAGGGAAAGAAATACTACTCAAAACAGTTGCTATGGCGTTACCTACCTACACTATGAACGTCTTCAAGCTTCTGAAAGGTATTTATGCTGAAATTATTAGTACTTTGGCTGAGTATTGGTGGAGTAAAAAATCAGGTCAAAAATCAATGCATTGGTTTTCTTGGAAAAGAATGGGATTACCAAAAAAAGAAGGAGGGCTCGGTTTTAGAGACTTGGAAAGTTTTAACCTTGCATTGTTGGCTAAACAAGTGTGGCGAATTTTACATTCTCCACAAAGTCTCGTATCAAGGGTTTTAAAAGGTCGTTATTTTCTGAACCAATCTATTCTTCATGTTGATTTAAAGGCAAAGCATTCTTTTGTTTGGAAATCACTTCTTGAAGGAAGAGATCTATTGCAGAAAGGAATGCGAGTATTAATTGGAGATGGTAGAAACACAAGACTTTGGACAGAGCCATGGTTACCAACACATCCTCCAAGAGCCCCTCTTCCTCAAGATGGAATGTTACATCACTTTGAAACAGTTGCAGACATCATGACTTCTCAAAACAAATGGGATCAAGACAAGGTGGCATTGGCAATTCATCCTCATGATGTACTACTCATACAACAAATTCATCTTTTATCTCAACCCAATGTAGATCTTTTGGGCTAGAATTATACTGATTATGGTTTATACACGGTTAAATCGGGTTATTGGTTGGCTACACATTAACCGAACTATGCGGCAAAGATACCTCCGGTTCCAGGATTACCAGAATTTAAAGAGAAGATTTGGAAGCTAAAGACGGCTCCAAGACTCAAACATTTCTTGTGGCGTATGGTCACAAATAGTTTGGCTATTGGAACTAATTTAGTACATCGCAAGGTCATCAATGATCCCACGTGTCGCAGATGTTGTGGAGAAGCGGAATCTTTAGAACATCTTTTCTTCACTTGTACTTACGCTTAAGCAATTTGGAGAGGAGCAGGTCTTTGGAATACTCGAAATTATGCAATCAACACAGATTTCAATTCAAGGTTTCGTATCATTTTGGAAGCAACAACGAATCACCATCTCTCTAATTTTCAACAGCAAAAATCTCTATGGATACTTTGGAGGATATGGAAGGCCCGAAATGAACTTCTCTATCAACAAAAGATGCGATCTTGGAAATATACTCTACGTTCGGCGCTAGATGACACTCATGAGTGGGTAAACTTTCTCCATTGGTTCAACAAGCTTCTCAATCATCAAAAGACAGATCAACATGGACTCAAGCACCTTCTGGTTACATCAAGTGCAATTACGACTACGGATTTAGCTCAACATCTGTTAGCACATCGGCATGGATTCTACGAGATGCAGATGGATTTTATCTTAGTGCAGGAAAGAGCAAATGGGGAATGGTTCATTCACCTCTGGAAGCAGAGTTACAAGCATTATTGATATCAATGCAACATGTATGGTTTCGAGGTTACCGAAACGTCATTTTCGAAGGTGATAAACAGTTTTCAATCTGGTTCAAGACCACCAATTGAATTTCAACCTCAATAATTGGATAAGAGACATCAAAGCATGGAATGCAAAGTTTGATAACGTTGAGTTTAGATGGACACCAAGACAAAACAACAAGGCAGCTCATATGTTGGTTAAAGAACCATTCATAGATTCACAACCATTTATGTATTATTACTATGTTCCTTCTTGTCTTGTAAGTATCCTCCATGAAGATCATAACCCATATTTTACAACTCAATAAAGTTCTACAAATGTTAAAAAAAAAAAAAAAAAATCTCGTTTTTCAAGATAAGTCGGTAGAATTTTCCATAGCCATCCATCATACTTTTGGGCCTCCCACATTAGAGTCCAAAACAGTTTAACAAACATCGATACACGTATCCTGCTCTTAACACGTGCCATTGTTACCTTTCGCTTTTAGCGTTCCGGGTCGGGTGAGCTTTTAACCCGTTTACGAAATCAAATTCGTCGGAGCGCTAATTCCAGTCCACAATTAAAGTTCGTCTTCTTCCTTTTTCTCACTTTTCCCTCTTTTTGGTCATGAAATGGGAGAAATGGAGATCGAAGAAATCGAAGCCGTTCTCGAGAAAATCTGGGATCTACACGACAAGCTTAGCGACGAGATTCACTTGATTTCGCGCTCTCATTTCCTCAACTCCGTTAAACCAACCGCCAGATCGGAGAAGAGGAAGAATCACGGTGGTTCCGGCGAAGAAAAGCGACAGGGTTATGTCTTCATTAAGGGATTCGCCGTCGACGATAACGACTCCACTATGCAAGAGGCGAAAAGCCTGAACTTGATTCGAACCGCTCTTGAGAACCTTGAAGACCAGCTCGAATTCTTCCATGTAAGTCGCGTTTTCTCCGATTGATTTGTGCTCGAATTATCTAATAGATTGTAAACAAGTCGTATTAGATTCTCTGGTATTAGCGAATGTTAGGGAACAGATTGTTGTGAAATTGGTAGAATAGCTTGTTGATTTTGGCTTTTAGCTGAAACCAATTGAATCTGCTTGTTATTTGCGGAAGAAGCAGCTCAATTCCAAGGAAATTTAGGGTTACGATTGAATTTGGGTATGTTTAGTTAGGTTTTTGGTATCCTAAGTCATTACCTAGGGTTTACAGATTGGATATTAGATTCTTATGAAAGTTCTGGGCTTGAAAACCTCTTCCAGTTTGTTAATAACAATGGCGGATTGCGTTTTCTGTATGAAGTTGAATTATGTTTGTTCTTTAGATATAAAATATCATACAATGTGGGTCTGATCATTGTCTGTAATTTTACAGTCTTTCTTAATAGAATCAAAGCTCCAAATCTAGTTGTTTCAGGGGGTTGTATGTATATGCATGACGATTTGTGAAACATTCTTTTTCTTTGTTTTGCAGACTGTACATACACAGCAACGAACAGAGAGAGATGTTGCGATTGCCCGGCTTGAACAGAGTAGGATCTTACTTGCTATGAGATTGGCTGAACACCACGGCAAGAACTACGGAGTCTTAGAGGAAGCTCTTGCATTTGTTGGAAGCATCAAAAACACTGCCCATCTCGTTCCGCCTGATCATCTTTACAATTCTTCTCCGAACCAAACGGGAGCAAACTCTACTTGTGATGGGAAACAATCAAACTTTTTGGTCAATGCCTTTGCTTCGACTTTCGGGTTTGCGAAAAGAGCACTTGGATTCAACCATGTTAGAGGTGTACTAGGCAACGCAGCGATATTCGCAATTAGCATGGTTGCTATGCTGCATCTTCACCAAGTGGCGACAAGTGAACATCATCTACAGAAGAAAGAAGACAGATTCTATAGAAGCCAACCGAGGAAAACGTACAGAAGAGAGATGTCATCGTCTTCAGCTGAGAGAAATTTGGACCATTTGGACGTGATGATGGCTCGTGGTTAAGACCAGAATATTGAACTTATCTACACGTGTGAAGTCAGACGCAAGGAGAGAAGATCAAGAAGAGAAGAGATATATATAGTTGTTGCTCTCATATGATCTTTGGAGTTTCGGTATTATTAGTGAAAGGATAAGAATTCTGGAGGCAAATGTTGGAATCTTCTGTGTTGAGCTGATGCAAATATTGTTCCTTTATTTCTCGTTTATGATTTTTGATCATTTTTTTTGCTTGTTTGGTTTTTTTTGTAAATGCAAGTTCTCTCACTCTAAAATCTCTATGGCTCGCTCTGTGTATTTTCTCCTCTTCAGTAGTTGGTAAAATGAATTCTCTTGTCGAGGCAGTGCAAAGATTGGTAAATGTATTGGGCCATCTATATTTTAGGGCTATTAAGCCCTGGGTTTCTTCATCACAAGTCCATTTACTTTGAGATCAAATCAGTTGATCAATACAGATTAGAACCCGCATGATACACTGATAAAAATAGGGGGTATAGAAATTTTTTTTAATAAAATTTTTAGTTCTAAAAGACTCCAAATGACCAGACACTGAACGATAAAGTTCAGAATGAAATCGAATATGAAATCTCTGCAAATTTACGATATGAGATTCAGATCTTAACTACTCGCCACCACAGGTAGTTTTCTATGGCCCACATGACCATGGTCTATTGGTAGATGAGATTTGGGAATATGCTAAAACACTTCTCTCAGGATTCGAGTCTTCCTAGATACAAAAAACACATCCATATGGGAAGTCTGGGTTTGGGGCAAAGGTTCATGCATTTTACCTGATAGTCCAATAACACGTGATCTGGCTACCCTTGGCATTAGTTGGAAAGCACATTCCAAACTCGGGATAGACAGTGTGGTGGCCTTTCGGGCAGGCCCGATCCTGACTTTTCAGGGGCTCAACGTAAAAATAAAATAAATTTGGATTTTTAACATAAATTAAGGGCCTTTTTCACAAAAATATATAAATTAAGGGTCTTTTTCACAAAAATAAATAAATTTGGGGCCTTTTTAACACTATAAACTAAAAAAAAATTAGGGGCCCCATACCTATGTTTTGTTGGTATCCCCTCAGGACCGGCTCTGGTTTCGGGAAAAAATCCACTATGTAACACTTCGGTGTATTCTAACCGAGACTGACTGGATCAACCGATAAAGTTTATAAAAAAAATAGTTTTCTATGCGCAAATTGTTTTTGCTCTATGTTTCCAAATTATAGCAATTTTTTATAAGAAGTGAAAAATATCTATGATGTACAACGTCTATTCCTAACACTAATTAAGGCACTTATTTTTGGCTATATTGTGTGAATTACGATGTGAACAAAGCAAATACAAGCGGGACGACAACATATCAAGCTGATAAAGGGGTTGAACATTTTTATAAAAAAAAAGGGGTTGAACATAACGAGGCCAAATTGGTAGGACGAAGAAAACATTAATGTGAAATAGCAAAATCCCTTTTCCTTCAAACATTTTTTTTTGTCTTTTTAAAAATTTGTTCACATAGCTTTGTTTTAGACTCTTAACGTTATTTGTTTTTTCCCTTTCTATCTTCGTGTGCTGCCTTTTTTACATTTTGTAAACATATGTTAGTTATTCAATGTGGTTAGACAAATAAATAAATACTAAATAATACATTACGGATTGTGCAAATAGTGTTTTAGTGTTTTGTAGGTCCCGGTTCGCATTTTGGGAAATGTCACCCCGGTTTTCATGTGTAAATAGGTCAACCCAATGTTTTTTAGGACAGCAAACAAAAGACTTTTCACGTTGAAATAGCATTTTCACATAATAAATAAATATAAAATTATGATTTTGTAAGACTGTAATTCATAGAGAGAAATAAACTATAAAACCACGTTATCACTTTGTAAATTTTTCATTTCACAAGTATGAATTCATATGTGAATTTAGTGACTTTTCTCTATCCATGCTTTGCGATTGGAAAGCGAAAACTATTTTTTGAAAACACTTGAAATTAAACTATTTTTAGTCAAGTGACAAATAGTAATGATAGCTAAAGACAGACTTGTAATCCCACAACATAATTATAGTTATGTTCTATCATTCATAATCCTTTTGTTTTAACCTCGTTCAAGAAGATAAGCCAATGATCGCTCGTGGACCGTGGTCGTGGTAGTTTACAAATTTTGATTATCAAAAAATTATATAATTAGATATTCATTTATAGTTTATCAAATGTTGATTATAGATTAAACGAGAATAATTGTAACCAACTAATAATTATGAAATAGCCAAGTTGCTTCATAATGATACGACAAAAAGCTGATGTTAACGGGTAGAAAGTGTTTTTGCCACTTCTAAATAATTATTAACAGATGGGTCACATAATATATTCTTTCATATCTTTCTTCTTTTATAAAACTTTGGGTAACAACTAACAACAACATTGTAAATTTTTATGCATACCGACCACTATTTGATTATCCTAGCGGTTAAAAGTCATCAATTCAGCCTTTTTGGATTCAACTCGCGCAGAACAAAGGTAAATAGTTAAGGGATCGGTAAATTATCTAAAATTTTTGGTTTGATCTCTCTAAAATATGGATGGAAATTCCAAGTAAATATTATTAGTCATTTCAGAATGTTTACTTTTTTACATAATTGAAAGAAATATCCTCTATGATTCATCAAATGCCTTTAAGCATTAATTGGACAGCCATAATTTGATCCCGTACTCTCACCAACAATAATAACCAATGTTTTTAAAACCGGACCGGACTGACAGTCCGACCGGTTTAGACCGCGAACCGGAAGGAATACCGGGTTGGGTCACACTAAAAACCCGGTTCTCAGATTTCCACCTTTGAATTTTAGCAACTCTTTTCGTCAATCTGCTTTAACTGACGGATTGAATCGTTTGTATACTCGATTTCATAATATCATAAGAATCAGAAATCATATAAGATAAAGTTTACAAAATTATTGATTTAAAAAAAAAAAAAAAAAAGATGAACAAGGGAGCTATACGGCGGCTCTGAGAGGAGAAGAAAGATTGAGTAGACAGAATAATTTTTAGGGTATACGTGTACTTTACATATAATTTTAAATAATATTTGGTAATTAATTATTTTTTAAAGTAAATCAAATATATAGACTATTGTTGGTAGTAGAAATGGAATAGTTCCTAATATACCGTACTATATTATATTATTACATGTATATTTGATTAATATATTATATATTACCAATATATGTGTATAATATATTTATAATAAAAAGTTATGTGAATCTGGTTGGACCAGGTTGAACTGGGTTAACCCATGACCCGAAAGCTATTCCGGTTCGACATCCGGTCTGGTTTTAAAAACATTGATAATAACTATAAAAGCTTTTTTCCCATTTTAGACAAAACAAAAAGCTTCGCGCCACGTTTCGCTATAATAACGAACCTCCGTACTAACGTGGATGGTTAAAGTAGACACGTTGTTCTGAGCAGATGGGCTATTTTTTTAAAACTTAGAATCATGTGACTGTGCACTACAAAATGCAAGGCCCATAACCACATCACGTGACCTTGTACTCTCTTTGTCTCTCTACGCTCTTTGTCTTCTTTTACGGAAAGAGTTAGGGAATTTGCTAAAAATGATAGTATAATATTTCATTTTTAACACAAAACTACTTTTTATGTGATTTTTTGCAGATATAACTTAAAGGGATAATGAAATAACAATTAGTTATTTAATGAACAAACAATTTGAATGTGGAATGATTGTTTTAGTCTCACGTACACCTGAAGTATACTTTGAGATTATATAGACTGAAAAAAAAGTTTGCATCGCAATTATATATAATATTTAAATATATAAATTGATGAATATTAGTTTTACCAAAAAATCTAATTCATAACCAAACTAAAAAAAATTGTGAAGTATTATTAAAACAAATTCACAAAATTGAAACTAAGTAAACAAACAAAGACATATTAGATTTAAAATGAAATACTCTCCTCCATCATATTATATTTAGAAGTCATGTGACAGTGCGGTCACATGGAAGTAGTTATTGTTATTACTATTTTTATGAGTTTATGATTGTAATTGATTTTTTTTTTCAACAGATTAATCGTACTCTTCTACCACCAATCAGTGACTATTGTAATGGATTTATGTTTTAGTATTTGTATATATGGTTTAGTTAGAGTAAACAACTTATAAGAAGTTATAATGTATTGTTTGATTATTAGAGTTTAGTTCACTATAAGGTGATGTTAAATTTTGAGTATTTTGAGTCAGAAAATGGATTTATGAGTAAGAAATATAGGAAATGGATTGATATTAAAAGTTGAAAACATGTGTTTACCTTTAGGGTTAGATATAAGGTTTATATGTTCAACATTGAAAATGTCAAACTTGCACAAAAGTGTAAAATTGTGAATAAATTTGATGTCCTCAAAGTTTTAACCATGAGATAATCCAACCTAAATTGTAAGTGCACAACAAACAATTGTAGTATTTAGGGATCGAATCCACAGAGAACAAGAATAACACTATGAAATATAAAAGTCGAGTTAAGCTAAGATGGAAAATATGAGTGTTTGTTTTGGGATTATGAATAGTGACAAAAATAACAATAAATACACTTAAAAGCAAGTAAACAATAGGAGAAATTCAATAGGCGAAGCGTTGGGCATAAGAGAATTCGTAAGGTATCATGGATCAATTAAATTAGATAAATTAAACTAGAGAAATATTGATAGATATATGTTCTAGAACTCAAACAACGATTAGATAACTTGATCCACTCCCGTAGCAACAACTATTATGTCTAAACAACCTAAATCAAACAACTCCCGCAGGTAATCAAGTAGTCAAACATGCATGAAAAGTCTAAGTTTGGTATGTTCACAAAGTTCATAGTTCTACTTCCGTAGGCTATGATTCTTTGGTTATCAAAATAATTCAAGGTAATTTGACAACACTTTCGGTGAGTTTATTAACCTAAGATGCAGTTGCTAGATGGTAAATCAAGCTATAAGTATTAAACACAATTTAGATAAAGAACTCTATCAATAAACCCTAATATAGCAACCTAACGATCAATCCATGAATCCCCTTTGAAAACCCTTAAACCGAACAAGTGAATTACTCAAAAATGGTGCACGAAATAAAGCAAATAGATATGAATTCATGATAAATAAAATTGATTAAAAGAGTAAAGGATAGAAGGTTCTTCCCTATATCGAAGTACAAAACGAGATCATCCTCCGAAAGCTCTTGAAATTAAAATCTAAGATGAATCCCCTAAGGGAACGTGGTGGCTGTCTCTCTATGATAAAAATTCTTAATTATTTTGGTACACCCTAAACAAGAGGCTAAAAACAAGTATTTATAGGTCTATGGTCTTCTAGGGCTTCACTTGGGCCAAAAAAGTCTTTTTATCGAAACTACTTAAACCTATGTCTCTCATAATGGACTCGTGAATTTGGGCCAATGTATGGGCTTAAAACATTCCATCTTGTGCAAACACCGGCCATAAGTCCATTCGGCGTTGACTCATTCCTGCACTTTCTTCATCTTCGAGGCAGTTTGACATGTCTTCAGTAAGTCCAGTGTATCTTCTAATTCACAGCTCTAAATAAGATAATTTCACCTCCTGTAGAAAGCTGACTCAAATACCTTGAAGTTAAGCAAATTCTCATAAGAATACAAGGTTATTTGATCTTCCTTCTGTAGCAAAACTTCGACTCTTTGCTTCTGTCCAACTTGGTGAATTGTGATATCTTGAAATTATTGACTTGAACTAAGTCTTTGGCTTGATACACTTGCTATAGTTTAGAATACACCTCTTTAAGCTCTTTTGCTCCTTTTTGATGATTTTCCCTGTTAAGACTCTAAAACTACAATACGAGGAAAAATTACCTCTTTGGTGTAAAACTTTATTGAAATACTTATAAAATGCATTGAAATAGTTAGTAAAATAGGTAAAATATGGAGTATATCAACTCCCCTAGACTTAAACTTTGTTTGTCCCCAAGAAAAATCCAAAAAAAGAAAAGATGTTTGAAAACATGGAAACTCACATATTCTTTGGATCTTGCTTCGATCTCTAAACTTGTAATCCACGTAAAGACAAAGTGAGTTCATCGGCGCTTTTCATCGTCTTCCCTCATGAATTCGAAAGCATGTCCTAAATTGCTGTCCATGCAAAATCTTAACTTCAAATCAATCGACTCTTTTACTCTCTTAGATTCTTAAAATCTCCGATCAAAGATATCGTCAAGGAATACGGCTAGGTATTAGGATATGCTAGTTTTAGTGGTGAGGTTAAAAGTGTTTAAGGTTACCAAAAACTCTGGGTGCGAGATATTATGCATAAACGCAAGAGAGAATAGATCTATTGAAGTCCACAATTTCCCAACCACTTTCTTGACTTCTTTCTCCTCCAGACTTAGACTTTCTCCGGGAATCACTCTAAAACCCTTGAACTCATCTCTCCCTTATATCATGATCCTCATTAGGTATTCTTTGGCCATAAGACTCATCGAAAATCGTTTTCCTTTCCCTTCATTATTATTCCTTTTTTTAAGGGGGAAAACGGTTTCATGATGATATGAGTCGAGTAAGGCACGCAATTGTTACCATGATTTAAGCATCCAAGGATCGGCTAAATTCTTCTAAAATGTTGTCGTTGTACTCTTCCTTCTAATGTTTATCGCCGCATCTCTACTGATTGGAATATTGCGTCGACCCTTTTTTCTCCGACATTTTTACAGATATATCTGCATAGATGACGTAGCAAAAGAAGTGCATGAGATCTTAAAGAAAGGTTAAGGGTTTAGGTAGGAAACCAACTAAAAATGGGCTGGCCATCCATGACAACAAAAAGGGGTAAAAATAGGATACGATGTCATGAATGTGCTTCGTTCCTTGATCTAATATCATAAACAAGAGATAGTAAAAAATCATACTAGTTAACCAAATTGAGAGTCAAAATCTTATCCATCAAAATAGTGCAAGTAGCACTAGGTGTCTAAATCAATTGTCCGGAACAAACCCGACAATAATGGTCACTTGGTTTTGGAAATCAAAATGTTTTTATTCCTAGAAAAGTGTCATCATTCCCAACTTATTTCGACTCAATTAATTGGGTTTTTGAAAAACAAATTTTGAAAATTCTTTTGAAAACATAAATATTCAACATGAACAAACGAGTTAGTAGCAATAATTCCCCCAGACTTAACTTACACTATCCCTGTGTAAATCAAATCAAATTAAGGGAGTAATGTTGGAAAATAAAAAGAAAATAAATAATTTGAAAATATGGAGAATAAAACGAACTTACCGGATTGAGAAGCTCAAAAAATTTCAAGGTTGGATCGGTTGGAATGATAGGTAGCCATTGCTTTCTTCTTTATTAGTTCACATCATTTATGAATAAGGCGGATCATGCGTACGGAGATCAAATTGTGTATACACAACGAAATCTGGTTTTGCAAATCCTGTGTAAGTACCAAATATCCTTGCAAAAATACTCGAAATCACTTGTTAAATGCATCTTGAAGCTAAGTTCCCAATACATATATATTGAGTTCTAAGTCCAAGGAAAAAGAAGATAGATAATAAACAAAATAAATCCAATAGGGAATCCAAATTGTATAAAATCTTTAAACTAAGTAAAAGGAATGAAAGGATAATTGTAAAATGTGTAAATCATTCAAAAATCAAACTAGTCAAACAAAATTCTAAAAAGTGCAATGTGAAAATTCAAAAATCAAATAAATTTATTATATAAAAATCACAATTTAAAAATATTTTTGGTTTGAAAAATAGTTAATTTTGATTAAAAACTGATTTTTGAATGAATTTTTAAAGGAGAAAGAAAATTTACCTCGTTGGTTCGAACCTGGTGATTCGACGATTGAAACCGTGGTTAAGTGCTGGTCCGGACTGGGTGGTGTGGGACGCGGGGTGGATGTTGGGGCCACGGAATGGATCGGACACGAGGTGGATGTTGGGGCCGCAGAATGGATCGATGTAGAGCGTCTGGTGCCCGTGTCCGGTGTGAGATAAGGTGGGACGAGGGCTGGCACCAGTCACGTACGTGGATCGGTGTGGGAGATCAGTGCAGGATAGGGCTGAGAATGCGAGACAAGAGCTGGATAAGGACGATTCAGGACACGGTACACGGGACAAAGGACGATCCGGTCCTGGCACCGGTGAACTTCCAATGTTCGGGGTTTGGGACACAACCGTCCGGGGTTTGGGACCTGGCACAAGACGCAGAACGGCCTTGCACCGGTCGTGGACACCGTTCGGTGCCTGCATCCGGGGCTTGGGTCGGTTCGACCTAAAATTTTTTTTTTTTTTCAAAAACTGAAAATTAAAATCTGCAAAATCAAACATAAAAATATTAATGAATCATAAACATATAGAACTTAATAATAAAATCTTAAAACTATTTTAAGCATCGAATAAAAATAAAAATGTGGGTTGCCTCCAATAAAACGCTTGTTTAAAGTTAATTAGCTCGACTCCTTATATAGTTAGGCGTCGGGTGGTTCATCTAAGGGAATTGTTGCCCTTATGTCTTCTCCGATGTCCGCAAGATATGGTTTGAGTCGTTGTCCATTGATAGTGAAGTCGCTTCCATTACAGTTTCAAAGTACCACAACACCGTAAGGTTTTACTTCTTTAATTTTAAACGGTCCATACCATCTTGATCTAAGCTTACCTGGAAAGAGTTTTAAACGTGAATTGAAGAGTAGAACCTGATCATTTGGAGAAAACATCTTGGGGATTATCTTTTTGTCATGGTATGTCTTAGTTCTTTCCTTGTAGATTTTAGAATTCTCATAGGCGAGATGACGAATTTCATCCAACTCATTCAATCGAATCAACCGTCTCTCCTTTGCTGGTTTGATGTCAAAATTAAATTTCCTCACTGCCCATTCCGCCTTATATTCAACTAACAGGAAGATGACATGACTTTTCATAGACAAGATGAAAATGAGTGGTTTCAAGAGGAGTCTTGAAAGCCGTTCTATAAGACCAAAGAGTATCATTAAGCTTTACGAACCAATCTTTTCTTGTCATTCCAACTGTCTTCTCCAAGATCCTTTTTATTTCTCTATTCGAGATCTCCACTTGCCCACTTGTTTGAGGTTGATAAGGTGAAGTAACCTTGTGTTTCACACCATTCTTCTTCAAGAGATTAGCAAGTAAATTGTTCATGAAGTGAGGACCTCCATCACTTATAACAACTCGAGGAACTCCAAATCTCGGAAAGATGATTGATTTAAATATCTTGGTTACCACATTTGCATTGTTTGTAGGCTGGCTATGGCTTCCACCCACTTAGAAACATAATCAACAACAATGAGGATGTACTTGATCCCATAAGAAGAATGAAAAGGACCCATATATTCAATTTCCCACACATCAAACACTTTGAATTCCTGAATGAAATTTTGTGGCATCTCATTTTTTCTATCAATGTTCCTTTGTCTTTGGCAAGCTTCACACTTGGAGATAAAGGTATGAGCATCCTTGAACATAGTAGGCCACCAAAAAAAACATTGCAAGATCTTAGAAACTGCCTTATTCATAGCAAAATGTCCAGCGTAGTTAGATCCGTGACAAGAAGAGAGAACGCCTGGAACTTCTTCTTTGAGAATGCACCTTCTCCACATACTATCGGATTAATGCTTGTAAAGATATGGTTCATCCCAAAGGTACCTTCTTATCTCATGCAAGAACTTTTTCTTCTTGTAACCAAGGAACTGAGGAGGCTCGATATCTGCCGCTAGAAAGTTTGCAATATGTCTATACAAAGGAGATTTGAATGGCGTGGGTTTTAGAGGTGATTTAGGACATGTATCTAGCTGGACGGCATCTCTAATAAGAACTCCATCGTTACCTTGTAAATCCGGATGTGAAGCCTTATCATTCGATACATCCTTGCATCCGGACACCACTAGTTTGATAGTTTCGTGAGATGTAATGTAGAGAGATTCAAGAGAGACTTCTTGGGGCTTCTTAACACCATCTTCAGTGCATACACCTACACCTACTTAACTTCCATTGTAGATGGTTGTTAAACAAAGAGCGTCGGTAGATATCGCCGGATAGTAAACTCTCTTCTTGACCATGGTGAAGGAAACTCGTCGTCTGGGAAAATCAATCATTGCTCCTATAATAGAAAGGAATGAGCTCCCAAATGGTAATGGCACTGGAGAGTTACTCTTCATCTCTAGAATATGGAAATCCACCGGAACAAGGCATCCTCTCACTTGTATTGTTATATCTTTTACGTATCCATACAGAATCGTGCTCAAGGCGTCTCCAAACCTAAGAGATATGAGAAGAGGCTTGAGGTCAGCAATTCCTAACTTCTCCGCGGTGGTCTTAGACATAATATTCACATTAGCTCCAATATCATAAAAAGAATCGAGAAATTCCATACCGTTAATCATACATGGAAAGACAAACTTCATAGGATCTTCTGTCTTATGCAACTTCCATTGATGTGGGGCTTCACGAATTGATCCTTCTTCTTCTAGCCACTCCTCTTGATCTTTAGTAGCAGGTTGATCTTTCATTTCATGCTCAAGTCTTTCCTTATCATGAGTTGTTACCGCCTTACACCAATTATGATTTATCTCAGTTTTTCCTGGAAGAAAACCATCTTGTCTGGGCTTTGATGGAAATTCCTAACATCACCAATGTAGTTGACTTGCCGTTTCTTCTCATTGAAACCATCTTTAGGACATTCTTGATTAACCTTACTAGCAGCTCCTACCACATTCTCACGTAGTTTCATACCACATGTTTGATTTTCAACAATATTTTTAAAACCGGACCGGATGCCGAATCGGAATAGCTTTCGGGTCATGGGTTAACCCGGTTCAACCTGGTCCAACCGGGTTCACATAATTTTTTATTATAAATATATTATACATACATATATTGGTAATAGGTAATATATTAATTAAATGTACATGTAATAATATAATATAGTACGGTATATTAGGAACTATTCCATTTCTACTACCAACAATAGTTTATATATTTGTAAACTTTATCTTATATGGTTTCTGATTCTTATGATATTATGAAATCGAGTATACAAACGATTCAATCCGTCAGTTAAAGCAGATTGACAAAAAGAGTTGCTAAAATTCAAAGGTGGAAATCTGAGAACCGGGTTTTTAGTGTGACCCAACCCGGTATTCCTTCCGGTTCGCGGTCTAAACCTGTCGGACCGCCGGTCCGGTCCGGTTTTAAAAACCTTGATTTTCAAGAAATCGAGCGATCATTGCTTTGATTTCAAGTATCTCCGTGAATACTGATTTTTCTATGATGTCTTTCACGTTTTTCTCATAAATTGAGCTTGAATTCATATCGCTATCGGCCAAGTTATCAATAAGAACCTTAGCTTTAGTAACGGAATTGGTCCCAAAGTTTCCTTTACTTGCGACGTTGAGTGCTCTCATGAATTCTCTATGAACTTTAATATAGAAAATGTTTAGCAAATTCACCTCGTCAAAACCATGGTGAGGGCATTCTCTTTGGTACTCCTTGAATCGATTGTAGGGGTCGGATCCCTCACTTGTGAGGGATCCGAAAAACTCAGTAAAAACGCTTTGATCTTGATAAATAAGAACCCTAGTTCATAATCTAATTCTAAATCTTTCTAAGTGTTTGAAACCCTAAAGGAGCTCTACTTCATAAGAATCTTCACAAATTCGATTGTGTGAATTTCCAGCACGCACAATTTGGCGCTAGAAGGAGGGGATACTCGCAACACTAGCTTCATACACGAAACAAACGCTTAGACAAACTCGTCAACATGTCAATAACGAACCCGCAGTCTCCAGCGACCGAAGATGGTTCAGGTCCGAGCGAGCCCATTGTAGCTGGGCTAATCAACCAGTCCACATTGGAGGCGGAAGTAGGCACACCTATCCCTACAGAAAACCTGGCAACCGCCAGTGAAAACTCGACCGATCCGGCAACACCGCAAGCTTTCGATCAGCTCAAAACAATGCTTGAGCAATTGCTCAAGCAGTCGCAGAAACAAGAAACTGTCAACAGCAACCTGACTGCCGAAATTAGGGCCTTGTCGATAGCTCGTCAGCCTCAAAGTCTACCTCAGGATGTCGCACGTCGTGTCACCCCGATCGCACTTGACTTCTCCCCGGCGGCCTCGCCTTCAGCTCGCGGGGCTCGCGAAGATCATACGCCAACGCCTCTCAGAGATGGGGCCGTCCTCGTCGCAGATGCAACAGGCGGTACGATTGCAGTCGCAGACGCTCGACCCAGTCGGCCGACCAGTCCTATCCAAAGCCGGGATGAGGGCGAAATCGCAGAAAACATGCGATGGATGGATCAGACCGAAGCCCCGATCAGTCACGGAGATATCGCTTCGCAACAAAGGGAGATGGACGAGCTCAAAGCCATCATGCAGCGGACGGCTAGCGATCACAAGGACATGCGATCGCAAGTGCATCGCGCAACTAGCAAGGCACCGGAAATCGACCGCGTCCTTGAAGAGGCTCGCACTACCCCTTTTACCGAGCGAATAACAAAGGCACGTCTGTCCGATCCGGGGAAGATGAAGCTTCCTATTTATGACGGAAAGGGCGACCCCACGGAGCATATTAGGGCCTTCTTGATCGGCATGGGGCGAGCCAAGTTCCGACTCGACTATATCGACGTTGGCTGCTGCCTCCTCTTTGTAGAGCACCTCAAGGGGGCAGCTCTCTATTGGTTCACAGGAATGAAGAAAAATTCGATCGACAGCTTTGCCCAGCTCTCCAAAGCATTCCTAAAACAATACGCGATCCTAATCAAACGCAGGTCGTCTGAGGCGGATCTTTACACCCTGTCACAGGCAGCCGGCGAACCCTTGGGAGTCTTCATTGAGCGCTTCAAGGCAATGCTTACTCAAGTGAAGGGAATCGATGACCAATCCGCACTTAGCGCTTTGCGTAAAGCCCTGTGGTACAACTCGGATTTTCGAAAGGAAATGATAATCAACGAGCCCTCTTCCATTCAAGACGCGCTCCATCGCGCAAATGGCTTCGCAAGGATCGAGGAAGAAACGCGGGTTTTGGACCAAAAGTATGGAAAAACAAGAAATCCTAATCCGCGAGAAGCCCCACCGACAAAAAAGAAGAAGCAAAACGACTTCACGCGACACGAGGGAGGCTTCAAAGGGGCCCATAACTATCAAGTGGACTCGCCCGGCTACGGTAGAGGAAGAGGACGAGGCCGCGGAAATGGTGCTCCAGGCCGCGGAAGTAGCACGCCAGACCGCAGTTATGGCAACACATGGACGAGGAACTTGCAGTACGACGAATCCGCATATTGCGAACTGCACAAAATGGGCGGACATTCGACAGCTAATTGCAGGGTGCTCGGAATGAGACTCGCAGCGAAGCTGGCCGCAGGCGAACTCAGAGGAAACATAAACGTTAATGATTTCCAGCTCGAACAGTTCAACGATGCAAGAGAGGAAGACCACTCGTCTGGAGACTTTAACAAGAATAACAAACGAGATAAAAGGAACGAAAACGAGGCCAACCTCGGCAGACGAAACAATAACGATGGCCAAGGCGGCTCGAAGCAAAAAATCTGCAACATGATCATGGGCAGCTCGCGCTATTGCTCAAACACCATCTCCTCTATCAAATCTTATCAGAGGCGAGCCGAGGTAGGAGCGAACAAGCCAAACACGTCGAAGTTTCCAAACAATGTCATCCAGTTCAAAGAGAATGAGATTGATGACATCGACAAACCGCACGACGATCCGCTTGTCATCCGACTCATCATCGCAGGATGGGACACGGGTCGCGTTTTGATCGATACAGGAAGCACGGTCGACATCATTTTCATAGACGCTCTTAAGCGTATGGAAATCGACCTCGCCCAAGTCGAATCCTATCCTAAACCTTTAACCGGATTTAATGGCGAGACAACAATGACACTTGGAACGATCAAACTTCCTGTGCGTGCGGAAGGAATAACAAAAATAGTGGAGTTCGCGGTATCGGATAACCTGACAATTTACAATGTGATAATGGGAACCCCTTGGCTCAACTCGATGCGCACAGTGGCCTTGACATACCATCTCTGCCTTAAGTTTCTTACGAAAGACGGGATCAAAACGATCAGGGGGAGTCAGACAGCTTCGCGATCTTGCTTCATGGCCGCGCATAAACTAAGAAGTCGTGCGAGGGAGCCGATTCCAAGCAAGCCGCGGAAAAAGATCAAAACAGACAGGGAACCCGTCAAGGAGATCTCAGACCTGTTATAGCAGCTACAGACCGCAGAATCCGCCGAAGAAGAAGGAGCGGGTCCAATGTGCGAACTCGTCGTATCGGTTTGCATAGACGACGAATTCCCAGAAAGACGAGTAGAAATAGGCGCGACACTGGATGAAGCCGTCAGGCTCGACATTGTTGAGTTCCTTAGGGAGAACATTGGTACATTCGCATGGGCCGCAGAAGACATGCCCGGGATTGATATGGGCATCATCAGTCATGAGTTGAACGTAGACTCAACCTTCAAGCCCATAAATTAGAAGGGAATCGGTCCTGATAGGGCTCAAGCAGTAAACGACGAAGTCGACAGACTCTTACAGGCCGGCTCAATCTCTGAAGTCAGATATCTGGACTGGCTCGCTAACCCAGTCGTCGTAAAAAAGAAAAATGGCAAGTGGCGAGTCTGTGTGGATTTCACCGATTTGAACAAAGCATGTCCAAAAGACAGTTTCCCTCTTCCTCATATCGACCGCCTCGTCGAGGCGACGTCTGAGAACAAGCTGTTATCCTTTATGGATGCTTTCTCTGGCTACAATCAAATCTTCATGCACCCCGGCGATCGCGAAAAGACTTCTTTCATTACGGACCGCGGGATCTATTGCTATAAGGTCATGCCTTTTGGCCTTAAAAACGCCGGGGCCACCTATCAACGACTCGTCAACAAAATGTTCGAGGGCCTCCTCGGCAAGCCGATGGTAGTCTACATAGACGATATGCTCGTCAAGTCGCTCGAGGAAAAAGACCACGTCGGCCACCTCGCAGATTGCTTCGCGCTGTTAAACAAGTATAACATGAAGCTCAATCCGACTAAGTATCGCTTTGGCGTAACATCGGGCGAGTTCCTCGGCTATATGGTGACCCATCGCGGGATCGAGGCGAATCCAAAACAAATCCGCGCGCTCATCCAGATGGCCTCGCCTAAATCAAAAAGAGAAGTTCAGCGGCTAAACGGCTGAGTCGCGGCATTGAACAGATTCATCTCGCGCTCTACCGACAAATGTTTGCCTTTTTATGACATGCTCAGGGATAAAAAGGAAGCAGCTCGACAAGCTTTCGAATGGACAGAGAAGTGTGAAGAAGCTTTTCAAAAATTGAAGCAATATCTTGAGACCCCCCCTGTCTTGAAAAAACCTATCGAAGGCAAACCGCTCTACCTCTACGTCGCGGTCTCGGCCTCGGTAGTCAGTGGAGTCCTAATTCGTGAAGACGTCACAGAGCAGAAGCCTGTTTTCTACATTAGCAAGTCGCTAACCGATGCAGAAACGAGATATCCTCTGACGGAGAAATTAGCACTCGCAATCATTACATCGGCTCGCAAGCTTCGACCTTATTTCCAGTCCCACTCGATCGTGGTTCAAAGTACTTTTCCATTGCGAACTGTTCTCCATAGTCCTACTCAATCCGGGAGACTCGCCAAGTGGGCCATCGAACTCAGCGAGTTCGATATCGAGTACCGCAGTAGGACTACGATCAAAGCACAAGTGTTGGCCGACTTTTTAATCGAGCTACCAGAGGCGACGGCCTCGTCCGAAAATAAAGATGCATTCACGAACAGCTCGTCATCTCAGACCTGGCAATTACATGTCGACGACTCGTCATCTAAACACGGGTCGGGAGTAGGTATTCGACTGTCGTCGCCACACGGGGAATCTCTAGAACAGTCATTCCGTCTTGGCTTCAGAGCATCAAACAATAAGGCAGAATACGAGGCCTTACTCGCGGGTCTTCGATTGGCGAAAGCGCTTAAAATGACATAAAAGCGTTTTGCGACTCTCAGCTCGTCGTGAATCAGTTCAACGGCGAGTACGCTACAAAAGATGAACGTATGGAGGCATATCTCGCCCTCGTCAAGACATTAGCGGCGGAATTCGAGTTTTTCAAAATAACAAGAATTCCAAGGGCGGAGAACTCGCAAGCAGATGACCTCGCATCACTCGGCTCGTCGGCACAGCCAGATAAAGATCTTCAAAGAATCGTCAAAGTCGAATTCATCAAAAAACCAAGTGTCGCGATCGTTAAAGAAGTCAACATGCTGACAAGATCTCAAGCCGCGATGCGATAAACGGACATAAGCGACGGCTCGCCTACTCGTCCTGTTGCA
The DNA here is from genome assembly GCA_963576765.1 of Draba incana. Lineage (NCBI taxonomy): Eukaryota > Viridiplantae > Streptophyta > Magnoliopsida > Brassicales > Brassicaceae > Draba > Draba incana. The sequence goes on along the minus strand of OY755203.1, from coordinate 29,064,930 downwards.
TATCTAATGGACCTCGACCAAACCGGGGGAATAACCGGGCCGGATCCGATGGATCGCGACCATTCCGACACGGTCGGCACAGACGAAACAACCGATGTTATGGCAAAAGACAACGAGCTCGACCCAAATAATACAACTTTTAACCATGGCCTCCTCCCCAAACAAATCGAAGAGTCAAATCCAGAAGATGCTTACCTGTGTAGCGAAGAGCCGCCCCCAGAGCATGAAGTCGTCGATATTCCCATTGACGACGAGACCACAGTCTACGGTTGCGACACCAAGTGGATGGCAGACATTCGCGAATATCTCGCAGACGGTAAAATGCTGGTAGACAAATGGGCAGCTCGCAAGATAAAGGCGCAGTCATCTCGTTACGTTTTATTTCACGGAGAAGTATTCAAATGGCGACTGTCCGGACCACTCCTTATCTGTGTCGAGGGAGAAGCAGCTCGCAAGATAACGCACGAAGTTCACGGCGGGTCTTGCGGTAACCATTCTGGAGGTCGCTCAATCGCCATCCGAATCAAAAGACATGGATATTTTTGGCCAACTATGATAAAAGATTGCGAGTTGTTCGCTGCGAAATGCAAAAAATGTCAACGCCATGGTTCTTTCATCCATCAACCTTCGGAGTTTTTGAGCTTGGTCACCTCGCCGTATCCAATCATGAGATGAGCGATGGACATCGTCGGCCCGCTCCATCCGTCTCGGCAAAAGCGATACCTCTTGGTCCTAACGGATTATTTTTCCAAGTGGATTGAAGCGGAAGCATTCAGATCGATCAAGGACAAGCATGTTGAAAACTTTGTCTGAAAGAATATCATCTGTCGACACGGCGTTCCCTATGAAATAGTAACTGACAATGACTCGCAGTTTATTTCCAAGCACTTCGAAATTTTTTGCGACAAGTAGAAAATCAGAGTCAGCAAGTCGACACCTCGCTGCCCACAACGCAACGGCCAAGCAGAGTCGTCAAACAAGACGCTTATACACGGATTAAAGACTCGACTCGACGCTAAGAAGGGTCGTTGGGCAGATGAACTCGAAGGCGTTTTGTGGTCTTATCGAACAACGCCGCGTTGCGCTACGGGCGAGACTCCTTTTGTCCTCGTCTACAGAACAGAATGCGTGATCCCTCCCAAAGTCTATTTCCCAGGAGTTCGCCGACGATTGCTTCCAGAACAGGAGGGCCTTAATCACCTCCTCATGATCGACGAGCTCGACCTCATCAACGAAAGACGCGATCAAGCTCTCGTCAATATGACCGAATATCAGATCGCAGAGTCCAAATATTACAACTCAAAAGTGCGAGTTCGGCGTTTCTATGAAGAGACCTCGTCCTCCGCGCTGTATTTCAAAATACGGTCGAGACCAATGCCGGCAAGCTCGGCGCTCACTGGGAAGGACCTTATCAGATCACGAAAGTAGTTCGCCCAGGCGTCTACAAAATCGCCAACATGAAAGACGAGATGATCCCGCGTTCCTGGAATGCGCGACATCTGAAGAAATATAACTGCTAAAAATACTAAGTCATTAGACTTGAACTACGACGCGACTTGATCCCTTCATTGGGTACGTAGACAACTCGTTTTCGGACGAGTTCAGTTGCCCCCTTATTCAAAAAGGGGGGAATGGGTACGTATATTCATACTCCCACACGCAGTATGTAACGACTTAATGTTTTAACCAAGTCATTTTACGATTCGTTCGACTCGCAAACGACTTCCGTCTAAACGCGACAATTCGACTCGCAAATGACTCCGGTCTAAACGCGATGATCGATAACGACTTAAGGTTTTAACCAAGTCTTTTTACGATTCGTTCGACTCGCAAACGACTTCGGTCTAAACGCGACAAGTCGACTCGCAAAAGACTTTGGTCTAAACGCGACAAGTCGACTCGCAAACGACTTCGGTCTAAACGCGACAAGTCGACTCGCAAACGACTACGGTCTAATCGCGATGATCGATAACGACTTAAGGTTTTAACCAAGTCTTTTTACGATTCGTTCGACTCGCAAACGACTTCGGTCTAAACGCGACAAGTCGACTCGCAAACGACTTCGGTCTAAACGCGACAAGTCGACTCGCAAACGACTTCGGTCTAAACGCGACAAGTCGACTCGCTAAACGACTTAACTGTCTAAAACGCGATGACATCAGTTCGCAAACGACTTAACTGTGTAAATGTGACGTCTATGTCAACTCGTCATTACTAGCTATAATGACGATCTATAAAACTTCATCAAAAAGTTTTTCATATACATCCACAAACGGATAAAGCGCTATATAAATTTAGAGTTCATTTCTAGGATAGACATATTCAGTGCGAGTATGTCCGTTAGCCAGGATGTCCATCTCGCGAGTCCATCTCGGGATAGACACATTCAGTAGAGTGTGTCCGTTAGCCAGGATGTTTGACTCGCAAACCCAGTTTTTACTTAACAAACTGGTTGAACTTAGCAAATATAATCGGTCAGAGATTCTGTTGAACTCTTCTGCACCGATATTTGCCTGGATAAGATATATTCAGCAGAATATAACCAGGGTGTTCGTCTCGCAAAACCCAGTTATACCTAACACTGGTCGAACATGGCTAATTTTACGACAATGCGATGAGTCGTATCGCCTGTAAGCGTCTTAAAACCGCATCGCATCTTAAAACCGCATCGTAAAGATGAATCATAAAGAAATCAAACAAGTCGCAAGAAATCCAAATTTTTATAAATTTGGTCCGACCAACTCGGCAATTAAAAATGTTACGAGTCGGATAAAGCCATCCAGGCACAAAAACAAAAACCGAGTCTTAAAACCTCAAGCAAAAACAAAAGAAACATTATGAAATCTAAAAAACTATTACAAGGTCGATTAGGCGACAGGTTCGCCATCGTCGACCACCTTTTCATCGGCGACAAGCTCGCCCTCTTCAACTCTTTGGTCTTCAGCCCGAGCAATGATAACAGCCGAGTTTTCTGCCTCGCCAATCTTTGGGTCTTGCGCTGGAGGAGTCGGCTCGCGCTGAGTTTCGGTAACTGCAGCTTGGTCGGGGTCGACGCTCTTATAGGTCTCGCCCGAATCATTTTCGCTTAACTCCTCACTAGCGCCTCGCAACCGCATGCCCAAAGAGCCGTTATTAGAACCAGAAGCTACATGAATACTAATAGACTTAGCACTGATCTCGATTCGTGGAGAAACAACTATATCCACAACGTTAATGGGGACGACGTAATTCATACCTAACACTCCCCTCAACTCGGCGGCTACCTCATCGAAGGCCTCGTGTGCCGAGTCCAGCTGCGACATGTTCTCGACGATGAGAGCGCGTTCGGCTTTAGGATCAAAGGGCTCCTCGGCAGTTGGACCTTCAATATCATCAAAAAGCTGGAGGTTGGATTCCGCCTGCGAAAGATAGACCATGCGTTTGATCGGCTTCTTCATCATTCGGCGAAACAGCTCGTTCGCGCGATTCAGTTGAGATTGAACCTCGGCAGCCGCGGTTCGCCTCGCAGAAGAAGCCGCCTCCTCAATGTCCCTCTCGCGACTCGCCTTCAGAGTTAGTAGCTCTGCCTTCAGTTCGGCGTTTGTCTCCTCGATCTTCTTCTTCTCGAGGCCGACTTGATGAAGCAGCTTCATCGCATCGTCAGTATCCCTCTTATACAGATCGCGCTCGGCAGTAAGGGCCTTCACTTCAGCCGCGACTTGCCCCTTCTCAGCCTCTTCTGCCTCCTTGGCCTCTATGATAAAAGCCTCCCTAGACCTCACCTCGTGATCGTAAGCAACGATCATCCTATTGCAATGGGCGATGACCTGCAAAAGATTTAAAGTATGAGAAAGGAAGCAAGACGAAAGCGACAGAACAAGTGAGAATTTACCTTAGCCTGGCGAGACGAGAACTCTTTGTAGAGCTCGCTCTTTAACAGCAGCTCCGGGATCGGCATGTTATCGCCCGGATATGTGATCTTTGCCATTAAGGCAGCTGCGGCTGAGGGGTCGTCGTAGAGCTCGGCAGACTTTTCAGATCGCGGACCTGGAGGAATGGGTTCGCCCTAAAGCAAAGTCGGCAGCACGCGACGAGTTCTTTTCGGCTCGCCGGTTTTACCTTTGCCTTTAACAGAGGCAGAATGTTTTCGCTTCCGAGACAACTGGTTCTCGGGCTCGGTGAGCTGATCAGAAACGGTGATCGGATGTGAAGGAATAACAACCAGAGCCCCACTCGCGTCCGCAGCAACCGCGTCGCCACTCGTTGCCACAGGAGTGTCTCCCTTGGCCACGCTTTGCTTCGACGTCTCGGCCGCAGTAGCTTTTGATTTATCTTTTCTCATGGCCTTCTCAGCTCGCCTCTTTTCTCTTTCGGCTTGCTTCTTGACAAGGTCGCGAAAAGTCGGCTTTTCTGGCATGATTGCGAGATCGTCGGAGTCGCTTAGATTGAGACTTTCTTCCTCGACGTTTAGAGCAAGCTTGCGAGCTCGAATAACTCTCCGAAGATAGAAGTGGCGCTCCCAAAGATACTTGCGTTCCTTATGCTTCTTGAACAGGTCGTCGATTCCGGGAGCAGGAGTGCCTAAAGGTCTGCGAGCTGTAAAAACAATCATAAAATCGGTTAGTGCATATAAAAGATACAGCTCGCGCGTAAATTTTTCAGAGTTGTACCAAGTGTTCCCCACTTTGCCACTGCCGGGTGTTCTAGTTCAATAGACGCAGGCGATATCGGCACAAAGAAAAAGAATTTTTGCCAACTATGGTCTTTGTTTGGGAAGTCGTCAATTATCTTTTACAGAGTGCGACTCGCCAGATTATACAACTTCTTGCCACCCGGGTCGTTGTTTGCACGAAATTCAAGAAAATTACGTAGTTGGCGAACTCCGATAGGCTCGCCGCATTCGGCAGCTCGCGTAAGAAGGCCAACCAATTGCAGAACCCCCTCGTATTGATCTGCGCGAGTGCGATGCGATGCACCCACATAAACTGCAAAATTGTCTTTGGAATAGGAAGTGTAAGATAGAAGCCCCTGAACCAACACTTGTAGGCAGTGAACGTGCCGACTGGCGGGTTGTCTTCTCGCTGCTCGACAGTCGGCACAATCATCTCAACCGCATCCGAGATCTCGCATTCTGCGCGAAGAGTATCTAGCGACTCCTCGGTGCACCGTGAAGAGCCTGGAGGCGGGCGTTGCTTTCGCCTCGACCTTTTCTTCTTCTTCACAACTTCTGCCAATCCTGAGGCGAACCAGGCCTCCACTCTTTCTGCCTCCTCGACAGGGTTGTACGCCTAGTTGCATTCTTTGAGTTTTACTTGGATGGGCGGTTCAGCAGGACTGAGGGACTCGTCACGAAGATGCGGAATCTCGACAACTAGCCTTTGATCATCGGTGGCAGAGGCCTCGACATTCTTCGAGGGACGTGAAGTCCCAACTCCCTCTTGAATGTCTGCTCGTGGAACTCGCCTTGAGGAGACAGCCTTCCCCAGCTCGCGACTTCGCCTTGGGTTGAGGGAGGGGTAAGAGAACAAATCGGCAAGAGGAGAATTACCTCTAGACCAACACTCGCGCGCAAAAAAACTCACTTCCTCGCGCATAGAAGGACTCGCCTCTTCGCTGCTTGAAGGACTCGCATCCTCATATCCACGGACCCTTTGGCAACTCGAACTCGCATCGACGACCGATTCGCTGAGAGCGGAATACTCCCAAATCGATCTTTCCTTAGCAAACTTAGCAGACCTCGCGGACTCAGTCGAGTTTCTTGAAATTTTTCAGTCTTCTCAAGAACACTGCGGCGGCGATGAAGAACACGGCGGCGGCGAAGTGATGGGACGGAAAAAATCATATCTAATACTTGAAAGAAAAACGAGAGAAAAGGGGGAGAGAGCAAACCTGTTTTCGGAGAAATGAAAATAATGAGAAGTATGTGAGGAGCATCGCACCTTATAAAGACATTTTTGACGGTTCGGGTTTCGAGGTGGGCCTCATTTCGTAATGGGCCCAAAAGTCTGGGCTCGGAAGATCAGTTTCAAGGGAGGTTGATCCGAACTTGTGATTCTACAACTTCCAACCGGCTCAGAGCACGACCCTGCGACCTCACCTCAGATTTGATTTGCGACTTTAGGACTTCACGTTCTCAAAACTTTAATCCTCGGCGATTAGCACGACCTCTCAATACCCATGAAGTTGATCGAGTCGCACCCTCGCAATTTGGTCAAGTCGCTCTCTTCACCAAATAAGTTCGCAACCTCGCGACTTTCAACGTCAAATCAGCTCGCGACCTCGCTACTATCTTCATTTCACCACCTCGCGATCTATATCTCAAGTCGCCTCGCGCATAGCGAGCGACTCGCAATTTATGACTTCATTTCGTCGTCTCTCGAATTCATCTAGTCGCCTCGCGCATAGCGAGCGACTCGTAGATTTTTTATATATCCCTCTCGTCGCCTCGCGCATAGCGAGCGACTCGTAGATTTTTTATATATCCCTCTCGTCGCCTCGCGCATAGCGAGCGACTCGCGGATTTGTGACATTCTTAAACGTCGCACTTGATCATCTCGCGAAGATCAGTATGTGACTTCGCTTCGCCATCTTCGCCACCAACCGTTCGAAGTCATCTCGCATATTCGTGTATCTACTCGCCTCGCAGCAGCAATGGTTTTCGTTACAGAGGATTCAATGGATACACCAGCGAAACCAAGTTTAGAATTCGGCGACAAAGATGACCTAAGCAAGTGTGTGACTCGCGCTCTTTTTCCCTTAGTCTGGTTTTTTCCCCATCGCGTTTTCCAGACGAGGCTTTTACTGAGGCTTGTTCGCATACTTGTATCGTCATCTCGTCGCCCCGCGTCTCACTCGATCAGCTCGCGGCTTCGCAAGATCGAAATCGACTCGCCTGAAACATCACACTCGATCAGCTCGCGACTTCGCAAGATCGAAATCGACTCGCTTGAAACGTCTCACTCGATCAGCTCGCGACTTCGCAAGATCGAAATCGACTCGCCTGAAACGTCTTACTCGATCAGCTCGCGGCTTCGCAAGATCGAAATCGACTAGCCTGAAACGTCACTCGATCAGCTTGCGACTTCGCAAGATCGAAATCGACTCGCCTGAAACGTCTCACTCGATCAGCTCGCGACTTCGCATGATCGAAATCGACTCGCCTGAAACGTCTCACTCGATCAGCTCGCGACTTCGCAAGGTCGTCATCTCATCGCACTCGATCAGCTCGCGACTTCGCAAGGTCGTCATCTCATCGCACTCGATCAGCTCGCGACTTCCTTTCAGCACCGACTCGCAGGTTTTGGATCAGCTCATCTCGTCACTTCGCGACTTCAAGAATCGACTCGCTGGATTCGATGCAATCAGGTCATCTGGGCTCGACATCATCATCAACACGTAAACCGTCTAAGCGGAAATCGGTTCTTCACTCGGACACCCTTACTTCAACACTTTTATTTATAAAACTGTTGAAATGGGGGGCTAACTGTAGGGGTCGGATCCCCCCTCGAAGAATCGATAAGCCTAAACGACGTCGTATTCGCCGAAACGGCCCAATAGTCAAATCCAGAAGATAGCGGCCCATTAACGGCCCATTACTGTTCATCCGAACCGACCTACTTTCTCTATAAATAAACATGTACCCCCTCACTTGTGAGGGATCCGAAAAACTCAGTAAAAACGCTCTGATCTTGATAAATAAGAACCCTAGTTCATAATCTAATTCTAAATCTTTCTATGTGTTTGAAACCCTAAAGGAGCTCTACTTCATAAGAATCTTCACAAATTCGATTGTGTGAATTTCCAGCACGCACAACGATCTAGAGCTTCAAACAATGATTCCTTTGATCCTTGTTGAAAGTCATAGATTTTTCTTCTCATTCGGCTCAATCTCTCTCTCGGGTAGAATGTCTTCAAGAAGGCTCGCTTGTACTCATTACACGTTGTGATTGATCTTACTTGAAGAGACTTAGTCCATTTGTAGGCTTTCTCAACCAAAGAAAACGTGAACAAAGTGCACTTCAAATAATCCTCTGAAACTTTATCGGTTTTACTTATACTACAAATCTCCTCGAACTTTTCGATATGATCAATGGGTTGTTCTTCATCTAAAACATGTAACTGATGTTTCTCCACCAAATCAATGAGCTTTGAACTGATCTTAAACTTCCCAAGAGGTGGTGAAGGGCTTATTGGTTTCCAATATGTGAAGAAGACATCCAACGAGTCGAACTCTCCGATATTATGATGTTGAAGATCCGTATTATTATGCACCAATAGGAATACCACAAATATATCTATCTCTTGCTGCAATTCAAAGGTTTAAAATGGAAAAAGATAGAAAAGAGTAATCGATATGAAATAAAAGAAAATAAAAGCAAAGATAAATAAAAGTAAATGCGTACCTTAAACTAAACTCTCGTCAGAAACTCGTAGACAATTGAATTAGTCCCCGGCAACGGCGCAAAAAACTTGATGTCCTCAAAGTTTAAACCCTGATATAATCCAACCTAAACTGCAAGTGCACAGCAAACGATTGTAGTATTTAGGAATCGAATCTACAGAGACTAAGATTTGCACTACGAATTATAAAAGTCGAGTTAAGCTAAGATGGAAAATATGAGTGTTTGTTTTAGGATAATGAATAGTGACAAAAATAACAATAAATACACTTAAAAGCAAGTAAACAGTAGGAGAAATTCAATAGACGAAGCGTTGGGCATAAGAGAATTTGTAAGGTATCATGGATCAATTTAATTAGATAAATTAAACTAGAGAAATATTGATAGATTTGTGCTCTAGAAATCAAACAACGATTAGATAAATTGATCTACTCCCGTACCAACAACTACTATTTCTAAACAACCTAAATCACCCAAATCCCGCTGGTAATCAAGTAGTTAAACATGCATGAAAAGTCCAAGTTTGATATGTTCACAAAGTTTCATAGTTCTACTTTCGTAGGCTATGATTCTTTGCTTATCTAAATTATTCAAGGTAATTTGACAACACTTTTGGTGAGTTTATTACCCTAAGATGCAGTAGCTAGATGATCAATCAAGGTATAAGTATTAAATACAAATTTATGTAAAGAACTCTATCAATAAACCCTAATCTAGCAACCTAACGATCAATCTATGAATCCCCTTTGAAAACCCTTAAACCGAACAAGTGAATTACTCAAACATGGTGCAAAAAATAATGCAAAAAGATATCAATTCATGATAAATAAAATTGATTTAAAAAGTAAAGGATAGAAGAGTCTTCTCTATATCGAAGTACAAAGCGAGATCATCCTCCGGAAGCTCTTGAAACTCAAATCTAAGATGAATCCCTTAAGGGAACGTGGTGGCTGTCTCTCTATGCTAAAAATTCTTAATTATTTCGGCACACTCTAAACAAGAGGCCAAAAACAAGTATTTATAGGTTTATGGTCTTCTAGGGCTTCACTTGGGCCAAAAAGGTCTTTTTATCGAAACTGCTTAAACCTAGGTCTCTCATAATGGACTCGTGAATTTGGGTCAATGTATGGGCTTAAAAACACTCCGTATTGTGCTGATAATGGTCACGAACACCGGCCATAAGTCCATTCGGAGTTGACTCATTCCTGCACCTTCTTCATCTTCGAGGCAGTTTGACATGTCTTCGGTAAGTCCGGTGTATGATCTAACTCACAGCTCCAAATAAGATAATTTAAACTCAAGTAGAAAGCTGACTCAAATATCTTGAAATTTAGCCAAGTCTCATTAGAATCCAAGTTGATTGATCTTCCATCTGTAGCAAAACTTCAGACTCTTTGCTTCTGTCCAACTTGGTGAATCGTGATTTCTTGAGAAATTATTGACTTGGACTAAGTCTTTGGCTTGATAAACTTGATGTAGCTTAGAATACACCTTTTTAAGCTTTTTTTGCTCCTTTTTATGAGTTTCCCTGTTAAGACTCTAAAACTACAAATACGAGGAAAAACTACCTCGTTGGTGTAAAATCTTATTAAAATACTTATAAAATGCATTGAAATAGATAGTAAAATAGGTAAAATATGGAGTATATCAACTCTCCCAGACTTAAACCTTGCTTGTCCCCAAGCAAAATCCAAGAATAGAAAAGAGGTTTGAAAACATGGAAACTCACATATTCTTTAGATCTTGCTTTTATCTCTAAACCTGTAATCCACGTAAAGAGAAGGTGAGTTCATAGCCACTTTTCATCGGCTTCCATCATGAATTTGAAAGTATGTCATAAATTGTTGTCCCTGCAAAATCTCAACTTCAAATCAATCGACTCTTTTACTCTCTTAGATTCGTAAAACCAACGATCAAAGATATCGTCAAGGTATACGGCTAGGTATTAGGAAAAACTGGTTTTAGTGGTGAGGTTAAAAGTGTTTAGGACTACCAAAAACTCCGGGTGCGAGATATTATGCAAAATCGCAAGACAAAATGGATCTAGTGAAGTCACAAAAAATTTCAAGCTGGGGGAGAAAGGCGAATAACAAGGTGGTTGGCGAATTATGGACTTCAATAGATACATTCTCTCTTGTGATTTTACGTAATATTTCGCACCTGGAGTTTTTTGTAACCCTAAACACTTTAGATCTTAACACGAGAACCAGCATTTCCTAATGCCTAGCCGTATTTCTTGTAATATATTTGATCGGATATTTTCACGAATCCAAGAGAGTAAAAGAGTCGATTGATTTGAAGTTTAGATTTTGTAGGGACACCAATTTAAGACATACTTTTGTACTCATGATGGGAGACGGTGAAAAGAGTCCATGGGTCCTTTTGTGGATTATATGTTTAGAAATCGAGGCAAGATCCAAAGAATATATGAGTTTTCATGTTTCAAACCTCTTTTCTATTCTTTAATTTTGCTTAGGGACAAGCAAGGTTTAAGTCTGGAAAATTTGATATACCCTATATTTTACCTATTTTACTATCTATTTCAATGCATTTTATAAGTAATTTAGTAAGCTTTTACACTAAAGAGGTAGTTTTCCTCGTATTGGTAGTTTTAGAGTCTTAACATCGAAAATCATCAAAAAGAGCAAAAAGAGCTTAAAGAGGTGTATTTTAGTTTACAAGTAGTTTTTGAAGGCCAAATACTTGGTAGAAGCCAAAGATTTCTCAAGTTATCACATTTTATTAAGTTAAACATAATTAAAGAGTCTGAAGTTTAGCCACAGAAGTAGGAGCAAATCAACTTGGAAATTGATGAAACTTAACTACCTTCAAGATCTTTGAGTCAGATTTCTAATGGAATTAGAGTTATCTCATTTGAAGTTGTGAACAAGAAGATACACTTGATTTACTGAAGACATGTCAAACTGCCTTGGAATTGAAGCAGGCGCATAAACGACCAGACACCGGACATACTCGTGGTCCAGTGCCATGGACTGGTGCCACACATCATGAACTCACTTATGGCTCAGGCACCGGACACATTACTTTTTCCAAGGCCTCCATCCGGTGTCGTGAGCAGTTTGTCTAAAAAGACGTTTTTGCCCGAAAGAAAACCCTAGAAGATCCTAGACCAATATTTACTTGTTTTAAGCCTCTTGTATTAGGGTGCGCCGATTATCATAGCGAAACATCCACCACGTCCCTTTGGGAATTTATAATTAGATTTGAGTTTCAAGAGGTTCTGGTGGATGATCTCGCTTTGTACTTCGATACAGAGAAGAATCCTTCAACCTTTACTCTTTAATTCAATTTTATTTATCATGAATTCTCTATCTCTTTGATTTGTTTCGTGCACCATGTTTGAGTAGTTTCGTTTGTTAGGTTATAGGAAAATCAATGAGTTCATGAATTGTTAATTTTTGTCAAAATAATTAGGGATGCTATATTGTTCTTCATCTTTACTTGAGCTTAATGTTGTATGCTTTTCTGATCAATTAGCATCAGATCATGGGTTTAATATACTCACTAAAATCTTGTATTGTAAGAGTCGAAACTCGCACAATAGAATTTGTAATGGTTGTGAGAGGAAATGCAAGATTTCTGAGTGAAACACAATGCAAAAAGTAGAAAATACTTTTTAATTGTTGTTAAAAAAGCTTTATTAATCTTTTGTTGTGAGAAAATCTGAACCCCTTTCTGGTTGAATATAATGAGCTATATATACTTTTTCATCATAGGTCTAAGTGATTGGTTTAAGCCTGGTCCATTAAGCAATAAATAGGTTTTAGGCCCATTATATCATTAAACTCTTTTTTTTTATGAATCTAATTCTATTATGAGTCTAATTACAAATTGGGCCCTTTTAACCCTATTTAGGATTTCTTCTGGACTTGGCAGAATCGTTCTTGTCGTTACAGCAATCTCCTAGGGGTGAAATCCAACCCCACATGTATATTGCTTAATCTTATTGCGTGTTTTCACTTTGTAATAACCATCGAAAGTTGAGTCTATTAGGGTGTTAAAGCATTGTAATCGGAGCCACGACAGGGGAAAAATTATACCTTAGTGATTTGAGTTTTAGAACAATTTCCCTGAATTTCGATATATTGTTAATGGTTTATGAATCTGTGCGATGAACCTATTTGCTAGAGTTTGTTTAATCTGATTTTCAACCATATTTAATTGCTATTTTCGTGACCTTTAAAACCAAAAACCTTTATTTTATTTTAGTTTGATTCGATTCTAAGAAATTTGTAGTACAAAACTAGGTCCTTGTGGATTCGATCCCATCTATACTACTGTGATTGTTGTGCACTTGCAGTTGTTTAATTGGGTAAAACTAGACCCCCATCAAGTTAGTAAATATGGAGAAATGTTTGAATGTTTGATAATATTTTTTATATACAGTTTTAAATAATCTTAAGAAAATATTCGATTTAGGTTTTGAAAACTAGATTCCTTTGAAGTCTACTCCACTTTTGTAGACTTCTTTTGCAGTCTACATAGCGATTAGGGTTTCATTTTAGTGTATAGAGTTTTGTAGACTACAATGGAAGTCTACTATTCAAAACCTAAAATGTTTACATAATTGGAATAATTTTACCCTCCATATAGAAAAGCAGTTCACTACAATCTAACCCTAGTTTTGGAAGAAGAAAAAACTCCCAACACTCTCACTCTCTCTCTTTCTCCAATGGCGCCGCCGTTTCTTTTTCTTCTTTTTATCGTTTAACCTCCTCCTTCGCCGCCTCTCCGCCGTGTCGGTGATTTTTCAAATTGGTAAGTCATCATTTGTCTTCTTCTTCTACTCCGAATTCATATTTTCTAACTTCTCTGCATTTATTATTTGTAATTATCTCAAGGTCTACATCTATTTTTCTTTTGTATATGGTTTGTTGTAGATCTGGAACATTGTCATTGACATCTTTTCTCTTTCCAAACTGGTAAGGTTTCAAATATAACTTGCTATTTTTCAAATGTTCATCATCAAATCTGTTTCACTTTTGTTTCTCTTATTTTTGTTGCAGGAGCTTAGATTGAAGATCTGAGTCTTACAAAAAAAGTTTTCTTTGTGACTCTCACAAGTTTGTTTTCAGTGTTTTCCGTGTATCACTTTTGATCTGTCATCTTCCTATATTTCATACTACAAAGTAGACTGCGTGAGAAGTCTGTAATGTAGACTTCTCTGGACATCTACCTATTATTCATACTAAATTAGTTAATATATATTGTAATCAGGTATGGGGCAATATAGCTACACACAAGTGTCTAGTAGTTTCGTAAGGAGTGTGAGCTCAACTGTTCAACGAATAAGAGGTTGAAGTCCAAGATTTCTAAAATTGTGTAATAGTGGTTTGGTGGCCGTTCTTAAAACCTTCACTTGATTTGATAATACTGGTCGAAGATTATATGGATGTGAACAAATTGTGGTAAGATTTTAAGTGATGTTCATTTGTTATTATTGTGTTTTATTTATAAATTTGTTTGCTTATGTGTTTTTTATGTTAATGGGTTTTACATGATGGTCTTTTCCATATCTTGAAGTGGTGGGATGAGGCTCTAATGGAGGAATTCGAAGATATGAGGCTGGTGGTGGAACAACATTGTGAGTTAATTCGTCACGTAACAATTAACAGGAGACAAGCCATAGTAGATTGTGTTGATACACCACCAATGGAAACGATTCTGCGTAACCTTCAGAAAACAGAGACATCGTTAGCTCAACTAAAGGAGTTAATGAGAACCATTACAGAGGCGTCGCGGTTAAGGATGTTGTGCTTGTGTGCCTAATCATCGTATGTGTGATGAGTTTGGTTTGTGTTTGGTGGACATGATCCTATTTTATTATACCTTAGTATTTAGCTATGCAATGTATGTGGACAAATGTTGTAATGTTTGAAGTTCATGACTATTTTTAGTACATTGCAAATAAAGTAGATTGCAATAGAAGTTTTTAAGTCAAATTCATTTAGCCTTGTAGACTGCATAGGAAGTATACAATTCAAATTCAAATTATTGAAGTAAAAATTGCAATTTCAAATTCATTGCCTTGTAGCCTGCGATGGAAGTCTACAATTCAAATTCAAATTCAATTGAAGTAAAAGTTAAAATTTTAAATTAGGTTATGCCTTGTAGAGTACAATGGAAGTCTATAATTCGAATTCAATTGAAGTAAAAATTGAAATTTTAAATTCGTTTATGCCTTGTAGACTACAAAGAAAGTCTATAATTCTAATTAAAAAGAAGGTGTAAATTGAAATTCAAATGGGTTTAACATAGATTAACCAAAAACATTAACCGAACCGAGTAGAACCAGTCTATTACCAAATAATTTAAACCTAATCGACAACACCAAACCAGTAATTTAAACCTACATATAAAAACTGAAGAGATAAGATCTTTCAGTAACAAAAAAACTGTAAACCCCAGCCGTTTCTCCGTTTCTCTCGATCGGTGAAAAACTGCCATTTTCTGTTTCATTCTAACCGAAGACTTCCGCCGTTGCCGTCGATGAAGACTTTTGTTGGCATCATCGTTGAAGCCTTCCGCCGTTGCCGCTGACGATGACTTCTTTGGTAAAAAATTACATCTCTTACTCTCTTCGATGCGAAAGCCTCTACTGTTCTCTTACTCTCTCTTCGATTTGATAATAACTTACTCTCTCTTACTCACTCTTCTCTTCTATTGTCACTTTTCAGATCTGTTCGCCGACGTCTCGAGATCTGCCTAGTTTCTTCTATTGTCACAGGTTTGATTCGACTGTTCTCTCTATTTCTTTGCTAGATCTGCATCGTTTTTGCTTCCATAACAATATCTACCTCTATCTCTCATTCTCTCATTCTCTATTTTTTTGTTTTTTCAATTTTTATCCCCAAATCTGCATAACTAACTCTTCTTATTAACTTCTGCTAGAGTCTTCACGTGTATACTTGAAGCGTAAACTTCAGCTAAAGACATCAATCATAGACTTCATATATTGACTTCTACCACAGACTTCAGTCTATGACTCATGGTAATTATTTTATTTTAGATTGGTTGTGTTAGTATTTCTTCAATTTGTTTTTCCAGTATTGACGTCTCTATTAGTAATTCCTGCTCATAATGGCTGATCAAATATTCCCATCAAGGCTGTTTTCTAAAGATTATGAGCCCAAGGCAGAAAAAAACATAGGGTATTATAGTGGTAACACGAAGCTGATTGATGCTCTGCTCGGGACTGAGAAACTTGATGGTGCTCTATTGAAAGAAGAATTGGAAGAGATCAGGATGTCGTTGTTGGCAGTGATTCTCAAATTTCATGAAATGTAGCTTGGATGGGCATTAAGGCTGGTCCACCATATTCTAACTTTACAGCTTATTTGCAAGATGTCGAATGAGATATGAAGTCTCATTGGTGTAAACCTGGTTAGGTTTTTACTGCTAGACTTTGAATCAGTTACTGGTTTAAATTGTGAGTACGCTGAGAATTTGACAACACCTGAGGTAGATGTTACATATGAGATGCAAGCATTTTGGGACCTTCTTTGAGTGTGTATCGAGATGGGTCAAACTGTTGATGACCTAGGAGCAGCTTGCACTTTGTGTAAATCATGGTCTCGGGAGGACCGCCTGAGGTTTGGTTATCTTGCCTTATATGCTAGTAACATTGAAGGGAGTAGAAATACAACACCTGTACCGGTTAACTTGGCGAGGCTGGTTATGGATCTAGATGGTTTTCTCAGTTACCTGTGGGGAAGAGTTACTTGCAAGGATTTGATAAAGTCGGCGAAGGAAGCAGAGTTGATGAAGACGTCATATTATATTGAAGGTTTCGTTGAAGTACACCAAGTGTAGGTGTACATGACTCTTCTAGATATTGCTGTTGAAATAGATCATCCTATACCACATAACCCAACTCCGCTACACCTTCCATTCAAAGGATCCAGATTCCGCAAAAACCTCCAAAAATACATAGAGAAGCATGTATGTACTCTCTTTCTGTCCTTTCTTCTCAATTCTTTTTGGTTTATCTAGGTCTTTTTGGTTTTTCTTTTGTAGACTAGTATACAAAACTTTGTAACAAGGGTTGATGTTGATGACATTTTCCCTTTTTAGGACGATGATGTTAAACATCCTTTCATCAAAAAAATTATCTAAGTTTTGTATCAAGGTGCCTCGACCTGGGTGCTATCTCACTGGCCTTCAGATGGTGTTATGGCCTCTGTGAAAACTGAGACAGGTACTGCGTAGACTTCTTCACGTATACTTCTTCTGTAGATTTCTTCTTTGGACTTCTGTTGTTGACATCTTTTCTCTTATATAAGTTCCTTTTGTTTTTTTAGTCTCCGATTTAAGCTCATGTATGATGTTATAAACATGCCATGTGAAGTCTGAACCTATTAGCCAACCAGTTGGACAAAGCCACAAGAGAAAGAGATCCCGCTCTTTGTCTTTTGGTAGTGGTGGTGAAGATCCATTGTCGCATGTAGTGAAGAACTTACAATCCCACATTGATGTTTTGTTTACCAAATTGACAGAGTAGATACGTGATGGTTTTAGTAGATGTGAGAAGAAGATCAAAGTGATATCTGATAAGGTATCAACTCTTGAGAAATCAAAAGAGGATGGAAAAGGTGGAAGAAAGGAGCTTGTGGTGTCCAATGCACCAGCCGTTCAGAATGAGGATAAAACAAAGGATCTGCAGCCACCTCATGTTCCTGATGTTGGGTTTAGTACCAAACCCTCTCCCAAAACTCAAAAGATAAAATTCCGTTGTGGCCAAAGGCAAGCCCAAAAGAAGTAGTATAATCGTATGTTGTTGTTGTTGGTGTTTTGACATTTAAGTTTGTTGTTGTTTAACTGATTTTCATTTGTTGTATTGTTTTTAAGTGTTTGTTAAGCACATTTGTTTAATATATGTTAAGTACATTTGTTTTCTTCAAGGTTTACCTATTTTTATAACAAATAGGTAAACAGTAATTTTGTAAACGACCCACATATAGAAGTTCAAAGTAAGAGTGTGAATTGTGGTGAGCCAAGTTTAATGTTTGTTAAGAACATAATACAACCACCGAAAGTTATAGCGGTTCAAAGACAGAAACAAGTTGACCCATCGTTCCACAAGAAAAAAGATATAATCCTTTTGATCTTGTTGATATCTAAAAGGTGAAGGTGATAGACAATTTGGTCAAAGATCAACCGTAAGTTGTCAAAATATTATTGTATTAATTCGTTTACCATCTAAGGTATTATGTTATTAATTTACCCTCTC
This sequence comes from Draba incana, assembly GCA_963576765.1. Lineage (NCBI taxonomy): Eukaryota > Viridiplantae > Streptophyta > Magnoliopsida > Brassicales > Brassicaceae > Draba > Draba incana. The sequence continues at coordinate 29,047,302 of OY755203.1, read as the reverse complement.
ATTTTTTGGTATATAGAGCTTTCCCAGATTTAGTGCCGCACAACTCAACCAAGTGGTTCTGGATTTTGCGTACATCGACTGAATGGCTCAAAGACATTGTATGTATCTTCACCAGTAGATTTCTGTTGTAGACTTGAATAGTAATCATCTGATGTAGACTTTGCTAGTAGATATCTGATTTAGACAAACTAATACATGTTTTTGTATTTTCTTGTTTCAGCACTTGGATGCTGCTATAAACCCACTTAGGCTACGATTCTCGAAGCATTCAGAGTGGTTTAAGATCAAAATCATTTGTTTCGTTGATACTCTCTTCACCATCTTGTGGACGAATGAGTACTAGAACTTTAAGGACATGCCTCCAAATGCAAATGGGTCTGCTAAGCTCTTAAATGCTAGAGCTGTCGTTTTCTTTACAGATGCAGAACTGGCATATTCTAGATCAGACAAGGAATAAGGACTGGAAGTTGATGAGATCTACTATCCATTATTCGTCAAAAAGAATCATTGGGTGCTTTTGTGGATTTCAATTCAAAAGCGTCACATAGTTGTGTGGGAGAGTGCTGTGAATTACGCTAGTGAGAAGGAAATGTCCCAGTTAGTGGAGCCTATAGCCGTCATGTTGCCTTATCTTCTTCGTGAGTCATGTATTGCAGATAAAAGGAAGGTAAAGAGATAATAAGGTGTAAATCCGAGCATTAAGAGCTCGAAAATCAGTTGTTGAAACATTAAGAGCTCGAAAATGGTTGTTCATGGTGGTTGAATATTCATGAAGATGCCATTTCCGTAAATAAGTTGATTTCTTTGGTTTTTGAGTCTTTTCCATGTTTTCTGTTATTCCAAAAAAATATTTGGAAAGTAATGGCATTTTTGTTAATAGGTGAAAATGAAAGGGAGGGATTTGGGAGAAAGTGGTAAAATATAGAGATGGAGAAAAAGAGGTTTAGTTTTGCATTTGACCATAAATTATGGGTTATTTGTGAAACAATCTCAAAAGAGTTTATATAAAGCTCAATTTTTATAACAAAACAACATTTATACATATTTCATAGCTAATTTGAGGTTACAAATTTTTCTAAACAATTGCAAACTGTTAAAATTGAAACAGTTTTGTTTCTGGATACATTTTAAACCGAATTTTTGAGTAAACTGAAGTTAATATATCTCAATTTGACTTTGGTTTGGATCGAACATTCTTCTCATCCAAGTTTTTTATAACTTTTTGTTTTAATGTTAAAATCATCCAAAGTTTTTATAACAGCTAAAACTCTCATGTTTAATTGGATAAAAAATTGGGTCACAAACCCGTATTAATTCGGATAACAATAGATAAATAATAACTTCAAAACAGTAAATCGTTGTGTGGATAAATAAGCATAAATTTTTTATCTGATTGAGATATAGACATTTAATTTTAAATTAGTAAGAAAATATACATATAACTTTCGTTTCAGTGAAGTCTATATGAGGGGTAAAATTTAGTGGACATATATATATATATGTTATAGTTGGAACGCTCGTGAACCAAACATGTGATTTTTGGTGCGTGCGTCGATCGACGCAGAGTGTGTCGATCGACGAAGTGGTTGTATCGACCGACGCAAGTTATTTCGATTCAGGCCGATTCGATTTTTAATTGTGATTCGAAGCTAAGAGAGCGAGGTTTTCTGTTGGTGGTGAGTCCTTAGTGAAGTGGTAACGAAAATCAGACTTTTGAGGTGTTGTTTCTCTGATTTTCATGGTTGGTCATCATCATATACTAAATCTATCTGAATCCCTAAGGTGAGTGCGCGGCCATGACTTATTTGGGTGTAGAATAATAGAATCGTTGATTTTTGTGTATGGATTTGTTGGATGATGAGCTTGTTATATTGTCAATGTGATTTCGTGGCTTTTGGTATGTTTTATTGATTTGTGTTTGCAGGTTTCAACTCAGAATGCGAATAAAAATCGAACCAAAAAGGAGATGGTTTGATTTCACGATTCTGCAGCCTGTGTCGATCAACACAGTGTGTGTGTCAATCGACACAATAGTGATTTTCGTGAATTTCATTTGTTATGTTATGTCTCGACTTTGTTGAATTTAATTGTTAATTGAATTTTCGTTCTATTATGCATGTGTGTATAGTCGGTATATGAAATGACTGACTGTCTCACTGAATATTTATGATAATACTCACGAATCTCATTTTTCCATGTGATGTAGGTAAAGAGAAAGTGTGACCGAGGGATCATGGCAATGAAGAAGAGGGTAATTTAGGGTCTCGTTTATATGGTTTCATGTTTTAGAACCTGGTTTAGGTTGATGGTTGTTTGCAATTATTGAATTTGGAATTTGATATTGGTTAGCACTTGGTTTTGGTTTAATATTGTCTAATTTCAATGATTTATTGGTTTAAATGCTAGTTTAGTTGATGTTATGATTTAAAACAATAACTTAATCTAAACATTTTAAAAACAATAACTTAATCTAAACATTTAAAAAAATTAAAACTAAAGAAACTCTACGGTCGTGATGGGTCTTTTTCGCATCCCTCATTAAATATGAATGAATTATAATGCAAACACAAGAACATCAACACATTAAGTAATAATTTTAAATTTTAAATAAAAAATATCACTTTGATTGTCTATTTTTCAAAATGCCATTGAGTAATAATTTTAAATTTAAAATAAAAAATCTTAAGTTTTAACTTCTAACAAACCTTAAACCGTAAACAAATCATTAACATAACATAGTTGTTTTGAAGAAAATTGTTCTCTTTGAAACAACTACTACGGAGTTCACTCGTGCACAGTAGATAAGAACGTGAAGACCTCGGTATACACGATTGAGGGGTGTTTTCTTTCGACGCTCCAACGCTTAATATAGAATAGAGGAGAGAGGGAGAGAGGGAGAGAGGGAGGGAGAGAGAGAGAGAGAGAGAGAGAGAGAGAGAGAGAGAGAGAGAGAGAGAGAGAGAGAGAGAGAGAGAGAGAGAGAGATTGATCATAGTGGGTCATAAAGTGTCACAGATAGAAAGTAAGAAAACAAGTTTTTGGTAAGGGTGACTCCAGGTCTAAAAGAATGTTGGATCGATGGAGTATCAATACTTTGGTACGAATTTGGTGGTGACAGAGGAAGAAAGGTTAAGAAAACAGAGAAAAGAAAGGATTATGATCGTAGAATGATCAAAATCGGAGAAGAAAGTCGGATTAGTCCTAGGTAAATGGATTTGAGTAGCCGAAAAAAGAGAATTTTAAGACCAGTTGCCTCTTGAATACTCGAAATATCTCTTTAGTATAGAGGAGAAATAAAAAGATCAAGATCCTCTTTTATGATGTAGATAGTGTAGTATTTATATCTTTTACATGTCGGGATTTGGATAACGGGTACCTTTTTCCTGATCCGACCCAGGTTTGCTTCCCCGGGTGTGGATGTGTCAGTTGCATTTGAGTGCTTTTGCTGTGTCTCCTCTTACAATAGGCCACTAATATGACCACAGTGATAGTCTCGATCGACTACCACAGTGATAGTTGCATTTGAGTGCTTTTGCTGTGTCTCCTCAGATTTTATAAAAGTTCATTTTTGGAGAACAAAAACGAAGTTCTAAATCCACGCCCCTGGCCCGCAGTACCATCTGCTTGGAGAATCCTCGTCCCGTGCCCCGTCCCAGCCTCGTCCCGCAAATCCACGTCCCGGACAGTGGCACTGACCCATGTAAGTGTCTGGTGCCATGCGTCCCCATCCTGCATCCCATCCCACATCCCATCCTTCACGCGTCCCCGACCCGCGTCTCCACCATCCCGCGTCCCATCCATCCCGCACCACAACCAAGCCAGACCTTGTAACAACCGCAACCAAGAAATAGTGATTTGTTGTGGGTGTCGATCGACACCAGTGATAGTCTCGATCGACACCATTATTTCAGAATCGGGCTGGATTGATTTTTTATTGCGGTTTTGTTCGGTTCGGGTTAAGAGAAAACCCTAGAAGGTCATATAAAAGCTTCCCTTCGTCAAGCAGTCGCATTTGAGAGGAAAGAAAAGTGCAAATCGTGAGAGAGTTTAAGGATTGAGAGAGAACATATGGATTTTTTTGTGAGATTGAGGCAGTTCTGTTGCTTTGTGTTAGAGAAAGAGATCGGAGGATCAAATCGATTCTGATTATTGTCAAATTTTATGGGTAAGTTTTTCTGTCTCTTAGCTAGCAGTGAGGCAAATCGGTTTGTCAATTGGTTCTGTATGCTAAGAGATATTCGTGTTTTCGTGAGTGATAGGTGATAGTATGTTGTTCTGTTTTATTTCAGAAATTCTGATTTGATTTATGGAAAAATCTTGTTGATGAGTTATAGGTGATAGAGAAGAGTTAGCATGTGGCTTTATAGCCTTGTAGAGGCTGTGTTCTTCGCCGTTTCAATCCGTAATCTCGTCATTCGCGAAGGTGAGTGCGTGATCGCGGGTTTCTCGTAGGATTCGAGTGTTCTTTGTTACATTTCGGTGATTCGTGGTTATTTGTGCAATGATTGTGATGATTGATGTTTTAGATGATGAATGATCATGTCGTGATTGATTTCGATAATCGTTGAAATTCCAAATCGAGCCGCGTGAGGATGTGCTCGGATTCTTGTTTCTGCAATGAGGCGTCGATCAACACCTAGAGGTTGTGTCGATCGACACCTCGATAAAGGTTTAAGCTCGATGATAGAGAGGTCGATCGACACCTGTTTGTAATTTGATGATTTATGTATTTTTTTTTGTAAATGGAAATTGATATTGTGTTTAAACGATTTATTAATGTGATATTTGTATTTTGCGTTTAACCTGTTGGCGGGATGACCGCTCCACTGAGTATTTGTGATAATCCTCACGCAACTCCCTTTTTCCTTTTGAGTTGCAGGTAAAGATAAAGTGTGATCGTGGAATCAAGGCAAGGACGGAGGATCATTAGGATTTTATTTATGTTGTGTTGAACTGAGTAGACCTAGTTTAGGTTGCTAGTTATTTATTCTGGAATTGTGGTTATTGATTTCCTTGGAATTTAGATTGTTTTGGAATTGTTGGTTCAACGAATTATTAGATTTTATTGATTGTGTTTCGCTTGTTCATTTTTTCCCTGAGTTAATCGTTGAGGTTGAATGATTATGGGATCATTAAATCCGGATTAATTATTTATATAAAAAAAAATGCGGGTGTTACATTTTGGTATCAGAGCATATACGGTTTTAGGACATTAGATTGAGTGCTCTGAGACTATGTGTTAAGTGCTTATGGGTATAGAGTCTAAGATCATCCTCTCGAGCCTTTAAAGATATTCCACGGTAAGTGTTTGTGTGGTTTGAATTCTAGTATCGTATTCTGTATTTTTGGGAAATGCAGAGAGTGAAGGCTAGGGTGCTAGCAGTCGAGTTTGTAGTTGGGGACATGCGAGTGAGTCCGCCGTGTGGTGGTTTTGAATACCGCATATGAGCTGGTTTAGATTTTGCAGACGTTTCAGGAGGGATCCGGGAGTGCAGCCAGTGTTAGTACTAGTCTGAGGACTGGTAGTACCAGCGAGGGTATGAGTGTGACTAGTAGTGCGGGAGGCCCAGGTGTGGGTGTGACCGTGGGTTGCGGTAGCAGAGGAGAGTCTGTCCTATCTGGGAGTGAGGTACGGTGCAGAGTATTGTGGAGGTTTCTAGAGATTATTGTGGTGTTTCGCTCTATCAGATGTTATGAGGAGTATTGTGGTGTTTCTAGAGGCTATTCTTGGCGGAGTTAATGCCAAGTTATTTTTCCTCAAAAGGCGGTGGAGTGTTGGGAGATGCGGTTTAGGGAGCTATTTCGGTGTAATTGTGCATCCATGAGATCGATGCAAAATTTTGCAGATTCCTAGTATATACTGGCCTTGGTGTAGAGGTCGAGCAGACTCAGATGAGGAGGTTCTTCTGAGGACTTTAGGTTGAGTAGAGGTAGGTGCAGAGTATCTAGATTCGCCTCGAGGGCAGAGTTAGTCGAAACAGCAGTGGAAGTATGAGGATACTACTTAATCGAGCTAGAGTAATGGCGTTATCCAGATGGTGCCGAGAGCAGTAGTATTCAGAGCGATGTTGATAAATAGTTGGGAAGATGTTTAGAAATGCATAGATGCGCAGAGTGCTGGCGAGTCTATGCCAGCGGTCCTGATGATTAGTTAGGTGGAGCTGTGTGAGGTTATCTTGGTGATCGTGTGTATCGCAAGATGGCTATATTGAGGGGTCCTAACAGATTTATAGCAGAGAACAAGCTGAGTTCGCGGTTTATGAATCTGTTTCCTGTAGTGGAGCGAATAGGACTAGTGGCGTACTGGCTTGAGTTACATCCGATTATGAAAACATCTCATAAGGTGTTTTATGTTGAGGAAGTGCATGCATGAATCAAAGGAGTTACTGGCTAAGATTCTTGAGGATCTTAGCCCTGATTGGACAGTCAGACGGTTCTTGTGAGGATTCTCGAGAAGAGAGTCAAGGTTTGGCATTGGAAGAGGATACCGTTGCTGAGAGTCTTGTGAGCTATAGCGGTACAGAGGATGAGACTTGGGAGCCAGAGGCAAAGATGAAACTAATGTTCAAGAAGTGGTTTGACAAGGAGGTCGTGGTTGAGCTTTGTTTCCTTTGCGGTTCTAGTTTCAGTTTGGCTTCGTACCGTTGTTATTGTTTTTTATTCTTGTATTTTGTTTTGTTGTAGCGATATACAATTTTGAGATTTAGGAGATGGAGTTTCTTATTTATCTATATCATGTTGTGTTTCTGACAACCATGAGTGTGTTGACCAGTGTGGGTCGTGTTTTTGCGGATATTCTGGTTGAGGAGTATCGAGTTTAGACCACGTGAGGTAGACCTAGTCGTTGATGTGTTATAGGCGTTTTAGAATTGATTACGGATGAGTCATTATCTGGAGACGGTGGTTTTCTAGAGTATGTATCGGGGACGGTTGTTTTCTGTATACATGCTGAGAGACGGTGGTTCTCTCCAGGAGACAGTGGTTTTCCTGTGTGCTTATTGAGAGATGGTGGTTCTCTCTAGGAAACGGTGGTTTTCCGGTGTACTTATACTGGGACGGTGGTTTCCTTTATAGTACTGAGTGCCTATATGGGGATGGTGGTTTTCCTCTATAGTACTGAGAGACGGTGGATCTCTCGAAGGGACGGTGATTTCCCTAGAGTGTGTGTGTGTGTGTGTTTATGGATGAGTTAAACGTAATAAATGTCTGAGAAACGTACGTATAAACATAGGATTTGGTGTGGGCCTCAGAGATTTTGTGAGAATCTCTTGTGGTACTGGCCAAGTGGGGTCAGGATTTTGGGTCTATGGTAGACAATTATATGGGACCCGAGTGGTAATCTTGTGTGATGCTGACCGGGTTGGGTTAAGACTTTGGTACATGATTAGACGGTTTATGAGAATCGAGTGAAGATCTCGAGTAGCGTTGGCTGGATAGGTTAAGGGTATGGTCTCTGATAGACAGTTCGGGAGGCTCGAGTAGTGAGCTGAGGTAGTACTGGTCAGGTTGGGCATGGGATTGAGCTTTAGAAGCGGAATCAGAGAGAGTCAAGGAACTCTAAGTGGACACCCGATATGTCAGAGTTACTGGAGGTGACTTATGTTTGGGGCATATGAGAATAGATGTGAGCCTCGGAGATCTGGGGAGGATCTCGTGTGTTGTTGACCCGGTTGGGTCAAGTGTTTGTTGTTGTTTGACAACTCTGGGGGCATCAAGCTTAGAGGTATTATTGCATTAGGGAAAATTTTGGGCAATTATGGGCGAGTAGTGGTCAGTATTGCATTGCACTTGGGTGTGTGTAGTTACCCAGTATTTCGCTGAGGTAGGAGGATTTTCCCTGCGTTCTTGTTTTGGATAAGTTTGCGAGACTGAAGAACATATTGATGAGTACACCTATGATGACATTGCTTGAGCTGGGTAAGCGTTATGCGATGTAGACTGCGGTTTCGGGGGTTGGTTTTGGACCCCTAAGTTTGTTCTGTTTTTAATGTTATGGGCGTGTGGTATTTATTACTCTAGGGGTTGTGGTCCCGAATAACTCATTTACTTATGGAAATATGAGTTCTCCAGAGGAGATATGAGTTCTCTCGCTGGGATGTGAGTTCCCCAGATTTTTATTGCGAGGGATGTAAGTTCTCTTGCAGGGATTTGAGTTCCCCAGATACCGTTGGCTCGAGGGATGCTTCCCAAGAATGCGAGCGGGATATTTCCTGATAGGTCATAGGACGCGTCCTGTGAATGTCAGGGTGTGAAATGAGTTAAGAGCAATATGTGGCTGTATCGCGTGAATCATCATAGGATAAGTGATGTGTTTCAAAGGTAATGTATGGATCTTTAAGAGGGTCGGTTATGTTAGCCAAGTGTTCGGATGGAACAGAGATGTTATGTTGGAGTAAGAAATAGCGGGTTAATATCACAGAAGGTAATCCTTGTTTCCGAGTACTTGTACACGTATGAGTTGATTACTCTAAAGGAAGCGTTTTCCTATATATATCCAGAGCTTAAGGGAGACGTCCTGAGAGTGTGTTGATGACGGTATAAGTATGAGTAATCAACGTATGATTGTGGCATAAGTATGAGATGGGATTCGGACCTCAAGGGTATTTCTTTTTTCGTTCCGTTCTGACGACCTGGTAAATGGATGTAGCATCTTTGGTTGTGCATGTTCTTGTATGATGATTGTGCAATAGATCGATCCAATTCTTAGTCTACAGTGAGTTGTGCATGTTCTTGTTTAATCATTGCACGATCAATTGGGCAGACCTAGTGAGGATTATGAAACGTTGCATTATGAATATTTTGGGTTAGGAGCCTTGCGTGTTTATACTATTTAGAGGAAAGTTGAGAACCAGGGACAAGGATGAAGTCGAAGTTCAGTGAATGGTTCGACAAGCTGGTCGCAGTTTTGGAGCTTCACTTTCCTAGTGGTTCCAGTTTGGTTGTTTTAGCATGCTGCTATATCGTCTGTTGATCTGTATATTTTCATTTTTGGTGTATCGAATATGCATTTCTAAGATCTATAAGAGGGGTTCCCTTATAATTCTGCGTGATGAGAGGTGTGTTTCTTATAGTTGGTTAGTGCGGACCAGTGGTTGGTCTTTCTGTGATGATATTCCAGGATGGGAATATCGTGCTTGGGGCACGAGAGGTAGTCAAGTAGGGAGATGTTTATGAACGTTTTAGAATATATTACTCTAAGGACTTGGTGTCCCGTAAACTCATTGCGGAGATTGTGGTCTCTTGTATACCTTTGGAGATTGTGGTCTCCTGTATACTGCTTGGGATTTTGGTCCCAGTATGAGCTTTGGAATTGTAGTCCCTGTGTTTCGATTGCTCAAAGGATGTGTTCCTGCGAGTGAAAGGAGTGTTATAACGAGTTAAGAGTAATAAATGTCTGAAAATGTAGTCATAAGCATGAGACTGGATAAGAGTCTCTCAGATCATAGTGTTGGTCTCGAGCGATGTTGGCCGGTGGGCCGGAAGTTTGGTCTTTGGTAGACGGATTTGTGCGGATTCGAGGATGAATCCATTGTTAATGGGGGAGAATTGTAACAACCGCAACCCGGAAATAGTGATTTGATGTGGGAGTCGATCAACACCAGTGAAAGTGTCGATCGACACCATCATTTCAAAATCGGGTTGAATTGATTTTTAATTGCGGTTTTGTTCGGTTCGGGTTAAGAGAAAACCCTAAAAGCTCATATAAAAGCTTCCCTTCGTCAAGCAGTCGCATTTGAGAGGAAAGAAAAGTGCAGAATCGTGAGAGAGTTTAAGGATTGAGAGAGAACATATGGATTTTTTTGTGAGATTGAGGCAGTTCTGTTGCTTTGTGTTAGAGAAGGAGATCGGAGGATCAAATCGATTCTGATTATTGTCAAATTTTATGGGTAAGTTTTTCTGTCTCTTAGCTAGCAGTGAGGCAAATCGGTTTGTCAATTGGTTCTGTATGCTAAGAGATATTCGTGTTTTCGTGAGTGATGTCTATGCAGAATCGGGTCTGGGATAAAACCACTTCGAGGGAGTTTTCCCAGAGTTTCAGAGCGAGTTAGGAGACGATCCTTATGTCGTTGGAAAGCTCTTTGAGTCTACTTTCCGAATCATGTTTTATATCATGATTCCGAGGTAAATCCATGTGTTATGGTCATTCGAAGTTAGTATGTTGTTCTGTTTTATTTCAGAAATTCTGATTCGATTTAGGGAAAAATCTTGTTGATGAGTTATAGGTGATAGAGAAGAGTTAGCATGTGGCTTTCTAGCTTTGTAGAGGCTGTGTTCTTCGCCGTTTCAATCCGTAATCTCGTCATTCGCGAAGGTGAGTGCGTGATCGCGGGTTTCTCGTAGGATTCGAGTGTTCTTTGTTATATTTCGGTGATTCGTGGTTATTTGTGCAATGATGGTGATGATTTATGTTTTAGATGATGAATTATCGTGTCATGATTGATTTCGATAATCGTTGAAATTCCGAATCGAGCCGCGTGAGTATGGGCTCGGATTCTGGTTTCTGCAACGAGGCGTCGATCGACACCTAGAGGTTGTGTCGATCGAAACCTCGATAAAGGTTTAATGATAGCGAGTGTCGATCGACACCTGTTGGTAATTTGATGATTTATGTATTTTTTTGTAAATGGAAATTCATATTGTGTTTAAACGATTTATTAATGTGATATTTGTATACCGCGTTTATCCTGTTGGCGGGATGACCGGTCTACTGAGTATTTGTGATAATACTCACGCAACTCTCTTTTTCCTTTTGAGTTGCAGGTAAAGATAAAGTGTGATCATGGAATCAAAGCAAGGACGGAGGATGATTAGGATTTTATTTATGTTGAGTTTAACTGAGTAGACCTGGTTTAGGTTGCTAGTTATTTATTCTGGAATTGTGGTTATTGATTTCCTTGGAATTTAGATTGTTTTACAATTGTTGGTTCAACGAATTATTGGATTTTATCGATTGTGTTTTGCTTGTTCATTTTCACCCTGAGTTAATCGTTGAGGTTTAATGATTATGGGATCATTAAATACGGATTAATTATTTATAAAAAAAAAATGCGGGTGTTACAGACCTAACCTTGGCACGAACCACGAGGTAAGTTTTTCTTATTTTTCTTTTTTAATTCTTTAAAAATGGTTTTAATTTTAAATTAACTATTTTCACAACAACAATATTTTTAAATTGTAATTTTTCTTAAATAAAATTTATTTTATCTTTGAATTTTCACATTGCACTTTTTAAAATTTAGTTTGAATAAGTTTGATTTTTAAATAATTTTCACATCCTACACTTATCTTTTCACTACTTGTTTTCTACTCTAGAATGAGCTTGGATAATTTTGTTTGTTGCTTCGGTATTCTGGAACCTAGGTCCAAGTTTATTTAACAAGTAATTTCAAGTGTTTTTGCAAGGATATTTGGTTCTTACACAGGTTTGCAAGAAATTCCAGTTTCTTAAAGAATGATCCACTTTATCCATAGAAGATGTGCACAAAGAAAAGATAAAAACAAGAAGCGCTTTTCACCAACTTATGAATCCTCTACTTCAACGTTTAAAGCAAGAGTTTTGCAACTTCTTTCAACAGCTGTTCAACTACCAATATCCAAGAATTTCCAATATGATTTGGGGAAGAGTTCCACGATGCAAACCACGGTTTGCGGTGATCTATTGTGATCATTGTTGGAGGATACTAACTTGGTCATGGCGGAATGCATTGGTAAGGAAAATTGAGAAGCACTATTTCTTGTGCCTAGAAAAATTTTTGGGGAGTTTCAGGACCCTTCTTTGAACACCATCCAACCGATTCAACTTTGGGAGAATTTGAGTTTCTTTATCCGGTAACTTCGTTCTATTCTCCACTTTTTCAATTATTTATTTTTATTTTCCAACACTTCACCCTTAATTTAATTTGAATTACACCGGGACGGTGTAAGTTAAGTCTGGGGGGATTGTTGCTACTAACACGTTTGTTCGTGTTGGAAATTTATGTTTTCAAAAACCGTTTTCAAAATTGTTTTCAAAAACCGTTTTAGTGAGTCAAAATTAGTTGGGAATGATGACACCTTTCTTTGATCAACAACGTTTTGATTTCAAAACCAAGTGACCATTATTGCAGGGTTTGTTCCGGACAATTGATTCAAACACCTAATGACCGAATGGAGTCCAAGGAGATTGCTACTTGCACTATTTTGATGGATATGATTTTGATTCTCAAATTGGTTTACTAACATGATTTTTGACTATCTTTTGTTAAGGATATTAGATCAAGGGACGAATCATATTCATGATATCCACCACTAGAATTGTTGAAAATAGCGAAGGACTGGCTACGATATTTCCGTAGCCTTGGTTATTAGCTACGCAAATAGCAACGGATGGCGACAAAACAGAAAATGTTACTTTCGTAGCTAAATCTGTGGCGATTTGTAGCTATCTAGCTAGGGATGAAATCTGTAGACATTCCGTGGCAAAAAGCTATGCATTAGCTAGAAATGGATTTATCGCCAAATAAATCTTGAATGGCGATGAATAGTTTTGAGCATTATTGTTGCTAAATGGTAAAGATAATGTGTTTATAAATATTTAGAGTGCAATTTAACTAAGATTCATCCAATTATAAATATTTAGACTAATTTGGACTTAAAAATTTATCTACTAAAATTGCTTCTATATATGATATATTTTCTCTTCGTTTGTTAATAAATATGTGCAATCTTACGTTGGTTAAGCCTCAAATCTCAAATCTTAAATGATGAATTTTGATCCTTAAAATTTAGACTTAAAACATAAAAAAAACTAGTGAAAAATTGTAATAAAAATAAGCATTCGGTAAATAAGGCTAATTGTAATTGAGACCTATGATCAAACATGGCTTTGCAAATAATATTTTAAGATCACACATATTTTACGTAGAAAAGAAAAACATACTATATAAAATGCACATAAAGGGCTGCCTTCTCATTAGTTAGTCCATATATATTTCATTTATTGGTGGCATTGTTTTTTAATCTGATTTCTTTTTTTGTCCTCTGTTCCTTTCTCTAATTTTTTGTGGTCGAGATTTGTTCTCTCTTTTCTTATCCTTGGTTTCTTCTTCTTCTTTCTTTGCCACATCCTTCGTTTCCTTTCATCACAAAAGTAGATCTGTTTTGACCTTTTTTCGTTTTGTTTGCAATTTCTTACATTACTAGTAAGAGAAGGAGTATGAAGCACCGATGTCAAAGCGTCCTTGGACAGAGATTGAGAAGAATCAACACACGGTTTTGCTACCGAGTCCACTGTAACGTCGCTTGAAGGCAAAATCAAAGGTGAGAGAAAGAGTTGGAGAAAGAGAATCTCCCGTAGATTACAGCGACTGAACTAGTCGTCTTCTTCCACATAAATCATTGTCGGTTAAGATTGGAGAACATAAGGTAATACATGAATTCAAAATTTTAGATCTGAGATTTTTGAAACCAGAAAAGTATAAGATCTTGAAAAGATGTTGTTGTTCTAGGGATTCAGATTCGAGACCTTCATGGACGAGCAACACACGAGGGATGTTGTTAAAGAGATGGACGGTTGTAGCATCATGAGGCTTAGTGAAGAAAAACGGTGGTTGTGGTCGAAGTTACCGCACCGGCGGCCGTGGTGGATAAGAATTCTAGATTAGGTCTGTGTAATAGTCATTTAATTATTTTCATTTTGTTGTATTACAAAATAATATTATCAGTAAAATGATTCAATTTATTTTTCATGGAAAAAAAATCCAATTTCTTTTATTTTCCTTTTTTAAAAACTATTTGTAGCCATAATACTAGCTACAAAAATCACTAAGAAGGTACGGAATAAGTTGTAGCCACACTGTTGCTATTGGCTACGGTAATTACTCTCGTTAACCTGTCGCTAATTAGCTACGAATTTGCTACGGATAAAGCTTCACATCGGGGCTGAGGTGACGGAATCAGTTTGTCGTCATCTATCGCCTACTTGATTTTAGCAACAGATTATGATTGATAGCTATGAAATAATCGGTAGCTATATCACTAGATTCTTGTAGTGATCTTATCCTTTTTTTACCCCTCCCTGTTGTCATGAATGGCCAGCTCACTTTTAGTTGGTACCCTACCTAAGCCTTTAAACCTTTCTTTCACACCTCATGCACTCTTTGCTACGTCCTCTATATAGATATGTGTAAAAACGTTGGAGAGAGTAGGGTCGACGCAATTTTTCCAATCACTTGAAGATGCGACGATCAACATTAGAAGGAAGAAGTACAACAACAAAATTTCAAAAAACTAAAGGAGCTTGGCTGATCCTTGGATGCTTAATCATGGTAACAATTTCATGCCTTATTTGACTCATATCTTTATGAGACCATTTTACCCCTTCAAAAAAAAAAGACAGAGAGATAGAAAAAGAAAAAAGAAAAAATCATAAGGGAAAGGAAAATAGTTTTCAAAGAGTCAAAAGCCAAGGAATACCCAATGAATGCAACGGGGAGATGTGTTCAAGAGTTTTACAAATGATTCCCGGAAAAAAGTCTAAGTCTGGGGGGAGAAAGACGAACAACAAAGTGGTTGGGAAATTGTTGCATCTTTTACAACTTTATTGAGCTTGCTTCTAGATTGATTCTCAATCTGTATTTATATTCAAGGCGTGATCTAGATTAGCTACCTAGTGACCGATTTTAGATTGGTGTCGATTCCAAAAGACTTTGCACCAGTCGGATCTAGTATTTGATAGGTTAGGCGTCTTAACATTTCAAAAGGTTAGTTAAGGAGTTTAATGAACAATCGAATCTCAATCTAATAGCGTAATTCTCCTTGTAATAATTGCTTTTATCTTGCGTGTTTTGATTTATCTATCCCTTTATTTTATTGCTTTGCTTTGTTTCATTAAAACCTCAATACCAAATATATTTTCTCTTAGCTTATTATGCATCATATAGATTTATAGCGTAACGACATAGTCTCATGTGGATCGACCCTTAAGTACTACAATTGTCAACTGTGCACTTGCATATTAGGGTTTATAAATTTAAAACCTTTTGCATCTCCCTAATCCGGAGGCATTATAGCTTCTAGGGTTGAGAGAGTCTATGCGTTCGTGTCTCGTGTTGTCAATTCGATCTCCTAATCTCTAAGGCTAAGGTGAGTGTGCGACTATGGCTAATGGGCTATTTAAGAATTGTATTGATGCGAATTATGTGATTTGATTGATTGGAAAATTTTGTTTGCTGCGTCATTGCGAATTGGAATGTATGTGTTGACATGTTTTATGCAGGATTTAGGGAATGAGGCTTATCGGATTCGGATTAGAGAGAAGAAAGTTTGAGTCCGATGTTCACCAACCGAGTGTCGATTGACACACGTTTAGTGTCGATCGACACAAATTGATTTTTGTTATTTGTGTTTGATTGGTTATTGTGTGTTGTTTGGTATCATATTATCCTTATTGAGCCTGAGTGATAGGTCATAGATGGTATGACTGTAACACCTGGTTCATTGACTAGAAGTCAATGGCCAAACATTAGTCAACTTAATATCATTTCATTGCTCTTAAAAATTTTCTTTCATTGTATGGAAAATTACAATGTTTCTAGACTAACAATACACTGCCTTGGGAAAGTCTTCACCATTACAGTTGCTCCATCCTTGTCATCCTCTGATCCACTATCTTGGTTACCTATCCAGCCACTTTGGTGAGGGGAGAGTATTGAATACTCAGTAAACGGTCATCTCTGTTCCACGACTTAACATATCCTAATATACCCGTAACCATTACAATCTCCAAATAGTATATTAGTACCACGTGTATTGTCATTTCTCGAATGACCCGTACACACACACACACACTCGTCCTAAGCAACCCTTAGTCCGTACACACTACTGAGTAACCCTGGTCTCTGCTCCATAGGTTAAACAGTTACTAATCCATACAACAATCTCTCAAAAGAATTACCGTTATTCGGCCTGTCGGCCGAATTTCTACTCACTTTTCATCTAACCTGACCCGTGGCCAATGTGGGAGCTAAATTCCTACAATTAGAATTTATTGGGTTCGCGGTAGATCTGCAAAACTTGTAAGTTAGAAATCACAAGAACAGTTTGAGAAGAAAGAGTATTGATTAAAGTGTTTGATGTCAAAGAATACAAGAGTTTCTGCTCAAAATTCGTGATCCTCTTTCAAGGGTTTCTGGCGTGAGCTGCACTCTTTAAGTCGGCAGGCCCATTGACGGTTCGGCCCACCTATGGCTCGACTTGGCCCAATTAAATGGGTTGCGCCGAATTGGGCCAGTTGGATCCCCTTAGCTTTAAACCAGTTCGCCTGGTTTAGTTTGGTATTGCCGATGATTCACGGTGCAACTAGATTTTGGTAGAGCTCTCCTTTGCCCAAACTTAGCCATTTTTTTACTGATGATCTTCAAGGGGCGGATTTCAACCCCTACAGTCAGCCCCCCCAGCTCGAAATTATCAGTAACAGTAAAGTCAAGATATTGTTAAAAGTTTAAGATCAAACAGAAGAAATTATTCCGACTGTTTTCTCGAATTTAGGACTCGGGGTCCCGAGCCGTTTGGTGTAAAGAAAACCGTAGCGCAGAGGCGCGGCTCGAGCATAATTGTTCCCAAATGTCTATGAAATAAATAAAAAAGTTCGAGAAGTACCGAGCCGTTTAACGGTGTAATCGTTAATACTTTTATTTGCCGATCAGTGGCTTCTATCTGTGATTTCCAAGGCTCGGGCTTTATCAAGTAAAAAGATGTTTAGGCTTTTAATGGGTTTTACAATAAAAAGGAAGAAGAGATTAGGGTTTTCAAGGAGCTCGAGGCGAATTTTTTGCCTCTCCCCTATATAAAGGAGCCTTCATCACAATCTCATTCTCAAAAAATATTCAAAGGTAACCCCTCTCTCTCCTTTCTCTCTTCTCTCACGTTCTTGTCTCCTTTTTTTTGCTTTTTTTTTAATTCCGGTCTGCCTTTGCCGGCTGTGCCGAACCAACGCAACCAAACCTCGAGCCACCGTCTTGCGATTCCGCCGAACATAAAGCCACGTTTTTGTTCCGAACTGCGAGCCACGGGTCTAACTCCGGACCCAAACCACGAGCCACGGATCCTTCTACCGGAACTGAACCGTGGGTGCATTGTAACTTAAAGGGCGAGCCGTCACCCGCTGCTCTTCCATCGAACCAATTGGCAAGCCGCGAACCACCCATGATGCGCTAAATCACAATCGGCGAGCCGTGAACCGCCGTCGTCCTTCCGTCCCGAGCCATGAGCTGAGAACCGACAGTGGATCCATCTTGCTAGGAATCCCAAACCACCATTCGAATCCTGAGCCGTTGTAACTCGTTGGTTGGTTTGATGTTGTTGGGCTGTGACGAGTCATTACTAGTGGGGCCATAGATCCAGATCAATCCCACCCCCTCTGAGCCGTTTCATTATTTTTGCCGATAAGAGGTGAGAATCTGAATCGATTTAAAGCCGTGGATTTGGTGAAAACATCTCCTAAAGTGTGCCACGTCTTATAAACGAACCACTTTTCCCAGAGATATTTTATTAAGCAAGCTATGTTGCTTGAAAGCAAACCATTTTCTTTGAAAACGAGCCACGCTTTTCTTGTAGATGAACCGATTTCAAAATTCAGGGTTCTTTCCAAAAAAAGCCACGCTTCTCATAAGCGAACCGTTTTTGGAAATTGATATGCCCATGTCGTTGGAAGAATCAAACTGCGGGTCTTCTCCCAAACCAAGATCGTTGGGTATGCTGTCAAGTACGGGGAATCCAAATTGCTTAGAAATTATCGCTGCCACTATTCACGATTCTTCCACCGAGGAAACCGAATCATCGGATGAACCGTTTTTCAACAAACAGTCGAAAAGAAGAAAAGTGATTCGACCCAATCCTCCAGATTCAAATCTTTCCATTGATGAAACTCTCCTTATTCTTAGACGATGGTTCACAATTCCGGAATCGGTTGAACTGATGGCACCATATCCATATGATCGAACGGAAGAACCACCTGAGGGATATTTCACTCTTTATGAGAAATTTTTCTATCTTTGCTATATGTGGTTTCCGATCCCCGAGACTATCCTTCTATTTTTATGGGAGTATCGGCTTGCACTTGCTCAAATCAATCCCCGTGGAATCCGCCATTTGGTTAGGATTCATGTCCGGAGTTATGAGCGTAGGATACAGATCGGAGCAGACAACTTTATGTGCTTTCTCGAAGTTTGGCATCGCGATAAGAAAGAAAATAGAAAATACTATCTTTCTTGCAAAAAGCTACGAAGAGTTATTAATCGTTTCCTGCTGCACCCGGAATTGGGAGATGCAAAAGAGTTTTAAATTTATAAACCCTAATCTGCAAGTGCACATATGACAATTTTATTACTTAGGGGTCGACCCACAGGAGACTATGTTGTTATGCTATAAATCTATATAATGCAAAATAAGTTAAGAGAAAACATATTTTGGGGTTTTGGGGTTTATGATAAAATAGATATGCAATAAAATAAAAGGATAAATAAATCAAAACATGCAAGATAGAAGAAATTAAAAAGCACTAATGCAACATGAACTACACGGTTTTTAAAGAGATGCAACTAGTGTTCTAGAGCTCAAATCACTATGGTAGAATCATTCCCCTTTCGAGGCTCCAAAACCTATAACTCCTACCCCAATACACTCAACTTTCGATGGTTATTGTAAGGTGGAATCACGCTGTAAGAATTAGATTCGAATGCTCACTAGAATCCTTAACTAAACTTTCGATTGTTAAGACGCCTAGCCTATCAAATATTAGATCCGAACGGTACAAAAGCTTTTGGAATCGGCACCAATCTAATATCGGTCACTAGGTAGCTAGTTTAGATCACGCCTTGAGCACAAATAAAGATAGAGAATCATGCTAGAAACAAACTCAATAAATATGTAGAAGATGCAAGCAAAAGAACTTTAAAATAACTTATTATCAAACATACAACTACTCTACATGTTATGAAACATGGAGCAACTAGAGAAGTTGATAAAACAGTAGATTCATGCTAAGTAAGGGCTCAGCATAGGTGAATCTCAAAGCAAAAAGCTTGGGAAGAACACCATGGCCTTCATCGCTCTTTTACAAAGGATAAAGATGAAAATCTAAAGAGAATAACGAAAATATATATTTATTATTGATTTGTGGTGCCTAGGGCTGCTCTCCTTCTCTCAAGAGGTTAAAAGAAAGTATCTATAAGTGTAGGAAGAGGTCTTTAGTCGGTGGAACTCCAAGGGTTTCGTCTTGGGCAAAAACGTCTTCTTGTCGATAAGTGCGCAGAAGTGGCCATGGCACCGGACGGTGGCACCGGTCACGTGAATCTGTCCGGGGTCTGGCTCAAAATCATCTCCTTGTGCGTGGCTTCAATTAAATGAGCCGGCCCATGGGTTGGTTTGGTGCTTAGGCCCATCTTGGACTTGATTCTTCTTCAAGGCAGAATGACATGTCTTCAGTAAAACTTGAATATCTTTCAAACTACAACTCTATTTGATGTAATTCTAACTCCATTTGAAATCTGACTCAATGGGCTATCGCCATGTGAAATTTCATCATCTTCCAATTTGGTTTGGTCGTCCGGCCGTAGCTAGGCCTCTGCTGGTTAACTTCTGTCCAACTTGGGAAATTGTGAAATCTTCAACCTGGGTGAGTTAGATAGGATCCTTTGACCTTGGTAAGTTTTTCTAGGATGAAGAATACTCATTTTTCTCCATTTAACGCCATTTTTGATGATTTGACCTATATGACTCTTCAAAACCAAATATACGAGAAAACTACCTATTTTGATAGAAAAGCTTATTTAAATAGTATATAAAATAGGGAAAACAGATAGTAAAAGTGGTAAAATACCATGTATATCAACTCCCCCAGGCTTACCCTTTTCTTGTCCTCAAGCAAACAAAAGGTCGATCAGGAAAGAAGATTTGAAAACACAGAAACTTACATATTCTTTGATCTTGTTTCTTTCACTAAACATGTAATCCATATAAAGACAAAGTGAGTTCATGGACGCTTTTCATCATCTCCCATCATGATTACGAACGTATGTATTAAACTGTTGTCCCTGCAAAATCTCAACTTCAAGTCAATCGATTCTTTTACCCTCTTAGATTTTCAAAGATCTCCGATCAAGGATATTTACAAGGAAGTCGGCTAGGTGTTTAGGGAAGGCTGATTTAGTGGTGAGGTTAAAAGTGTTTAGGGTTACCAAAAACTCCGGGTGCGAAACATTATGCAAAATCGCAAGAGAGAATGAGTCTATTGAAGTCCACAATTTCCCAACCACTTTGTTGTTCGCCTTTCTCCCCCAAATATAGACTTTTCTCTGGGAATCACTTATGAAACTCTTCTCTCCTTTGTACCATTGCATTCATTGGGTATTCTTTGGCCATTGACTCTTTTGAAAACCATTTTCCTTTCCCTTTCGATATATAAATATATATATATATATATTTTTTTTTTTTTAGAAAGGGGAAAATGGTCTCATAAAGATATGAGTCAAGTAAGGCACGAAATTGTTACCATGATTAAGCATCCAAGGATCGGCCAAGCTTCTTTAGTTTTCTGAAATTTTGCTGTTTGTACTCCTTCCTTCTATGTTGATCGTCGCATCTTTAAATGATTGGAAAATTGCGTCGACCATACTCCCTCCGACGTTTTTACACATATCTGCATAGAGGACGTAGCAAAAGAAGTGCATGAGGTCTGAAAGAAAGGTTTAAGGGCTTAGGTAAGGGTACCAACTAAAGGTGAGCTGGCCATCCATGACAACAGAGAGGGGTAAAAAAGAGGATAAGATTTCATGAATGTGATTCGTTCCTTGATCGAATATCCTTAACAAGAGATAGTCAAAAATCATGTTAGCAAATTGAGAATCAAAATCATATCCATCAAAATAGTGCAAGTAGCAATCTCCTTGGACTCAATTCGGTCACTAGGTGTTTTAATCAATTGTCCGGAACAAACCCTGCAATAATGGTCACTTGGTTCTGAAATAAAAACGTTGTTGATCAAAGAAAGGTGTCATCATTCCCAACTGATTTTGACTCAATAAAACAGAATTTGAAAATGATTTTTGAAAACTATTTTGAAAACACAAATATCCAACACGAACAAACATGTTAGTAGCAACAATCCCCCCAGAATTAACTTCCACCGTCCCGGTGTAAATTAAATCAAATTAAGGGTGAAGTGTTGGAAAATGAAAATAAATAATTGAAAAAGGTGGAGAATAGAACGAAGTTACTGGATAGAGAAACTCAATTTCTCCCAAAGTTGAATCGGTAGATGGTGTTTAAAGAAGGGTCTTGAAACCCCCCAAAAATTTCTCTAGGCCAAGAAATAGTGCTTCTCAGTTTTCCAAAACCGAGTTAGTACCTTCCAAAAATGATCATAATACATCATCACAAATCGTAGTTTGCATCGTGGAACTCTTCCCCGAATTATTTAGGAAATTCTTGGATATTGGTAGTTGAACAGCTACTGGAAGAAGTAACAAAACTCTTGCTTTAAACGTTGAAGTAGAGGATCCATAAGTTAGTTGAAAAGGCTTCTTGTTTCCCTTTTTCTTTGTGCACATCTTCTATGGATAAGGTGGATCATTCTTTAAGAAATTGGATTTCCAAAGTCAAACCTGTGTAAGAGCTAAATATCCTTGCAAAAACACTTGAAATTACTTGTTAAACAAACTTGGACCTAGGTTCCAGAATACCGAAGCAACAAAAAAAATTATCCAAGCTCATTCTAAAGTAGAAAACAAGAAGTGAAAAGATAAGTGTAAGATGTGAAAATCATTAAAAAATCAAACTTTATTAAACCAAATTTTAAAAGTGCAATGTGAAAATTCAAAAATAAATTTTATTTAAGAAAAATCACTTTTTAAAATTATTTATGGGTTAAAAATATTTCATGTAGATTAAAACCTTTTTTAAATAATTTAAAAAGAAAAATAGAAGGAAAACTTACCTCGTGGTTCGAACCGTGGTCCGTGGTCAGGTCGTGGTCGGGTCCGGGCTGGTCTGTTGGGTGGTGGTACGGGATGGTGGAGACACAGGTCCGTGAGGGGCTTGGGTCGGGGACGCGGGATGGTGAATGGGAATGGGTCACACCGGACAAGGTCGTGGCTTGGTGGGACTGTCCGGGGTGATGGAACTGCGGGACGAGGTTGGACGAGGCGTGGGACGAGCTGGCTCTGAGGCAGGTTGATCCGCGGGATGAGGCTGCGTGTTGCGGGATGAAGGCCGGGATTCGGCCGGTCAAAGGTCGGGACAAACACGGAAGGACCAATCCTAGCCCCGGCCGGATTCCCATGTCCGGGGTCTCCGTCCGGGGTCTGGGACCGTTGGACGCTCGACCCCACGAGACTATCCCAGACCAAAATCACCTGGGCACCGGTCGGAACCGCGTGACCGGTGTGACCGTCCGGTGTCTGGGCCACCGCGACATACTTTTTTTTTTTTTTTTTAAACTTCGGTTTCTTCTCCAAAAATAAACTTTTTAAAAATCTGAAAATTCATAAATTGAAAGATTAATGAATAACAAAGTTTATAAAGTGAAAACGAAAAATGAAATCATAAAATAAAAAGGAAAATAAAAGAAAACAAAGACTCGATATTTGGGTTGCCTCCCATAAAGCGCTTATTTAAAGTCAATTAGCTCGACCACTTAGGCTTTTTAGACTTTGGAATTGTCTTCTAAAGGCTTGAGGATGCCCTAAGAGTGTGAACAAATGCTTCCATGGTCGTGGTCTTCCTCATGTAAATGGAAAGGGTGCTTGATTTCAACTTCTTTTTTCTCCGAAGGAATGTATCTTGTAACTTTGGATTGAAATTCGGTTCGTGCTGCGTAGTAGAAGGTGTTTCTATCTATCTTAGAAAAAGACAACCTTTGTAAGCTGTAATCCATGATAGCTCCAGCAGTAGCCAAGAATTGTCTTCCAAGGATGAAAGGTGTTGAGCAATCTTGCATATTAGCCACTTCAAAGTCCGTCGGAACAATGCAATCACCAATTCTCATGGGGAAATTGAATATTTCACCCAATAAGAGTGTTGGTGCACCATTAGCAAGTGAAATTCTCAAGTTTGAAGGACGAAGATTAGTTATCCTCATCTTTCTCACAAGATATTTCGACAAAACATTGACTTCGGCTCCTGAATCGATAAGAGCGGTCTCAAAGGTATAATCTCGAATTGAACCATGAATGTTGAAAGAACCTAGATCAAGAGTCTTAGGAAGTATCCTTAGGTACCTATAAGGATTCCTAGCTTCGTTGAATAGCTCCTCAATCATAAAGTCTTCCTTCGTGCTTTGTTTAAAGCATTGTCGTAATGATGCCTTTATTCTCCAAGCATCTTCAAAGGTGAGGGTGGGATGGAGTTCTCCAGCATCTCATCACTTATCCAACGTTATCTCTTGATGGATTGATTAGCTATGCGAATCTCTCTGCACGATCTTGTTGATATTCTTGCTGTAAGTCTTCGATTCTTCGGTTTGGCCATTAAGAACGGTCTTGGAACGACTTTCTCATCTTGATCAAAGATGGAAAAGTCTTCTTCAAGGGGTGTTATGGTGCAGCAATGGACCAAAGGTGTTGGCTCTTCTTCACTCATTTCTGAATTGTTAGTTTCCTCCATATGTCTCAAACGGTCATCGATCTTCTCAAGTGTCTTGGACGTCTCAATTTATTTCTTCTTTAGGGTAGAAAACTTCCATATAAGGTAGTTGAACTTCTTATCTAGAGAGGCTTGAACATCCTTGATGGCTTGAGTGTGTTGATTGTACCCTTCCGATAAAACAAGGCTTGTAAAATACAAGTCTCGGTGATCATCTTTGGCTTCGTCCAAAGCTTTCATGGCCTTGTGAGCCTTGATTGCTATGATTCCTAGGCCAGTAGTAATCTCTCAACGTGGTCATTAGTGCTCTTGATCTCTCCTTCAAATTTCTCCCAAAGACCATTAAAACTTTGCTCGAAACTATGGATTTTTTTAGCGTTGCCTTGAAGGTCTAAGGCATGTTGTTTTTGAACTTCTTCAAGGTGGATCAAGCGTGTCTCCAAGTCTTGAAATTTGGTGGTAAGGGCAGTAAGCTTCTCTCCAAGGGATGAATTGATGGTCTCAATCTTTGTTTCGATTCCTTGGATGATATTTTGAGTATCACCCATGAAGCTACGCATTGAGGCTTCGATTAGGTCTCCTTGTGAGGTTGAATTGGGACGGTCATGGGGTTGTGGAGGTGGATTCAGTTGCAAATGGTGATGATGGTCACGTCCTTGAGTCTCCCAAGGCGGTTGTTGTTGGTACAATTGTGGATTGTGCCAATTGTTGTAAGGAAACGGCGGTTGATGGAATTTATGAGGCATAGGGATGTAATCCCCATTAGATCTCCTTCTTGGCATCATTCTCCTAGGGTTTTTGGTGTGATGTTCCATTGATAAATCCCTGAAACACACATAAATAAAAAGCAAAAAACGAAATTAGCAAAAAGGAAAAAACGAAAAAGGAAAAAATAAAAAAAACTTAGACTTATTCTTTATCAAAAATCTATAGGTAAGCGAACTAGTCCCCGGCAACAGCGCCAAAAAAACTTGATGCGCCCGGAATTGGGAGATGCAAAAGAGTTTTAAATTTATAAACCCCAATCTGCAAGTGCACAGATGACAATTGTAGTACTTAGGGGTCGATCCACAGGAGACTATGTTGTTACGCTATAAATCTATATGATGCAAAATAAGCAAAGAGAAAACATATTTTGGGGTTTTAGGGTTTATGATAAAATAGATATGCAATAAAATAAACGGATAGATAAATCAAAACACGCAAGATAGAAGAAATTAAAAGGAACTAATGCAACATGAACTACACGGTTTTTAAAGAGACGCAACTAGTGTTCTAAAGCTCAAATCACTATGGTAGAATCATTCCCCTTTCGAGGCTCCGAAACCTATAACTCCTACCCTAATAGACTCAACTTTCGATGGTTATTGCAAGGTGGAATCACGCTGTAAGAATTAGATTTGATTGCTCACTAGACTCTTTAACTAAACTTTTGATTGTTAAGACGCCTAGCATATCAAATATTAGATCCGAACGGTGCAAATGCTTTTGGAATCGGCACCAATCTAATATCGGCCACTAGATAGCTAGTCTAGATCACGTCTTAAGCACAACTAAAGATAGAGAATCATGCTACAAACAAACACAATAAATATGTAGAAGATGCAAGCAAAAGAACTTTAAAATAACTTATTATCAAACATACAACTACTCTACATTTTATAAAATATTGAACAACTAGAGAAGTTGATAAAACAGTAGATTCGTGCTAAGTAAGGGCTCGCCATAGGTGAATCTCGAAGTACAAAGCTTGAGAAGAACATCATAGCCTTCATCGCTCTTTTACAAAGGATAAAGATGAAGATCTAAAGAGAATAACAAAAATACATGTTTATTATTGATTTGTGGTGCCTAGGGCTGCTCTCATTCTCTTAAGAGGCTAATAGCAAGTATATATAGGTGTAGGAAGAGTTCTTTAGTCGGTGGAACTCCAAGGGTTTCATCTTGGGTAAAAACGTCTTCTTGTCGATAAGTGCGCAGAAGTGGCCACGGCACCGGACGGTGGCACCGGTCACGTGAATCTGTCCGGGGTCTGGCTCAAAATCATCTTCTTGTGCGTGGCTTCAAGTAAATGAGCCGGACCATGGGTTGGTTCGGTGCTCAGGCCCGTCTTGGACTTGATTCTTCTTCTAGGCAGAATGACAAGCCTTCAGTAAAACTTGAATATCTTCTAAAATACAACTCCATTTGATATAATACTAACTCCATTGGAAATTTGACTCAAATATATATCTCCATGTGAAATTGCATCACTGTCCAAGTCGATTTGGTCGTCTGGCCGTAGCTAGGCCTCTGCTAGTTAACTTCTGTCCAACTTGGGAAATTGTGAAATCTTCAACTTGGGTGAGTTAGATAGGATCCTTTGACCTTGGTAAGTTTTTGTAGGATGAAGAATACTCATTTCAATCCATTTAACGTCCATTTTGATGATTTGACCTATATGACACTTCAAAACCAAATATACGAGAAAACTACCTCTTTTGATAGAAGAGCTTATTTAAATAGTATATAAAATAGGGAAAACGGATAGTAAAAGTGGTAAAATACCGGGTATATCATTTTCCAAGTAAAGACGAGAAAGCGGAAGATTATTTTTTCTTTGTAAAGATCTTCGAATCTTCGGTGGGGTCGAACTGTCTCCGGTCAGCCAAAACTAAATGGAGGTAGATCAGTAGCGAATTTGTAGCTTGCTTAGGATCGCGGCGTAGCCATTTATTTTGACACTTAGATTATTTTATGATTATAAGCAATTTTTTTTCCTTCTTGTTTTGCAGTTCGACCTCCGCCAATAATGAATCCTCCAGGTCTTACGATTATTCACAAAAAACTTGTAGTTCGCGCGTGCAATTAGAACAGAGATTTTAGCTTGCTGCGGGTCGAGAGAGCGCGAGCTGTTCTAGAGGGTCTTTCTGCCGAACCGTCATCACCGCCGAGGAGAGAGCGCGTAAGGTTGCCAAGGAGAAGAAACACCAAGCCACCGAGGAGACAGAGAGCCGATCTAATGAGAGGGAACGCAGGAATTCCGTGGATAGAAGATTACCTCCGCCTCCCCTTCCACCGAGTCGTAGCTCGGGCTTCGTGCCTACAAAGTATTCATCTCTCCTTTTTTCGTCTGCGAGTGAGCCGTCTGCACCAAGGGGCTTGAAGCCTGCCACTGTAGATTCCGATGACCGGCCATTATCTTCTCGTCTCACCGCTCATTGTTCAAATAAAAAAAAAATTAACAGTGGAAAAGGAAAAGACAAGACGATTCGCCAACTCCTTGCCGACCACAAGAGAAAGGAAATCGCCAAAGATGGATGTAGCGATAGCCGCAATGATAAGGGCACGAAGAAACAAAAAAAGGACAAATGCCAAGTCACATCCGAGCAGGCTCTTGGTGTTACCCAACTGACTACGCCACTTACTCCAGGAGCACTATATGATAACGTCGAGGCGTTGGCGAGCTTTTTTGCGCAAGTTCTGCACAAGGATGATCGCATGTACATTCTGAGCAGCTTAACCAAGAGCAAAGCCTACTCGGAGATGACCCTTAAAGGAGCTAGGGTATCGGAATATCCTGATTCTTAACATTTTATATTGTCTTATTTTTCGGTTGAGCTGACGTTGGCGTGTGATCCGTTTCTTCTGTGTTTTCTTAGTTTTTGCTGCAATAAACCGGATGGTTGTCGAGTACAATAGGAGTGCTCAAGAAGACCAAGCTTGTATTACTGAAGCCAAAACAGTGGCAAAGGAGACTCAAGATCTCGTTACAGCTGAAAAGACAAAGATGTCCAAGGAGATTGAGGATCTGAGGGCCGAACTGGAAACGACGAAGTCTAAGCGTACAAATGTAGAGTACCGAAATGAAGCATTGGAGTCGGCGAAGACCATGAACGAGGCAAAGATAGAGGAGCTGATCCACAGTTTGCATGCCACAAATGATTTGTTAGAGTCGCAGGTCTCCCGAGCTATGATTGAGGCAAAACTGGAATTGGAGCAGTAGTTTCAAGATAGGATCGCCTGCGCCATAAAGAAAATCGAGCTCTTGAGCGGTTCGCCGAAGGAGGACATGTTAGATCTTGCTTGCATAGAGGCTAACATCCAGCTCATTGGAGCTTTTTACTCGCGAGAAACCGCCTTCATTTGCCAATGAAAGCAAGAATATGGATGCGCGGGTACTCAAGTTCGAGGGTGCCTACAAGCGGTTTACCGAGGCGATTCCTCCTCTGAAGACAAATTTGTTTACCAAAATTCACGACATCGAACTAGTCGAGCTGTCCGTAGTGAGAGCCGGTGTTCAAAACCTATCAGGTTCGAACTTGGATGTGGTCATTGCTTCACCGCTCGGTTCCGCCGGCGATATCCTGATTTCCAACTCCTTTGGATCTACCACTTCAGTTCTCCCGAATGCGGTGTGTCGGCGATTTGGCTAAGCCGTTAGTTGTGCAGGATACATGTAATTTGTCTTCGTTATTTCTCTAAGAATGTTGCTATGTCATGAGAAACTGAGTTGTGTGTTTGACTGCTCAAATTCTTGTATGAATTTTGGACATGTGATGTCGGCGCTACCGATATACCGCGTGGTTCGGGTGACACTATACTACCAAGTAAGGAGAGCGACGCTCCTGGGACGTCTGGGTCTGCAGTGCACCCGGATCCGGTCGGGAAGAAAATTGAAGTCATTGAGGAGCTCGTGGAGAAGAGCGACACTGAAGCCTTGGGAGACGGAGAGACCGTCTGAACTTCAAATCCCCATGCTTATTTTTTCTGCTTATGACTTTGCTGCCTTAGTGGCTTTTGTTTATTGGTTTTTAGACTTTGCTTATGTTCGGATGGATTTTATCCGTTATGACTATGTAGTTTTGTCTTGCATCCGAGGGTGAAACGAGATAATTATTATGAAAACAGCTTTTGGTTTTATAACTTGTCATTTTCTGCAAAAAATTGCATTATAATTAAAAACAAGTATTTCGGGTCTACCGGAGAATTGTTTCTCAAAATATTTGCTTTTTATAAGGGGTGTTACCGATTTTACGATGGTGTTACCAATTTTCTGACTTAGAAATTTTGGTTTATGGATGTGCTCCCGAGAATGCATCCGTCCGAATAACAGTACTTGGACATATTTGTTTCAGCATTGCGTTAACTGGTTTCGTTTTTGGTGTACATTTTGCTTTACAAAAATGTTCCCATGAACAAAGCCGCTCCAAGAATGAACACTTAGATTTATGTTGTACCAGCGTTCCGTTAGCTGGGTTTTTGAGTTGGACATTTTGGCTTACAGAAATGTTCCCGTGAACAAAATCGCTCTAAGAATGAAAACTTAGATTTATTTGTGTTGTACCAACGTTCTGTTAGCTGGTTTTGTGAGTTTGACATTTTGATTTACAGAAATGTTCCCGTGAACAAAACTGTTCCAAGAATGAACACTTAGAATTATATAGCGCGCTTTTTATTCTGCTAGGATGTGGTAGTGTATATCTAGTAAACATGTTAAATTTTACTGCGATGGCCAGTAGCAGCGAAAATAAACGAAGATGTTTGTGTAGAATTTGATCTTTGATAGATTTTAGTTGTCTAAGTACGAGAAAGTGGTAAGTAAAACAAATCATGAGAAATGAATCTTTTATAAATGCTGGGTTTTTGGAAAACCAGAGTAACCGTTTACAAAGATGGGAATATACGAGTATAAATGACCCCGTCCAGAAACAAGCTGCCTACGAACCCTTTGCAGGGATCAAGTCGCCCCGTAGTTCATGGCAAGTAACTCAGTAATAATGTTTTTTTAGTTTCCTTGCGTTCCACGAGCATGGAATCATTTTGCCCTTCATGTTGGTGAGTTCGTAGACCCCTGGGCGGACCACCTTTGTGACTTGATAAGGTCCCCACCAGTGTGCTCTGAGTTTACCGGCATTCGGCTCAGCCGTGTTCTGAACACTTCTCGAAGGACCAAGTCTCCTTCGTAGAAGCGTTGAATCTTAACTTTGGAGTTGTAGTATTTTGTCGTGGCCTGCTGGTACTCTGTCATTTTGATTAATGCCTTATCGCGTCGTTCGTTATTGAGGTCCAGTTCGTCGAGCATGAGGAGATGGTTAAGTCCTTCCCGTTCAGGGAGCAGTCTGCGGCGGACCCCTAGAAAATGGACCTTGGGAGGAATGACGCATTCTGTGCCGTAGACAAGGGCGAAAGGTGTTTCGCCAGTGGCTCGGCAAGGCGTAGTGCGGTAGGACAAAAGTACGCCTTCAAGTTCATCGTCCCAGTGGCCTTCATTTGCTTTTAGCCGTGTCTTCAATCCATGGATAAGTGTTTTATTGGATGTTTTGGCTTTACCGTTGCCTTGAGGGCAACGCGACGTAGATTTGCTAAATCTGACCTGTTGTTGGTGACAATTTTGTAAAGGACTCCGTAATGGCAGATGATATTTTCCTTATAAATTTATCGACCTGCGTAACTTTGATGCTGCCAAAAGCTTCGGCTTCTACCCATTTAGAAAAATAATCTGTAAGGACTAATAGGTAGTTTTTTTGCCGCGAAGGGTGAAGCGGTCCGACTATGTTCATCGGGAATCTCATGAATGGATAAGGCGACGTCACGGATGAGAGCAATTCGGTAGGCTGATGAATCATTGGGCAATGACGCTGGCACGTCTTGCACTTGGCGGCAAATTTCTCGCAGTCCTTGACCATTGTAGGCCAGAAATAACCATGCTGCCTTATTTTGATGGCAAGGGCTCTGCCGCCAGAATGATTTCTGCACGAGCCGCTATGCACCTCCTTCATAATATCGCGGACTGCTTTCGATTTCACGCAAGTTAGAAGAGGGCCTGATAAACCTCATTTGAACATATTACCGTGGAAGGGGATGAAACGAGCCGCCCGAGCTTTAAGCTTGCGAGCCGCCCACTTATCGGCAGGGACATGGTCATCGGCAAGGTAACTACGAATGTCACCCATCCACTTAGTGTTGTACCCGTACGAAGTTGTATCATTGTCGTCAGGATCAGTTGTGTTGTGTTTGGGAGGCGACTCATCGTGGAATGCATAAGCATCTTCAGGAAGTGGCCCGCGGTAGAAAGTTGTGCTGTCAAAGTCAGGGTTTTCATCCATTGCCACTAAGTCATCCGGAGAAATGGAGGTTTCTGGCACGACTGCGCCATTTTTGTCTGTAGGCTCGGTTTCCATGGGAGTTGTCGTGCTCACATTATACTCGATCGTCTTTTGTGGCGTACTCGCCATGGAACTGATTGACGACGAGCTGAGAATCGTAGTAGGCATTGATTTTGTTTATCTTTAAGCTGCGGGCGAGGCGTAAGCCAGCGAGTAATGCTTCATACTCAGCTTCATTATTGGATGCTCGAAATCCCAAACAAAATGAATGTTCTAGTGATTCGCCCTCTAGTGACGAGAGGCAAATGCCGATTCTGGATCCGTGCTTGGAAGATGATCTGTCAACATGGAGTTTCCAAGGGAGGGCGGGTGGTTCTTTAACTTCCGCTGCTGCATCATCCTCGGGGAGTTCAACCAAGAAATCTGCTAATACATGGGATTTTATGCTACTTCTACTACGATACTCAATGTCAAACTCGCTCAATTATATTGCCCACTTGGCTAATCTCCCTGATTGGGTTGGACTGTGAAGTACAGCGCGTAGTGGAAAAGTGTTAAGTATAATGATGGAGTATTACTGGAAAAGTGGCCTCAGCTTCTTGGCGGATGTCACGATGGCGAATGCTAAGTTTTCAGTTAGAGGATATCTTGTTTCGGCTCCGGTACGCAACTTGCTGGTGTAGAAGATAGGTTTCTGATCGTTTCCTTCTGCCCAAACCAGTACTCCACTTACAGCTGTCAGGGAGACTGCTACATAAAGAAAAAGCGGTTCGCCTGTAACTGGTTTTGCCTGAACTGGTAGGCTCGCCAAGTATTTCTTAAGTTGTTGACAGGCCTTTTCACATTTTGCCGTCCATTCAAACATTTTCTTTCCTCTTAAAATGTCGTACAGGACAACCTTTTGTCGGTTGACCTCGAAATGAAATGGTTTAGCGCGGCTACTCTTCCAGTTAGATGTTGCAATTCTCTCTTCGTTTATGGCTATACCATCTGAATCAGTGAACCGATCTACTTTAGGTTCACTTCTATGCCACGATGTTTTACCAGATAACCGAGAAACTCGCTGGAGGTGACGCCAAATCTACACTTAGTCGGATTCAACTTCATGTTATGTAGATTGAGTCTGCCAAAACACTCTTCTAGGTGGGCGACAAGGTCTTTCTCTTCCAATGACTTTACCAACATGTCATCTATGTAGATCTCCATTGTCTTTTTAAGCTGATCCGCGAACATCTAATGCACAAAGCGCTGATATGTTGCTCCGGCATTTTTCAAGCCAAATGGCATGACCTTGTAGCAATAGATCTCGCGATCTGTGATAAAAGAGGTTTTGTCGCGATCACCAGGATTCATGAGTATTTAATTATAGCCAGAGAAAGCATCCATAAAAAGAGAGCAACTTGTTTCATGCGGTTGCTTCGATTAGCCGATCAATGTGTGGCAGCGAGAAGCTGTCTTTGGGGCACGCTTTGTTTAAGTCTTTGAAATCAATGCATACTCACCACGTGTCATTCTTCTTTTTAACAATGGCTGGATTGGCGAGCCAATTCGGGTACTTAACTTCAGAGATCGACCCGACCTTCAAAAGCCTTTCCACCTCGTCGTTAACAGCTTGACCTCTAACTGGACCGAATCTTCTGCGCTTATGTTTAACCGGTTTGAAGGTTGGATCAACATTTAGCTCGTGACTAGTCACGCCAATATCTATTCCTGGCATGTCTTTGGCCGACCATACAAACGTACTTAGTTTTCTCTTTAGGAAAGAGATCAGCTCCTACTTGATTGATTCATTGAGGGTTGCACCGATCTCTATGCACCGCTCCAGATTGTCGTCGTCTATGCAAAAGGGTATTACAGGTTTGCAAATTGGGTATGCCGCCTCTTCTTCACGGTACTCTACAATCTGTAATTGCTATAACAGGTTTGAGAGTTCTTTTACGGACTCTCTATCTGTTTTCTGCTTCTTTCGTGTCTCCTTTCGGCCATGAAACACGTTCGGGATGTTGTTTGACTCTCCTTGATCACCTTTACTCCTTCTTTTGTAGGGAATTTGAGGTAGAGGTGGTAAGTGGATGCCACCGCTCACATTAAATTCAGCCAAGACGTACCCATAATTACATTATAGATAATTGGGTTATCAGACACTGAGAAATTGACCACTTTGGTGATGCCTTCACCACAGACAGGCAAATCAATTGTTCCTAGGGTCATTATGGTTTCACCGTTGAAACCGGTGAGTGGCCTGGGATGGGTTTTTACTCGAGAGAAGTCAATCTTCATTCGCGTCAAAGTCTCCTTAAAAATGATATTCACGGTACTCCTTGTGTCGATGAGAACACGTGCAGTATCTCAATCGTCGATTGCCAATCGAATCACCAGCGAATCATCATGTGGTTTGTCGATGTTGCTAGTTCATATTTCCTCGAATGAAATAACGTCATTGGAGAACTTCAAAGGTCTGGGCATGTAGGCACTAATTTTGGCGCGCCGTTGAAAAGCCTTAATTGATGAGACCGTGTTGGTGCAGTAGTGAGAACCACCCATGATCATATCACAAACCCTTCTTTTTGACCTCCTTGTGATGTGTTTTCATTTTGTCTTTCTCGTCTGTTGGGTTTCCTGTTAGCGTTTCCCTCGGCTTGGTTTGCCGTTTCTTCGATTTCAAAGTCTTTGACGCTTATATTTCCTTCAAGCTCACCAGCCGCGAGCTGAAAACGCAACAGTTTGCTGTTGAGTGCCCGTGTAATTGGTGCTGCTCGCAAAACACTGACTCGTCATAAATTGTGTTCTTTGTCCAAGTATTGCCAAAACTCTAGCCTCTTCCTCGGCCTCATCCCCGACCACCTCCTCGGCCGTAACCGAAACCGAGTGAGTCCACATAGTAATTATGCGTACCTCTGAAACAGCCTTCGTGCTGAACAAAGTTTCCCTGCTGTTTTTTTTCTGTTGGTGCTGCCGATAGTTGGGGGTTGACACTTTTGGACATCCCGTACTTATGTGCTAAAGTTTTTACCTCCTCTTTGCTTTTTGTAAAACTAGTAGCCCGATGCAAGGTGTCCTGAATCGTTGATGGTTCGTTGACCTTCATCTCCTTCCAGAATTCTGAGTCATACCAAAGACCCTTTTTCAAGGCTTTTAGCGCCGACTTGTCATTTATTCCCTTTACCTGAGTCAGAACAAGCTTGAAACGTTTGATAGAGCTTTGCGGGGTTTCGGCTGCGCCTTGAGTCATGGTCCAAAGATCAGTCTATGAAGACCTCAACTCAATCAAAATGGCATACTGCTTTAGGAACGCCTCAGATAGTTAGTGAAAATTATCAATGGAATTCTATTCCAATCTAGAGAACCAGTGGAGAGTCGTTCCTTTGAGATATTCTACAAACAAGAGGCAGTGGGCAATATCCTTCTCCTCCAGCCGAAAGTTAGCGCGGGCCATCGCGATAGAGAAAGCGGTAATATGCTCGGTTGGCTTGGTTTTTCCATCGTACGTCAGTATCCTGACTTTCCCTGGGTTGGAGAGTCTTACCCTTGTGATTCGTTCCGTAAACGGCGTCGTATGTGCTTTTTCGAGTACTCGGTCATTTTTTGGAGCTTTGCTAATCGCCCGGTGAACTTGTGAGCGCATCTCCCACAAATCTAGGGCAATCTGGCATATGGTGGCTTTGAGCGCCTTCATCACTCGTTACTGCAGGTTGGTTGCTGTCTTTTTCGCGTTAGCCGCTTCGACCTGTTCAACCCACTGAAGGTTTTTTTCTCCTCAGCGAGCTCTCCCATATGCTCAAATTGGTACCTCATTTGCATGGTTCTCCCAGCGCCTACTAATCCAGAATCGTCGGTGTTGTTTTCCTCTTCGGTATCGTCGACGATCTCAATGATTTGCATTGCTACGTTCCCTGATGGTGGACTTTTTTCGTCGGCTCGTTGATTTGGCACACCGGGTGTACAGCCAACACTCTGCATACCGGTGGGTGTTGAGGCGAGGTTCATCAGGATCCCATGAGCTGCAGGCTATCAGAAGATCCCCGGTCTGCGAGGGAGGGTAGCAGTTGTCAGGGCTCGCACTTCAGCTTTCAAGGATTTGTTAAGCGCCTCCTGGTCCTTATATTTCCTGAGCAGCTCCGCCAACATCTCTTTGATGTCATTTGATACTTCTGGGTTCGGCGCAGTATTGGTTTAAGGGCTTGTCGCACCAGATCCATTGAGAGGCGCATGTTCTTCCCTGTTCTGCTTGTTGCGAGCCGTCAGCTCGGTACAAGCCGTCTGCTTGGTGTGAGCCATCTGCTCGGTCTGTCCGGTCGCTCCAGATCTATTGGGCGCCGTCTGCTCGTTTTGTTCGGTTGTTCCGGATCTGTTGGGCGCCGTCTATTTATTCTGATTGGCGTAGCCGTCTGTCATGTTTTGCTGGGTTGTTTTGCTGCTACCGGTCATCTTCTCGGACTTGTTCGTGAGTTCTTTTTGTGTGAAGCTTTGTTGATCCCCTCCTTCTAACGCCAAATTGTGGGAGTTGGATTCCTATAATTAAAATTTGCTGGGTTCGCGATTGATTTGCAAAACTTGTAAGTTAGAAATCACAAGAACAGTTTGAGAAGAATGAGTTTTGATTAATGTGTTTGCTATCAAAGAATACAATGGTTTCTGCTCAGAATTCGTGTTTCCCTTTTAAGAGGACGATACAATCGTATTTACACTAGACTAAGTCAGCTAGGGTTTCTGGCGTGAGCTGCACTCTTTAAGTCAGCAGGCCCATTGACGGTTTCGCCCACCTATGGCTCGGTTCGGCCCAATCAAATGGGTTGCGCCGAATTGGGCTGGTTGAATCCCCTTAGCTTTAAACCGGTTTGCTTGGTTTAGTTTGGTATTACCGACGATTCACGAGTCTCCCAACCGTCTGGAGCAACAAGATTTTGGTAGAGCTCCCCTTTGTCCAGACTTAGCCATTTTCTTCTGATGATCTTCAAGGGGTGCATTTCGACCCCTACAGTCAAGTTATGTCTTCGTGCCACTTTTTCAGGCCAAACACAAACAAGGTGGAATGCATGCCCATACATACGCTCTATGCAATATATAATTTTGGTGGCCTTGTAAATTGATTATCCTCACGTTTTAATATGCATTCTACTTTAGACTCTTTTCTACAGTTTACAAGCAATGTTTCTACGAGTCCTTAGTTGAATCGTAATGATCCAACCGGATGCTCTGTCACTACGCGTGTAGCTAAGCTTAAGTTTATCTTTATGGCCTTGTGCTGGTTTCGGATTGAGTTTCTTATTGATCCCAGATCAAGACCTTACCAATCCGCAGACAGCTGCTTTCTAGGTTAGCATTGATGCAATCTCTGCTCCTACACTGCCCATAGTGACCTTAGACAAGTTGAACTGAGACAACCCCGAGGCTATACCGGTATCATCTCTAGATCCTTATATTGTACCAACATAACCAATACATGAACCCTTCACATACCGGACCTTCGCCCGTTCCATCGTACCGCATACATACGGATCCCATCCGTTTCTTCGTACCATGGATGTACTAACTTTTCATTCATCATCCTACTGTGTACGTATGAACCACTGTCCTTCGTAGTCCATCATCATATCAAAGCCGTATGAATGACCATCCCATCGTGAGCATACGTACGGATCCCATCTGTACGTATCACTTACGTACATGGATCAAGCCCTTGGCCGGTTCCCTGAACCACACCGAGTTTCTCTCGACCCATATCTACTCTACCCTTAACCCATACTACTAAACTACTACATGAACACTACAATGGAGAAAAGAAGAAAAGGAATATATTAAGTACGAATCGCGCCTTACCTTGGCTCTGAACCGCTCTCCTAGGGACTTGGGGCGCTGATTTCCTTCTCAAGCTCCTCCTTATTCTTTAGCTCCTAAGCGTTTCTCTTTGGCTCTGGAGTTTAGAATATATTTGGTGGTGTGAATAATGAGCTCTCCTTACTCACTATTTATAGGATACCGAATTTCCCGAGGAGAATATTCATTTTCCTAAATTTTCTCCACCTCCTTACTATATGTGCCAAGCCCGTATAATTCCTTTATTTTCCTTCTTTAAGTCGGCGGCCTCTCCTCTTAAATCTAGGGTTTCCGTTCCCTTCCCCTTTTTAATCATGGATGGCCCATTTACCTTTCATGGGCCTTAATTAGGTTTCTCTTCCCTAAAAGCCCATAATTCATTTAAGCCCTATTTTACAAAAGGCCGAAAACTCCCTAAATATTTCTAAGTAACAATTTCACTCTTATCTGTGAACACGGGATGTTACAGTGACCGCCTCACTGAGTATTTGTGATAATACTCAAGCAATTCGTTTTCCCATTTGTTGCAGGTAAAGATTGTGATCGTGGAATCATGGCTATGAAGAGGAGAATGATATAGGACTCGGCTGTTTGCTTGTTGTGTTCGAATTTCTGGTTAGGATTACTGGTATTTTAGAACCATTTAGTTGTTATGTTTCGCTGGTTTATTGTTGATTGTTGGTTAATTGTAATTAAGTATTAATTAAAAAAAAATTGGGTGTTTCAATTATCATTGGCAAGCTGCCAAAATACTCAAATCTAATGTTTCACTCTCTAATGAAACATGTTGCACTAAATTATATGACTTCATCAAAGAATAAGTACATAATGGCACGTTATGAATGGCACACGTGAAAGAGAGGTTTTTGAAGCATCAAGATATAAGCTGCTGGAACAACAAGATATCTATTCCAACATGCAGAAAAAGTGAGTTTGGGTTCTGCTTGAATTAGAAAGTCCAATTACAAGAGAGGTGAATCCCAACATCATGTGAGGCCTTGAAAATCACGTGAGAAGCTTAGGGTTTTGGTATTGTTATAAAATAGGCCGAGGCGGTGACAAAAAAACTTACGCGCCTAGGGTTCTATTGTGAGATGCACACATGTGTGTGGCTTCGTCCCATCATACATGATTTATAGATCTGTTGATGGTGTCCATGTAGAAAAGAGTGGTGGTATGCCATATAGTAATTGTAGGTTGCGGCATTTTCTAGTAGATTTATTTTGGACTTGGTTCCGGAGATGTAGAAAACGAACCTCGTGAAAAAACACTCTATGTGTTCTTTAATTTATGCTCATACATACTCGCATCATACACAAACATATAGATCTAGCCACACACCACTTTTTCAACACGTCTCAACACACAATACTTGTAGACAACCTTACAAAACCATTAAACCGAACTCACCTCTCCATTCTTTGTGACAAGATTGGAGTGTTTAAAGCCCTTCCAATTTAAGAGGGTATGTTAGGAGAAGTTTATATATGTAAAGGAATGTTTTATGGACATATATTCTCTCCACCATGTCTTCCTGAATCATGTCAAATATCTCTCTTACCATTATTGTGTATAGTGTATGTAGATAAGTATATATATTATCGATCAATAGAAATCTATCACTTCAGAAAGTTAGAGTAGCAAAGTTTTTTTTTACAATATAGTGATTAATTCATCTTGAAGCAAACCATGCTTCCATTCCGCTCACAAATCACCTATTTCTCATATTTCGAATTAGGGACACTCGGTTTCAAACTTATTTATCAGTGAAT
This sequence comes from Draba incana, assembly GCA_963576765.1. Taxonomy (NCBI): domain Eukaryota; kingdom Viridiplantae; phylum Streptophyta; class Magnoliopsida; order Brassicales; family Brassicaceae; genus Draba; species Draba incana. The sequence continues at coordinate 29,009,006 of OY755203.1, read as the reverse complement.
TTGATGAAATGTGAAGTTGTAGAAGGAGTTTTTCCATGCCGCTTGTTATTGTGTTTCTTCCAAATTTCATGGAAAATAGTTTGGAACACATAACGCGGGATAATTTTATCTTTGAATCATCCACCAAAAGTTTCACAAGACTGTCTCAAGTAGATATCTTGTTCTTCCCAAAAACCGACACTTATAGGAAAAAAAAAGGGTTTTTGGACCTGGACTATTGTCGTCGTGTCATTTAACACCTAATCTTTTAACTATGGCCAATTTAGACCTGAACACAACACAAATTCAAAATAGAACATGAACTAATAACTTATGCTAAACTGTACTAACCAGTTGACCGTTAGTACATTGACGGATTGCTGACAATGGTCATACTCAATCTAAATTACTTCAAATGTGCCATTTTGGCCAATTTAGACCTGAACACAACAAAAAATCAAATTTAGAACCTAAATTAACAACTTATGTGCTAAACTGTATATTGACTTGTTGACCGTTAATCAACTTTGATGGATTGCTGACTAAGACGACAGAAGCTGACACGTGGCTTCGTTGCTCAGTGACGGAAGCCAACACGTATACCTAAAACGATGAAAATGGTCATTTTCAACCTAAACAATTTTAAATGTGCACATAAAATGTTTCTAAAATGGTTTAAATTGACACATTTAAAATAGTTTAGGTTGAAAATGACCATTTTCATCGTTTTAGGTATACGTGTTGGCTTCCGTCACTGAGCAACGAAGCCACGTGTCAGCTTTCGTCGTCCTAGTCAGCAATCCATCAAAGTTGATTAACGGTCAACAGGTCAAGGTACAGTTTAGCACATAAGTTGTTAATTCAGGTTCTAACTTTGAATTTTTGTTGTGTTCAAGTCTAAATTGGTTAAAAGATTAAGCGTAAAAGAACACGACGACAATAGTCTGGGTCCAAAAATATCGTTTTCTCCAAAGTAAAGATGATTCCGGATTTCAAAGTTGCTTTTGCAAAAAATGCAAACACAATAATTTGGCAAAAACTAGTAGTTGTTATGGCTTAAACTCAAAGTAAAGAAGGGATTTTTTTAGACATAAGCAACCAAAAAAAAAATTGACATCACTATTCTCGCCTTTCATTATTCAAGACTACTACAAATTAAAAATGCATTGATGATGAACCGATTGAAGATGAGATTGTTCGAAGCCACGAACACATTGCTTCAAAAACATTAACCGGTGAGTTTAATATGTCTAACAATTTGATTATTTCGGTTTAGTACATAACATTGAAACTAGTTTCAATATTATGATGAATTGCTTCTTCTTTTTTATCGTTTTTTGGTTAAGGTTACAACTTACAACTGAAGTTTTATTAATATAAATCTCAAATTTTATCAAACATAATTTTTACATTGAATTCTATGTATAAAAAATTTACTATGGTTTTGGTCCCATTGAAAAGAAAAAACTAGCCTACGGATTCCAAAACTTTCTATTTGGTAGAAGTTATAACTTTGTGTAGTTAATAAAACATGTATAAAATATTTACTATGGTTTTGGTCCCATTAAAAAGAAAAAAACTAGCCTACGGGCCGGTTTCAAAACTTTCTATTTGAGAATATGGCCCCACTTTCATGTGGACAACTACCCCAAACCCATATTAATCTCGTTGTGATCTACTTACTAATCAGAAGAAGCCGTGATGTGGTTCAGGATAAGAAAATCAAACGGCTTCAAAGCCTGCAACGTCGCTCAAAAATTCACACCAGCTACTTTTGATTATTCAACCCGGACTTCCTCTGATGTTTTACTATTTGGTATTTTCAATGATGTTACATATTTTACCGACAAAAAAGGCAAAATAATAGATATGGCATTACTGTACAAGAGAGATAAAAATCTCAACAAGGTAAATCAAATTTCAGAAGCAAGATCTTGAAATAAAGAAAATTCAGATATAAAGTTATGATAAAAGGAGAGCATAGTGCATAGATAGGGGACCATAACAGCTTCTATATGATAAATTAATAAAATGAATTGCGGCTAAATTAAACCACTTGCGCTGGAAAAAAAAACTTCAGGCGTTATATTATTGTGTTTTCTTGTTTTTTTTTTTTGGCAAATACTGCCAAAAAGAAACAAACGCAGTACATTGCATTTGCTATGTACATAGGGCATACGTATATAGTCAATTTAGGCTGTTAGTTCGTTATAACCTACTAAATCGTTGGGATTTTTTTTTTTCTCGACCGTTGAGAAAATATGAATATCGACATGCAAAATTCATGTGGAAAGCTGAAATCTTTTTCTTTAGACCAAATTAGTGAAAACTTCCCATGCAGATGAAGACTAAATTGCGGCTCAACTCATATATAGGGCAGATTACAGAAGCAAAACAAAATGAATTACATATGTATACAATATGTCTTATATTTGGTTGGTTCGGTTAATGCATACGTAAAGATCGTAAATTCTTCTTCTTTTTTTGTTCAGTTCGATTTAATTCTATTTAGGCTGCCTTCCCTTATCGACCAAATATTGCATAGTCGTATCGAGTCCTTGCTCGTAAGTCGTAAATCTATAATCTAAAAGTCTAATTTTGGCAAATTTTTTTATCTGAACATACATGGAAATGCCAACTCAATTTTTGTATTGTATTTTTTTGTAAGTTAACAAAAACTAGATTAGCTGAAGAGGAATTAGGTGGAATAACCAAAAAAAAATCTATAACTAAATTCATAACCATTTAACCTAAATTATTAGACATCATTATACCACATGAGCTAATTTTTGCTACTTTACTAATTATAATTTTTTTTATTGGCTAGTGAGCAAACTAACCCTTGACTGAATGTATAAAGTTAATTAGAAAAGGTTGAAATAATAGCCTCAGCTTCTGTAGCTATACGGTCCTGTGACCTCCAAGAAACTGACATAAAATAAAATTAAAAATCGTAATTAGTGTGTAGTTATTCTAGGTTTATATTATATACAATGTTTGTAAATAAAAAGTATATCGCTTAATTTGTTATGATGGCCGCCCCATGCAAAAACACAATGACATAACTCATAACCCATAAGGCCTTAAGTTTTTTGGCTATAAAAATATTAACTCGTTAAAAACTAAAAACTAGACAAAAGATAAGTAGCATCGACCTCACCTAGCTACTATCACATTAAAAAAAATGCTAGGTTCATATAGTGCCTCTCTTTTTTTCTTTGGAAATGACATTATTTTCTAGATGCGCAGATGTCTATATGTATCATGCATGAAAGGTGCTTATTAAAAAAGTTAGATGGTCGATGTGTAATTTGTCTATTTCTGGTGGAACTATGCGGCCAGAACATATAATTTATTATGCACGGATATGTATATTGAAAAAATGAATGTTTTGGATTTTGTATGGAACTTTAGTGTGACAAATAATGACAAATATGTGAGCTTCCTTTGCAGGGTTATATGAGCCTACCTAAGAGGCCAGCTTAGTTTAGGCATTCAAGTTTGTCAATTTCTTTACAATTTGAATAACTAAAAAAAAAAGCTATTACAGAGTTATTTGACTCTAATTTTATATGGAAATGTGATGTACATAATTAATTGATGTAAAATTCTGTATTCGCTCTGAATTTTCTAATCCCTGGAAATTAAAGAAAGTTTACCATCCCTTTCTTCCAACCCTCTACGTTGATCTATTTGTTTAGATAAATCAAGGTTAGTCTTCGTATTCGGATCAAATAGTTGATTAAAAAGTTTAGCCGTTTAGGTTTCACAATTTAATAAGATTTTCGTTTGATCGGACGTCAAAGCTACAGCCACTACTTTATAGAAAGATTTTCAAGTTATATTACGTATAGTTAAGCGGTATATTTGTTATAGTATGAAGCGATTGTAAAATTAGTTGAATATAAATTTTCAATTTTTGTTTACTCTAAAATACTAGTACATGTTGTAGATTTTGTGATGTTGATACGTCAATTGGTTACTATAAAAGTTATAATTGCTTCCACTGTTCCACATATATATGCAATGCTTCTAAAGCTTATAAAGTGGGCCATTGAGGTAGGGGTCTAGGTGTTGCTACTCACCATCCCAACAAATAAGTTCGGTTTAAAGTCTTTGACTTCGGTTTAAAGTCTTTGACCATTCTCTCCTCATTAGCAAATCTCTGTTCATAGGCAAGTTTCGTAAACGAATGTGCATTGGAGACATTCTTATAAATGTTTCTAAAAACTTTTTAGAATTGTTGTACAAAAAATTCATCCTGTACAAAAACTTTTTAGAGTTATTGTACAAAAAATACTTCTGAAAACACACTTTTAATTCTAAAAAGATTTTAGACATTTATGAGAGTGTCTCCGATGCACATGCTCTAAGTAATCTTTTCTTTTCTAAAGTTTTTTTCTTCTTTCATTAATTACCAGGCCTATACCCGCGTATACGCGCGGGTTTTTCTTCTAAATTTGTATTTAATTTTATTGTTAGTTTGTTTGTTTCAAAAAAATTTAGAAACTAATTGTATAACAAAAGAAAATGAAAAGAAAACAGCTATTTACTGATGAGTTAAAATATTGATGTAAATAACACTTATAATACACGTACATAGAGATATAACTAAATCTTTTATAAAAAAACAATAGAAGGACATGTATCCTATATGTGGAGGGTTAGAACTTATCTTAGATACTCTTAGATGCATCAAAAATTAAAAATATATTTTAAAAAATTGTGTCGTGTTTGTAATATAACATTTCAGTTATTTTGATGTTCTTTCGAATACGACCTCAAAAACAATTTCGAATCCTAAGTGTGTTTTCCGTGTTGCACCGTAAAGAATAATGATTGAGATGATGTGTATGTCATGATTTTACTCATCTCAACAACTACCTATCCATTAAGCTTTTCAAACCTTGAGAATTTACATAATTACACCAAAAGTATGCCGAAATCCAAACGTGTTGGATCACACATTTTCTCCTCGACTAAAATCGATAACGGTAGGTAATTCCTAGAAATTGAATTTAGGATGATATTTGTTTAGACGAGATTGTGAATACATGTTTAATATAGTACGTTAACAAGTCGAAATATATAAAACATGAACATTTGTGCTTCTTCCTCCTATAGAAAGTCAATTTCTTTAGTATGAATACAAAGACTGATAAAATTTACTCAAATTAGGAAGAAAAAAAAAGATGAAAAACAAAATATTCGATTTAATACATTTATGTTTAATATTTTATATTAAATTTATAAATAACTAAATTTATTAGGGAAGTTCAAAAAAAAAGTCCTAACGTTTGAAGACGAACATAAACTCTTGATTTTTTTTAGGACACGTGTCCTATTTTGGTGTGATGCCGTGACAATCATATTGAGAGGGACATTCTCCTTTCATATATATGATTGGTATATTTGTGTGTCATTAAGTAAACTTGTTTTTCTGGTTGAGTACAAAATTGGGATATTTTCCATTTGGGATCTTCAGAAAATAGATTTGTCTTATTTTTATACAATAACTACAGGGTTAATTTTGAGTCTTTTGACTGTAGACGAGAAGCCACGGTCACATAAACGGTAAGCAATAACAATTACATATAACACTTAAAGCTTAAAAATGCCTCAAAGTAATTTTAAAGGTGAAAAATATAAAGGAGAAAGTTACCTCAAAGTGTAGGAAATTTTGCTAAGAAAAACTAATTAATCCAACTTGCATATGGTGACTTTTTCGATACTCCAAAAAGAGGAAACAATATATATGTATATACATATTCAAAATTGTACGAAAAGTGGGATACTGGCGGGCTAGCATAAGCCACTTTGAGCCCTGTAAGTATTCTGGTGGATTCTGTTGCCCTAAGATTGGCTATTAAGACCTCAGTACAGATAATGAATAAGTACGGTGAGAGTGGACCTCCCTGTCGTAATCCCCTTGTATGGGTAATTGAGCCGCGAGTATCTCCATTTAGAAGTAAGTGGTAGGTTATCGAATTCACACAAGGCATAATCCATGATATCCATTTTTCTGAAAAGCCCATCTTCCGTAGTAGCCCTTCTAAAAAACCCCACTCAATCCGATCCTACGCTTTATTCATGTCTGTCTTGACTGCCATAAATTCTTTACGACATGTCGGTTTGGTGACCAGAGCATGGAAAGCCTCTTGAGCCACTAATATATTATCAGATATAACCTTCCCTGCTATGAATGCCGACTGAGTCTCTGAGACCAACTTTGGAAGAAGTCGTTTAAGTCGTTGGCACAAGACTTTCAAAATAATCTTGTAACTAACATTACAGAGACTAATTGGTCAAAACTCCTTCATTGCCCTTGGCCTGTCGGTTTTGGGAATAAGACAGATATTAACCTCATTCATACTGGGTTCAATATTCCCAGATGCCATAAACTCCTGGACCATAAAAACAACATACGGTCCCAGGATATGCCAAAACTTCTGATAAAACAGCGCCATCATCCCATCAGGTCCTGGAGCCTTTTCAGGATGAATTGAGAACACAGCTAATTTGACCTCGGTCACTGAAATTGGGCGTGTAAGGTTGTCGTTCATCTCTGAAGTAACCGTGCTTGGAATATGTCTCAGCGATGTCTCTAAGTCCGAAATCCCCGCCGTGGAGAAAATATCTTCAAAATAGGCAATAGCTATAGACTCAATTTTTGCTTCTTGCTCAGTCCATGTCCCACTGGAATTTAATATGCCTATTATCTGATTTCTTGCCCGTCTCAATTTGGTGGAAGCGTGGAAAAATTAAGTATTTTGATCACCCGCAACCAGCCACAGCACTCTACTCTTTTGTTGCCAAAAGACTTCCTCATCTGCTAGAGCGATGCGTAATTTATCTTGCGCATCCGTCACCTCTTCTAAGGTCACCGAGTCATCACTCTGGAGTTGGTCCAATTCCTTCTTGAGTCTCTCAATAGCCTCGCCTGTGTTTTTTTGGTCAATCTTTCGCCATCGAGAAATATGCTTACGACATAGCGATATACGGTCACTTATGTCCAAATTAGGGTCAGAAACATCCGGAGCCCATCCTTCTTTAATAATATTCTCAAAATTTGGCTTTGATAACCACCGTTTGTCAACTATGGATTTTTTGGTTTCGTGGAAATCTCTAAACGTAATCCGAGTAATGACCGGCCGATGGTCCGACCCCATAAATCTCAGATATTCTGCCTTTGTGTGAGAAAACTTATCATACCAATCTTCATTACCCATTGATCTGTCCAGACGAAATCGAATGACATTTTGTCTTCTCCTGCCCATCCAGGAGAGAGGATTTCCCGAGAAAGGGACATTAATCATACCACAATTGCTTCGCATGAGCCGAAAATCTAAAAAGTAGTTTCACGCCGAACTCGGCCACCCGTTTTCTGATGGTGTCCCGTGATCTCATTAAAGCCCCCTGTCATTAACCAAGGGCCAGTACGAGTGGAGCCGATCTGACTTAAAGCCTCCCATACTATTTTTTGGTGAGAAATTACAGGTTCTCCGTAAATAAAAGAGATAAAAACTTTATTACCATGAATTGTAGCCAATACATCGATAATATTCTTATTGGAAGAAAGAACTTGAATTTGAAATTCGGGTAGAGCCAGAATGGCTAGACCTCCACTAAGGCCACTAGGGTCAACAGTAAAAAGAAAATCATAACCAAACTCGGACTGCAATTCTTGTAAATAAATCCTCTCGCACTTCATCTCCATAAGAAAAATTATTCCCGGGAATAGTCTTCTACGGATCTTGATACGATCATGGAGCAGCTCGAACCTGAGGAAAGCTTCGAACATGAAGAACATGGAGTTAAGGAGCAGCTTGTACCCAAGGAGGCAATGGAGAGTAGAATGAAGACTTGGAGCAGATTGACATTCATGGAGTTGAAGACAAGCTTAAGGTTCCAACCGGACCTATGACCAGATCAAGAGCCAAGGCGTTTAAACAAGCCATTTGCATGCTTCTCACGCAAGTAAAGAGTGGGTTAGAGACAATGGCTAATCCAACCACATTGGTTGATATACAAGCAGTTTCTGCCCATGGTAATTAAGGTTGGTAAATCGAATTGTACTCTTTTTCCTTCAATGTATTTTTCCCAAGTGGTTTTCGCATTAAGGTTTTAATGAGGCAAGGAGAATTACCTTATCATGGCCTTTTACCAACTCTTTTGGGCCCAAAAACGAAATGACATGCTTTGGGACTTATCTCTGAATTTTAAGTTAGTAAAATAAGGATTTATGAGGTTATTTCTGTTTTCTAGGTGCTCTGCATGTTGAGCATTGATTTTGAACGTTTTTGAAATTTCTTTTCTTCTTTATAAGTTTTGTAATTCTCTTAGGAGAAACCATCAAACATTTTATTAAAAACCTCTTCTTTTTCTTGTTTGATCTGAGATTGGTGAGTAATATCCTTTCTCAACTTGTGAATGCTTTTGGTGTGTAATATCCAAGCAGTAGCAAGCCTGAAAGTTCAAGAGACATTCGCAACTCTTGAAAGTTTCTCTCGATTCAAGTCTGATCTGAAACACAATCCACTCGAAGAACATCCAGGGAATAGATCCATTACTTAGGATCACGTTAGATCTCACGCAAACGACGAACTGTCAGAAAACCACCGATCCCCTGACAGTTCCAACTGAGGATCATTTAATCGATCGCCGGTGGTATTTCCTTCGAGATTTTCCTCCGAGAAGGGGCCGACTTCGAAGATGACGGCTGTGACGTGGCACAAAGAGGCTTATCATCTCTAAGTGTAGCGTTCACTGCAAAAACGACTTGCTTATGGATTTTAGCACCACGGAATGAACTTTGCCTAATTTTCTTCCGAACCTCTAAAGCCTTCTTCATAAGAAATACAACTATTTGATAGATTTTAAAATCGACGGTAGAGTATGTATATGTCATAGATATACATATTTCATGTGGGTAATGATGGTGTGATCATTCAAAACAAAAGGCTTAAGGATTCCCATACTTTTTGTGTGAAGATTATAAGTATAATAAAATTATATAATTAAAGCGGTTAAAAAATATATGCTCCTATGTATATGTTATCAAATAAAAGAACAATATGATAAGTATTATTGGAACCGAATAAGGATTATTGGATGTCTTTGTCTCGTCGATAACAGACCAAGTGGTAACCTTATTGAAACCCTTTTGGGACAATGTCCATTCACGTCACAAAAGCGAAAGCCACAACATTAAATTACTACGTTTTACAAAAACCTCATTCATCACTATTAGAAAGAAAAAAAATACAAATACAGATCGACTTCAATGTGATATAAAATTTCAGGTCTATTATGTGTGTGCTTAACTTTTTTCCACGTAAATTATTTTATGTCATGTGTCACTTACTTTTGTCCGACATTGACCAAAATTTTCAACTAAATTCTTATACTTTTCATTAGTTATTATTATTGTCATTAAGAAATATACCAACCGGCAAGAAGGCAAGAAGCCAACACGAAAAAAGAAAAAATCTACGTCCAATATCTTCGTCGTTGGATTAAGTTCGAAGATTGTTCAGACCTAAAAAAAAGTTAGAAAATTGTTGAGACAAAGAAAGATTTACAAATCTCAATTACATCGATAATTAACATATTATTGGTATCATTCTATGTAGCAAAACATAATGCTATATTGGTCGAAGCTAATTTTAGAAATGCTGTTAAACATAGTTGGTAGTATGGGTCTTCAGGATATGTAACTTTTTCTTACTGCAACCTAAAATTGACATAACAAGCCGATTACAAAATAGTTTATCAGTCTAAGAATTTAAATAAAAAATATTCAAATATTTAATTTGTTGTTGAGTTCTGAATTTGTTATGATCCATGATGCTCAATGGTTTACAATATTTTGTTGGGAAAATGCAACATTAACTTATAATCTCCTTAAAATAATGTATTTTTTTGTCAACAACAAAATAAGGTTCTTCACCACCAATTGGTTATCCAAATATGTGGATGTGAACTTATAAAAGAAACATTATAATCAACTATTCGTGCATTATTCGCCAACATGTCAGCCTGTGAATTACGTGTGCGCCGAATTAGAAACAACGTGAAGTGTTGAAACCTCGTCTTTAGCTTCTGAAAATCTTCTAGATATACTGCAAACGCCGGTCACTCCACCTGTGTAGACACCATCTTCACTAAATCGGAAAAGTTTGTTGCGAAAGCTACCTCTGTCTTCTGCTGTTGTAATATGCACTGCATAACTCAGACTAGTGCCTCTACTTAGAGGGGATAAGTTGCGCCTCGTATTGCGAACATCCATTTGAATCACTGTATCCTCGCTTTGAAAAGCAAACCAGCGAGGTTGGATCAGTGTCTTTTCAAGATCCATTTGTATAACATTTCAATCTTGCAAACTGTGGGGGTTCCAAAATAGCTTTTATGTCCATTGTAGTTGGGAAAAGATCCTCCGATTGGGTTTTTTCCTAAGTATATGCTTCTGCCGCTGCATTTTGGACAACCATATTTGGATCCACATCTATACCTCCGTTAAAAATAACGTATGATCACACTTGTAACATCCCAAAACCAAATAGTGATTTTTGGTATAGGGTGTCGATCGACACCAGTGCTGGGCGTCGATCGACACCAGGTTCTGAGTTCGGTTTGGTTTAAAAGAATCGATTCTCGGTTTTTGCTCGGTTATGGGAATGACCTAGGGCTCGAGTATTTAAGCCTTGAGCGATTGTGGCCGCATTTCTATCAGAGAAAAACGCAGATTAGTCGAGAGGAAAAGAATCAGAGAGAATTGAGAGAGAACTAGGGTTCTCTTGAGTTTGAGAAGCTTTTCTGTCGGTTTTGGGGGGAGGCGACGGTGGTCGAGTCGTGATCGGATTGGAGAGAGATTTTAAGGGTAAGTTCTCTGATCCATGGTCTTGAGTCCGGTGAAAACCGTTTGTGGTTTGGTTCAGTATTCGCTGAGTTATCGTTGTTTTCGTGAGAGAGGTTTCTGCAGATTCGAAACTGCGATCAGTATGCTTCAAGGGAAGATTCCTGTCGAACCCGTGAGAATCAGGAGAGGATCCTTATACTATTGGAAATATAGTTCTGTCTAGTTCTTAGATCAGGTTTCGGATCCTGATTCGGAGGTAAGCTTCGTTCTCTGTGTTCGTTTGATTCCAGGGAGTCGGTTCTGAAATCTCTGTTTTTCCAGTTTTGTTTAGCAAGATTGCGGGCTGGTTTGCCTTCGATCTGGTGTGAGTTAGAAGGAATTCTATACACCGTTGGAAATCTCTTGGTGTCTAGTTTCCAGATCAGTTTTCAGAACTTGATTTGGTGAAGGGAGTCGCGAGTTATCCCCTTCTGTTTCGGTCGGGTTTTTCCTTGTTCAAACCGTTCCCGAGGTGAGTGCGCGACCGTTGGTTCGGATTTGTCGATTATCGAATAGGAATTAGTTTTGGATGTTTAAGAATGAATTGTGGATGTTTGTGTGATGATTCTGTGTTAGAATCGGCTAGAAATTGTTGAAATCGTGACTTTTGTGTGTTTTGTGCCATTCGGTTTCGGAGAAGAAACCTAGTGTCGATCGACCCTGTGCAATGTGTCGATCGACACCCATTTTTTCTGAATTAAATATTTTTAAATTAATTGTTATTTGATTGTTGATATATCTATAGACGGGAAAACCGTCTCACTAAGTATTTATGAAATACTTACGCAACTCGTTTTTCCCAATTGTGTTGCAGGTAAAGGAAAAGGAAAAGGAAAAGGAAAAGTGAGACCGCGGGATCATGGCTTTAGGGAAAGGATGATTAGGATCGTTTTGGTTTGCTGTTTTGGCTAAGTTTTAGGGAACCCGGATAGGTTGTTAGATTTTATTATTTCCCTGGAATTGGATTGAGTCGTTGGTTATTATTGACTGTTATTGGATTTATTTTATGGGAATTTCTGCATTAAAAATAATATATATATAGACCGGGTTTTACAACACTAATCAAAAGAAGTAATTCATTTCATCTCGAAAAAGAACATACAAATTGTCACAAATATTAAACATAAAAAAACAATACATGCTAAATTAATGAAAACATTTTTATCGATTCAAGACTTATGGTCAGTCAGTGATCAACGTTTTCTTACAATGGCACTAAATACTTCTCCTTATTCCTATATATTCTGGTTTGCGTTAGGTTCTCCAACATTGGGTTTTCTTGTCAGATTTTATTGAACATAATTGTTGTTGGGTCAACAAATTATTCCTATATATTCTATTTGTGATCTTGACACCATCAACGATCTCTTATACCCCCCAAAAAAAAACGTATGTGTCAACGCATTAGCCACACAAACGATTGTACAACTCAAAATTGTCTTTGTTTTCTATAGGACGACTATTATCTTTGTGCTTTGTTCGTTCCTACCTCTCTGTTATGTCTCTTTTAAAAGGAAATTTTCACTACGGATAATATAGTCACCTCTAGATAAGATAATTATTCCCTGTTATTCAGTTTTCCACAAATATGAAACCTTCTTCGAAACAATAAAGCAAATAGTATGACAGTATAGAAACTGATTTGGAAAAGGAAAATTTTGTGCAATAACTTTGAAAAAAACAATAACTAAAAAACTAACAAAATAACTACATATGTCACATTTTGTTACTTTCTTAATTTTTTTTTTTTTGTTACTTAGCAAATTGCCCTTTTGAAAATTAGATTTTCACGTAGAAAAATAATTTGTTACTGCCAATCATATGCCTTAACAGTAAGAGTGTCAAAATAGGTTATTACCCATGGGTTACCCGAACCCACCCACACTTTTAGTGGGTAAGAGTTATACTTTTTTACCCATATAAATAAATAGGTTTCGTTGGGTTACCCTATTGGGTTCACGGGTTTAATGGGTAAACCCATTAGGGTTATGGTGTAACACCCGGTTTTTTTTTTTAAAAGCGGAAATTCTCATATAAATAGTTCATAAAATAATAATAATAAATCACCAATCAATTCAATTGCAGGAAAAATCATAAAAATAAATCTAGCAACCTAACCGGGTTTACTAGAACTAGAAAACATAAAAAAAACCACAACCGTCCTAATCATCCTCTCCCTAATGTCATGATCCCGCGGTCACACTTTTCCTTCTTCTTTACCTGCAACACAATTGCGTAAGTATTTAATAAATACTTAGTGAGAACGTCTACAGGCTAAGTACGAATAACCGGATTATTAATAACACATGCATTAAATGGTTAACACAAAAATCACATAAGTGTCGATCGACACGTCGCACGGTGTCGATCGACACGACTGTCTCAGAAACCGACCAGATTACAAAATCACACAATCGACGAATTAATCAATCAAACTCGATTCCGTTCACAATTCACACACAAACAGTCACGAATCATCACGCAAACGCTCAGGAAAACCATTAAACATCGCTGCTAATCGCTATTCGATTATTCAACCTATAGACACGCACTCACCTCGGGAACGGTTTGAACAAAGAAAACCCCGACTGAAACAGAAGGGGATAACTCGCGACTCCCTTCACCAAATCAAGTTCTGAAAACTGATCTGGAAACTAGACACCAAGAGCTTCGCAACGGTGTATATAACGCCTCCTAACTCCAAATATATCGACGGGAAAACAGCCCCCAATCTCGCTAATCGAAACAGGAAAAACAGAAGTTTCAGAACCAACACCCTGAAATCAAACGAACACAGAGAACGGAGTTTACCTCCGAATCAGGATCTGAAACCTGATCTAGAAACTAGACAGAACTAGCTTTCCAATGGTATAAGGATCCTCTCCTGATTCTCACGGGTTCGACGGGAATCCTCCCTTGAAGCAGACTGATCGCAGATTCGAATCTGCAGAAACCACTCTCACAAAAACAACGATAACTCAGCGAATACTCATCCAAATCACACACGGTTTTCGCCTACGGCAAGAGGAAAGATCAGAGAACTTACCCTCTAAGTTTCGCTCGAATCCGACCTGAACTCTCCTGCCGTTTGTCTCCTCCAAAACCGACGGCCACCTCCTCCAAAACTCAAGAGAAACCCTAGTTCCTCTCAACTCTCTCTGATTCTTTCTCTGCCTATTTTCTTCTGAAAAATACGGCCACAAAAACCAATGCACGCTTATAAACACGAGCCCTAGGCTCCCTAAACCGGCTCGCCAAACCGAACGATTGATTTTAAAACCAAACCGCAATTCCAACCTTGGTGTCGATTGACACCCACTGATGGTGTCGATCGACACCCCTTACCAAAATAGACATTCTGGTTTCGGGATGTTACAATTCTCCCCCGCTAAACTGGATTCGTCCTCGAATCCCGCAAAAACACGTCCATACTGAACTACTCTCTGGCCCGCACCGGCCAATACCACAAGAGATGCTCACATAATCTCAGAGGTCCACATCTAATCCTATGTTTATACGCACGTTTTTCAGACATTTATTACGTTTGACTCATCCACACACTCTAGGGAACCACCGTCCCCTCGGGAAACCACCGTCTCCCCGCACTATAAAGGAACCATCATCCCAATATAGGCACTCTGTACTATAACGGAGACCACCGTCTCGGTATAAGTACTCAGGAAACCACTGTCTCCTGGAGAGAACCACCGTCTCTCAACATGTATATTGGAAACCACCGTCTCTGATACATACCCTGGAAACCACCGTCTCCAGCACATGAGTCATCCGTAATAAATTATAACACGTCTATAAACATCAACGACTAGGTCACCTCACGTGGTCTAAACTCGATACTCCCACTCGGAATATCCACACAACACGACCCGTACTGGTCAACACAATCGAAAAGTCGTAACCACAATCCGATAACAATAGAAATATAAGAAAGCCATCTCGTCTCATAAATCTCAAAAATGTATATCGTTACAATGAAACGAAAAATACATGAATCGAAACAACAACACCGACACAAAGGCCAAACGAAACTAGAACCACAAAGAAAGCTAAGCTCAAATGGCGACCTGCTTTTCGAACCACTTCCTGAACTTCAGCTTCATCTTTGCCGCTGGCTCCCAAGTCTCCTCTTGGCCACCGCCACAATCCCACAAAATACGCAACAACGGAATCTTCTTCCGGCGCAACTCCTTGACCCTCCTCTCGAGAATCCTCACAGGAACTGCCGGAACCGACAAAACAGGCTGAAGATCCGCAGGAATCTCAGGCACCAACTCCTCTGACTCATGCATGCACTCCCTCAACATAGACACATAAAACACCTTATGAAGTGCCTTCATAATCGGAGGTAACTCAAGCCGATAAGCCACTGGTCCAACACGCTCCACCACCGGGAACGGACCCATAAATCTCGGACTAAGCTTGGTCTCTGCTATGGATCTATTAGGACCCCTCAACATAGCCATCTTGAGATACACGCGATCTCCCACTGAGAACTCAAGCTCATGCCTCCGCTTATCTGCGTTATCCGCATAACTCCTCTGTCTATCCTGAGCTTCCTTCATGTTCAATCTCACGACTCGGATCTTCTCTGTCGTTTCCTGAACATAGGTAGCTCCATGGATATTGCGCTCCCCCACTTGGGTCCAGCATAAAGGCGTCCTACATGGCCTCCCATACAGAGCCTCGAAAGGAGCCATACCAATACTCGCCTGGAAGCTGTTATTATACGCAAACTCAACCAAACTCAGATGATCTGCCCAATGACCACCTCAATCCAGCACACACATCCTCAGTAAATCCTTCATAGTCTAAATAGTCCTCTCTGACTGCCCATCAGTCTGTGGATGATAAGCCGTAGTCATATGCACCTTAGTGCCCATCTCTGTCTGGAACGCACCCCAAAACTCAGATGCAAACTTGGGATCTCGATCCGAAACGATACTGGCTGGCACTCCCTGCAATCTCACAATCTGCCGCACAAACCTCTTAGCTAACTTAGCCGCTCCATCGGTCTTCTTAATAGCCAAGAAGTGTACAGACTTAGTCAGCCACTCTACGGTAACCCAGATAGCATCATACGCCCGCAAAGTAGGCAATCCAACCACAAAATCTATCGCAATCATATCCTACTTCCACTTCGGAATGGGTAGACTCTGCAATAAACCGCTCGGAACCTTGTGTTCTGCTTTGACCAACGAACATGTGCTACACTTGGACACAAAAGCAGCCACATCTTTCTTCATCCCGACCCAGTGATAATACCGTTTGAGATCCCGGTACACCTTGGTCGCACCCGGATGAATCGAAAACTTGCTCGCATGAGCCTCGCTCAGAATGTCCTGCCGCAATGCCTCATCACGAGGAACACACACTCGACCACAAATCAAAATCGTCCCATTCAAAGAGACTACAAACTCAGAATCCACGGCTCTCGATAGCCCAATCAAACTCTGATCACTCTGCTGAGCCACTCTGATCCTGCTAAGAAGATCTGCCTGATCAACTGCCTCTAAGCCCAAACGCTCCTCCGAAATCGCACAAAGACGCAACGTGCTAATTTCGCTTACCAAATCCTCGATCTCCTGCTCACGGGCTGAATCGAACCTCCGCCGACTCAAAGCATCTGCTACCTGATTAGCCTTGCCCGGATGATAGATGATCTCCAGATCGTAATTCGCCAGCAACTCAACCCAGCGTCTCTGTCTCATATTCAGCAACGGCTGAGTAAGGATATGCTGCAGATTCTTGTGATCAGGAAAAAAATATGCACTCTCCCTCCATAAGGATATGACCTCCAGATCTTCAGAGCGAACACTACTGCTCCCAACTCTAGATCATGCGTCGGTCGATTACGCTCACTACCCTGCAACTGCCCCGAAGCATAAGCAATACTCGACCCTCCTGCATCAAACGCAAATCCCTTGACAAACCTCCGATAATAACCTGCCAGACCCAAGAAACTCCTGATCTCGGTAGCACAGCTCGGTCTAGGCCAATCTCGAATAGCCTCAATCTTAGCCGGATCCACAGAAACTCCCTCCGCAGACACAATATGACCAAGAAAACCCATCTCTCGCTGCCAAAATTTGCACTTGCTCCACTTAGCATACATTTTCTGATCCCGATCCTCAAGAACCAACCGAAAATGAGCCTCATGCTCCTCGGGATCCCTCAGATACATCAAGATATCCACTATAAAACAAACGCGTCCAGGTAATCCCCGATCACGACGCAGCCTCTGGTGCTTAGCACAAGCACATTAAATAAACAAAAAGCATACCCCAACTCGAAATGCCCAATACTTGCCTATTTTCATCCAGTACTCATGATGCGGCATTCTTAATCCATTTAGGTCTGGCGGTCAATCGTACAACAATCACACAAGAAGATGTACAATCGCCCGTCCGTCCAGACTATACCAAATCCAAACTAGGCCTGGCAGTTGATTGTACAACAATCAAACAAGAACATGTACAATCGCCCGTCAGTCCAGATTTGGATCTCCCGAATGCTACATCTATTACCAGAACTCAACATAGGCCCAGCCTTACCAGCGATACTTCGACTCACAACTTGAGCCTCCCGAACTGTCTATCACAGACCATAAACTTGACTGTTCCAGCCAACACTTCACGAGATTCCCACTCGTTCCACACCCGTCCAACATGGAGAAAATCCTGCCCTGACCTGGCCCATACCACACGAGATTCTCCCCTAATCTCTGAGGCTCCCTCTAATCCACACACGGAACATACCGCTCGCACTCTCGGGATACAACCCTCGAGCCAACGGTATCTAGGGATCTCACATCCCCACAAGAGATCTCACATCCCTCGCTGCTTATTCTGGGAACACGCTTCCCAATAAGCACACAGGAGAGTACACCTCTCCTCTGATTAGAGCCGCCTCACGTGGTATAGTCTCGATATTCCCAGCCCAGAATATCCTCATAAAAAATGACCAACCATGGTCCACACATATAGAACACATAAAAGGGCCACTCGCCTCAAACTCATACGAAAATAAATAAGGAACACCATCTTATAAATTTTCAAAAATGTAAATCGTTTAAACACAAACGAAAAACAAAAACCAGGAACAAAACTCCAAAGCTCAAAAATCTGAAACTGGAAACAAAACCAAAAAAAACAACACCAGCTCAATCCTTGAATTGCTCCTCTAGGCCCTCGACCGCTACGAGAGCCTCCACCAGCTCTGCCCTCGAGGCATACCGGGAAACCATGCCAGGCTTCTTCAGCCCGATCCGAAGTCCTGCCACGAACTTGCCCATCTGGGCTCGCTCCTCATCCATGCCGCTACTCGCATAGACCACCAGCCTGCTGAACTCGGCATCATACCCACACACTGATTGGTTGCCCTAAACCAGACTCTGGAACTGCAACTCTAACTGCTCCACAGCTTCTTGAGGAAAATATCTGGCATTAAACTCGCCCAAGAATTCTCCCCAAGTCCACAATGTTCGCCTTCTTCTGGCTTGCACTCCTGACCACAAGAGACGACCATCGCCCTCTAAGAACTCCACTGCTAGATCCATACAGAACTCATCAGGACATCTCAGAATACGAAGTCTTCACTCAACCCTGAATCTCCACTTATTGGCTTCCTCTGGCCTCCCACCACCTGAGAAAGACAAAGGCCCCATGAGCACCAACTCGTTAGACCATGCAAGATACTGCTCCCTCCGGGCCTCCACTTGAGTCTGCACTGGTACCGCACCTGGTAACCGCTCTAAAATCAAGGCTAGCATCTTAGACACATGATCCTCCGGCTCCTAAACTCCGCTTGAAGCATTACCCGCACCCGGGTCTCTTGCCGCACCCGCAGCTCTAGCACAGACTCCCGCTCCAGCTGGACTAACCGACACACTGGAAGTGCCCTCTGACAACTCCGGATACACTGGCAAACCGACCACCTGATCTGAAGACTCACTCTGAGTCTCCCACTCAAACGGCTTAACCACGCGACCACGACCATGACCCCGGCCTCCACGGCCACCGGCTCTGCTACCACGGCCTCTCGGAACTCTAGCCATCACACACTGCACTTATCACAAGCGCTCACTAAGACACAAGGTCTCACAAACCAAAAACACAAAACAAACGATTTACCGCGGAATCTCTTTAAAGGCTTGAAGAGGATGATTCTAAAACTATAATTGACTAAGCACACAAAATCAATTTAAACACATAGTCTCAGTTCATCCAATCCTAACAGTCCTAAAACCGTAAGGGCTCTGATACCAAAATGTAACACCCGGTTTTTTTTTTTTTTAAAGCGGAAATTCTCATATTAATAGTTCATAAAATAATAATAATAAATCACCAATCAATTCAATTAAAGGAAAAATCATAAAAATAAATCTAGCAATCTAACCGGGTTTACTAGAACTAGAAAACATAAAAAAAAACCACAACCGTCCTAATCATCCTCTCCCTAATGCCATGATCCCGCGGTCACACTTTTCCTTCTTCTTTACCTGCAACACAATTGGGAAAAACGAGTTGCGTAAGTATTTAATAAATATTTAGTGAGAACGTCTACAGGCTAAGTACGAATAACCGGATTATTAATAACACACGCTTTAAATGGTTAACACAAAAATCACATAAGTGTCGATCGACACGTCGCACGGTGTCGATCGACACGTCGCACGGTGTCGATCGACGCAACAAATTAACTTGTGTCGATCGACACATCGCACGATGTCGATCGACACGACTGTCTCAGAAACCGACCAGATTACAAAATCACACAATCGACGAATTAATCAATCAAACTCGATTCCGTTCACAATTCACACACAAACAGTCACGAATCATCACGCAAACGCTCAGGAAAACCATTAAACATCGCTGCTAATCGCTATTCGATTATTCAACCTATAGACACGCACTCACCTCGGGAACGGTTTGAACAAAGAAAACCCCGACTGAAACAGAAGGGGATAACTCGCGACTCCCTTCACCAAATCAAGTTCTGAAAACTGATCTGGAAACTAGACACCAAGAGCTTCGCAACGGTGTATATAACGCCTCCTAACTCCAAATATATCGACGGGAAAACAGCCCCCAATCTCGCTAATCGAAACAGGAAAAACAGAAGTTTCAGAACCAACACCCTGAAATCAAACGAACACAGAGAACGGAGTTTACCTCCGAATCAGGATCTGAAACCTGATCTAGAAACTAGACAGAACTAGCTTTCCAATGGTATAAGGATCCTCTCCTGATTCTCACGGGTTCGACGGGAATCCTCCCTTGAAGCAGACTGATCGCAGATTCGAATCTGCAGAAACCACTCTCACAAAAACAACGATAACTCAGCGAATACTCATCCAAATCACACACGGTTTTCGCCTACGGCAAGAGGAAAGATCAGAGAACTTACCCTCTAAGTTTCGCTCGAATCCGACCTGAACTCTCCTGCCGTTTGTCTCCTCCAAAACCGACGGCCACCTCCTCCAAAACTCAAGAGAAACCCTAGTTCCTCTCAACTCTCTCTGATTCTTTCTCTGCCTATTTTCTTCTGAAAAATACGGCCACAAAAACCAATGCACGCTTATAAACACGAGCCCTAGGCTCC
This sequence comes from Draba incana, assembly GCA_963576765.1. Taxonomy (NCBI): domain Eukaryota; kingdom Viridiplantae; phylum Streptophyta; class Magnoliopsida; order Brassicales; family Brassicaceae; genus Draba; species Draba incana. The sequence goes on along the minus strand of OY755203.1, from coordinate 28,988,509 downwards.
CTAAACCGGCTCGCCAAACCGAACGATTGATTTTAAAACCAAACCGCAATTCCAACCTTGGTGTCGATCGACACCCACCGATGGTGTCGATCGACACCCCTTACCAAAATCGACATTCTGGTTTCGGGATGTTACATATGGGTTACCCACGGGTTAAGCACAAAATATAAAGTAATATATATATATATATATATATATATATTCTTTTAATAGATTTATATAAATTAGCCTATATGGCATATGATGTGCTAAGCATTCCTATAACTACTGTAGCTTCAGAATCATCTTTCAGTATTGGTTCTCGTGTTCTAAACAAATATCGTAGCCGACTTCTTCCGAAACATGTCCAAGCTCTACTTTGTATGAGATCATGGTTATTTGGCTTTTCAAGTGATGAAAAAGGTAAATCATTTATATTTACTATATTAATACTAGTTGCTAAATTATCCAAGTTAGTAATATACTTTTCTTATTATTTGTAGGTATTGAAAGTGATGAGAAGAACAATGAAACAAATGGATCTAAGGAAGGAGAGGAACCGAAGAAAGATTGAAGTGCTTTTTAAAAATAGTTTTATTGGTTTTATGGTTTTTCTGTTTTATTGGTTTTATGATTTTAATAGTTTATTTTAATACATTGGTTTTATGGTTTTTCTATATTATTGGTTTTATGGTTTCTTTTTTGTTTAAGTTAAAAACTTTAATTGGATTTATAATAATTTATGAATTATGTGTTGGGTTTTTATAAGTTTATTGTGTGATTCGATATATATAGATATCCATTTAACCCATTAAGCCAACGGATTTCATATAAATAGGCTTGGGTAGGAAAATTCTACCCATATAATAAATGAGTTGGGTTAAACCCGCCCACGAAAATCTCGAATCCATGAGATTTTTGGTAGGGTTGGGTCGGGTTACCGATTTTGACACCCCTACTTAACAGTGAAATATAAATGTAAAACTGCCCAAAACCGTCAAAATTTACTCTACTTCATTTACTCATTTAGCATTAAATATCACGCTTTTACTATAAAGAATAGAATTCCATTCCGTCCCCTACAAAATAGTAGAATAATATTTTTTTTAATCTATTTAATCATTTTTATAGAATGAGTGAAATCATTTTTCCACATTTTGCAAAAGTTTTAAAAATTTATAGTACATTTTTTTTTCTTTTGTTCCTCTAATTTGATATTTTTCTTTCCTTTTTTCCTCTAATCGTACATTCATTTTTCCACCCGTTGTGATACATATTAATTAGGAAATTGTTTTTGTCAATTTCCTAATTTAATATGTACATATTAAATAGCCGATTTTTGAGAATTCCATTTTTTTAACTCCGTCGCGTTTATCTATGTACTAGAAAGTTATCCGCATTATACGCGGGATAATATGATCATCGAATAAGTCAATATAGTTTGAATTATAAAAATCAAATACCACATTTGGAAATTGTTAAACGGAATTTGAAATCTGCTTTATATTTTGAAATTTTGTCATTATTTTGAATAGAAATGTATTCCACCCGTGAAATACTTGATAATAGTAGTTTTTAATTTTTTGGTCCATGTATACAATCTCATAATCTTCAAAAATAACGATTTTAATTTCTTAGTCAATATATATAATAAAATGTATTAATTTCATCTCATAATATACAAAAATACATTTTATGACTCAACACAATGTATTTTTTTATATATATAATAAGCATCGTAGGTTTGTATACAATGAGATGTTAGTAAACATTGGAATATACGTTTTTTTACTGGAGATTCCAAAGTGAAAACAATGCATTCTTTCATTAGTTTATTTTCAATTAAATGAAAATTAAAATCAGGATTTATGATTTAAATAAGAAAGATTTTATATACTTTAAAATTAGCTTGTTCACATTTAATTATGCAAACTAACTACAAATTATTGTGTTTGGTTATAGAAATTGTCTTATGAAGAGTGTTTGGAAAAGAGTATAGCATAACTTAATAATATAATTTTAATTTTAAAAAATGAGATAAATTGCAAGCTTGACACCTAATATAATTGTTTAGAATTCTTCTTCTTTAATATAATGGTATATAGTATTTAATCCTCTATTTTAAAAGATAAGCTTATCTTTTATTTTTCCTATTTAATACACTTTTGGAATAGATATTATTTTTTGTTCATAATTAGTTTTATGATTTTAATCTTGATTTTTCGAGATATATATATATTTTGGCAAGTACATATTTTCGAAATATTTCGAGTTTGGCAAGTTTATGATTATCTCATTGTGTTTGGCATTGAGACTAAAAGTAATCAACATTAGTTAATTAGGAAAAAATGTGTTTGGCAATTAGTGTAAAATATTACAATAAATCAAAAAGAAAAAACTTAAAAAATTGTGGTGATGACACCTAAGCAAAGTGCTACCAAAATGCTTTTCAAATAATATATAGGATAAGTTTGTTAGATATTCGTATGCTTTCAGTTTTGGTAGAAGATATTCATTTTCTTTTTCGGTGAATTGGTAGAAAATATTCATCTGAATTCATAGGAAACAAATTTATCTAAAAGGAAAATATCTAACTATATATATATATATATATCATTAACTTTTAATATATATTTGGACACTTCCCCCATCTTATAGAAAAACAAATTAAGTTATACTATATGAGAATTTCTAAATTCCATATATGTACATATCTCTTTGAATTAATATTGTTGCCAGCATTTTTATTTCTTTTGTCGACAATATTGTTGCCAACATAAAATGTGAAAACACAAGACTTCTTTTCTTATTGAGAAAGCCTGGAAAAAATAAACCATCAAAACCAGACCAAACCCAAACCCCCTTTAGTTCACTGGCGACGACCGTAATTTGCGCCTTATAGTATGACTTTACAAAGAGAATGCCACTTTGGCTTTTTCTAAATTTAATAATTAACAAGAAATTAATGCAAAATGCTTAAAAAATTAAACACGTTCGTGCAACTAATAACACATATAATTAAATTAAATAAGAACAAAATCACTTAAACTACATTTCCACTATTTCTCCAAAACTGTTTTACAAGCTGCTGACACAAAACTATAAAATTATTTAAAATAAAATTAAAATAAGCTCATGAAACTAAAAAAAAAAACACATCAAAATTTTCAGTCGCACCATAGATTTGGTGGTGATTTTTTTTCCCTGAACGTTAAACGACTAATAGATCTGATATCAAAGAATCATCAAAATCACTAAACATCGAACCAATATCTTTGATACTCGAACCAAAATCATCACCAATCTTCATACTTTCACCATCCAACAACATAATATCATTGAAGATATCATCACTCTCTGAAAATGCTTGCCCCATTGGTTGATCAAATATCGAAAACTCCGGTGGTGATTCGTTGAAATAGTTGTCGAGAAACGGAGTATCCAACGGAAACGAATCGTCCGATTCACCTGAACCACCACTAAACCCGGTATGCCACCACGGTGTATTGGAAACCTCCGTTTCCGGTTTAGTTGGTTTAGTAAACGGTTCTTCTGACCGGAGATTGAGAACAGAAGTAGGAGATGAGAGATGTTGAAAATCTTCGGTTGATTCGGAGCTTGAAGTCGTCGTTGTTGTTGTTGTAATGTTGCTTTCCGGTTTAGTCTCAATAACCGGTTCTTCTTCTTCTTCTTCTTCTTGGGATTGAGGCGGTATGGAGAAATTAGTAAGAGCGTCCGGTCCACGGAGTCTAATGGCTGCGTTGTCGTAAACCACGGCGGCTTCCTCCGCCGTCTCAAAAGTTCCGAGCCAAATCCTCCGGCGTTGCTCCGGATCTCGAATCTCAGCCGCCCATTTCCCCCACGGCCGTTGCCTAACGCCGCGGAACTTCCTCCCGTTTTGACCGGAGACTTTGAGAGGACGGTGGCGACTTGTCGCCGGAGATTGAGATTCGTCGGAGGAGATTCGTTTCTTCTCTTTCATTGAAACTCCGGCGATGTTGTTGCAGGCTGGTTCGACTTTGATCTCGTTAAAGAATCGCTTGACTCGGCGGCGAGGGAAGAGTTCTTCTTCATCGCTTGATGAGTCGGTTGCGTCGTGATCGGTGACTGAGACACGGACTATTCTGACTGAGTCAAAACAAGTTTGGCCGGAGATATTTTTTCCCGGCGAGTTTTTGGTGTATTTTGTAACTGATGATTTGTGCTCTGTGTATTTAATAAATGATTCGTCCATCACTATATTCGCATCAAGATGAAATGAAAATGAAAAGAAAAAAGATAATTTATAAAAGGAATAAGAACTTGCGAATCACGGAAAGTTTTTCTGGGTTTGTTGAGAGAGATTTTGAGAGAATCAAAAGAGAGCTTATCAAGAGAGATTTAAAAAAATCAAATCTTTTTTTTTGTTGGTAAGTAAGAGAGAGAGAGAAAGATGTTGTATTGAAACAATGTGTATGTGAAGAACTTCTCATCAAGCTCACTCCTCAAATCCTCATTTATAGGATCTCTTGGACGAGTCTTCTTTCTCAGCCGTAATTTTTTTATCAATAAAAATTACTACTAGTATAATTTATTATTTTTTTCTTCTGTTTCTTTTTCCGCTCCTCCACCAGTGGTATTTTCCCGATATTACTGGTTAAAACCAGGGGTGTTTTCGGAAAAAGATAGTTGTTTAAAAACACGGGACGCCGCATTCATGAGAGCAAGTCGCATGGTGACACGTGGCAATAAGAGATATTTGGCCCCTTCTTGTTGCCTATCGTTTGCGCTGAGTCAGCGCGTGATATTCAATCTCGAACTTCGCGATTTATGTCACGTGACCCCCAAGATACCCGGTCCCGGTTTTTATTTTTTTTCTCTAACTTCAATAGTAATATTAAAATAATAAAAACAAAATTACTATTTCTCAACAAGTTTTTTTTCAGTGTTTTGAAAACCAGACCGGACCGGGGTTCGGACCGAGTTCAACCGTGAACCAGCCAGCTAACCTGGTTGGGTTGACCCCGGTTTGATGTTTTTTTTTTTTTTTTTAAATTTCCATTTTAAATTTTTTTTTCATATTTAGATTTTTTATTATTAAAATTTATAGGAACAAATACTAGTTTTGAATTTAGTTAATTTTTGTTATGGTTTAATGTTTTTAATTTTTTTTTATATATAAACTTAACTATTTCTCGTTAAATTTTGTCTTTGAATAATTTTTTTGTTATTAAAATGATTTTTCTAATTTTAAAAAATATATGTTTATTCAAATGCTATATTATATATTTGGAAGTTTGGATATTATAGTTATAAAAAAACTATTTATATTACTTTTTTTTAAAACTATTAAACCCGGTTCGACCCGGTCGGACCACATTAACCTATAACCCAAAAGTTTCTCCGGTTCGATCACGGGTCCGGTTTTGAAAAGATTGTTTTTTAGTTACTATCACTCCACTAGCTTTGACCGACCTTTTTTTTTGAGTAATTAATGATGATTTAGGAGGGTGATTTCGTCATTCTATTATTTTTACAACTTGTCATGTACTACTGTTTTCTTACCTAAAATGAGTTTAATTCCAACTGTAAATTTCTTTTAATAAATGATTTATTTTGAATGCGTTGTATTGTACACTGTAAATATATTTTTTTCCAAAAGCAGGGAAACAATAATATTATTTTTGGAAAGAAAATATTTCTTTTAGGAGTTATGTGTATATTTCTATACATCTAAAAAGGAAAAAATATCTGGTGGTAGTTAAAATGTTTACCATTTTACAGCTGCGAGTAACGTGGCGAGCAACCTAGGATTTGCCGCCATTTATAATTCGGTGTGTGGTACGTCTCTAGGCTTTTTCTGTACTCTTTGTTCCCTCACTCGCTCGACCACAACTACATGCTTTGCGTCTACCTCACGCGCTTCCTTTTTTCTTTTCTTTTTTTTTTTGCGTTTTTCTATAATTGTTTTTTTTCTTTTAAAAATGATTTACTGCGATATCATTTTAGATTTTCATTCTTTCTCAACGGGTTTGGTTTACTTGGGTTTGGTAAAATCAAAGTTTACATCCGTTCCCTAATTTTTTGGAATAGGAAATCTTGTTCTGTTTGACGCAATGATAATTAAGATTGTTTCTTAGGAAAAAAGATTTGATACACTTGTTTAACCCAGTTTTTTTACTATACTTTATAAAAAAAACCACTAACGATCTTATTTTGTAAAACCAGTTGGCCTTGTATGATATTATAAATCTTATCGGAAATTAATAAAAATAGTTTTATAATATATATATATATTTTTTACTTATTTATATCAATATATTATTTAATATGATTTTACTTTATCTAATGACCGTGTGTACAAATTACGCCACACTAATGACTAAAGATGATGAGTTCCTTACTTCTTGAATGTATTGCATTTCCGACATCAAGTTCAAATCCGAGCCATCACACAGTCAGTTAGGCATAACATAAAGCTCTAGTCTTCATCGCGTTAACAATTGTAACACTTAAATACAATGTAACAACACTTCTACAAGTTTAATTTTTTCTTACTAGTATCCTATTAACAGAATATTTTCATAAGTAGGATCTGAGTCGGATCCTACCCATACAAAACTAAATATGTCATAAAGTAGTTAAAATCGATTTCGAGAGTAAAATGCTACTCCAGGCTCTCTACTTGAGACTAATCATAAAAGGGATTCAAAGTTATCAATCAAGATGTTCTCCTGAATCACATTCTTGATTACTCGTTATTTAATATTCTAAATTTCGAAGCATTTTTGCTTAGTTTATGTAATCTTTTGTTATTTCCGCACTTTTAAACAATGACATTACTTCTACTCTGCTCTACTATTTTCATAATTGATATAAAAAGCTTTTTATTTATTTTTGATGGTAAAACAACTTTATAATTTCAATCATGGTAGTAGTCCCTATTCTCGAAAGTAAATACTCCAATTAAAGGAGATCGATTTAACCTCTTTTCCCCTTTCTGAATTTCAATTTCAATCTCGGAAATATATTTCTTATTATAAGAACTTTTGTATGAAAACATATTTAAAATAAATAAAATAAAAAAGGAACGTAGGCAATATGAAGCATGAAAGTGGGCCCCAGAATCCAAAGAGTGAAATAGCTTTGACCACATAATAGATGCATAGGTGTTGTCCTCACACGTCCCCTTCAGTTACCCTTTTCTTTTCCAAATTCCCTTCTTTTTAATTTTAATACTTCTTCCGTTTCAAAATATCCTTTTACTTTAACCAAAACACATGAATATTAAAAACATTATTTTTACTCTTAAAAAATATATAGATAACCAATCATAAAAAAAAAATTGCAAAATATTTATAATCATACAATATTTACTTGAAATTGTCAAAACAATTAATATTTTGAAAAAAAAAAATTTTAGAAACAACATATATAACTTTTTATGATTGGTTAAAATAGCCATAAAGTTTTTTTCTATTGTTAATACTCATTTTATATTTGATGTAAGAAAAAAAATTCTAGTGTACTTTTTGCCATTTTCTTAGATTTTCTTTTATTCAATTTTTTTTTGTTAACGGTTTTTTTATTCATTTCCATTATTGTTTTAATTTTTTTATCATTAGCATTTATATGTTTGTCCACATAAAATGAATAGTTACGAATCTAACACTAAGCTAGAGCGGTAAGCTGTTTGTTGAAGTTATATGCATAGTGCAAAGTTGTATAAAATAAATATAAAGAAAAGATGTACAAAAAAGGTGAGTGTAACACGGTTAATAAAATTTTGGTATAGCTTTGATGATTGGTATAATATAAAACGTTATCAAAGTTGGACGAATTATTAAGACTACCGGTCTAAACCAATATCTAAATTGAAATGTTATAAGGTCTTTGTTCCAAGACTATACTTAGAATTTGTCTTTTACTTTCATGTGTCATCACACTTTGATCGGTGTCGAAGGTGACACTATGATCCATCGCTTTCGATCCATGGGAAAATCTTAAAATATAAGGAATCACATTATTTCTTTATCAAGAATGTATGTTCTTGACGTTTGTTCACCAATAATTGCATGTTTCGCTACAAATAAAAAAAGCTGGAAGCCAACAAACAACATTCTTTATGATTATTAATCCTTAAATTTTAGAACATAGTAACAAATCAATATTTTTTATTTAAATTCCACACTAAAAGAATTGACTTTTTGTTGTCGTTGACATCATTAAAAGAATTGACGAACGTGGAGACTGGAGATGGAGTGGAGAAAAACGATGGTGAAAATGTACAAGAACTATGTAAAATGTGTATGTGACACACCGGTTTCAGGGCGTGGTATATGCGGTATATGCAAAGAGTTTAAAAGAATTGATTTGGTTATTTATGTCACCAAAGTGCACTTATCTTTTTGGGCACATGTCTTGAGAGAACTTCAAAGTTAAGCGTGCTTGAGCAATCTCATGATGAAGACCTACTGGGAAGTCAGTTCTAGTATTGTGTGAGTGAGGACAAAACACAGGGAAAAATCGCGTAGTGATTTGCAGGGTCAGTAAATAAGACTTTCAAGCCTCCCAGACTAACGCACCGATCGTCGGACATGGTGGGCCCACGGACCTGAGAATTGACATGGGCCCATAAGAGGGGCGGTCGGGGCGTTATAGTGTAACTTTGAAATACCTATGTTTGAATCAAATAGATCAAATAAAGATAGATGATGGAAATGTTTGAACAAAAAAAAACCATGAGAAAGACATTTACTTGCTGATATTGAAGAGTAGGCAACAAAATTAGCTAACTTTTGTCAAAGAACATAATACACAATTCTTTCCAAATTCATTGGGTACTCAAAGAACATAGTCTTTCCTTTTTATTTTGGTCTCAAATGCAATAGATGAGTCTTGGAAACGGCATTATAGGAGTCAAGTCCTTTGAAGCCACATAATAAGAGAGCAAGTAAAATAATGGAGTTGCCAATATTCTTACATTCTTCGAAAAAAGTCACAAATCATTGTGTTAAAAAGCAACGATTAAATTAATTGATCATAGGATTTAGAGACCATACACGCACCCAAGAACAAAAGAAAAACTGAATTCGTGGCAACTATCATCTCAAAAGTTTGTTTCTAGTGGGGAAATGGTTCTTGATAATGAACTAGGCAACAAAGGCATGCTTTCAAACTGACTATGTGCCTACATGGTTGGGAACAGAAAAAAGGCTAGTCAAAGGTTTCTCCAAATTACTAGGGAGGAGGAAAGTGTAGACGATATTGTAGTTATAGATAAAATGTAAAGATTTAAAGGGTGATATTGCGAAAGGAACATATGCCGTCTTTCTTTGACGATCAATGAAGTCACTAAACATATTTATTCTTTTACTACATTCATGACTATTTTCCCACAATTGACCAAGTTAAATTGAAAAAAAATCAGGTGGATATGTTGTGAGCGAATGCAAATAATTTATCCAGAATTAATTTCAGAAGATACGAACAGGAAGTAAAACTAGTCACAAAAAAATGATTTTCATGTTATTTTATATTAGTTTTTTTTTGCCTAACTGTTAAATCAAAATATGCCACCGTTATTTTGTATTAGTTATAAATGATTTTCTTAAATATAATTTAGAGAATGGATGGGGAAATTTTTGTAGAGAATGGACTTAAATGGAACTCATTTGTCACCTTACTATTGTACAAGTAATATATACGTTAGAGCTAAGCAGAATGCCACTTGTTGGTTCGGATTAGTCCACTTAAACAAGTCATATTATAATTTTTATATATATAGAATTAATCGCATAATATTCAAATCGAGTTCACAATTTTTTGTTAATTAACTGAAAAAAATGAGGCGCGTGGGGACGCGTGAAGAGAAGAAATTTGTTTGAAGATCCAATGTGAGAGAGAGAGAGACATGGAGAATCCTTTGGATTGTCAAAGACGTACCCCAAGGTTTAGTGCAGTGCTCTTCTCCATTGAGCCAAGTGATACCAATAATCCCATTTACATTTATAATATCTAAGAGCATCTCCAATGGTTCACTTCTCTACATTTACCTTTTTACTCTATTTTTAGAATAAAACTATCTCTAATAATACTCTATATCATGCTCTAAAAATAGAAAAATGAATAGTAATTCTCTATATTTGGAGAAACACTATTCATTTTTTCTATTTTTAGAGTATAACTTTTTATATTTACAAAATAGTCCTAAAATTTGACAAATTTTTATTTAACACCTAAATAATATTTAACAAACATATAACACCCAAAAAAATAGTTTATGAACCCAACAATGTTACCATGTGACAAATTTATAGTTTGTATATGTTTTGTTAAATATTTTAAATTACTTTTAATTTAAAATACAACAATTACACATTTAGTTAAAACATACAAGAACATTATAAACTCTAAATTACAAATACATATCTAGTAACGGAAATTAAAAATAAAAACACCATTACAGAAAACACTAACGCAACATAAATTAGCGGATATTGTTATTTTTTGTTGTACTATTATTACAAATAAAATATATGGGTAGAATTAGTAAATTTGAAAAATAAAGAGTTTTAAGAGAAATTAATAAGAAAATAAAAATTGAATATATATATATATATATAATATTTTATTGATGAAGAAAAAAATAGAGACAACTATTGGAGTAAACCTCTCTTCTATTTTTAAAGAACTCTATTTTTAACTCTAAAAATAGAGTAAACCATTGGAGATGGTCTAACCCCCTTAATTTATATGATAATACACATTTTTATGTGTGTCGATTAAAACGACAATTAAGTAAATACAAGGAAACTTGGACAAACTGAATCTTGCTTGGCATTCATCGATAAACACAAACTTACGTACATAAGATTAAATTGTTTCTTGTAATCACGTCTTCCAACAATACCATATGATTAATAGTCTTAACTCATTAATATAATTCATTCGAAAAACTCATTAAAACTCTCGTATCCACCAAACTCTTATGTTTTGTAATAATCGATCTGATTTTTGTTATGCAGAGATATTTTTGTACACGGTAAAATAGGAAGAAAAATAAAAATGAAAAATTAATCTTACGAATGATTCGTAATTAATTAAAGTAACTCCCATCATGTTTAATGTAAACATCCACTTAGTGTTCTGCAAAATTATAATCAAGACCGGAGGATATAATTTATTGATCTGCAAGTCAAAGATCCTCAAAGATTCTTCCGGGTTATATGCATGTAAGCATTTGCTACATGGTCACATTCACACACATATAAGCATAGGCATACATGCATATACTAACTCATATAGATTTCCTTGCTCAATAAGTGACAAATATCGGAAAGATAATAATAATATAAAAAATTCTAAAATCATTCGATCAATTTATTCAGGTTCTTCCATTATTGAGTTGAAAATATCGTCTGGTACCGAAGAAAATGTAAAAGTCATCGCGAAATAGTGTAGAGTGTGACTTGTTCATATGTTCATTCATAAACACGTTTAGAGTGTGACTTGTTCACAACCTAAAAAGTAGATATACCGTATCCTTTTTAAATGAAATTTACAAAAAGACACGTACGTACATATGTTCTAGGCCCGGGCGCGGATCGGATATCCGGAAAAATTATAGTATTTGTGATTCGATTTGTTATTCACGGATATTAAATTTTCCGATTTGCTTTGCTTTGAAAATTTTAGATATTTGGAGTTACGGATATCCGGATTTTTTTCCGGATACTTGCGGATATTCGGATATTTGCGGATATTTGTTTTAACTGAAAAAAACGAAAGAAAAATATTTTATTTTTTCAAAAAGTTATTTTTTCAGTATAAATTTTAAACTAAGTTTGTTCCGCATTGACAATTTGTTCCGCATTTAACAATATCAAAATGCATAGCAGATTTTAAGAAAAAACTAAGTTTAGTATATATTCGAGATTTTTAATTATGATGGCAGCAATTGTAATCCGGTAATTTAAGCTGAAACTCGACTAAATGTGATACTCCCCGTCCCCGATAACTTTGAGCCATAGGTCTCGCACCCTAACTTGCAACACAAGAAACACCTGCACATACTGAAAAAGAGAAAAAAAGGTGAGCAATTCCGGAGAGAATTACTCTGTGAGGGAGATCAAGTCTGCTCACATGATCCATATTAAACAATAATATAATTTAATAAAACATATATACTAAGCCTATAAACAGTCAAACAACATTCAACCTAACAACTATCAATATTTCAATATAGTATACATCACATACTCATCATTAAATAAATCATAATCACGTAACTCATCATCACATAACTCAGGCTGGTTGTCACCTCGAAAGGTCGTACGCTACCTCACATATAACATATACATATATCTCGACCGAAGTCCATGAAACAACACGGGGCTGGCCGTCACCTCGAAAGGTCGTACGCCACCATTACTGGCTCGTCAGCCGTTAACGGGCTTCAGCGGGGTCACCATACCACACGCTCTCAGTCCGGCCACACACAACCTCACACATTATATATCATATTTTACATATTAACTTATCACATAACATAATCTCAACTTAACATTTCACTATTCCTAGACAAAACATACATGCTTATCAAACCATATTATTATCCAATATATCCACAAATCCCAACCCTCACCTTAGCCACAAGCATCCGGAGATTCTTAAACTGCGCTCTGGAAATAATGGATGAAAACGGCGTCTTAAATCTCAGATCAAAACGAACTCAATGTCTCTGGAAAGCCAAGACTCGGGGCTTTCCACTGATATCTAGATCGAAATCTAGTTCCTTCAGACTTGTCCAGAAAACGCTTACAAAGTCGACTGATGACAAGATCACTCTGCACAGATCAAAAATCAGCTTCATCAGACCTTCGACGAAACCGTAGCACTAATTCTCCTCTGACTGGTCAGAAACTATCACAGCAAATAACAAGAAATTTCATATCGATCCGAATTGTTTTGATCCTCGGTTTCCCCTTTCCACCGAAACTGTTCTGATCTTGGATTGGGACGATATTAGGCACTCTAGAAAGCTGAGACTCGGGGCTTTCCATGGATATGCAGATCGTTGCACAGTTCCACACTGTTCGCCGGAAAATCGTCTATCAAAGCTGCGGCGGCGGCGGCGGCTAGGGTTCACAAGGCAAAGAGCAAAACGGCTAGGGCTTCGCCGCATAAATTTCTAATGACTCATTTTTCTATGAGAACTTCTTTTTTATAGAGAGTGTTGAGAGAACTAGGTTTAGGATTTAATGGGCTTTTTTCTTTGGCCCATTTTGTATCAACGATCCAATAAAGACTTCTGCGCAAAAATTTTAAATCTCCGAGACACGGTCGTGACAAAATGAGAGATGAACAAACTCATTAGATACAAAATCACGATATTAAATATATAGATTCAATGATGTGGTCCAACATCAATATATAAAATTATTCTAAGCGATTGCATCCAATTAACTACATCTTATCACCACACTGGATTATGATGATCAAACTTCTCTTATTGTCATGATAATGTCCAAATATCCTTCGATTTTACTTATCAGAAAAAATAAAATTAAAACTTCCGCGGAAAAAGAAAATAAGGACTAATGGAAACCAAACAACAAGACGAATAAGTGCATAATGTGTTTAATTGGATGGGCTACGGATCTAATCATACGGTCCCACCTATCTGTCTAAGCGGCGGATTAGCTCTGTTTTAGCGAAAGGACATTGACCTTAATGTTCTCTCTTCCACGCCAAACTTTATAGACACCGTAATCAAGTATCAACATCATCATTTTTACTTAACGTTTGTATACATCCATCCAAATAAACAAAAGCGTAGAGATGTTTGGGATGCTATCTCGGCTATAGGATCTACTCGGAGCTCGGCGTGGCTCTTGACTGGAGACTTCAACGAGATAGAAGAGCATTGGGAGAAAAGGGGAGGTCCACCCCGGTCAGACGGTTCTTTTGTCGACTTTCGTAGTTTTATTGCTATGAATGGACTTTGGGATGTTAAGTATACGGGTAATCCGTTCTCTTGGCGCGGTATGCGTTCTGACTATCTAGTTCATGAAAGGTTAGATCGCTCTATGTCTAATAATTCGTGGATAGAAGATTTTCCAGCGGGGCGTAGCAAGTATCTTCGTTTCGAAGGATCGGATCATCGTACGCTCTTAACCTTTCTTGATGATTCGAGAACTAAAAAGAAAGGTATGTTCAGATTTGATAATAGATTGCGAGACAAAGAAGAGATCTTTGACCTCATTACGGAAGTGTGGGGACGCTCTTCGTCTAATACGGTAGAAACTAAAATTCGCCATGTGCGATATGAACTAACGCAATGGGCCCGTGAACAAAACCACAATAGTGCCCTGGAAATCAAAGAAGCCCAAGAAGCATTGGAGACAGCACTATCTCAAGTCTTACCGAATCTTGAAGCAATAAGTGATCTCACAAAACGGTTGGAGAAAGCTTACAAGGAGGAAGAACTGTTCTGGAAACAGAGAAGTAGAATCGCTTGGTTGAATAGTGGAGATCTCAACACAAGCTATTTCCACGCGATCACTCGAGACCGTCGAACGTGTAACTGTTTTTCAGTTATGGATGATGATTATGGTAACCCTCACTACAAGGAGAAGGACATTACAAGAGTGGTGGTACAATACTTCCAAGCCATATTTTCTTCTAATGGCGGCAGTAGCTTCGAAATAGTGAGAAAAGCTATTAATCCCTGTGTGACGCCATAAATGAACACGGGTTTGACAGCTATTCCTTCTAATGAGGAAATCCGAGAAGCTACGTTCGCAGTCCACGCCGCAAAAGCCCCTAGACCGGACGGGTTTTCCGCTGGTTTTTTCCAATCATTTTGGCAAATTATTGAGCATGACCTGCTAAAAGAAATCAAAGAATTCTTTGTCACTGGGCTCTTCCCCACAAAGATGAACGAGACGCACATCAGGCTTATACCAAGAGGCCCAGGACCTCGGAAAGTGTCGGACTATCTTCCTATTGCCTTGTGCAATATCTACTACAAAATTGTAGCAAAGATTCTCACCAAATGGTTACAACCAATCCTCCTTAAATTGATTTCCGAAAATCAATCAGCGTTTGTGCCGCAACGGGTCTTTTCCGATAATGTGCTAATAACTCATGAAATTTTACATTACTTGAAAATCTCAGGGGCAAGAAAAAGAGGAGCTATAGCCGTTAAACCGGACATGAGTAAAGCATACAACCGCATCGAATGGAAGTTTTTAGAACAAGTTTGCCTATGCATGGGTTTTAATGAAACGTGGACAGGGTGGATCATGCAATGCGTCTCAACCGTATCGTACTCTTTCCTCATAAATGGTTCGCCGCAAGGTAAAGTT
The DNA here is from genome assembly GCA_963576765.1 of Draba incana. Taxonomy (NCBI): domain Eukaryota; kingdom Viridiplantae; phylum Streptophyta; class Magnoliopsida; order Brassicales; family Brassicaceae; genus Draba; species Draba incana. The sequence continues at coordinate 28,973,180 of OY755203.1, read as the reverse complement.
TTCCCGTCTAGAGATTTGCGCCAAGGCGATCCATTATCTCCATACCTATTCATCCTATGCACGGAAGTCCTGTCCGGTTTATGTCGTATCGCCCAGGAGGATGGCAGTTTACCAGGAATTCGGGTGGCAAGGAATAGTCCTTGTATCAATCACCTCCTATTCGTGGATGACACAATATTTTTTTGTCGTTCGGATCAAAAAAGTTGCACGGCCTTAGCAAAAATCCTTAGTCAATACGAAGCTGCTTCGGGTCAAGCTATAAATTTAGCTAAGTCGTCAATTACCTTCGCGTCTAAAACACCACGAGCCTGCCGAGAGAGAGTAAAAAGAGACTTGAGGATTAACAAAGAAGGCGGCACCGTGAAATACTTAGGACTTCCCGAGAATTTTGGTAGACGAAAACGAGACATTTTTACATCTCTAGTAGATCGAATCCGACAACGAAGTCACAGTTGGTCGACTCGTTTCTTATCGGCAGCTGGGAAGCAGGTTCTTCTAAAATCAGTCTTGTCTTCGATGCCGGCTTACACGATGTCGTGTTTCAAATTATCCATGTCACTTTGCAAGAGGATTCAATCAATTTACACCAGATTCTGGTGGGATGATAAACCCAATAGTCGCAAGATGAGTTGGATTTCTTGGGAGAAAATGACGAGACCAAAGAGCGCGGGAGGCTTAGGCTTTAGAGATGTCAAAGATTTTAATGTTGCATTACTAGCTAAACTAGCTTGGAGAATTTTGGCAAAGCCCACGTTTCTCTTCTCCAGAGTCCTTCTCGGCAAATACTGCCAGAATCAACAATTTCTAACCAGCTTGCCACCATCAAATGCGTCCCACGGATGGCGCGGCATTCTCGCAGGTCGAAAAGTTCTTGAAAAGGGTCTTGGCTGGCTCATCGGTAACGGTGAATCAGTGCGAGTATGGGAAGATCCCTGGCTATCCATAAGTGAACCAGTATGCCCAATGGGGCCCAGCCCTCGCCACTTACGTAACCTCTGGGTCTCAGACCTCATCGATCCTCGAAACCACACTTGGAACTGGACTAAAATCAGGACAATGTTACCGGCCTATGAGGAACATATCAGGAAGCTAACCCTGGGGTTTACAAGCCACGAAGATACACTTGTTTGGTTACACACTAAGAATGGCATTTACACTTCTAGAAGTAGATATGGACCATGACCGTGAGGGAGGTTTCACCACAGTTCCATGAGTTTAATTGGCAAGCGAAGCTCTGGAAATTGAAGACGCAACCAAAAATCAAGAGTTTCATTTGGAAAGCAAGAGTAGGGGCGTTACCTGTTGGTCAAGAACTAAACCGAAGAGGAATGAGCAATGGCGGCCCCTGTATTCGGCATGGAGCCAATGAGACAATGGTGCATATGCTCTTTCATTGCCCATGGGCACAACATGTTTGGGAAAATACCCCATTAGCTCAATTAAATTTGACTAATATCCACTCAATGTTGGATTACCTTACGGCGTCCTGCCGCACCCCTGTTTTACCACCTCTTGGAATCACTATGGCATCTTTAGGCTCTTGGACGTGTTGGAACATTTGGACTGCAAGGAACCGACTCATCTTTGAACAAACGCAGTGCTCCGTAGAGGAGATTACGGCCAAAGCCATTAGAGAAGCGAAGACATGGGAAATGGCACAAAAAGCCTTGCCTCTACGAAGAGCTGCTAGTCTATCACCTCGCATCGAGGATAGCCCTTCGGACAGTGTAGTTTGTTACACGGACGCAGCCTGGACCCATGAAAAATCTCGCTGGAGTAGGTTGGTGGTTTAAGTCTGAAACAGAGCCAACCCAAGAAGAATACTATGAAACTGAACCGGATGTGTGCTCGGCATTATCAGCTGAAGCCTGGGCAATGATTAGTGCCCTCAAGAAGGCTCGAGAGAAAGGAGTGGAGAGCTTACACATTTGCTCTGATTCACAAGTTTTGATTAACTTGCTGAAGAAGAAAGAACCAAATTCAGAAATCCACAATCTTCTTTTCGAGATTAGTATTCTAGCTTCTCATTTTAGAAAGCTATCATTCTCCTTTGTTTCACGAGAAGCCAATCTGTTGACGGACTCGTTAGCTAAACGAGCCTTATTGGCTTGCCCTTTGTCTACGGTTTCGACGTAATAATATATCCATCTTTTGACCCAAAAAAAAGGACTTCAATGACATTGAATTAGCCCGTTGTAAGATGCTTGGATCACATAATTAGGCTATTCCACGTAGGTTAATAGATATAGTATTTATATTCAAAGTTCAACAAATACTTCGATTTTGAATAGTGATAACACAGTGCGGAACAATCTAAATAATAACAAAATATATATATATATAAACTTTTTTTACTGTTCGGTACCTGTGTGAGACGGGAGGTCTCCATACATATGTGGGTTTAAAAGTTTAAATTCTGAACTCAAAAAGGAAAAAAAAAACGAAAAAAATCCAGGACTTCAAATATTATAATTATTTAGCGAGATATATTATTAGAAAGCATAATTAAAATCAAGGACAAAGATCCATTCTAGAAAGAAGGGCCACGTCTCAAAACACAGAAGCTTTATCACCACTAATTATGTAAGTATAATTATGTAAAATGGATGCACGTACGTCGGTATTTGTGTAGAGCTTAATCAAAAGCATAAGCTCGCATTTTGATGGGCAAATAAAAAGACTAGAGAAAGCCACACCTTGTTATTTGTCATGACTACATTTGAATATTCATAAAATTGTCAAATGTCTCACTATCTCAGTACTCGAAACTATTTAAAATATATATTTTACTATATCTGATGGTCATTTATTAAGTTTCAACAAAAGTTTGTGACCAGCGATCATCGTCGCTGTACTAATTAATAGTCGATATTACAAGTTTTAGTGGTTTACTTTTTTTTTTTTTTGTCAAGATTTAGTGGTTTACTTATTCATTCCCTTATGGTAAGGGTGGGCATTTCGGTTTAATTTCGGGTTCGGTTTGGGTTCGGTTCAGTTCGGTTTTGATTCGGTTCGGTTTTAATTCGGTTCGGTTAGTTCGGTTTGCATTAAGTTTGGTTCGATTTTATTTAAACATAAATCATTAGTATTGTATTGTATCTAAAAAAAAATCAACATAAATCATACATATTGTATGCTAGCTTTAATACGTATTGTAGGTTAGCTTTTAATACATAAATCATACATAAATTATACTAAAAAATCAACATAAATCATACGTATTGTTTCTATATTACTATTAAACATAATTAACTAATAAGTGAAATAAACATATTGGGTTTTCGGTTTGGTTTTGTTCAAACCGAACCATTTGGGTTAAGGGAAAACTCATCCAAACGGTTTGTGTGTAGACTTTGGTTCGGGTTGGGTCGGTTTGAGTTCGGTTGGATCTGGTCGGTTCGGTTCGATTCGGTTAAAATGCCCACCCCTACTTATGGGAAGTTAGACCATTTCCATTATATTTTACAAAGAGCTTGGCGTTTTGCCCTATTTAAAATTGTAGGCCTACGTAATTTATATAAATCTTATTATATAAAAGAGAAGCCGGTTGACGAGAGCGTGACACGTAAGAAAAATTGTAATTCATGAAATCGTGACATATGTCTAATATTAATGAAATGATGACATGTGTTAAAATTTAAATTTAGTTAAGTAAAATTAAAAATGAAAAACTAACAAAAAAAAGTTTCCAAATAACTACTCAAATAACTAAATGGAAAATTTCTAAAAGTCTAAACTAACAAAAATAATAATGTATGGGATTTAGAGAGGATATAATTAGATGTACAGTAAAAACTCTATAAATTAATAATGTTGGGACCACGATATTTTATTAATTTATAGAGTTATTAATTTACCGAAAATGGAAACTTTTCATAATTTTTTTAAAATAATTTTTATTTAAAATTTTTTAATTTATATTATGCTATATTTTTGTGAAATTAATTTATTCTCTTTGTTTGTTTATACTATATCAAATAATGATAGAGTTATAAACAAATTTCAGTTCTAAGAAAAAAATAAACAACATTAAAATGATATATAAATATATTTTGGTCAAGTTTATATAGCATATATTAATTTATGATATTATTGGGACCATATATTTACATAGCATTTCTAAAAAAATTATTATCTTATTATCTTATCGAATTGTGTTATATTGTGTTATATTTTACACCGGCCAAATTTATTAACTTAGAGAGTTTATTAATTTATCGAGTATTAATTTATAGAGTTTCTACTGTATATATGTTATGTTTGATAATATTATTTATATGTTTTATATGAGGTTACTAACATAAAATTTACTAATTTCTGATTTAATTATAAAATATTTTATTTGTTTTACGATTTATTATATAGTTAAAAAATATTCAATATAATTATGAGCACCCTAACATTATGGTTAAGCACTTAATATTAACATTATATCAATTATTAGGATTAATTATATCGAATATTAGGATTAATCATTTATATATGATTATGAATTCACATTATATCAATTATGACATAAGAATGAAGATATAAATGAACTCTACGGATTTATAGTTTATGTTTTATCAAATTTAGCGGGTTATAAAATAAAATTTAAATATTTATTAAAAAATTTTAATGTGTTAACCCGCGTATTAACGCGGGTCTTATCCTAGTTTGTAATAAACAAAGGAAAATTATCTTAATTACACTGTATTAACTGGTATATTAAAAATGATATTATTTTAATAATTACTATTTATTTTAAGAAACAAATTAGATTAATTATAAAATTTTTATAAGACAATAATATTCATGTTCTACTTTAATTTTCTTTATCACATTATTATATACTATTATGACTATTGAGATATGAATTTTTTTGTCAAGTAAATAATTAATACTAAAATAACTGTAAGTTAAACCAAGCCAGAAAAAATATAATAGAAATTACGAGATCTAACACTATACGTCAAACAATTAATTTTTGAATTTACAAAATGCAAAATGTAAGAAAGAGGAAAGAAAACAACAATTTCTTCGGAAAAGAAGGAAATATCGTCGAGGGTTAGAGAAAAGGGCTTCGATTATGTCATTTTTTGTCATCAACTTACTAAATCATTAATGAAAAGGTTGGTAATCCAAACCAAAAGTACAACATTTACATAAACATATCATACGGATACACTCTGCCACGACGTGCCAACATATATGTCTTCTTGTTCAAAAAAATGTGAGATCATAGTTAGACAGAACTCCAAAAACTCTTCTTTGCTTCTCGCAAACTCCTCCAGTTGTATGGAAAATGCCGGTCATACCACATCTCAACGACAATATAATGCATCTATTGTTATCTTAATCATTTCAAAATAGTCAGTTTCGAATAAGTAACACAACACATTATGTTCCAATATACTCAACAATGTCGATAGAAGAGTTTTCATCTCCGAATGCAGGGGAACTAAGTTTTAACTTAAACTCTTGGCTATGCCTTAGAGATCCCAGTGCCTCTCTTTGTTAACTCGTTCCTTTTTGCTTTCAGCATCAATATTAAAGCCATTTGATTACTATCTATATGTGGACGTCGTACTTCCACTATTATCATGGATTCATGATTAACTATATATGTTCGGTAATTCATTATCTAATCCGTTAAAAATGTTTTCATTTCAAACTTTTCAAGTAAAACAGATATTCGGAATGGATAACTTATTATAATATGACTTGTCATATCATCTGCGTCATTAATTTAAACGGTATTAAGATGCCGAGAGAGTACAATTACATATACTGATTTTGAAAATATTGGCCTATCATCAAAGTAAGTACACAGTCTTGTAGCAATTTTACTTGTTTTCGCTAAAATTTGTTTTCCCCGTAATATAAAAAATGCCTAACTAAACATATTAAAAGTACGTCAGAGTGTCGAGTTTTCCAATGTTAATTAGTAGAGAATGTGTGTAACACATTTCTTGGAAGAGAAGTAAGATGATGGTTAGTATAGTAAAGTAGCACTCAAGTCATTCTCAATGACAGTCTTGGTTTGGAAGCAACCGATGTTGGTCTTATAATGTTCTTTGCCTCCAACTTACTAATTATTACTGTTTACTTTCAACACAACTCCCATAATTATTTTATCTTTGTTTATTTTAATTTTCTTGATGGATACACCCATAATATATTTCTCTTTTCAGGTGACCCTATAAAAAACTATGCTATAAAACTACTATTAAATTAAAGTTATGATTATCGAACAAAATATACCTAATATGGTATAGAAAAATAAAATATTGTACTTTTATATTATTTCGGTCTTTCTTTTAAAATTTTTAACTATTGTGATTAGTAAACATTCATGTATAGCTTTTAATCGTATTTTTTATTACACTAAATTTAGTTTATACTTGACTTTTTCAATTTGTTAAATTTTCATGGATATTAAATTATTATTTACAATTAAAAATTTAATTTTATCAAAAAAAAGGGCCAACTAAGAACTCAAACGATAAATACACATTAAAAATAGAAAAGATGTTTCAATTTAGACTGAATACTTGATTAACCATATAAATCTATTAACCATATGGTTTATGATTAACCACATAAACCATATGAATAGATGATTAACCATATACTTGATCAACTCAAATGATAGTGAATAGACATTTAACAATTTTAGATATCTGTTATATCTTTTCAGTAAAAGATATGGGAATGTTGCACTGAATAAACTTTTTTTAGTTTTTTTTTTTCAAAACTACACCCCTTATGTGAAAACTTGCAAAACTAACCTAAAAGGGTAGTGAAATTACAGTTAAAGCCTTAATGAACAAACAATAAAGCTGCAGCCGGAATGACTGTTCTATCCTTTTGGAAGTCTACACGGAAAGTTAGAAGTCTACGTTGTAGATTTACACCAGAAGTCAACATTTCGGAAGTCTACATACAACAAAATTTGGAAGTCTACATCGTAATTACTTAGTAAATTAAAATCTATAAATAATTTGACAAATTTTTTTTATTGATAATTAAGCTAAAAGAAATTGTGATGTTTTAAAAATAAAAGTTCACCAAATTAGGACAAATTATAAAACAAAAGGTCTAATTAGTTTGAAAATGAATGAATCGGAAGTCTACAAAAATATTTGGAAGTCTACATTGTAATTATTTAGTAAATTTAAATCTATAAATGCATAACAAAAAATTTGACCAAAATTTTTGTAATGATAATCAAACTGAAAAGAATTGTGATGTTTTAAAAATAAAATTTCACCAAATTAGGACAAAGTAAAAAAAAAAGGTGTAATTAGATTGAAAATGAATGAATCGGAAGTCTACAACAATATTTGGAAGTCTACATCGTAATTATTTAGCAAATTTAAATATATAAATGCATAAAAAATAATTTAACCAAATTTTTTTATTGATAATTAAACCGGAAGCAATTGTGATGTTTTAAAAATAAAAGTTCACCAAATTAGGACAACATAAAAATATGACATATTAGGTTGAAAATGAATGAATGAACTACATACTATTCTAGATATCAAATACTATATTTCATCACATTACATTTAGAAGTCATGTGACAATGTGGGAACATGGTAGTAGTTATTGTTTTGTATTATGTATGTATAGTCTTTATGATTATATGATTGTAATGGATTTAGGTTTTAAAGATTTGTGTTATAATGAACAACTTTCTAGATGTTTCAATGTAGGGTTTGATTATGAAAAGTTGAGTTGACTATGAGGGGATGTAAAATCTTGAATATTATGAGTCATGTATGTCACTGACATTAGTTTATGGATTTATGAGTTAAAAATATGGGAAATAGATTGACATTACAATTTGAAAATATGTTCTTAACTTTAGGGTTAGATTTAAAGTTCATATGTTACAAGATTTTAAATGTCAAATTTGCACAAATTTGTTAAATTGTGAATATATTAAATGTTTGGATGATTTATAATATATTTAATTAATAGTTATGAATAATCTTAAGAAAATAGTCGATTTAGGTTTTGAAGTGTAGACTTCCATTGCAGTATATTTCACATATGTAGACTTCCAATGCAGACTTCAATTACATTTAGTGTTTGAAGTGTAAACTTCCATTGCGATTAAGGTTTCATTTTAGAGTATAGGTGTAACATCCCGAAACCGAGTTCTATGAATTTGGTTGGGGTGTCGATCGACACCAGTGGTGGGTGTTGATCGACACCATTGTTTTGGTCAGAATCGGTTTGATTTAAAATCATCCGGTTTGTTGCGCGGTTTGGGAACGCAGCCCTAGGTCGGGTTATTTAAAGTCCCAGCCGCAGAAGGACGTTTCACAGAGAAAAATCAAGAACAAAGTGGGTGATTTGAGTGTTTCCAAGAGGGTTTGTGATCCGTTATCATTGTTCTTCATTTGAGAATCTCGTGTGAGCGTTTGTGAGAGTTTGTGGTGTTTTTCCGGTGATTCCAGCGAGGAATCAGTGTTGTTCGAGGTTGTTCGGTGTCGGATTCGTCGCTGTTTCTCGCGTTCATTCACTTTCCTTCGCGGATTCGAGGTGAGTGCGTGATCGTGATATGGAATTAGATTATTAGGGTTTTGATTGTTGTTTGTGACGTTTGTCTGTGTATTGTGATCATTCTGAGTGAACTGATTGATTGGAAATCGTGATGATCTCGCGAGATGAAACGGAACTCGAGCCGTGAGAGGATTTGGCTCGGTTCAGGTTTTCTGCGAGAGGTGTCGATCGACACCTAGTGGTAGTGTCGATCGACACCAAGTGGTGGTGTCGATCGACACCCTTTGTTTCAAAATGTTTAATGTGTTTTAAAGTTGTGAACTGTTATTTGATCGCGTAGAACTGATAGTCTAATTCCTATTATATATCTAGTAGACGTGATGACCGCTCCACTAAGTATTTATTAAATACTTACGCAACTCTATTTTTCCCTTTGAGTTGCATGTAACAGAAATGCGTGATCGCGGAATCAAGGCCGGCGAAGGGGATGATAGGATCTTATTATTTGCTTCTGTTATAGTCTAGTAGAACCTGGTGTTTAGGTTGCTAGATTTCTTTTACTGCTTCTGGAATTTGGAATTATTGGAGTTGAATTGATGTTCTTGATTTAATACTTCAATGGTTATTATTTTATGAGAATTTCCGCAACTATTAATTAAAAAAAAAAAATTTGGGTGTTACATTTTGGTATCAGAGCCTAGACGTTTCTAGGACATTGAAATTGGATGAATTGAGACTATGTGGTTGATTGTTTATTGGTGGTTAGGCAATTAGTAGTCTTAGATCATCCCCTTCGGCCTTTCAAGTGATTCCGCGATAAGTTGTAATTTATTTGTTGGGACTTCTTGTTTGCTCATGTTTCCTGTCCTGTGTGGTAGATGGATACTGAAGCGAGAGGTTATGGCAGAGGCCGCGGTAGAGGCCGTGGTCGTGGTCGTGGCTTAGTGCCAGAGTCGTCTATCAGCGTGGCTGCATCCCAGACACATCAGGTGGAGACCGCGAGTGAGACCAGTGCCAGTGTGGCTGTTAGTGCTGGGAGAGGCGCCGGGAGGGGTGCCTGTGGTGGTGCTGTTGGTGCCGGTAGATGTGCTGGTGATGGAGTGGGCCCGGGTGGGGGTGCTGCTCCAGCTCAGGGTCGAGATGATGTTATCGTGGGACTTTTGACGCAGCTGTTGTAGCAGTTTCCGGCGGCGGCCCCGGTACCGGCTCCAGCAGTACCTCTGGTGGTGGAGGAGTAGCAGAGAGCTGCAGTGTTTGAGCAGCCGAGAGCGGCAGTTGTTGAGCATCCTCCCTATCTTGTGATGATGAGACAGATGAAGAAGATTGGTACGCCTTTCTTCACTGACAGAGTTCGGCCAGAGGGGGCCGATGAGTGGCGCTTGAGAGTGGAGCATAATTTTCGGTCGATCCGATGTCCTGCAGAGTATCGGGTGGAATTAGCTGTGCATTATATGAGCGAGGATGCGCATAGCTTCTGACGATCCATGGAGTCCAGGAGAGCTGTTTGGACTTGGGATGAGTTTGTGGGCGAGTTCAATGCCAAGTTCTTTCCTCGAGAGGCTTTGGATCGCCTGCAGATGAGGCTTATGGAGCTGTCTCAGGAAGCGAGTTCAGTTCAAGATTATGATGCCGAGTTCAACAGACTTCAGGTTTATGCTGGTCAGGGCATGATTGATGAGCGGGCTCTTATGCAGAGGTTCCTGCAGGGGCTCTGGATGAGTATCAGGACCCAGTATCGGTGATGTGTGTACGCCGCGAGGGCGGAGTTGGTGGAGCTTACTGCTTTGATTGAGGAGGATCAGCGTGAGCAGTCTGGGCCGGTGGTTGTTCCAGCAGTGGCGGTTCCATCTGTAGCTGCTTCTGCTGTTCAGCCAAGGAGACAGCAGCAGCAGCATTCTCGGAGTTCTGGTTCTGGTAGAGGCGGCAAGCCTGCGCAGGGTCAGAAGAGGAGATTCGACAAGATTTCTGGAGGAGGCCAGAGTAGTCGTGCTTGTTATGGATGCGGGAGCACTGAGCATCGTGTGGCTAGTTGTCCCTAGAGGGAGGCATCTCGGGAGGCCAAGGTGTGTTTCCATTGCAGAGAGTCAGGGCATATCCGGCCGATGTGTCCTAAGTTGCAGCAGATGGTTGTGGCAGCAGTTTAGCCAGTGGCAGGGTAGCAGGTGGCTCAGTTGGCAGCAGTTCAACCGTTGGGCCAGATCGGGCCGGCACCACGGGTTTATGGTCCTGCAGAGGCGGGGCAGCCGGGCGGCGCGCAGATCACAAGTAAAATCTTAGACCCTAACTTTGTTAATTCTTAGTGGTAGAATTTGTGTTATGTCTGTTATTTGGCCTGTGGTAGTCAATAGAGTTCTCAATGCATGTGAATTGTGTAGGGACCTTATTAGTGGGAGGTTCCAAATCCCATGTTCTTTTTGATTCTGGAGCATCGAACTGCTTCATTACTCCAGAGCATGCCGAGCGCAGTGGCATTCAGAGCAGTGATGGTGAGCTTTCGGGCCTAGTTAAAGTGGCTGGAGGTGGATTTCTGGTTACTACCGGCCGAGCTAGAGCCGTGGATGTTCAGATAGTTAGGCAGTCAATGCCGGCAGATTTAGTGATTAGTCCGGTGGAGCTGTATGATGTGATCCTTGGGATGGATTGGCTATCTATCTATAAGGTTCATCTGGACTGTTTTCGAGGCAGAGTCGCTTTCAGGCTGATAAAGGGTGAAACACAATTCCCAAGAAGACTCTTTACTGAAGGTGCGGCGCCAGAGCTAGATAAAAGCATAGGATATCATTGTTTTGACACACATCCATTTGATGCTCTTCTCGGTACTGAAAAGACCGTTGGTGCTCTACTTCCAGATGAAAAAGTAGAGATTATGAAATCAAGGTTGAGAGTGATTTTCAGGTTCCATGAAATGAAATTTGGGTGGTGCTCAAGGCTGGTCCACCATATGCTCACCTTGCAGTTAGAATGCAATAAGCCAAATGAGATGTGGAGTCACGTTGGTGTAAACCCTGTAAGGTTGTCGTTGATAGAGTTTCAAGAAATTACAGGTCTTCGGTGTCATCACGTTGAGAAATTGATGACACTTGAGGTTCCAGTTACTGATAAGATCAAAGATTTCTAGAAACTTCTTAGAGTAAATCAGGATTTGGGTCCATCTGTTGATGACCTATTCGCAACTTGCAAGAGATGTCAATCCTGGTCTCGGAAAGATTGTATAAGGTTAGGATATCTTGCAATATATTGCGGATATATTGAAGGGCGTAGACATTATCAACCCACAAATGTTAACTTGGCGAGGCTGGTTATGGATAAAGATGAATTTCTAGGGTATCCATGGGGAAGAGTTGCTTGCAACATTCTCCTGACATCGGTGAAGGAAAAAAACTTGACGAGGAATTCATATGTTATTGTGGGTTTTGTTCAAGTACTCCAAGTGTGGGCGTACATGTGTTGGTAACGAAATAGGAAATCTTTATCCAACCCTTCCTGGAACTCCACCGCTCCTTTCTTTTAAAGGATCCAGATATCGTAAATCTGTTCGCGATACAATCCAAAACCAGGTAGACTTCCTGGAATACTTTCTTACCTTATAAAATTTTACATGATTCATATTTGCGGCCAATTGTTCGAATTCATTTTGGTTTTTTCTTTGTAGTCAAATGTTAGAAACTTTGTCTCTCTGGTTGCTCTTGAGGACATGTTCCCTGTTTGGGAAAATGATGTTGATGATCCTTTGATCAAAAACATTATCATGTCACTCTATCAATGCAACTGGAACTTTGAGGAAAAGCACTAGCCTGTAGAGGGTCTTTTTCCGCTGTTGGGCAAGATGAGAATGGTACGTAGTAGACTTATGTAGTAGACTTTCGTAGTAGACTTCCGTACTGGACATCTGCTGTAGAATTCCATAGTAGACTTCTTTTAAGACTTGTAGACTTCTACAGAAGACTTCTTTTAAGACTTATAGACTTCTCTTGTTAACTTTGTGTTGTTACTATGTGTTAAACAGTCCATGTCAAGACTGCACCTATTAGACAAGCAGTGGAAAGAGCAAGAAGAGAAAGAGATCTAGTGACAGTCTTGGTTCTGGTGGAGATCCAGTGGCCCTTGTGGTTGAGAAATTCGCACCTACCTTTGAGGCTTCTTTTAAAAAGTTGACAACGCTGGTTCCTAAATGCGAGAAGAAGATTGACCTGATATCTGGTAAGGTATCAGCTATTGAGCAGCATTTAGAAGGTGGCAGCAAAGGTGGAAGCCCAGAAAGCAAGGAGCTTGTCGTTAGAAATGCTGCAGCCAAGAAGCAAGGGGGCAATTCGAAGTCCAAGGATGATAAGTTATCTGGAGCTCCTGATACTATGGTTAGTACCAAACCCTCTCCCAATTTTAAGAGAACTCGTTATAGCACAAGGAACGAAGCGAAGGAATTGAAAGATTAAGCAATGAGACTTATGATATGCACATTTATCTTTTACATGTTGTTGGTGTTTCTGAACCATTGTAGACTTTGTTATTGAACAATTTGTTAGTTTTATGATATGCACATTTTATCTTTTATGAAGGTTTAACTTTACTTTTAACAACTTTGCAGAGTAGTAGGAGTGTCAGTTGTACTCCGCCAAATATTATAAAATCAACAAAAGCTAAACCTTCTACACCAGTCAAAGTATTCGCAAAAATTAAACAAGAAAAAAAATCATCTGAAGTCCTAAAGGAGCCAACTGTGATGGAAGTTAAAGCAGTTAAACAAACTGATGAAGAAAAAGCGGCTCAGAAGAAGAAGTTTACTGCGAAGATGAGTAAACAACTGGCTGCAACCAGGGGTAAGAGTGAAAGAGTTTTGGGAAAGGCTGCCTCACAAAAAACACCTTTCAAACAGTATGATGGCTTACGGTCCATCCTTACAGGAAAAGGATATGACCCTTTTGCACCTGTTGATGGGAAGAAGATGCAGGTGTTAGAAGAATTGTTGGAAGACGAATTGTAAGTTATTTTTTTATTTCTTTTAATTATGACTTCTCTTGCTTACATTTGAACTTTGACTTGTGATTTTATTCTGTATAGGGACGGAGATAAAATGGTTCCTAATAGCAGAGTAAATTGGTTTAAGCTCCTGCATTGCACAACTTACTGGTTGAAGGACTCTGTAAGTAGCTTCCTGTGTAGACTTAAACTAATGTAGACTTCTTATGCTAATTTTTAGTTTTTCCTGTGTAGACTTACTTTACTAATTTTTAGTTTTTTCCTCTTTCAGCACTTGGATGCTGGGATAAAACTTCTTAGGCAGCGTTTTCACGACCATCCACAGTGGTTAAGGAGCGACATAATATGCTTCATTGATACTCTCTTCACAAACATGTGGTCCACCAAATACAATGATTTTGTGAACATGATTCCAAATCTTGATGGGTCAGGTAAGTTGTTACCTCCTAGAGCCATTGAGTACTACACAAGTGCAAAACCTACTTTTTGTAAATCAGACAAGATATGGGGGCTGGAAGTGGATGACATCTACACTGTAATGAACATCATGAGCTGTCTTTGGATTGTGTTGTAGATTTCCATTCTAAATCGTAAAGTTGTTCTTTGGAACAGTTTACAGAATATTACCTCCGTCAAAGAGACGGAAATGTTAGTGGAGCCTCTTGTAGTGATGGTGCCTTATCTTATTCGGGAATCTTGTGCTTCACAATATAGGGACTTGTGGGATCGACAACCGTATACGATCGAGCGGGAGGAAGTGCCAGAACAGTCTGATGGAGAAAGTAGTGGAGTGTATGCTTTCAAGTTTGTTGAATATCATGCTCTATGCTTCCCATTTAGCGTGGTGGAAGACATGGACGTCCAGGCTGCTAGGGACAAGCTTGCGGCCGATACATGGTGCGAGACCAAGTAAGCACAGAGCGCCGATGTTGGGCCAACTTGGATGTGTACGACAAGGGACCGTAATGGTCCACTAAATCTTATCTTTTGTTATCTCGTAAAAAACATTAAGGATTCTTGCATATATTTTGTAGATGTAAGACAAACTCATATCCTTCATTTTTTGGGATCAGTTAGTACTTTTGTTATTTTGTGAAGTTCATATGTAGACTTTTTTTGTAGACTTGTACTCTAGAAGTCTGTTGTACTCAGGTAAACTTATATTGTAGACTTCTATATTATAGTATTAATGTAGACTTCTATTTCCATAACTTAATATTTGTTGCCTCTTTACAGATATCCACCAACTGGGACAACAAACAATAACATGAAACCACCAAAGGCATGAACATAAAAGAAACCAACAGCAATCATGAAACGCCATTTTCAACCAACTAGTTGACCAAAACCAAACATGAGTACACACCCAATGACAACAAGAATCATTATTTTCTTCTTCCTACCTGATGATTCCACCGAACGAGCTTCTAGCTTCTCCAATATCTTTTTTTCAACACTCATTAAAACCTTATCAAACACAATTTTCTCAATTTTTTCTCTCTCGGCTTTGATCTCATTAAGTTCTTTCTCAAGTCTATCATTCTTAAATTGCAGAGCCTCAATCTTGTTTAACAGAGCCTCATCAACCCACTTGAAGGTGTGATCATCATTCATAAGCTAAAACTCAAAAATTTCACTGAAATCAGAAATTGACTGTGTCTACTGCGAAACTGAAAACAATAATAAAGACATTGAATTTGTTCGTCTTACCTTCTGGCTCGCAGCAAAACAACAACGAAAGTAACGCCTATACGGATTTTGGTCTGATTTTGAGACTAAACCCAAAATCGAGGTCCCACACCAACATTTATTCGGAACCCCAACAATTCTTCCCCTTCATCCTCTACGGCCACATGACGATGAAGAAGAAAATACAGAAACATTGCTCATGATTTCAGTATTTTCTGTCAGTCACTTTCCTTCAATATCAAAAATCCAAGATTTGGTGTTTTTAATTTTCCAAATTGGGGATTTTGCCAGTTAAAACCGACCACATATCTGTCTGGTCGGATCTGAGTTACGGATGATGTCGAATCAATGTCGGGTCGGTTTTTTTTTCCACAGGTTTACTTCTCGAAGTCTTCAATAGATGAAAACGATAGAAGTCTATTACGAAAGTCTACGATATAAGTCTATTACTAAAGTCTATCTGACACAAATCTTAATGGTAACATCTAAACATAGGCCCTGTGAAAAACAGAAAAATGTCGACTGTAGACTTCACT
Organism: Draba incana; assembly: GCA_963576765.1. Classification (NCBI taxonomy): domain Eukaryota; kingdom Viridiplantae; phylum Streptophyta; class Magnoliopsida; order Brassicales; family Brassicaceae; genus Draba; species Draba incana. Next base: position 28,957,482 of record OY755203.1, on the reverse strand, counting down.
ACAACCGAAGTCCTTTAATTCTGCATCGGGAAATAAACCAGATTTGATGTGTCATGGTCACTTTATCGACAAAGTAATGAAAAGGTATGAGTTAACACTATTTATTTATCGTTTTTTGTTCCACGTTTCAAATGTCTTAATTAGCAGTTTGACCATCAAGGCACGTCTCTTTGTTTCTTCATCTATATATACGTCTCTTCTCATTACATCATTATCCTCTTCTCTTCGTCTGAACATAAAAGTCGGTTTCTTCTTCTTTTGTGCCTCTTCCAAACTTTGACAAGATGAGTTACAGGTTAAATCGAATTCGCTGTGAAATTAAGGATCTGAAGAAAGACTTCCCTACGATGAAGATCATAGATGAAGGTAATTATTTTTTTACATGTTTCCATGTCTTACTGTTTATGAACTGCTAATATGGTCCTTCATAATACAGATTACCATGTAGAGGTCCCTATCAACGGACAGTTGGGGACTCCATATGAAAATGGAGTTTATTGGATTACCATCTTATTTCCGATGGAGTGTCCATTGCAGGCGGTATGGGTGTGTTTCAACACCAAAATCTACCACCCCAACGTATCCAGGAGGGGAGCCATTGACCATGACATATTGAGAGCCACAGCCTGGTCTCCTTCTTACCGCTCGTCTATGATTTTGATGAAAATTATCGAACTAATGGTTTCCTCGAACTTGAAAAATCCTTTGTCGGCAGACGTAGCCAAAATTTACCATAAAAACAGGGCCAAGTTCAATGAAACTGCACGTGAATGGAGGGATCAGTATACAATGGAGTGAGGTTGTGGATTTGAAGATCATTTCTCTTTTAGTTATTTCTCTTTTCATTTTTTATGTTTTATTTTTATTGTTGTTTTTGTTTTTTTTTCTCTTTTCGTTGTTTACTTTAAGACTCTTTTTATCAAGTAATCCAAACCGTTTCTCTTCTGGTAATGATCACACTTATATTAACAATGTAACCATGCACATCGACTTTTTGTACCACGGCCGAAGTCTACAACTGAAGTCTACCACCGAAGTCTACACCCAAAGTCCACAATATATATTTCCTTACTTGAAAATACAGAAATGTGAATGTCAAATTGAACAACTAAGTTACAACTGAATTATGGCTAAATACTCACACATACTTACATGTTAGAGATACTTGACCTTGGTTCCAATTGAAGTGAAAACAAATATTTTTTTTTAAAACACAAATTTGAACATGCTAATAATCTAGGTATGAACACAAGTGCGGACACAAGTTTTAAAATTTGATTTTTTCCCCCAAGTTTGAACACATAGTGGAACATTATAATAACTTAAGTTTGGAAATGATAAAAACTTAAGTTTTAACACAAGTTTCAACACGGGAATAACAAATAACAAATCTACTGGATACGAAGTCTACAACTGTAGTTTACCACCGAAGTCTACAACGAAAGTCTACCTTACACAATTCTCTGTGAAAAATCTCGGTGAAGTATACATGAGAACAACATAAAAAGAAGGCAACATATCAAAGAGGATTAGAGTACACAATTTGGTTTAGTATGACCAAGTTGGTTGCAGTTCGAACAATTTTACTTGGTGGTCATCTTGCGCGGTTTTGTCCCTTTCTTCTTTGCCATTTTAAGTCAAGTTTGCCATCTCAAATTCTTCTTCCTACCTCGTTTAGGACCAATTTTAGGAGAATGGCATGGTACCTCCTGTTTGGGACATTTGACGGCCTCGTTTCTACGCAAAATGCTTCCGGCGTACGCCGCAAGTAAATACTTTATTCTGTAAGAAGGACAAATAACCGTAACCACATCTTGACGGCACTCGATTAAAACCACATAAGCGCGTGAGTAAGGCATCTTCTCGATTTTAAAGACACCACATGTACATGTACCTAGGCTCAAATCAATCATGAAATTATGGTTTCCTCCCTTCCCGTAGAATTTATCGTGATTGATGCATTCTGTTATCATGGAAGCCGTGTAATGCTCACGTATAGTCAACAAGTATTCAACACCCCGACTATAGAGTGTTGGTAGCCTCAACGCATTCTCTCGCCATTTGTAAAACCATCTTCCTAGTTTGGATTGGATAAAATCCAAAAGAAATGGTATTGGAAATCCTCGAGCTACCTTAAGTGCCGTATTGATAGATTCAGCCATGTTACTCGTCTTGATGTTGTACCTCAATCCGACGCAGTGCACCCGTGACCACAACTTTGGATCCGTGTTCTCCAAATATGTTGCGAGTTCCGGCTTTACAGTGAGTATCGCGTCCATATATCGGTCATACTCTTCTGGCGTATACGCAAACGCAACCCCTTTCACCAAGTATATGAGATCTTTCCCCCTATGAAAATTCACAATATTTGATTGAAGGTGATAATAACAAATACCACGTGTTGCGCGCAGAAAACCTTCTTACACGTATTCTTTATCGAGTCTGCGCTATCCGAAACGATCACCAACGGGAATCCACCTACCACACAATTACTCAATTTGGTAAAAAAACCACTCCCATGAAGCATTATTCTCAATATCGACAATTCCAAAAGCCAAAGGAAAAATCTGAAAATTAGCATCTTGTGCACATGCAACTAACATAACTCCCTTGTACTTCCCACTGAAATGCATCCCGTCAACAACAATTACACGTCAAAGATACTTAAAACCCTCGATTGAGGCTTCAAACGCTCTGAAAAGATACTTAAACCGGTTTTGTTGATCGACTTCAAGAGCAGTGATTGTTCCCCGATTAGCTTCCTTGATTTGATGGAGGTACGATGGGAGACTCTCGTATCCAGATTCCGCGGTTCCTCTCACCAATTCTCACGCATGAACTAATTCCCTATATGAAGTAGTATAATCCAAATTCATGCCAAATATTTGTTTCATAGAATCTTTGACGTGTTCCGGCATAATTCCATTAATTATTTCTACACGCTCTAAAAAAAGTCTTCTAACGTATTTGTCACTAGCACGTTTGCGGTGAGCCACTCGATCATCACGTGAACATGTATGCACATTGATATACTTTGTCACCCAAAACCGGTTTGCTTCATTCTTTACGGCCGCCCTTAACCTTCACTTGCATCCTTCCACGCAACAAATGGCCACAAATAGAGTTGGCGTAGACTTCAATACCGTATATGCGGACCGTATCATCACACAAGTTAATTGCAATTCTTGAACTAGCTCATCCTTGTTACAAAAACTTTGCCTAACAAATATCTTATTGAACCATGTAAAAATACTCGAATGGTCTCTTACATCTCCACATTTAACGTCGAAGGAGATCTTTTTTTCATCTTCGTTTTTCACTTTTCCGTACTCACTATAATCATCATCAATATCTTCTCCATCCTCTTCTTTCACTTCACCTACATTAGACCCATGTTGATTACTACACTCATCCTCATCCTCATCGTTTTCTTGATTTTCATCTTCATCGTTTACTTGATCCTCGTCTGTATCTTCATCTCCGTTGATATCACAATCACGATCCGTAATTCTGGTTCCCATCTCAAACCAAAGCGAGACACACAGACGTAACAGATGTGTTTTACTTAGCTCCATAAAACTTTATACTTGTATATCGTTTGTGACGTGCATCGGAGGTGTGTCATGAGACATCTGTTGCAGCATTGAAGATGGTAATGAAGAAGTGAGCTCCACCACCTCTGTATTTTTTGGTAGGTTATAATCGTCTACTGCCATTTTAACAAGTTCCTTATACGTAAAACCATTGCACAATACAAACATTATCCCTCCTTTACGATTATCCACCTCAAAGTGCCACCTACCACCTTTCATCATCCAATCTCCATAAACAACAGGTAATTGAATAACCATATGTGAATTAAAACATATGAGGCTTAGTTAGCAACAATCTAAATGTAAACGTAGACTTCCTGGAAGTCTGCAAACATAACATAATTGGTGGTACAAATATAAAATTGAGTTTGACATGCAAACCTTATAACTAAACCTGTCCAAAGCATACAAAATAACTATAAATAGGTACCACACATGTGATGGAAAAAAAATTCAGAATTCTCTTTCTAGAATGATAAATAATCAAGTTTTGAAAAAAACGTAGACTTCCAATGTAGACTTCTGAGCAGTCACTGGAAGTCTACGTTGAATGAGCTAACTAGTCACCAAATGAAAAAAATTAGATTTACCCCATAAATATTTGTCTTAAACAATTCCAACTTATACATATGATATATAAATAGTTACCACACATGTGAGAGAAAAAAAAATTCAGAACTCTTTTTCGGTCATGATAACTAATCAAGTTTTGAAAAATACGTAGACTTCCGAATATTACGTAGACTTCCAATGTAGACTTCTGAGCAGTCACTAGAACTCTACGTTGAATGAGCTAACTAGTCAACAAATGAAAAAATTAGATTTACCCCATAAATATTTGTCTTAAACACGTCTAACTTATACAGAGGATAGATAGATAGGTACCACACATGTGAGAACAAAAAAAACAAGAAATCTCTTTCCAGAATGACATATAATCAAGTTTTAAAAATTACTGTGTATTGTAGACTTCCGATTTTTACGTAGACTTCCAGTTTAGACTTTCAACGTAGACTTCCAGGGGTGTACTTTTGTAATTTAGGCAAATGCCGTGTAGACTTCCTGGAAGTTTGCAAAGGTTACTTTTGCAATTGACCAGAGGTTTGACTTTTTTTTGCAGACTTCTAGGAAGTCTACACAGAAAAAGGGGTCAGTTTTGCATTTGACTAGATCTTGACTTTTCTGTGCGGAAGTCTACACACGAAAGTAGACTTCCTGGAAGTGTGCAAAGGGTCAGTTTTGCAATTGCAAAATTTTTGCAGACTTTCAGGAAGTCTACACGAAAAGAAGGGTATAGTTTTGCATTTGACCAAAAGTTGTAGACTTTAAAAGTAGACTTCCTGGAAGTCTACAAAGAAAAAGTAGACTTCCTGGAAGTCTGCAAATATTGGTCAATGTTTTGATTTTTGGTCAAATGCAAAACTAACTATTTTTTTCCGTGTAGACTTCCTGGAAGTCTACATGTCCTGAAGCAATTGCAAAACTTACCCTACTTTTATGTAGACTTCCTGGAAGTCTACACAAAAAAGTTCAAACCTATGGTCAAATGCAAAACTAACCCCGTCTAAGTGGCACTGGTTTTTTGTTCCCAAAGGAATCTTGTAGACTTCCAGGAAGTCTACTTCAAGTTTTTTTGCATAAATGGTCAAATGCAAATCTGACCTCTTCGTTGACTTGTAGATTTCCAGGAATTCTACGAGTCTGAACCAGATCTAAAATTTTATTTTTTGCAAGTTTCGGTACCTTTTCTCACGTTGAGCTCGTTTTCCGCTTCCTCCACCACCAGAACTTGGAAATCTAACCGATATTGAAGAATTCCAGGAGTCGTAAAGCAAGATTTGCGACCGTTTTGATAAATTATTTTTAAAATGAAAGTTAGCTAGATTTATGGATGAAATTGTAGAGGAGAAGAAAGGAAAAAGGTTATAGGGATTAAATCAAACCATTAAAAGCTCGAAAATTAGTTGTTGAGCCATTAAGAGCTCAAAATTGGTTGTTCATGGTGGTTGAAAGATTGATGAAGATGGTATTTATGTAAATAATTTGATTTTTTTGGGATTGTTGAGGCTTTTCATCTTTGTTTGGAAGTCTACGTAACAACAAGGGAAATCTACGTAATGATATTTTTGCAAATACATAAACAGGATAATGGCAAAGATTAAAAAAAAGAGGAAAGAGAAAAAAGAGTGTAGTTTTGCAATTGACCACGAATAAATGTATATTTCTGAAACTGTCTCAAAAGATATATCGAGCATAATTGGAAAGTCTAAAAGAGTCATTAACGAAAAAATTGATATAGAAGCAAATCAATTGATAAAAAATAGTATAAACTATATTTGTACTACTAACTGTTTGTTGACTTGGCAGACTCAGTCCGTAACTTCATAACAGTCACACGTGCGATAACTTCGCATCTCTATGCACTGACGGTTTCATTTCTGCCAAGAGCCGTAGGATCATAATGACATAATCTAAGTATTGATTCACACATACCAGGAGTCAAAATCCGGAAATAGTGATATTATTGAGTTCTAAATTAAATCAGGTTTGGGTACTATAATATCAACATTAATTAGCAATTTACTGGTGTCTGATTCTGCTCAGAAACTTTGTTTAGGACTTCCTAATTACATGGATAAATTAGAGGTATACGTTTAATATTTACAGACTCCAAAATTAGATGTTGTTTTAGAAACTTTCAAACTTTCAAACATATAAATTGTAGTATAGTTTTATCAATATCTAAAGTTTGTATCAATAAAATGGTTTTCTCAATCAGAAATATATGATTTTATTTTCTAATAAGCTGAACTAGTATAAATATCATCGTATATAAAGTTTATGATAATGTGCTCAAGTAAAAGTTGAGAGCGATTTAAATTTATATTATTATTGACTATAATATTTGTAAATATTGTCTTAGATGTTTTAAACATCAATATCTAAATGTTTTGAGTAACAAAAAAATTTGAGTGAAATTAAAAAATAATCATCAAATCAATACCATGAAAATTTATAAAATGCAAAAAACTAATAACAGTCAATCTAAGTTTTCAAAACATGAGCAAATAAATCTACCAATAACCTAGTTTTAAACACGATATTGTGGTTGACAAATAAAACATGCATACTTGTGAGGGATATAAGATTTTAGTGGTATATCATGTTTTATTTGGTTTTATCACATTTTGACCACACATAACATAAAGTTTATTTATTTATTAACTTTTTTTTCTAATCTTCAACAGCTAGACTTTTGTTCTTGTGAGAAAGTTGTTAAATAATTATGGAAAGCCTTAATAATGGGAGAATTATTGTGAAATCATCTTCTTTTGTTCGCCTTTAAACATGCAAGCCAACACAATAAACTAAAGCTAGATAGGGAAATCGTTCTATTGATCTTTAGTTTCACAATATCTGAATTTTTTAACTCATTATTTAATAATGTTTTATTTATAATTTATGTTTTTTAATTTTCTTGCATTCTACAACAAATATCTTATAAACCAGAACAAGGTAGTATGTGTTACTTATTTGAAAACAGCTCTTTTAGTTTTGGAAACGAGATAACGGTTCTTTTGTCAACATTAACATTCAACGAGTAGCTTAACAAGTACTCCCTCCGTTTCATTATATAAGATTTTTAAGAGAATTTTTTTAGTTTCAGTTTATAAGATGTTTTACTAGTTTCTATGCAAATTTTAATGTGATTTGATATTTTTAACTTTTGAAATTCCGTAGTCTTATATATGATTGGTTGAGTTATAATTTTAATTAATTATTAAATGAAATTTTGTTTGTATTTATTGTTTTCTTTATTCTCGCGAAATAAATAAAAAAATCTTATATAATGAAACGGAGGGAGTAGCAGTTATTAATATTAATTAACCGTCATTAATGACATTAATTAGTGGAAGCCACCCAGCTTGCGATTTTGTGTTTCACTAGAAACAAAAAGGGAGATTAGTGTTAGAAGACTGTCTAAATCTCAGTCTGTATGTTATGTTCTTCAGACTAAATTATGATTAAACCTCATTTTAACATACTTATTATTTTAATGAAACCTGGTTTTCAGGACCATGCTCTTCCGGGCACGACCTCTCTCTCTTAACATAAGAAATTATTTAACTATCGAAGTTATGGAGACTTTGGATATAGATTTATCATTAGTCGAATCACTGACACGTGCAGTTGGAATTCTTATATAGTACTTTGTATGGGTTTTCAACTTTCAAATAAAAGTTTTTGCATGTTCGGAGTATTAAATAATTCTAACAAAATTCGATTGTCATATAGAAAAGTAAAAGACTCATGGTTAGATTCTTTTGGAAACGTATTTTTATTTAAAGCGGTTCGTCATATCTTTTAAGTGGTCGTGTAAGAGACTCGATTTTGTTGCCTTTTTACTAAAAGCTGATTATTCATTAGTTTTAAAAAAATTCCGTATTTGTTACAGGAAAGGAAAATTAAGGTGTGGATTAAAAATGAATATAAAATCCACAATCTACAAAATAAAATTGTATTTCCTTACAAGAACCAGTCACTAGTGGGATTGAACAGTACGAAATGTTTTTTGCTAGTGACAAATTGTACATATTCTTTTTGTTTAACGACATTGCGCAGATGTGAAAACGGAATGATGATTATAATTTTATAAATGATGCAACATAGTTATTACTACTCCCTCCGTTCTCAAAAAATTGATGTTGTAGAAAAGCAAATATTTCTAAAAGATTAATTTTTTACATTCTCAATACATTATTAATGAAAAAATAATGATGAATTATAAATTTCAAAACACATTAATTGGTTTTATTGAATTGCTATTGGTTTAGAGTCATAGAAAATTGTTTAGTACAAAAAACAAGACATTTATAACTAAGAATTAATGTGTTTTCTTAATAGTTGTGAAAATTCTACAATATCAATCTTTTGAGAACGGAGGGAGTATTAAGTACTATTAAATAGAGAATTATTAAGTAAAGACAAAATTATTCAATGCAACTGTAATGAAACCCCAAGGGGAAGAAAGGCCTTCTGTGGTGCTGCTATTTCCATGTGGCTAGTGGTCCATCATATATCAATTTTAATTGCTGAAGCAAAATTAGAAATCAAGTTTAGAAAAGAAATACATAAGAAGTTTCGACAAGATTTTAATTAAAGGGTTTGAGATAGTGCCTGAGTAGTGGAACAATAAAAACACTAGAACAGACCATGAAAGAAGCCTCGGTAAGCCCAAATCCAAATTTGATAAGTTCGTCATTTATCAAAATCCTCTTATAAACACACAAAATTATGTAACTCTTTATATGATTAGAACAAGAATGTTATTAATGCATACATTTCAAGTTATTATTATTATTTTTATCGTGAAAGGGAATTAAATGAAATACTACTGCTTACTGGTTTTAGAAAGGAGGAACCGAATTGCTAAATTAATGCAGCCGACGTTTTTGACGACGAGTTGTTAATTTTGTAATGTCTCTTTAACCGTGCATTATTATTTTATTATGATTATCATTTACTGGAACACCTATCAATAAACCAAAAAACATGGAACACCTATTTTCTATTTTAATTCTTTCTACACATACTTTTTAATTATGAGTTGTGGGTTTGCGTCTCTAGGGTGTCGTTGCCTACTGTTCAATATTTTGAAATTAAACACTATGATCTGATTATTTGCAAGAAAGTACATATCCAAGTGATAGCAGAATACCATACATATTTTTTTGTTGATATAAAATGAGTAGAGATTAGGTTTCGGTCGGAATTTCGAAGTTAAAAAAAAAACTATGAATAGTGTTAAAAAATGACAATACAGTAAAAAAATAATTTTTATATAAAAAAACAATGTTCTGAGTTTTTAATATATTTTTAATTAGTTAATATTAACAAACTGTGAATTCAAAAAAATATTAAATGAGAATATTTGAATTTATAGAATATTGTTTCACGGCATGAAAAACGTTTATTGCAAAAAGTGCATTGCTAATAAACATAATTGATTGTTTTTCAATCTGTACATAAATGAACATCTTATTTTTTAACTTTATATTATAGGAAATTAATTACTCCCTCCGTTTCACGAAGATAGATTTTTTGAGTTTTTTAGTTTGTTTTATGAAAATAGATTTCCATAAAAGATTGTAGTTTTTAAGAAAAAGTTTCAAATATTATTGGTTGAGATGTCTTGAAAACTGTTTATTGTAAAAATCAATGCACTTTTTAAGGATAATAATTGTTTTTCTTAATATATGTGAAAAACTCAAAAATCTATTTTCGTGAAACGGAGGGAGTAATTATGAACGCAAAAAATATTGTTTTGTGTACCACTGTTTGGTATATCAGTTGACTGATTAGTTACACAATATAACACTTGTTATACCATAGCAATACCATCATCAATCATAACCATAAAAAGCTGGTAGCTATATTTTTGAAACAAAAGTTGATTTTTTGGTCCTTTGATCTTAAAGTAAGTAAGCTTTATCTTTTCACTAATCATACATTCTTTGTTCAAGTTAATATACTCTTAAAGGATCCATAGTGTAACTGAACTAGTTGAAAACTAGTAATATTTTCTTATAGTCTACATAGAAAGTTAAAATCCAAATACTTTGAAATAATTGAAGACTATTAGTGTTATTGAATTTATTATCATAACCTACGAAATAATAGGGAAATGGCAATGGAGGTAATACTTTGGAGCTGGGACGAGCTACAGATCTAAGGTCCATGAGAGCCCACTAAGTGCATATGTGTATTATTATTTACACCGAATTTAGGAGACATTACAATAGGGTGGTCAGAACTCATTATATCGGGTTATTAACACTAACACATACTTTCCCAACTTTTCCTTACCAAATAGATACTTTTTTTTGGGACATATACTTTTCTCACTGTTATTTTTTCTAAAATACCAAATTGCCCTTGTTTGATTCCTCAGTTATCTCTTCTTCTCTTTTCCCGTCTCTACCGTAAAAACCAAACCACCATTTTCTCTCGCTGCAATTCGAAACTTCGCATCTCGCTTCTACTCTTCGCGAATCACAAATCTTTTGCTCAATTTCTCTTTGCGATCTCTATCGGAGTTTCTGATTTTCACGATTCTATCTCTTATTTACATCACAAATCTTTTTGGGTTTAGGGATTTTGTATCGAATCCATCTGATAGTTCTCGGAGAAGCGATAATCCTCTTTATTTTTGCGAAATTCAAGGTGGGTTTTCTCAAATCATGCTCTTTTAGGTTTCTGTTGCGTTGAATCAAAATTCTTCGCCGTGTAATTCTGAATTGCTAAGACCCTAAATCAAAATTACTCGCTGTAAATAGCTCTCAGGTGATGATTCTGATGGATAATTACTGTGTACCGAGTACTAGCTCGACCGGTTTAGCATATCCGACGAATTCGAGCATGACTACTTCATAAGAATAGTATGGATTTGTTTTTTCTTATCTTTGTGGGTCTTGGATTGTTAAAAGAGATGTTAATGGTGGAGGTGGAGATGGAGATCTCCGGTGATAAAAAAATAGACATCCATGTTTTTTGAGTATGTGCATCATTCTTATTGATGAAGTATGCGGATAGTGGTGGGCGACATCCACAAGTACCCTTCCACAAAATAGACATCCATGTTTTTTGGATCTTAACATAGTTTTTTGGTACAATCTTGTTAGATTTTATAGATACCAATATAGATCGTGGATATATTGTCATTGATACTGAATTTTTGATACAATGTCTCTTCATCCCATTTGAACACAACAAATTATAAAGGATTTTCTTCTTCCCATTTGAACACAACAAATAGACAATATCTCTTCATCCGATTTGAACACAAATATACAACACTATATGTTTTCTGCAAAAAAAAACTTGTCTATTGAATACGGATTAAATATGTAAGTAGTGATGGATGGATTTTCGTGGATGACAATCCACAAGTAGATATCCTTCTCAACATCCACAAGTGACCATCCATGAGCTCTTTTGGAAGATCAGAAAGGAGGATAAGGTTCTTGTGAGATCAGATCTCGTCGATGTATTGAAGTCGAAACCTTTCATCATCTTTTGTCCAATGGGCTAATAATCTCCATTTGTTTTTCTTTAGTTTTGATGTGTAAAATTTGTATCCATGGCTATTCATCCATGATCATATATCCATCAATTTTATATTTGAATCTGACTAAGCTTGAAAAACGTTCCCAGAAAAGTAGAAACCAATAAAAATCAGACATTGCTTGAAAATTGCTCCGAGAAGATGTTCTTGAGCTTCTATTGAACCACATCTGAACCCAAAAAAAAAAAAAAATCAAAACTTGAGAAAAAATTGAATTTGCGATTTGTTCTCATCGAAAGCAAGCTTCGTGATGCCATCGTACACGTAATCAATTCAATATATAACATAAATCTCGACCTATGATATAACCTAGAACAAAGCTCAAATTTGGAGTGATGATTTCTCTAAGCTTATCAATCACAAATTGAAATCGATTTCAAGTCTTTAAAATTTCTAAATCACCAAAGCGAAAACAACGAAGTCGCTAATCAAACTTAATAATAATTCATCTAAAATCAAATAATAATCCATCTGAAAATAATCGAGCAATCAAAAATACTAAAGCAAGCAAGAAAATAAAAAAATTGAATGTAAATCACATACTCTCACCAAGGAAGGTTTTTTAACCCATGTCTTTTTTATAACAATTGCTTTGAATCTCAAGACTACGGCGCAGGAAGAGAGAGATTGTGTTATTTTTTATATGTAAATGAATTCAGTTTTTAATAGACGAGGTTGTGTTTAAGTGGGAGAAGTAAATGGGTAAATAAATGTGTTAGTTGAGGGTAGGATTGATATTAACCATCAAATAAGTATACCTTCCCCGATAAGTGTCTTTGGTGTAATATGTTTCTAGAAAAGTATGTTCTAAAGTAATAACTCCTAATAATAACATGAAATGGCAATCTGTTAATACTAAATGATGTAAGAAAGAGAAGCAAGACTCCCAACAAAATTGCCACCAGAAGGATTACATGCCCAAATCTGCGATAACATTAGTTAATAAAAAAAACCACAAAGCAAAAAATGATTGTGAAGGAGGGGATACCAATACCGGTGAACAAGTTTAGGCAATATGACAAGTATGTTAATGTTACAATTTACAAATCTTGATTATGTTAATGCAATGTTGTGCTTATGCTTCTTGCTTCTTCCAAAAACATTTTATATATAATGCATTATAAATGAATAAATACAGTTAAGAGCTGACGACAAAAAAGCCTCTTAGATTTGAAGTCTTTGGCAGTCGGATGATAAAAGCGAAGAATTTGGGAGATCATTTCATCACACAAGAAAAACATCAAATCATAATTCCACCACATACACAGAAACACCAGAAAGATTTTCAGTTTCTAGTTTCACAAAGATGTTCTTTCGTTTTTTAAAAACAGGTCACACTTCATTTTAGTCTCGTCTTCAGAAATTTTAAAAAGGATACAGAGAGATTGTCTATTGAATCATACATAGAAATTACGGCACATTTTTTGTTGTTTTCATAAAGAGAAGATAATTTAGTAGGTGGATGATTTTCCTTTCAGCCCATTGCATACTTCTGAGTCCAGCTCCGTGCAGTCGACTCATACTTGTTCTTGTCAGTCTTGTACATATGAGCTATCTCAGGCACCAAAGGATCATCCGGGTTTGGATCAGTTAACAAAGAACAGATCGATAACAGCACCTGTTCATTGGAAATGCAAAAGTAGTAATTAGACATGGAAACCACAATTTTCCATCCTCGAACTCTAAGCATAATGACTTAAGAGATTGCTAATGAGGAATAGATGAGAGCAGATAACCATTTTCATCCTCAATGCCGCTAAGCTTAATAGTACAAGAGACAGCTCAATGTTATCACTTCAAATACGAATCGAGGAAAGCTAAAGCATGTTTGATATGAGCAGATTGTTGCCTCTGAAAGGCGGGTTCTAACATGTTTCTTAAAAAGAAGAGAAAGCGGACCTTGGAAATGGTAAGAGCAGGACTCCACTGCTCCTTCAAGATGTCGAGGCAAATGCTTCCGTTGCTGTTAATGTTGGGATGGAATACCTTCGTCCTAAACGCAACCTAGAATTCATGAACAACAATGAGATAACGATGCAACCACAACGAATAACACATACAAAGCTTAAGCGAAACAAACTCTTGGAATCACCTTAGGAGGTTTAAATGGGTAATCTGGAGGAAAATGAATGGTTACAAGGAAAACACCTCCAGCATAAGGACTTTCTGAAGGACCCATTATCGTTGCCTGCCAATGAAACATATCTTCAGCAACAGGACCTGCCAAAATCACAAGATAAACCTCAATATCTGAGACCACATAATACACTGAGGTTTTTTCTTCACAATTACAACCAGATCCTAGAAAGGAACACAATGAACGACTTCAAGGCTAATAATCACAAGATCTATCACAGGAAAGTCACAAATTAACAAGAACCCAGAATATTTTTGGCTAAATCAATCATGGAGGTAAAAAAGTCAAGTACGTGAGCTCCAGATCGAAACGCAACATCTCATAAGAAGAATCAAAAGCCATATAAGAAACAAAGATAAACCCGATCTACCATCACACCAAGCTAAGAGAAGCATAAACTTTCCGATAAATCTCTGAATAAACAAAATTAAGCACCTGCGCTACATGACGTGGGTGGATCCTTCTGCAGATCCTTCAATTCCTTCAAGATCCGCTTCGATGCCATATCCAAAAAACCTACGATCCAAAATCCAAAAAACGGATTAGAGAAACCTATGAATCCGTATAAAAACAATAGATCCGAAAGTTCAAGTACAAAAATACCTCTGGTTTCGCGTATTTCCGAATTCCGAGGTTTTCGGCTATTTCGTCGCGGATTAGGAGAAGAAGGAACGGAGACTTAGGGGAAAGGAAAAGAGAGAAATGTTGGTGGTGGTGATGGACGAAAGACGAAACAAGTAATGATTCTCTGTGATCGCGTCTACGTTAAATACGGTGTGGAAAACTACTTTGTTTGACTAGTGGACTCATTTTTATTTCGGTGGACGCGGCAGGGTTTTTAACGATTAAACATCAAGTGGCATCTTAAACGGCGTCGTTTGAAAAAGTCAGATAATCTAACGGTTGTGATTTGATCTTTTGAATTAAACGAATCATTTGAAGCCACGCCTTCTTTCCCACTTGCGTTGATTTTTTGTTTCAGTGCGTTGCTTTCTCGAATCTGAGAGAAAAAGCGAACCGATTCCGATTCATCGCTGTCGTAAAAAGAATGGATCAACGGCGGCCGAAGTTCGACGGCGAAGATTCTCCGCCACCTGATGTTGACGGTGGAGATGGTGTGGGGGAGGAAGATGGAGGGACTCCTGAGCCTTTCGCGGGAGGTAAAGTCAGGAGGAAAGCTTCTCGTTATAGAGAGCACCGTGGTGACTATCTTCACGTGTCCTCGCGGCCTGGATTGATGCGGATTCTGGAGAAACAAGGTTAGGTTTCTCCAATAGTTGGTATTGATTTTGATGAATTCGTTGATTTTTTTGTGATTTTTTTTCGAATTCTTACTAGTTTGGTCTACATTGTTCTTCACCGGATCTATATTTAGAGATATTAGCATAATTGGTTTTGACTTGTGTATAATTTCTGGTTCAGCATTTCGCTTATCAATGATCAATCAGAGTACTCTTTAGATGCAGCAATGCATGGAGCAGTGTAAAATCAGCTATACAATTGTAGCATTACTCCAAAAGGATTGTTAGTTTCTGTTTGTCTTTCCATTGCTTTCAAGCTTTAGCTATTTAGTGGAAATGTTGCTTTGTATTGATGCTGAAGAAAAGTTGGTGTTAATGGTTTTTAGGTGACACGTCCATTCTATTTGCTGATAAAGTTTTGAAGTTCACTGGCTCGGGGAAGATGAAAAGGCGTATTTTTATCCTCACTGACTTTGCTATCTATCTAATTGATCCCGAGACTGAAGCCATGACCCGGAGAATAGCACTGGCCGCAGTAGAAAAGTTGTGTTTGAGCAAATTGAGTGATAACTTCTTTGCTGTCATAATTCCCACGGAATATGATCTATTAATGGCCAGTACGCGAAAGACTGAACTTGTTCAGGTCATGGTAGATGTCACCAAAAGTGCATCTGACTATGAACTTGAAGTGCTTCTCTCTAACAGGTATTTTTTTGTGCCCCTCTGTGTAAATATTTAGCCTGGTTTTTGTTGTCTCCTCTTTGACTCTAATACTATGCACATGAGACTGGTTTATATTCATCTCTTTTCCTGATAAATTGGAACTACATGTCATCGCTCAGAACTTGGGTCTTTGAAACTTAGCGAGCTTTGTTTCTTACTTGGGTCGGTTAAAAAAAGTCAACATCTTGTATATATTTTGGTATTGTAAAACTCAGCTATTGGTTATATGTGCAGTTTATGTTACGCTAATATTGGTTTCCCTGCTGTTTATTTCAGATTTGAGTACAATGCTTCTGCCTCATTAGTAAAGGAAGTTTCCTTTGAGGAAGCTGAAGGTTTGAGTGAATAAAATTATGAACAAAAATTTGAATCTATCTAAGTTTGTGCTTGTTTTCTTGGCTCATCAAGCACCATTACTGCTTTTCAGGGGGTATCAGGACCAAATTTAAGTGGAAGTGACTACATCTAAATTTTCCTCGCTGTTCATAATCTTTGGAGGCCCGTTGCAATTGCGAAAGGATTTTTTCCTCTTGGCTACTAAAAACTGAAATCAGGGCGGTATGTTGTTTATTATATTTTTTTCATTTTGTTTTTTTGTTCTTCCTCTAATAGAACTATGTATTTTTAATATGAAGAGAGTGCAAACTACTACCATTTGTTTTACGAAACTTATGTATGAATCGAGTTCCTTCTCTGGTCTTGCTTGAAAGTGACTGAGTAAAGGTTACCAGAGTAAGCTAGGAGCTTTTTGCCTTTTCATAGATTGAACTGAAATATTAAAACACTTTTCTGAATGGTTAAATACATAAAAGGAAAGAAGAATAGTCTTTCTCACAGTATATACGGCGATCCTGATAAACTTCCAATTGGAGTTGAGCCTGTGGAAACCTCTGATCTGTATCCGCTGGCTAGCTTCTCCGGCCTTATCTCTTCCACCATTCTCACTACTTCAAGCATGGTTGGTCTCTTTTCCGGCAATCTCGCTGTGCAAACCATACCAACCTGCAGCATCTCTACCATCTCTTCCTCTACCTGAGTGCACCTCAGAAGCTCCTCATCAAACACCTCTCCGGTCCATTCCTCTGTAACAACCGAGTTCACCCACCTCACCAGGTTAGCCACTTCTGATTTTCCTGTCAGTACCTCGAATATCAAGACCCCCAAACTATACACATCCGATTGTTGTGTCGCCTTTCTTGTGTCCGTTATCTCTGGTGCACGATACCCGACTGCATGTCGGGGTAGCGCATGCATCAGAGTGGCCATTCCTGCTCCAGAGATGCAGCCATATCCTTTCGCATTGAGGAAAATATCTGAAGATTTAACGTTCCCGTGGACTAGTTTGCCTCCGCTTTGTGAGTGGATATGAGCTAGTCCTCTTGCTGTTCCATACACCATATTTAGTCTAGTTTCCCACTCTAGAGGTTTCCGATTTGCGAGACATCTCTGACCTGAATAATAACGCGCAATACAGATGCACACATAGATATAGTTTTGTAGGATAAATGCTAAGGATACTGTTAACTATGCATTACTAAATTTAATGATGGCATTATCAACATACCGTGTAGTAATGTCGAAAGGCTTCCATGTTCGTGGTAATCATAAACCACGAGCTTCTCATCCTTAGAGTAGAAATATCCTCTTAGAGTGGCTACATTCTCATGCTTGATGCTACCAATATTTTCGATTTGCTGCTCGAATTCTCGCTGAGGTACACTCACTTCCTTGATCCTTTTGACAACAATTGTCGCTGAGTCCTCCAGATCAACCTTGTAGGTTGTCCCGAACGGGCCTTTCCCTAAAACTTCTGCAGAAGCTCTCAACAGATCTTCTAGGTCAAAAGAAAGATTCTTCCCTTCGAAAAACACAATCTTGTTACCTCCTTCGCCCAAGTTTGGATCTGAATCCTTCCTCCTCTTGCTAGGTTTTTCCTTTGTAGATCTTCGTTGCTCTTCTCTCTTATGAATCATTACCAATAAGATAGCGAGCAGAGCTAGTAGAGCAAAACACGCGCTCAATGCTATACCAAGAATTGTATGGTTGTGGTGTTTCGCGTGTTTCCTTAATGATGAATGAATAGGGGCCAGCTTCCCGGAAGTAACTTTGTTTCCGACAAATGCTGAGAGTGGGAACCTCTGCAATGACTGGGGTACGGTTCCTGTCAGATTATTGTGAGCTAAGTCGAGCAGCTTCAGACCCGGAATATGGATCTTAGGAATCTCGCCTGAAAACTTGTTATCCGCAAGATTCAGTGAGTGTAATCTGGTTAGCTTCTCAATCGAAGACGGAATACTTCCATTGAACCGATTATTAGAGAGATCAAGAACTCCTAGATGCTTCCAAGAAGAGAAATCAGAAGGCAAAGGACCAGAAAACTCGTTGAAGTCGAGTTTAAGCTCAGTCAAGTTCTTCAAAGCATGTAAAATGGAAGGAAAAGGTCCAGAGATGTTGTTAGAACTGAGAATGAGAAACCGAAGATTAGTTAACCTGGCTATCGTGCTCAACTCGATATGCCCGCGAAGACCTGTGGCTGCTAAACGGAGTGCGACGATATTGGAGTGATCGGAGTTGCAGGTAACACCGGTCCAATTGGTACATAAAGAAAGATTTGGTGACCAGTTAAGTGAATGAGAGTGGTTGATGTTGCTGAGGAATTGAAGAAGAGTGTGTTTATCTTCTTTGATTGTCTCTGCTTCTGTGCAGCAAATGTTAAAGATCACTCCGGTGAGTACTAAAACCCATTTGACTAGAAGTTGGCTATTCATTTTCCCGGAAAATATTTGAGTGTTTTTTTTTGTTTGGGTGGAGAAAAACTGGTTTAAGGGTAAAGTAACGTTTATAATTTGATGAAGATGAAGAGGTGTGTATATAATAATTTTACAATTATTGACTTTTGTGGGCTAGTTGATAATAAGTTAAATTTATATTTAATCTAAAGTGGGTTGCTTTAGGTTAATGTTAGGTTCGGCGAGTTGTTGACTTGATGCGTAACAACTCTGTTTCTGATTTTTGTTTTTTTGTTTGACGAGAAAATCGCGGTGAAAGCAAACTAGAAATTTCAAAATTTTGTTACTTTTTTGGGTGTTTTTGTTTCCACATTAGTTTTGTTTTTTTCAATCTTTGAAACAGTTGATTTTAGTGTGTAACCAAAGTCGTGTTTTTTTTAACAGTTGAAATTAGAGAAAAAGAAGTTCATGGTTCATGCTAATTGTCGAGTCTCTCTCTCTCTCTCCTAATCTACCTACCTCCACTCACAAATTCGAGACATGGAATCGATGAGATCAGAGGAAAGAGATATATTCGAATGCACGTTTCATTCGTTTACTCGAGAGAAATGTTTCTCTTTTATTAATTCTTGGAACTACGTAGCTTGCGCTTTTTGTTTAGGATGGTTTTTAAATTGTAAGAATTCTATTAAATCCGTTTTAAGTTTCAACTTTTAAGAGAAACAGAAACGAAAAGAAGAAGAAAAAACCTGAAGTAATAATGGTCACTAGAGCATTTCCAACGGAGTCTCTAACATAGTCTCTGGTTATTAGAAAAAAAAAAAAAGACAAAAGCAAGAGACAAAAAGAAAAACGTATCTCGGAGAAGAAACGAAGAAATGTTTTTTGAGAGACTTATCTGACACCTGTTTGACTATAATTGGTTGAGTATATTTTTACTAATTTAATGTTAAAATAAATAATTGTGATAAAATAAAAAGTAATAAAGTAATGCATGAAGAGACTTACCAAGAGATTTAACCGTTGTTGATGCTCTTAGTTTTTGAACTTGTACGGTGTAGCAGGAATAAATAAATTGACGACAAAAAAAAAACTATTATAAATCCTTATTAACGGATTAGCTAGAATCATCTACGAAATACCAATTAACATTTAGATTGCTCTTTCATTTGGTTCAAACCAAACACAATGTGGAAATAAATCTTTTGAGAGACGAGGAAATGAGATGCTTAGTTTACATTGTCTAGAACATTAATATCCCGTAATCTATGAAGCTATCTCTGAAACAAGCTCAATATGATGCCAAATCCCATGTTTATAAGGAAAGCATCTGATTGATTGGATTAGGGAACTGTCTGCCATGCATGCAATTTGTAAAAGATCAATGTACGTAGCTTGATTGAGGAAGACAATGATTGAACGGTAGCTTGTATTCCCAAGAAGTAATGCAAATGCCTCATGTCTTTCATGTTGTATTCACTACTATGTGAGACAATCCAAAACAATGATTTATTCAAGCTCTAAAGGAGCTTAATGATATATATTGAGACAAACAAATTGAAATAGCTCAATACAATTTATAAAGATCGAGATCATGAAATAAATACGGAATTTTTTTGTGCTTTGTCATTATATATAAGACTTGTTTTAGAGATGGTTTAACATTCCTAGCAAATTTAACGGCGGATATATAAACAATGAGGGTGAATCTAAAAACGTTTTTTGAAAATCCCGGATGACTATATTTGGGGATATCATCTAGTAATTGATTACTACAACGGTGTGTATCATGGAAATGTTCTGACCAATCAAAAGTTTATGGTAGACGCGGACGACCTCGATACAGTGATAAATTATGGTTGGATTGCAATAGTTGTATCACTTGTAAAAAGCGAAGTTAAAATATATAATAACTAGGAAAATCTATAATTTCTGAATGGTAGCGCAAATTAAGATAGTAATAGATAATCACATCAGAAACAGTAAAAAATTTGCCTACTTGTAACATCCTTCACATAAAAATATAAAATGGTTATTCTTACAAGGACAACAGATTTGTCATCCATTTCATAGTTTATAATTTTATTTATTACTAATGCTTCTCAATGAATACACAAAGCAAAATTTAGTACAATTAGGGAGCTTTAGAAAGCTTGTTGAGACAAACAAGACATATAAGATATAGTTTTGTGATACTATCATGGAAATCCGTGAAATTGGATTTTTGTATCGGACCATTCTTTGCCCATCCGTCTTCGCATCGGCGCACAGCCTCAAGGCCAGTTTGTATGCCGTTAGCATTTCTATACGGTTCTTCGCAAATGAATTTTTCGTTGCGGCTACCCTAGCCTTTTCGAAACTTGTGATCGCAAGCTTGAAGTTTCTCATGCAAGCATCGAGTCGTCTCTTCCCGATCGGACTAGTGTACTGGGATATATTACGGTTCATTTCCATATGTTCGAGTCCATATTCTGCTTGTCGTCTGTCATTGAATACCTGATAAGAAGTTTCAATCAAAAACCGAAATAATATAATTTTATCTAGACTTAGTATTACAAACTAATCATCTTATAACGTTACCACGATTCTAAACAGGTCATTGACGTTATTTGCTCGGGAATACTTAATGGTATCCATGCAGAAGTTCATGTCAGGTGTATCTTTGAAAAAAAGTTCTCTGTCTTTAAACGTCATCGCGTTTGCGGTTGGAAACGCAAAGAGTAGGACGCATAGTAGTAAGAACGATGAAAGAAATTTTGTGTGTGTGTTATTCGTATTCAGACCCGGCCCAGAGGGCAAGCAAGAGAAGCGACCGCTTAGGGCCTCAAATGTAGAGGGGCCTTTTTTAATTTAAATCATTGTTATAGATATATTTTTTAAAAAAATTATTAACGTTTTTTATAATAAAAGTATTTATAAGGCCTTTTTCAAACACTTTTGTAATGTTGGTGGGCCTCCTCTTGAGTCGAGGTTTGAATAATTCGAAATGTATGAACAAACATTTGGGTTTTTGTTTGATTTAAAGAAGCTAACATCGGCAAGTGATGATACTTTGAAAAAATCGTGTGAGAACCTGAAGATTTTTTTGACGCATGGTATGCATTCTGATATAGTTGCTGAAGATTTGTTTATGGAACTAAAAGTTCTGCGAGGAGGATTACCAAATGAGGTTCGCAAGCCTATCGAAGTGCTTGATGTTTTAAAAAGAATGGAGGGTTGCTATCAAAATACCGCAATTGATTATCGCATATTATTGACCATTCCGGTATCGGTTGCGACCGCAAAAAGAAGTTTTTCGAAGTTGAAGCTAATAAAGAATTATTTACGGTCTACCATATCACAAAAGAGGTTGAATGGGTTGGCTTTGCTATCGATTGAAACGGAGATGGTGGAAAAACTCAACTACGAGAGTTTAATGAATAATTTTGCAAACAAAAATGCAAGGAGGGCAATCTTTCAAAAATAAAGTTTTACTTTATTGTTGTTCTTATTTTCTTACAAACTATTTGGATTTATGAACGTTTTTATGATGTTTTAAAGTGTTTTTTTACTTATGTTGCTATTTTTATAATATACGAAAAGGACACTTTTTAAAAAACTTGCATAGGGCACCTACAAACATTGGACCGACACTGTTCGTATTGCGGCCATATTGAGAAACGAAAGGTGTTTTTTTTTTTCAATCATTTACTTATATTTTTTTATTGAGAGAGCTAATAATGGTAATAAAAATAAATGGATGAGATTCCTTAAAGGACTTTGCATGGTAGAACATTAAAATAGTAACAACTAGAGATCGTCAACGCGTTGCATATGAAGTAATTTCTACCTTATTGACTAATTGTATATTTAATACTCCCTCTGGTTTTAAAAGAATGGTGTTTTGGATTTTTTCCTTGTTTTTAAAAGATTAATTTACATAAATTTGATATATATAGTAATTAATTATTTAGGTTATTAAACTGAACAGTTGTAGCAAATTATTAGACATATATATTTAATGTTATATGAAAAATAAAAAAAATTATCCGTTCATAAAATTACAACATATAAAAGACATTTTTTTTGGCACAAATCCCTAATTTGTATGTTTGTATTAATATTCACTATGATTTTTTGACAAAAATGATTGGTCGTCTTTTTCTTGCATCAAACATTTTTTTTTTAAAGAAAAATATTGATTAGAAAAGTTGTAATATGTTTTTGACTCTAGCTAGACATTTGCATCATCTCAACAAAGATGCATTACAAAGATGTTAGATTACATCTTTGTTTTTATTTTATTAGAAGTTTGAATCTTAGTGAAAGAATAACTGATGCTTTATAGTATTTTTGTCTCATTTTTATTTTATTTTTAACATTGATTCACTGGTTAAGTGATTAATTGATTTATGTCCAATACAAATTGTATTAATTGCATTAGGGGATGGTGGGAAATTGGTTTGAAACTGTGAGGGCTTTCAACAAAAATATTAATTCAAAAAGATTCTAAAATAAGAGAATTTTCATGATATGCCACTCTTGGGATGTCACTTTACAGTTATGTCATCGTTTGAAAATCTTTGCAAGAATGCAATCTTTTTTTGAACTTAACTTTTATATTTTTTGGGTTTGGATACTATTTTATATTTAGGGTATAGTTTTTAAGGGTAGATTTTAAGGTTTGGGTTTTGAGAGAGAAATTTTTATTATAATAATTTTGTATTTTTCTGTAAAAGGTGACATGTTTGGAATAAATTTTCAAGGGTGGCATATTTGGAAAAAATATTTTCAAAGGTGGCATGTTTGTAATTCCTCCTTCTAACAATCTTTAAACTCTTATAATCATTTTTTCACAACATTGTTTTTTGTTTTTATTTTTTTTTATGTTACGTTTAAACACAAAACCACAATTATTTATATAAAAACAAAACTTTTAATTTTTTTGTATATTATATTTTTAGATTTAATAAACAAAATATCTATTTGAAAACAACACATTTAATTGTTGGAATTAGCTATTAAATTATTGGTATAATTGTTAAGTTATTAAAAAAATATTTAATTTTTCTTTTTTATTTATTAAATAAATTAAAAGACAAATGTCAAAAGAGTAGATGACACATGACATCCTCTCATGACTTGAGTTTAGGTAAACCTTAAAATATTATATAGATATGATGTAGTCATGAAGAAAATATTTAGATAAAATACAAATTTAAAGTGAAGAAATATAAACAAATCTAAAGTTTTTTTTATGATGATTCATAAAAAAAAGATTAGAAACAAGTAAAGTCTAGCAATAATAATTCATAAAGATCCAAAAAGATTGTCTAAATAGCAAATATAAATTCCAAAAATAAACTCAAACTAAAATGTAAGCACCAATGAAGTATAATTAAAATTAAAATTTTGAAAACAATAAGCATGTTTTTGTTCTCGTAGCTAGCCATAGAAGTTGATGTGGTATAAGTTTTAACCACTTAACCAACTTCATGTAAGTGCGCATCAATCACAATTAGTATAGATTAGGGATCGAATCCACGAAGACTTGTGTAACGCCCGCAAACCAAATAATAGAAATTTGGTACGTGTGTCGATCGACACAAGGGGTGTGTCGATCGATACGGCGTATTACGGGTCGGTTTTGGTTCGGTTTAATTGTCGATTGTTGGTGCGGTTTAGGGATTTAAAACCCTAAGTCTCAAGTTTATAGTCGGAGGAAGCCGTATTTTTCAGAGAGAAGAGGCAATTAGAGAAGATAAGAGAGATTTTGAGAGAGATTGAGATTGTTAGTGAATTCGAGAGAGAAAGTGAAGGATTGTGGCTCGTTTAGTCCGTGAAAGGTCCTAATCTCGTGGTTGTCTCTGTTGTTCGTGGCCAGTCTCGTTCTCGTTGCTTCCCTATCCAAATTCTTTGAGGTGAGTGCGTGATCATTGACTTATCTGGGTAAACGAGACGATAATTGCGGTGAATTTGGGTGTTAATCATTGATGATGTTATTGTGTGATTCCTAGATGTTTTTCTCTATGTTATTGTTGTGGTTTGTTGTTGTGTGATCACATGTTCGACTCGACGGCGGATTAAAAGGAAACCAGAGAAGAGAAGGTTCGGTTTCGGGGTTCTGCAGTCTGTGTCGATCCACACTCTGTGTGTGTGTCGATCGACACAGAGTTGAGTCGTGTGTCGATCAACACGGTGCTGGTGTTGATCGACACATAGTGATTTTTGCTGAGTAAATTGTTGTTCAATACGTATAGAACTGATAGCTTAATTGTTGCTTGAATTGTTAGAATTGACATATCGTTATGCATGTGTGTATAGTCAGTAGGCGGGATGACCGTCTCACTAAGTATTTGTTAAATACTTACGCAACTCTTTTTCCAATGTGTAGCAGTTAAATGAAAAATGTGATCGCGGAATCATGGCATAGGAAGAGAATGATTAGGGATATTTTATGTGATTTATTTTCCTAGTAGATACTGGTGTTTAGGTTGCTAGAATTACATGGTTGGTTTTGCTGAATTCTGGAATTATTTTTTTTGGTTAGAATTAGTTATTGGAGTTATTTTATTTATGTTTTCTGTTGGTTTGTTGTTTGGAATTAATCGTTGAGAATGAATAATTATGAGATTATTAATTCGGATTAATTAATAAAAAAAAACAAAAGCTTGGTTGTTTCAACTTGTATACCACACTACAAATTGTAATGAATAAAATAAAGCTTGAACAAAATATGGTTTGGTCTTTTGTGTGTTTGTGAATTAACACGGATGCAATATGAAATATAAACTAAATTCAATAGAAAAACGTTAGGACTTAGGTAATTTGCAGAGAATCATGCAACAATAACGACTGATTTAATCTAGGGATTTTAGATACACCGGACCGTCTAGAACTCAAAACGCAAATGTATGGTCTTTCCACTTTTGTAGCTCCAACCACTATTTTTAATCACCCTAATAGACTCAACTTTCAATGGTTATTACAAAGTGAAAACACGCATAAAATAGATCAAGTTCTGATAAAGTTCACCAAACTTCTTAACTAACCTTTCGAATTGTAAAGACGTTTGGCTCATCGAATACTAGTTCAGGCAATATAAAATCTTTTGGAGAATATATTAACCTAAGATCTGATTGCTAAATGCGCGGTAAAAAATTCATACATAGAGAGCAAGTAAAGATGAAGACTCTATTGATATCCTTATACAATCATTAATCAATTATCGAATTATGAAGCTCATTGAAAACCTAAAACCTAACAAGTGAAGTAATGAGATGGTACATGAAAAACAGTAAATAGATGATGATAAAATTTATTAGAATAGTAAAGGGTAGAAGATTCTTCTCTATATCGAAGTACAAAGCGAGATCATCTACCGAAAGTTCCTAAAACACAAGTCTATGATGAATCCCCAAAGTAAGGAATTGTGGTTGCTCTCTATGAATAAAAACTCTATTATTCTTGGCACACCCTAAAACAAGAGGCTAAAAACAAGTATATATAGGTCTAGGATATTTTAGGGCTTCACTTCACGCAAAAACGTCTTTTTGGTCGAAACAACCAAATATTCGACAGTCACACCGGACATAATTTTGTGTCCGGTGTTTGGGCCAAATGTTCTTTGCCTTGAGCTGGCAATGGTCACGTGCACCGGTCAAAGCTTCGTCCGGTGTTTGACTCCTTTCTGTACTTGCTTCATTTCCGAGGCAGTTTGACATGTCTTAAGTAAATCAAGTGTATCTTCTTTCTCACAGCTTCAAATTAGATAATTCCAACTATATTCGAAATCTGACTCAAAGGTCTTGAATGTAGCCAAGGTTCATCAATTTCTAAGTTGGTTTGATCTTTCACATGTAGCCAAACTTCATGCTCTTTAATGCTATCCAACTTGATAAAATGTGATAACTTGAGAAATCTTTGGCTTGGACTAAGTCTCCGGCTTGTAGAATTTGTTGTAGCTTATATTACACCTCTTTAAGCTCTTTGTGCTCTATTTTTATGAATTTCCCTGTTAAAACTCTAAAACTACACATACGAGGAAAAACTACATCTTTTGGTGTAAAACCTTATTAAAATACTTAGAAAATGCATTGAAATAAATAGTAAAATAGGTAAAATATGGACTATAGCAGAAGTAGAATCAAACAATCTTCTCTTCAATCCTATGAAATCAATGTCCAAAACAACAATAATATGAGAAACTGAAATGACTATGTATACTAACATAAAACACAAGACTTTAGATTACCTTATATCTAGGATTACTAAGAGGTCCAAAGTTATTTAGGATTCTTCTACAAGATTGAGGTCTTCAAACTCTGCAAAAATACACACAATAAGTTACCAGATTGTTAAATTTACACATATCACATATTAACATAAATTATAAGTGAAGAAACATACCCTCCAAAGACTCAATTTTAAAAAGTATTTGAGCATTTGTAACCATTTTGAATTTATATCTAATGTCCTGTTTCATCCACTGATCCGTACACACCAACACCTTAATCATTTAGTGAGTTAAAAATCTCCTATATGGATCCAAGCTCCTACCACTAGTGCTAAAAACACTTTCATATGCAATAGAAGACACTTGCATTGCAAAACCATCCTTAGCAATATTGCCTAACACTGGATACTTGGAGCTTTTAACCTTTGACCAAGACATGACATCAAAATTTATTCCTTCTATCAAATCTGGATTCTCAACTGTTTCTTTCAAGTAGGCTTCCAACTCATCTTTTGAGTCCTTAAGTCCCATCTCATTTAGCATGTACTTGTACCTCTGATATCCAAATTCATCATCAACATCCATTTTCTCCATTGACTACTCTTGACTACACTGAGATGATTGAGTAGTAGACTGAGAACTACTTTCACCAGTCGATTATTTCCCATAGGTGGCACTGTATTCAATGAAAAAACTACGTAGAAGAGTACTCACTAGCTCATTCATTGTTAAAGCTTCTACTGAGTCTTTTCCATAGAGCTAATCAAAACACAACCTAGCAAACTGCATCTTCTTCCTTGGATCAAATACAATGGCTATTATCAACATTTTGTTTATATTCTTCAGACCATCCCAATACTTATCAAACTTATTAAGCATCCCAGTCGCCTTAGGCTTCAACTCAGAATCAATATTATGAGTTAATGCCACTAGATTTGAGGCTATGTCTACTATATCACCATAGCACTTAAATGAGTTCGGAACAGTACAAGTTGAGACTATAAATGTTGTGTTGTAAAAGATGATAAGGAACCTATACAACCTTTCTACAACATTCTAGTCTAAAATATGAGGGGATCTAACCCTTTTGCTTCATTATCAAACTATAGAAAGAATTTATTGTATAGCTTATCTCCATCCCCCATCTGATTGAATGCTACCCTAAACTTTAAGTGCCCTTGTGAACATCAGGTATGTTAAGTTCCACATAGTTTTAACATCTAATGGCAAGCTACCTTTAATGATCTTTCCTGAATCTACCTGAAGCTTAAATGACTTTAGCCTATTAATGGAGGATCTAATGTAAGAGACCACATTATGGATGGTACTCACACTAGGACCTACTGCAACAAATCCATCCCTAACAACCAAATTATTGATGTGAGCACTACATCTTATATGCATAAACTCTCCATCTAGGACTAAAGAATCTGGTAACAACAACCTATAATGGCTCTGAAACTTACTCAAAGCATTGGTGTTAGATGTTGCATTATTTGTACTTATACATAACCTGTTCTTTATTCCCTAATCAGCCAAACAGTCTATAAGAACATTTGAGATTGTCTTACCTTTGTGATATGTGATGTACTTAAACCATATGATAAGTTTCTTCAACCTCCAAGTTGCATCAATATAATGAGCATTGATGACAATATAACTTGCATATGTTTATATCAATATTAACGAACACCATTAGTAATCAGACAATAGTGAATAAGTCAGTAATAACAAAGAAAAATAAGACGCTTACATGTTGTCTCAGCACACCAAATGTCTGTTGTCAATGAAATTCTTTGATTGTTAGCAGTGAACCAAGCCTTTAGAGCTTCTTTCCTCTTCACATACATCTTAACAATATCTCGTGATGTTGTTCTTCTTGAGTGAAGCTTGTACAAGTTAACCTACATGTTTACACAAAAATATTTAGTTATAGAAGAATATCATAGACATGATTATGTAATAACAATTATATATATAGGTAGTTGTGTTTACGTTGTTGCAGAAGTGTTTCCAAGCCACACTTTCAATGAAAGTCATTGGCAACGGTCCTAGCACAAACATCTCATTTGATGCTTCTAAGATAGGTTCATGAACTTTTACAACTTTGAGTTTACCTTCTTTATTTATAATTGGTTGCTTATTAGCTTGACCATAAAATTAAGCCATGTGTTCCTTGCACGATTTATAATGATTGGCTAGGTTTGTGGTCCCTTAGCTAGCAATACATGAGACTTCATTTTTGCAGTAATGACATACACATCTGTCACGAGACTTCTCTATTCTTGTGAAATGTGCCCACACATGAGACTTTGAAGGAAGTATCCTCTTAATTTAGTTTGGTTGAGAGGTAACTGCACTTGTTCCATCTGTTTCTTTCTATTGTCTTCTACTGTCTACAGTGAGATTCTCTTGTTGTTGATTTCCTTGTTGATAATTCTCAGGTTCTACATTGTCTTTGTTCATGTTCTCTTTGAAATTCCCAAATGATGATGACCCCATCTGAAAATAAGAACCATATATTATAAAGACAAATAAAAAACAAACAAATGAACATTATCATTATAAATTAACATCACTTTGAATGAAAATCAAATATGAAACAAATAAGAATCAAAACATGCAACTCAAACAAAGAAGAATCACACCAAAGCCGAAATAAACATCGTAAATCTACTAATTTAAACTCTTTTACATATTCATATTAGAAAACTTGGATAATCAAACATGACGAATACAAGAACACAATACGAACCTGAGATTGGTTTCCTGAAGTTTAAAACAACGGAGAAGATGATAAATCGAGTTTAAATTTGAGATTTGAGTTTGATATCATATATATATATATATATATATATATATATATATATTGGAGATTTAGGGATTTCTGCTTAAGGTTTCATCACTAACTTCATATCGAATAAGGAATTCAAAAATTTTGAATGATATTCACACCGATATTTACTCGATTGTCTCTGGTTAGATTAGGGTAAGTCGATGATTTGGCTAAAGGTAAGGTTAGGGCTGTCAAATGGTCTGGTCTGACCATGGGTTAGCCCGGTCCATAATGTTATTGGGCTGGTATGGATATGCCCGTATATAAAACGGTATGAATGGTCCACTTACAAATTTGCCAGTGGTCTATATGGTCTTAAACCATATGGACATTGCTCGGCCCAAAAGACTTAATTAAAAACCTTGGTTAAATTAATTTGGGGAAAAATCAAATATTTCTCAAAAACAATTTTATCGGGGTTTTCTCTTCTTTTTCTTCTTCGATCTAATAAAACTTCATTGATTCATCGATTCACCGTCCTCCGATCATACATTCCGCCGGAGCTTGAGCTTTCCATTAAACCCTTCTCAAGGGTCGTCACTCATCTCAACGATGTTCACTCTTATATTCAGTGGGTTTCTTTGATTGAGTAGCTTCCATCAATTCTCAACATGTAGCTTCCAACGATTCTCTACTTGTTATTCTATTATTCTTCAACGGTTCAACCTGATAAAAAGATTCATCGATTCTCTACTTGAAGGTACCAATTTCTCACTTTGTTTAAGTTCTTTCTTTGATTATATTCATGTATATGTCAAATCTACATTCGAGAAATTTTTTGATCAGGATTCATATATCGAATATATATATTTGGGTTAGTTTCAAAATATATGCTTGTCCAATGTGTAAAGCAGGAGTTGGATTTTGATTTTATGAAATTTTGTTGGTTTTCGTGATATCAAGCGTAGTGTTTCACAAACAAACATTGTTTTTATTGATTGTATGTTTGGAACACTAATTTGGTATATAATTGATGTCAATGTATAAGGGATAAAATCATAGATGTTTGTATTGTAAAGAAATGGTTTAATAGCTTGGTTTTTGACTAACAATGAATCATATAGGTATTGTACCTTTACTAGAGCTTATGATCCTCACTTCTATAATAATAAGCTTTGTATTGATTTAAATTTTTTTTTTTTTGGAATCTGTTTCGATGATTGCAAGTTTTGTCTAATTGTTCATAATGAATTTTAAAACTCCAAATTCAATGGATGAAGAAAACAACTTTGCTCTTGATGATATGGATCATGGAGATAATCATGAGTTGAATCAGGACATTGAGATGGTACTTCCTGAAACTGGTACTTTAGTTGGAAAACAATAAGGTATCAGACTTTCTACTACAAGTAGTTCAAGTAGACTTTATGCTAAGTGTTGGAAAAGTTCATACCAAGAAGGAAATATCCTAATGGTAAAAACTGATGTTACCTGCAAAATTTGTGATAAGCATTATTGTGTGAATTTGGTTCGAAATGGATCTAATACTATGAATTGTCATATGAATAATTATCTAAGTACACCATGAACTACACCTAGAAGTAGTATTAGAAAGCTGGATATGATGGTGTTCTGAGAAATGATAGCAGTGGCTTTAATTCAACATAATCTCCCATATTCATTTGTTGAGTATGAAAGGATTAGAGAGGTTTTTACATATGATAATCCTTTTATCGAGTTTTGAAGTAGAAATACAGCTGCGACAGATTGTTACAAGAATTATGAGAAGGAGAAAACAAAAGCTTAAGGAAATATTGAGTAATATCAAGGATAGAATTTGTTTAACCACTGATCTTTGGCGAACAATAACCATAAAAGGTTATATTGGCTTGATATCGCATTATGTTGAAAACAATGATCTTATCTTTCTGTGGATTCTTACCTCCGCGTACAAGTATTGCAATAGCTATGAAGCTTGTAGTGTTGTTAAAGGCTTTGGGAATGGAGAAAAAACGTTCTCAATAACCGTAGACAATGCTTTTGCTAATGTTAGCATGCAAGCTATATTAAGGAGAAAGCTACAAAAAGATTTGGTATGCAATGGGAATTTTTTTCACGTTAGATGTTCTGCACACATCTTGAATTTGATAGTGCAAGACGGATTAGCCATGGTTGGTGGAACGTTGAATAAAATCAGGGATAATGTTAAGTATGTAAATGCATCTCCGTGTATGGAAAATATGTTTCAAACTGTATGGAGACACTTGGGTTTTAAGCTAATGCAAGTCTTGTTTTAGATGTCTCTACTCGTTGGAACTCCACTTATCTAGTTGGGAAGAATTTTGTGACATATATACTTGCAATTGTTGTAGTTCTTGATCCAAAATTGAAATTTACATTTCTAAATTATTGTTACAATACTTTAGATCCATCGACTAGCAAGTCGAAGGTGACTCGTGTGCGTAGCAAAATGGTTAAACTTTTTAGAGCTTATAAGTGAAACACAAGCAACAATATCGCAACCACTTCACAAGTTTCCCGAAAGGACATTCCGTCAGGATACGATGTAAGATAGTTTTAATCTTGTTTCTACTTTAAGCTGCATTGTAGATTCGGTTAGTGAATGTTATCTTGTTTGTACTTTAAGTTACATAGTAGTTCTGGTTAGTCTTCTGTTTGAACTTTAAAATACTTGAATGTGAAGTGAGTTAAATTTGAGCGTCACTGAAATTTGGTATTAGACTTGGACTTGTGACACATGCATATTATGTTTACGCATGCATATTACACTATGAAGTTACCTAGTCGCATTGACATAAGTCTTGTGTATATTTGCTTTTGTCCTACTGAAATGTCTCTTTTTGCTGCTCATTGTTAGAGGTTTTATTCTTACTATTCTCAAAAGACGGGTGGTAGTGGAAATCACCGTTAAATACATATTTGGATGAGCCTGTATTGGATAAATTGGGCATAGGACGGGTACCCTGAAATTTTGAAGTACTCGGTACCCGACCAAACTCTAATGGGTATTTAAAAAAAAAGCCTCGTACCTGACCAGCTAAAAGCGAGTACTCTATTAAACGTGTACCATGTAAAAAAATCGCTGACTCGCCGGGTACCCGACCCTTTACCCTTACACGATGATTACAATGTAATTTATTTTATAAACTATCATATTAAAAAAATTATGTACCAAAAGATGAATATTCATTACAAAAAAAACAAGAGAATTCTTCTAATATGCAACACATACTATTATTAATGACAATCTTGTGGTACAAAATTCATGTTGCGAGGATCATTCAACTATTATATTGTCATGTTTTGAACGTATTATTAAAAAATAAATATTTTAACTCAAATGCTATACTATATACCGTAAAATTTACTTTATAATTAACTTTATGAAATATTAGTGATACAAAACAAAAGTATTTACAAACCGGGTAACAAATCGAGTAACGTGACAAGTAAGAAGACGGGTACCGAGACAGGTAGTTAACAAAAATATGATACTGATACCCGACCCTTACCCGCGGGTAATACAATTATAATACCCTTTACCCAACTCGGAAGTCACGGGTACCCTATTTTTCGAGACGGGTACGAGCCGGTAACGGGTAAGAGACGGGTAACGGGTATCTATGTCCAGGCCTATTGGATATGGTTAACTTTAGAAGTTTGGATGTGGTGGCAGAATGGAAAGACAATTCAAGCCGTTTTGAAGTGTTGGCGTTAATGGCTTGCGATGCTCCTAGCATTCCTATAACAAGTCGGGATCATCCTTTAGTATAGGTAATCGTGTTCTCAATAAATATAGGAGTTGCCTCTTACCTACAAATGTTCAAGCTTTGATATGTGCAAGAAGTTGGTTCCGGGGATTTCAAAAAATTTGTAAGAATTCTTCGTTTTATATGCATATTGTAGGTGATGAGTTCAAAGTTCTAACTACATTGTTTTGCATATTGTAGGTAATGAGTTAGAGTTTATTGAAGAGGGAGAGGAAAATACATTGTGATGAGTTCGAGTTTGAGTGTTTTTACTTGTTTCCTTGTCTTGTTTGGTTACATTAAGTTGTTACTATTGTGAGAGAGATTTTTTATCATTTGTGTTAAAACCATGAAGTTAATACCGTGTAAATATTTTATTGTGTTTTGATCCGACTTCTTTTCTTTTTCTTCTTCTTGTCCTGATTTTGGTGCTTTTTTGGGATTTTGATCTCTAAACTATCTTTTGGTTTCTTAGTCAATCTAAGATCGATTAAAACACAAACCAAATATCATGTTTAAAAGTTAATTTTAATTTTCTATTGAATTGGAATATCCATCATACATATACAGTTGCTTAATATAAAAAAATTTAAACCATTACCTAGTTAATCAAGGTGATTACAAAAATAATGGACGTGCACATAGAATAGATTGGGCTGTCCGTGGTCAGGCCTATCTAAACATAGTCCTTATTAGTCTTGATCTTGTTTTGGATCATTGCCCATAACGGACCGATCAGTCATAGCCCATAAATCAAATGGTGCATTTGAACATGCTCAATTTGCCGCGGACGGATCATTTGGCAGCTCTAGGTAAGGTAAGTAAATTTAAGAGATGTGACTTTGTTCGGATTTAAGTTTGGTTATTGGATAATATTCGATCCGAACCGAACCGAACAGCAAATTCAATTCAAATTAAAATCAGTGAGTTAAATGAGCAGATCCATACTCGATACGAACAGCCCGATTTCGGTTGAATCCATGTTCGGATTTTGGATTCAGATAATTTGCCCACCCTTTTATATTTTTGAGGATATCGTCAATTCGTGATATGAAGAATTGAATTTCCCAACTAAAAAACGAGAAAGAGAAAAAAAAAAGAATCCATTGAGTCAAAGCTGGGTTAGGATACACGAATCCTCACATCCAAACAGATCTCATCATCGCCTTGAAGACTTGTTCGTCGCTGAATTTCAATTCTCTGCAAATTCTTTGAAAGAATGGATTACGACTTCACGAACAAATCTGGTCCTTCCCCCTACGGTCGACCTATGTACGGAACCGCCTCTCCTTCTCCTTCTCCTTCTCCGGCATCTACTCACCCTATGTACGGGTACCCTAAGATCGGTCAACAAACCCAACCCTTCTTCCCTCCGCCGGAGAGAAACTCGTCGTTTCAACATAACTCTCCTCCCTTCCCTTCTCCTTCCTCCTCTTCTTCATGTTAGTCTGCTCTGATCTCTAATTTTGATTCTCGAGTTAGGTTTTCGCGAATTGATTTTGTGTTTTCTTTGCAGCTGGATTGGGAATCAAGGTGACTCTGAAGCCTGAGTATCGTATTACTCCGCCGGTAAGATTGATAGTTTCTTCCTCTGTGGAATTTAGATTCAGATATGAGAGGTCATGCTCGAATTTCTACTGCTCGATCTTTAGTTTTTGGAATTTAGGTTTAGATATGAAGTACTAGTGAGGCAGATATATTCATGGACTGTAATTGAAATGTTGCAGCCTCAGTTGTTGCCTCGAGTTGGAGATATTCATCGGAGCAGTTTTCAGTTCGATTTCGGTCTAGAGAGGAAAGTTCTTGCAGAGGCAGAGAAAGAAAACCCTGATTGGAGTAAATTTGGAACCGAGAATCCACCGCCTAAATTCCCTGAACCAAAACCTTCAATGGTAAGTCTCCCTCAAATTTTGCATAACTTGTTCTATGGAAAGATTCTCTAGCAAGAACAAGTGTGGATGGGAATTTAGGTCAATGTTAGATTGTGTATTACAGTGTATGATCCTTGGACTTACCGCTAGCTCTATCCGGCACTGACATATTATTAACGAGGGATTACAATGCAGGGTGTAGATCCTGTTGTGATGAAATATGCTGGGCTGAACCGTGAAGCCGTCAACATTGCTGTTGCAAACTATGGTGATAATCCCACAAAGGTGTGCTATATATCTTGTTCCCTTCTTTTATGCATTCTATTCATGTATTTACTAAGAGCTACACAGATTCTAAAAAGTGGTTATAGTCCTCGAATAGTTTAAAACGAGGGTAAAGCGCTGGTTAAATTGGTGGATGCCTTTGAACCAGTTGGAGAATCTAATTACAGTCTGTGATTTCCACTTTCTGCGTTGCAGGTTCAGGAATTTGCAAATGGATTTACAGCGATACGAGAAATGGGGTTTCCAACAAACGCAGTTGCAGATGCTCTCTTCGTTTTTGAGAACGACACTGAGAAAGCATTGGCACATTTGCTCCATGGTTCCTCTTGAATGTGCTTTCAACTGTTGTTCCATACTTCATAAGTAAACATCAAATTATATACACAAAGGATAAATATTTGGGTTTTACTTGTGTAAATGTTTGATTTGCTTTGGAGAAGATAAACTTTCGTTTGTGAAAATATATATTTTACTGCTTCCATTTAAAAAGGGAGATTTTACTGTCAACTCGTC
Source organism: Draba incana (assembly GCA_963576765.1). NCBI lineage: Eukaryota > Viridiplantae > Streptophyta > Magnoliopsida > Brassicales > Brassicaceae > Draba > Draba incana. The sequence goes on along the minus strand of OY755203.1, from coordinate 28,921,504 downwards.
AATAAAGTGGAATTAACAAACAAATTGGCGACTAGGAAAAAAAAAAGATGGGTGAGAAAAGCTCTCTAGCGGCTAGGGTTTTGGGTGATAACGATTCGATGATGATGGACGCTGCGGACAAGGCAAGACCACCGGAACCACCAGATAAGTCTGGTACGTGGGCGTCGAAGGTGACAGGGATGAGTGTGGGTGGTAGACCGGTGCCGGAAGTGTTGTTAGCGGAGGAGTTTGTATTAGAGAGGATGAGTGTGACGTTCCCAAATGGAGAAGAAGGAGAACCCGAGAACACTATCGGGAAGGAGGTTTTGGATGCTATGAACGGGATGTGGAAGAATTGTATGGTGGTGAAAGTGCTTGGAAGACACATTCCGATTGCGGTTTTAACCAAGAAACTTAGGGAGATGTGGAAGCCGAAGGGAACAATGTACGTGTTGGATCTTCCTCGTCAATTCTTTATGGTGCGGTTTGGTGAGGAGGAGGAGTATCTATCGGCTCTTACAGGAGGTCCGTGGAAGGCCTTTGGGAGTTATCTCATGGTGCAAGCATGGTCACCGGATTTCGAACCGATGAGGGATGATATTGTCACTACGCCGGTGTGGATTCGGTTATCGAATATTCCGGTTAATTTCTACCATAAAACGATCTTGATGGGGATCGCGAAGGGTTTAGGAAAACCGCTGCGAGTGGATGCGACGACTTTGAATTTTGAACGTGCTAGATTCGCCAGAGTCTGTGTTGAGGTCGATCTACGGAGGCCGTTGAAAGGTTCGGTGATGATCAATGGGGAACGTTATTACGTTGCTTATGAAGGCTTATCGAATATATGTTCAAAGTGTGGTATTTATGGCCATCTTATTCATGGGTGTCCTTTGTTGGTGCAAACAAGAATGGCGGAGGAGGAATCGGTAAGAGAGAAGACATGCTCTCCTGGTACACACCGGCGAATTGCCCATCGGAAAAATTGCAGGTGACGGAGGTTTTTCAACCGGTTCCGGTACGGAGACAGAGGAGAATGTAGAATGTGTCGGTCAAACCGGTGGTATTTGCGGCAAGTGGATCAAGGTTTAATGCTCGACGAGACTCTCGGGAGATTTCGTTGAACAATGATTGTGGGAATATTAAATTGGCTAATAGTTTTGGAAACTTGATGGAGGAGATTACGGAATCTGTAGGAGGGAAAGGGGATTTGGTTAATGGAGCAAATAAGGAAAATCAACAAGTTGTCTCTCTGCGTATTAATGGCACAGAGATGAGAAAAGATCGTGCATCTATGGCTACAGGAGGGAAGGAGAAGAAGACTAATGGGCCAAATGGGAGAGGTTTTATGAAGGGTAATGGGCCTGTTAATTCTGTTGGTGCTAATGGACCACGTTTTAAACAAAAACAAAACCAACCCATGAGGGGTTTGGTTTTTGGTCTAGTTCATGAGAAATTAACATTGTCGTCTTCAGGCAAGCGGCTCCAGATCGATAATAACGATGATGGGGGAGCTCGGGGCATTAATGTGGATAAAAATGGAAATAATTATGTGGAGACGGGACTGGTTGCGTTTGATGGAGATGGATATAGTCGTAACCAATTGGCGTCAGAGGAGATAGTAACGGCACTAAATGAAAGAGCGGGTAATGGAGCCTCTCCGCAAGACTCGGAAAAGTCGGTGGTGGCATAACATAATGCCCCGGTAGTTCAGTGGACGATTATTAATTTGATCATGATGAATTTTTTATTTTGGAATTTCCGGGGGGCGAATAAACCCAATTTTCGAAGATCGATACGTTATATGCTCAAGAGATTTAACACGGATATTTTGGCGGTTTTTGAGACGCACGCAGGTGGTGATCGAGCGATGCGGATTTGCCAGGGTTTGGGGTTTGAAAACTCTTTTCGGGTTGATGCTATTGGTCATAGTGGAGGTTTATGGCTATTGTGGAGAACACATGTTGGAACGGTCACGATTGTGGAATCGACAGGACAATTTATTTATGCTATAGTTGGTGATGGTATGGAGAAAATCCACCTAGTGGCTGTTTACGCAGCGCCAACGGTAAGCCGACGAAGTGGGCTTTGGGATAGGTTGAAGAATGTTGTGCAAGGTATTGATGAACCGTTGGTTGTGGGTGGAGATTTTAATACCATTCTACGGTTAGATGAGAGAACCGGAGGTAACGGGAGATTATCTTTGGATTCACTGGCTTTTGGAGAATGGATGAATGAACTATCTCTTATAGATATGGGATTTAAAGGTCACAAGTACACTTGGCGTAGAGGGCGAGTGGAGAGCAATTATGTTGCTAAAAGGCTTGATCGGGTTTTGTGCAACGCGCATACAAGATTAAAGTGGCAAGAAGCGTCGGTGCTACATCTTCCATTTTTATCTTCGGATCATACTCCCCTATACGTACGTTTGTCTCTTGAGAGTCATGGTGATCCGCGACGAAGGCCTTTTCGATTTGAAGCAGCTTGGTTAACTCATGGTAGTTTCAAAGAGATGTTGAAAGAGTCGTGGAATATGGAAATATCGACTCCTCAAGCGTTGGATAGACTACGGTTAAGTCTAGAACGTTGGAACCGTGAGGTTTTTGGTGATGTCCATGATCGAAAAGAGAAGTTATTGAGAGAGATTAAAAGTGTCCAAGAGTTATTGGAATCTTCGCAGACGGATGATCTTCTGAGTAAGGAAGTTTTGTTGTTAAATGAATTTGATGTGGTTTTGGAGCAAGAGGAAGTGCTTTGGTATCAAAAATCCAGGGAGAAGTATATTGTCTTAGGAGATAGGAATACCAAGTACTATCACACGTCTACGGTGATTCGGAGACAGACGAATCGGATTGAGATGTTAAAGGCTAATGGTGAGAGATAGGTTTTGGATGCTAAGGAGCTTGAGGTTATGGCGGTTGATTACTATAAACGCTTGTATTCGATGGAAGATGTTGAGCCTGTAGTGGAGTATCTGCCAAGGGAGGGATTTGATGAACTAACTCGTGCAGAGGTTACTAAATTGCAGGAGCCTTTCACGTCTCTAGAGGTAGAGAAATCGGTCAGAAGCATGGGCCAATATAAGGCACCCGGACCAGATGGTTTTCAACCGGTTTTCTATCAACGATGTTGGGATGTTGTCGGGGACTCAGTGCAGAGATTTATCCTTGAATTCTTTGCTTCGGGTGTGTTACCAGATGGGATCAATGATGCGTTATTGGTGTTAATTCCGAAAGTGGTTAAACCAGAGAGAATAACACAATTTCGCCCCATCAGCTTGTGTAATATTTTGTTTAAGACCATTACCAAAGCGCTAGTGATGAGGATGAAGAATGTGATTTCGAAATTAGTTGGACCGGCACAATCTAGTTTCATTCCAGGTCGGTTGAGTGCTGATAACATTGTTGTGGTTCAAGAGGTGGTGCATTCTATGAGGCGTAAAAAAGGTAGAAAAGGGTGGATGCTCCTTAAGTTAGACCTTGAAAAGGCATATGATAGAATAAGATGGGACTTTTTGGAGGATACGTTGAAATCGGCCCGGTTTCCGGACACGTGGGTTTCGTGGATTATGTCTTGTATGACGGGACCGTCTATGAATGTTATGTGGAATGGGGAGAAGGCTGAAGCTTTTCAACCGTTACGAGGGCTTCGTCAGGGAGATCCATTGTCTCCTTATTTGTTTGTGCTCTGCATGGAGCGTTTGTGCCATTTGATTGATCACTCTATTATCTCAGGAGATTGGAAGCCGATAACTTTATCCACTGGTGGGCCAAAGTTATCTCATGTCTGCTTTGCAGATGATCTCATTTTGTTTGCGGAGGCATCTGTTTCACAAATTCGAGTGATTTGGCGGGTGTTGGAGAGATTCTGTACTGCTTCAGGCCAGAAAGTAAGTCTTGAAAAATCTAAGATCTTTTTCTCGAAGAAAGTTAGTCGGGATCTCGCGAAGAGGATAAGTGATGAGAGTGGTATCAAGACTACAATGGATCTTGGATGCTATCTTGGTATGCCGGTGCTACAAAAGAGAATTAATAAGGATACATTTGGGGATATTCTTGAGAAAGTGTCATCTCGTTTGGCGGGTTGGAAAGGAAGATGTTTGAGTTTGGCTGGTCGGATCACTTTGACTAAGGCAGTGCTCTCGTCAATCCCGATTCATACGATGAGTACAATTTCATTGCCGAAATCAACACTTGCGGAGCTGGATAAGATCTCGTGAACTTTTGTATGGGGAAATGGTCAACACTTGATTAATTGGCAACGAGTGTGCTTACCAAAAAAAGAAGGAGGTTTGAGTATTCGTTCGGCGGAAGAGATGAATAAAGCGCTCCTATCTAAAGTTGGTTGGCGTTTATTACGGGATCAAACTAGTTTATGGGCTTGTGTGTTGCGGTGTAAGTATAAGGTCACGGAGATACATGATACTTCATGGTTAGAGGTTAAAAGTACATGGTCATCGACGCGGAGGAGCATTACCATGGGGCTACGTGAGGTTGTGATACCGGGGTTGAAGTGGGTTGTGGGAGATGGAGTCACTGATCGATTCTGGTTAGATAAATGGGTTTTGGATGAGCCGCTGATCAATTCTATGGTGGGTGTTGTACCGGCCGAAATGATGGAGTGTAAGGTTAGTGATGTATGGCAAGATGGGGTTGGTTGGGTGTGGAATCATATCCGGCCGTGGATACCTCTTCCGTTGCAGCTCCAGTTATGTTCAGTGGTGGTTGACAGAGTTACAGGGGGGAAAGACAAGATCTCATGGAGTGGGATTTCAAATGGGGAATTTACGGTAAGTTCGGCTTACACATTCTTGACTCGGGATGTCACACCGCGAGCGAACCTGAGTAACTTATTTTTTCAAGTGTGGCATGTAGTGGTGCCGGAGCGTGTGCGTGTGTTTCTTTGGTTGGTTGTTCATCAAGCGTTTATGACTAATGCGGAGAGATATAGACGTCATCTTTGTGCGACGAATATTTGCCAGGTTTGCAAAGGAGGGGAAGAGACCATTATGCATATCCTTTGGGATTGTCCAGCGATGGAAGGTATTTGGCGGCGATTAGTGGCTCCGAGAAAACAGGGACAATTTTTTCGATTGACATTAATGGAGTGGTTGTATGGAAATTTAGGTGATCATGCTCATGTGGGAGAGAGTGTGTGGTCTACTCTATTTGCGATAACGGTTTGGTGGGGTTGGAAGTGGAGATGTGGGAATGTTTTTGGGGTTAACAGAAAATGTCGCGACCGGGTGCGTTTTCTCAAAGATGCGGCTAGAGAGACTGCATTGGCGAATGCTATATTCGTGGATCAGGGCCGAGAAGTTACGGGTCGGGTAGAGAGGCTCATTGCTTGGACCCTACCTGAGGAGGGATGGATGAAACTTAATACGGATGGTGCATCCCGCGGTAATCCGGGTCTAGCTACCGCAGGAGGCGTTTTGCGGGATGTAAGTAGTAATTGGTGTGGAGGCTTTGCGCTTAATTTTAGGATATGTACGGCTCTGCTGGCTGAATTATGGGGTGTTTATTATGGGTTAGTCATTGCGTGGAAGCGTCGAGTAACACGGTTGGAATTAGAAGTGGATTCGAAGATAGTGGTTGAATTTCTCAAGACGGGGATTAGAGAGTGTCATCCGCTGTCGTTCCTGGTACGTTTGTGCCATGGCTTTTTATCGAGGGACTGGATAGTCCGGATTACTCATGTGTATAAGGAGGCTAACCGTCTTGCGGATGGGTTAGCAAACTATGCGTTTGACTTACCGTTGGGGTTTCATTTGTTAGAGACCGCTCCGGAGGTTGTTTATTTTATTTGTTCAGAAGATGTCGATGGGGTTTCGATCTCTCGACAGATTCAGATGTAATGTTTTTAATTTTTCATGAATAAAATGAGGGAAGTCATTCCCTATTTCCGACCAAAAAAAAGACTCTGCATAATGCAATTGCAATGTAAAATGTTCTAAAAATGGTATGTTTAAGATACATAGAGAAAATTGTGTAAAATTAGCCTTTTTCAGACAAATATCATTTGTATGATTTCTTCTCTACAAGCAAGCATCAAAGAGCAAAGCCTCACACTTGGATTCGTTTTTGGTCCTACTAAACTCCTGCACATATAGCTTCTGAAACGTATGGAAGAAATTAGATATATGTCAAATGATACTATTCCTATATAAGTAGAGCAAATGTGCACAAGAAGATGAGTTTCTTTGGATATATACCTGAGGACCAAGCGGAACAACAAAACTTTCCTTCATCGACATGCTTAACATCAAGACCCACAAACCATGAACCCGTGCTGACGTCATCATGAGCATATGAATGAAGAATGTCTCTGTCCCCATTCCATCATCATACAAACAAAGAGCACACAAACTCGTTTCAGTTTATTTCTCTATTGCGTGTGAATATATGAATGATTCTGTGTCATCTAGCGTAGTTGAGAGCTGAAACTGACCTATTGATCGATACAAATCTAGCCAGTGCGTGCGTTATAACATACATCTCCCCATAAGCATGCCGGAAATATCTGTGAGATATATAAACCAAGAGCAGGTTATTCCTGGTCACATGTAAGAAAAGAATCTAAGCCAACTCATTGTTCAGATTATATAACTTACGCTTTCTTGTCGCCAAATTTCCACCATTCTGGTTCATACCATTTGTGGTTCCTGCCAGAAACACCAGACTTATGCTAAGATTACATAAGACTGATAGTAGTCATACGGTCTTAGTGGTGTTTCGTTTTTAAACTTAAACTCACGGTTCTGAGATAACTTCGCCTGATTTCATGCAACCAATGTAAGCCCGAGGGTTCTCCAGATGTGCTGCAAGTGTACTACCGAGAACATCTGCATAAGATCAATTACATTCATAGTACATAACAATGTCAGCAAAATCCTTTTGTGGAAAATCTTTGACCTCAGAACTTCCACAAAATAAGGGATTAAAGACCTTTCAAGTGCCATGAAAGTATGCACAAGAACATCATACTCTGTATTTCACAGCCTAAATATAGTTTTAACTGTGAACTTCTCAGCTATTTGGATAGTGTAACGTTTGAATACTCAGCTAAGGTAACGAAGTTGGAAACACAAGAAGAATGACATTCATTTTAAAACACTCTTTCTGTTACTAACTTACCAATATTTACATAGATATTGTCATTGGCCTTTGCATAGAACTGTGCATCCCACCTATCTGCAGCATAGGCAAAGAACAGTTTTACCTTCTTCGAAGCTTCGTCAGTTGCCTCAACTACATCATCCTGAAAAACATTAAATGGCCAAGCTCCTCAAACTAGCACAGGTGAGATAATAAATGAATGATCGAAGTAATAATCTAGAACGAGTCAGAAAAAACATACGAAAATGATGTAGTCATTGGTTTGACTATTTTCAGCATCAATGCTCTTGTCCATGCTGTCTCCTTTATTTGCACTGCATAACACAAAAATAACGTTTCAAAAGAAGATTCCAGTACTGCGTAATCATCCTTGCAGGCAGATAGATAAATCAGCGAATAATGAACCGAATCCAAACCTTCTTCCAATAACAAATCGTGCAATCACACCCTTTTCAGTTTCAATTTTTTTTAACGATGCACCTGAAGAAAAAAGGGACATATTAAGCTCCCAATAATAGACAGTATCTTACTAAAAAATGGATAATGAAGAACCCTACCTGTACCCATCCATGCTTGACGGACTGCATCTCTTTTCTTCTTGTTACCCAAAGTTGTCATTATACCGATTACCACTAACGGTCTTTTCTTGGTTTCGGTTCCATCACTATGTTTAGGAATTTTTGGAACAAAACCTTCTTGCCTGGCTGCACTTAATTCCATCTCAAGAGCTGCTAATGTCTTCTTCTGTTCCCTAGAAATAAAAGCCTATGTTCAAGAGTCCATGGAGACTTAACAAATTCAAAGCAAAGCAAACCAAATCAAACAAAGCACCATATTTTACCTACAAGCTATGATCTTCAATGTATCATCCACTGATATGGCAGATTTTCCCTAAAACAGCCCATTAAAACATTCAGGTACATTACATCAAAGCAAGATCAAGATTCAAGAACAGTATTTGCAAATCAAAATACTAACCTGTCCTGTTACTCTGTCAAGTTCCTTGATTAGATGAACCCTAGTTTGCGATTCTTGCCATAAACTATATCAAAACACAGAAAAGAGAGAACAAATAAGAAATCACAAGTAATTGTTACCGATGGATAAATTGTTAGATTAAGAACTAACCGGCCAGCTACATAGAAGGAAGCGAAAGTTGCAAACATGGAGAGCAAAAGAGAAGATATTCTCGAGCTCGATAATCTGATACTCGACCCTTTCCTCGCCATTTTGCACCCCAAAACAGATCCCAAAATCAGATCTCTTACTCAAACTGATCAATTTCACCACGACGCGAAATGCCTCGTTCTTATAGATTTATGCCTCTTTAAACTTTCGATCTTCGATCAAAGTTTCAGTCATCAACTCTCCAGAAAATGGAAGTTTCTGGATCCGCTGATTGCTCGTCGCTTCAAAAAAATCGATTAGAAATGTGTCGTTGGATCGGCTGTTTCCGGTGACGATTTAATAGCGGAGCGAGATCACTCCGGCTACTATGATTGAGGATATTCCGACGAGAAATTGGAATCCGGCTTGGAAAATTGGAGAGATAGAAGAGTGCCGTTGGGTTGGGGGAAGAAGGAGAGATTTATGATTTGATCAAATTGGGCTATGATTTGTTATCTCTTAATTACTTTCAGATTAATCGCCAAACCTCTCTATTGTTCTCAAATTCTAGGGAACTATTAACAGTTAATATTTTTATTTATTTCCTACAAATACATGAATCAGCATTTAAATCATTTTGAACATTTTTTTTTTAACATTTAAACCCTACATATCTTTCCGTTTTAGTGTTTAATTTTGTAGATAAATAAAATGAAGGGAAATTCTTAATATAAATAAGGGTTAATTAGGTATATAGCATATTGTGAATAGAATTTAGGTAAGTAACATCCACTTAAAAAAATTGACAAAAATACCTTTAATGATCTGATTAATTATAGATAGTTGACAATTGGTTCATATTATGATAGTTGACTATGTTGAACATTGGTTATGTAAATGAGTATTTGTTATTCTTAGTTATAATATAGTTCACTCTATGATTAATTTATTAGGATTATAGTTGACTATTTATTCATGCATTGTCACTTATTCAATTTTTTTTTTAATATTTATGTGCAAATAGCCAACAATCATATCAAAACATAGTTGACTATTAAAACATTGTCTATGTAAAAGAGTGTGATATTTTAGTTATATAGTTCATTTTGTGATTAATTCACTATGATTATAGTCGACTACTTATGAATGCATAGTCAGCTGTCCATCTTTTTCTTTAACATTTATCTGCGAATAGTGGACTATTTGCGAATAGTCAGCTATGAAATCAAAACATAGTAGACTATTTATCATGTAACTGAATAAGGTTAAAATAGTCATTCTAGATATGTTCCATGTTATTTACCTAATTATAATTTAGGTTATGTTAGATCCTTAATTATTAGTGCAATAAGTATTATATATGCTAATTTCCCTATAAATAAAATGTAGGTTCGTCTCTCCTTTAACTCTACAATCTCTCTAATTTGGTAGATTTTTGGATTAATGATTGGATCTTCTCTTTGTCTAAATCTTGGTTTAGATTTCGTATCCAAGAGGTTCTATTATGTGGATATGTTTTAAATATTCTGTCGATCAACGGTTCCGTGCTGAGGAACATGATTTTCTCCTTAGTCATCAGCAACGGTTCCTTGCTGAGGAACATTCTTTGTATCTCACGCTGCACGTACAAAACGTTTTAGAGACCATTAGTACTATCTTAAACAATTTAAACATCTTAAATATCAAAACATTTTTAAAAACTACAACCTTATCATGTGGGTCGTGCTTTTGAAGACTACGTTCTCCCCAAATCCGCTTCCAGAATTACAAGCCTTTAGAATTTTCAATCTTGTCTTTTCCACCTTCACCCGCAATCACAAAATCCGAAATGTTTGCATATAAATTTTTCAAGTTATAAATCTTATTTTTTTACTTGGGCTATAGAAGGTTTGCACGTAATCATTGGCTTCAAATGGTCACAAAAGCCAAACAAATCGCTAGAAGACATATCTTCTTCAAATTTTTCTTTTTTCCCTAAGGAATAGCTGCCAAGCTCTTGAAGTAGTACTAATGCATCATCTTCAAAGAATATCATCTCATTTACCACCTTTGATTTAGAATTTTTCTTCCTTCTAAGAGTACCCTCTAGTGGTTTCGCCACCATCACCTTCTTTCTTCTAACAGTACTATCTGCGTAAGAAATCTTCTTTCGTTTCCTCATATTACGCAAAGGGTAAGAATCGTGCTGACCAACATCATCAACTCAGGTCTCATCTACAAATTATAATAACCAATTAGATCATAAGATTTGGCAAGAAACAAAGAAAACCGAAACTAATATGGCTAATGCCAATTTAGACATACCAATTTGACATACTAATATGGTTATATTGTTAATTAATAACTAAACTAAGATTATTAATTAACAATATAACCAATAGTCTATTATGTGGAAAAATCGTACAATTAAACATAATGAGAACGATCACGTAACCTCTTCATCTCTTGGATGTCTTTAAGGAATACGAGCGTTGGAGCTTACTACCTTCTTCAGCTGCTAAGATCGCTTTATTCTACATCACAAATGATAACGATCACGTAACCTCTTCTTCTTCTCTGTTTCAGATTAGATTGGTTTTTGTGGTGTAACCTTACTTGGGTTGGTTATTTGCAAACACATGCAGAGGTGAATCTTGCTTATGGAGTTTCTGATTACACAATCTTTGATTCTAAAGTGTTTAAGAATGTTGTTGAATATTTACCTACTGTGCATGAAGAGTTAGGAGTAATACCCAAAGCTAGGCGTATGTATAGATTTGCTCCTCGTTTTGCATTTCTCTTATTGTGGCTCTCTTCTCTGCCTTATAAATATTTTGTCGTGAACAGATCTTCACAAGATTATTAACTCCCATATATTGGACACTACTCTTGGATAAGAAGAAAATCATGTTCCTCGCTGATCTCCAGGTTCCTCTCTCTCTGATTTACCAGAGCTTTTAACTTTACAAAGAAATTACAAAATAAAACAACAAATTGTATACATATATTCCTTCATTTAAATATAAAAATGTTCAAACTTTATAACTGATAAGTTATTTCCTCCACACCACAATTTCAAGACTTAGCCACATGCTCTTCTCCTGCAATTTCAGGTACTGGATCTTCTCCTCCTGCTTCTCCCTTAGGAATCAAAGAAGCGTTCTCTTTAGCTTTCTGATCATCAGAAGGAGGCAAAGATCCGCCAGAAGAGGCAGATCGACGGTGATTAGCAGCTGCTTGATGGACATGATTGTAACTACCTTTCTCGAGAAAGAGCTAAATCAAATGAACTTTACAATAGAGTACTCTGTTACGAGAAGCGATCGAAGAATGCGTCAATGGCCGACAACCACTGTGTGTTGTGACACCCCAGTTTCAGGGCATATATGGTATACGCGGTATATGTGGAGATGCTTAAAAAGAATTGATTTGGCTACCTATATCATCAAAGTGCACTTATCTTTTCGGTCATAGGTCTTGAAAGAACTCCAGAGTTAAGCATGCTTGAGCTGGAGTAGTTTCAGGATGGGTGACCTATCGGGAAGTCATTTCCAGTATCGTGTGAGTGAGGTCATAACACGAGGAAAGATCGTGTGGTGATTTGCAGGGTCAGTAAACATGACTTCCGAGCCTCTCGGACTAACGCACCAACCGTCGAGGAATGTGGGCCCACTGGCCGTGAGTGGACGTGAAGTCTATGGATAGGGCAGTCGGGCGTTACAGTACACCTGAAACAAGTCTTGTGGTAACTTTCTCCTTCCAATATTACTTTCTCTAGTGGATAAACTGTTTTGTGGCAAGTCGCGCATTTGTCTTGCGTTCCACTGAAGAACGACGATAACTTGCTCAGAGCTCGTGTCTTGAATTTTAGCAAGTAAAACAAAATCAGTTGAAGATTTTTTAAAAATACAAAAAAAAATTCATGAAATTGAATATATATGTTCGTTACCAAATGATCATTCGTCTTCTCAGACTATCCTGTTTTCGTAAAATCGATTAATCGTTAAAACAAAGAACGAAAAAACATTCGATTTAAAAACAGAACAGAGATTGAAAGAGACCTGTTCATGGTGGTGGGTGAGTAGGTAGGATTCGGTCTTTCCCAATGACTTATGTGGTGCCATTCTGAAAAACTTGAGCATTGTGTTGTGTTTCTCCATATCTTGTTTTAACTTTTATAAACATCTAGAGTAAATGTATCATTGAAAAATCTGATATAACTCGGGTTTATATAACCAACCCATCACCAAAAGTCGTTGCAAGAACAAGATCCGTCTTTGAAATGATGGAATCTACTGTTATCTCTCACAATGATGTCTCGTTGATAAATACGAGACAGTAACTTAGTTACAGAATGATAATCATTACATACCCTAAGATTTTTGACAACCCTTATCGGACTCTTGGCATTTGCATTTACGTCGTTGAAAATATAATAAAATATATATGAAAAGTAGTAATATATAGTATACATCAATTTGTCACTTAATCCCTGCCATAAAAACCCCTGAAATATTCATACCTAATATTCAGAGAAAGTGGGATGTGGGCTTATGTCGTAGACCTAAATGAGCTAAATAATGAGTGTTAACGAAGGGTAGCTGAGCAGCAGAGTTCGGGGGAGTTAAAATAACCACACTTTAAAAACACAATTGTTCCATATTTTCTCTCTTCATGCCCATATGAGTTCACGTATTTTCATGCTAGATGAGTTCTAAATGCACTAAGAAATAGTTTTCAACAACTTTTATCAAAGCTTTAAGGAACACATAAACACGTAAACTCATAGGGGCACGAGGAGAGAAAGTATGGAACAATTGTGTTTTTGTAGTGTGGTTATTTTTCATGCTAGATGGGTTTTAAATGCACTTAGAAGTAGTTTTCAACAAGTTTTAGCAAATCTTAACGGAACACATAAATACGTAAACACATAGGGGCATGAGGAGAGAAAGTATAAAACAATTGTGTTTTTAAAGTGTGATTATTTTTCATGCTCGATGGGTTCTAAATGCACTTACAAGTAGTTTTCAACAAGTTTTAGCAAACCTTTACGAAACACATAAACACGTAAACTCATTAGAGGCACAGGGAGAGACATTAATTGGTTTTGTTGAATTACTATTGGACTAAAGTTATAGAAAATTGTTTAGTACAAAAAACAATACATTTATAACTAAGAATTAATGTGTTTTCTTAAAGTGTGAAAATTCTAGAACATAAAACAAAAAGGAACGAAGGGAGTAGTTATCACCAATCTAATCGCTTTGATCGCAACATTAATTTCTCTTTGTATTTTCCTGATTTACTATATAAAATCGTCCCAAACAAAGAGTTGAGACTAGGCATGGACATTCGGTTAACCAATCGGTTTTTGGTTTTCGGGTTTCCGGGTTTATGAATATAAAAACCATTCGGGTTTCATAAAAATTCGGTTCGGTTAGGGACGAGTTTGGGTCGGTTTTGAGATTTGTCATAAAAACCAAAATGAACCAGTTTTTATTCGGATTCGGTTTATTTCAGGGTTTTCTAACAAATCTAAACCTAAACCGGTTTTCGGATTTGTCATAATTATGTTTCAATTTTAGTCTTTGTTGTTCAACATAATTAACAAAACCCTAATCGACATTTCACCAAATCCATAAATCAATTTTAAGTTTTTAACCCAACGTCTATGACTTTCATTCAAATTGAAATTGAAACAAAACTTGAACAAATGTCAATCACAATCGACATTGAAACAACACTGACTCAAAATAGAAACAATTTCAACAAAACCCTAATCGAAATTGACCAAATCCAGAAATCAATTTTCACGAAAACTCTATGACTTTGTTTCTTATTGAAATTGAAAACAAACTTGAAAGAATCTCCATCATAATCGAAATTGAAACAAAATTTCAACAAACAAAATCAAAATATAAACAATTTTGACAAATCCCAAATCGAAAGTTCAACAAAACCTAATCGTATTCGTACCTGTGATTGAAATCTAGGCGTTTCTGATGGAGGAGACGTTTCGGTTTTCAGTTTTCAGTTTTCATTTTTCGGTTTCGGTAAATATGCCTAGGCCTAGTTCAGACATTGCAATGTGTTGTTCGCTTTTGTGAAAATGTACTATCGGAACTAAGACGACGACGTTTCGAAAACCATGGGCCGTCAAAATGCTCTCGTCAAACTGTTACCAGAAGATGATTTAGATATTCTTTCTCCAGTTCGTTTTTTCCCCATTCGAATTTTGCGTTTTTCTTCTTCTTCATCATCATTTCCGTGTGCTTCACAACTTCTCTCGAAATTGTTAAACTAATTGCGTCATCAATCAAAACCCTTTCCAAAAATTTCAATTTTTTTTTTCTGGGTTTCTTGCAGACTCTTCTAAGAAATATTCTCGATCGGATTATGTTAATCAATTATTGAAATTCTCCGTTTGCATTCGAATCATCCTCCCCACTGTTGAATCCACCGCCATGGCCGCGGCTTTAAGGTCGAACACGTCGAGAGAAACCGCTTCTCTCACACTCTCTCAGTTTCGTTACTTCATCTTCAACCGTATCCACACCGCTCGAACCGCGACTCCTCACTGCAACCACCGTGCTGCTAAATCCGATGACCCATCGAATAAAATCGCCTTGCTCAGGCCTATGGGAACGAGTTTCCTGGATAATCGACGGAATTCGAGCAAGGGTTACGCTACGGAGAAGCTTAACGGTGTTGGGTCTGTTATTCTGGTCTCGCAAGGAGACCCACCGGATCTGTGGCAGCCTCCGGGAGATGGAGTTTCCGTTAAGGTTAATGGCTCCACCATCAATCTGGGTCGTGGTGGTGGTGGTGGAAGCAGTCCAGGTGCTGGTAACGGAACCGGGTCGAATCCGAAAGAAGATTGTTGGGGTGGATCCAATCTTGGGTCTAATTTTCCAACACCAAAGGAGATATGCAAAGGTTTGGACAAGTTCGTGATTGGTCAGGAGAGAGCTAAGAAGGTGAATTCTGATAATTTGCAGTTCTGATTCTGGATTTTGTATGCTTATATTTGGGGTTTAAGCCATTCTTGTGTCATTTTTGTTGATGCAGGTGCTTTCAGTGGCAGTATACAATCACTACAAGAGGATTTATTACGAATCATCACAGAAACGGTTAGTTTAGTCTCTTATGTTTAAGATAATGCAATGTTTTAAATATGTTCACTTGTTTTTTTTTCTGGAAAATGATCTATCTTTTGTTGTACACTTATTATTTACCTAAGGATCCGAATATAAACAAACATATCTTGTGATTTAGTAAATTATGTCAAAATGAAGTATTTTCTTTACCTCGTAATATCGTTGTTTTGCTTGCATCTGTTTGTTTCTTTGTGATTTCACGTACTTCGTTAAGAGGTTAATTATGATGCTGAAACTTGTTGGGAAGCTAGGTCTACGGGGGAAGCCGAAGCTGAT
Source organism: Draba incana (assembly GCA_963576765.1). Taxonomy (NCBI): domain Eukaryota; kingdom Viridiplantae; phylum Streptophyta; class Magnoliopsida; order Brassicales; family Brassicaceae; genus Draba; species Draba incana. The sequence continues at coordinate 28,905,891 of OY755203.1, read as the reverse complement.
AGCACTGTAGCAAAACCAGCAGATGATGATATGGTAGAGCTGGAGAAGAGTAACATTCTACTGATGGGACCAACCGGGTCAGGTAATATTTCTCTGATCCCAATCTGCATAAAGCGCGAGCCTGATACGTTGCTATAATACAGCTATTATTCCAATCTAGTGTAGTTTGTGAAGCTTTAGTTTCAGCTGTCTCAACCTCATCTGTTTTGGTGTTTCTCTTTAACCACAGGGAAGACACTACTTGCGAAAACCTTGGCGCGGTTTGTGAATGTTCCTTTTGTCATTGCGGATGCAACTACACTGACTCAGGCAATTTTTGTTGCCTTTCTTCTAGTCTTTTTTTTTGGCGCATGTCCTTTTCATGATGACCAATCTGTGACATTCATTTTTTTTTGTTCGGAAATGAAATAATGTCAGGCTGGTTATGTGGGAGAGGACGTCGAGTCTATATTGTACAAACTTCTCACAGTAAGCTTCTAAATCTAACATTTTTATTTGTATACTACTATAATCATTTTCTTTATTATATTTGTAACGTGTGGATTTGATATTCATTTCAGGTTGCAGATTATAATGTTGCAGCTGCACAGCAGGGGATTGTTTACATCGATGAAGTTGACAAGATAACAAAGAAGGTTTGAACTAATTTTCTTTTTTTGCTTGTTTGGAAAACTTGAATTTTATTTTCTGTGCTTCTTAGATGGAACTTTGTTCTTTGGACCTTTTGGTTGCCAGGCAGAAAGCCTTAACATCAGCAGAGATGTATCAGGAGAGGGTGTTCAACAAGCATTGCTAAAAATGTTGGAAGGAACAGTAAGTTTACAGTTTAAGTCATGGACAATTTGCTTTGAGAGCTCTTCTAAGTAAGTTCTCAATACTTCTTGTGGTTAATGTCCAGTTTCTAACTCCCTCTTTCTGGATATAGATCGTTAATGTACCTGAGAAGGGCGCTAGGAAGCACCCTAGAGGCGACAATATCCAGGTTTGTTGTGCTCTACTCTCTACTCTGTATGCTTTGGCTTGCACCTTGCAAAAAGAACAAAAGCTATGTATTCATTCTATCGTGAATATGGTCGAGATTTTTATCATGCTATGAGCTGTTCACATTCCAATTTAATGTTCCTTGCATGATTTGAGTGTAGGGTTTTAGAATTGATAATTCAATTGGACATGGTTTCTTGTTTTCTTGTAAAAGAGTTGGTTAGGTGTCTCCCCTGGAACACATTTGTTTCTTACCCGCGTTGTTGTTGACTACCTGCAGATAGACACAAAGGACATACTCTTCATATGTGGTGGTGCTTTTGTAGACATCGAAAAGACGATCTCAGAGAGGTCTGACTGATGAACAGATTACAGATTTCAAAAATCCTTTTTTTTTTATTCTTATCCTCTATAATAAATTACCATAAGAAATCAACTGAATGAATTTGTTCCAGGCGCCATGATTCTTCAATAGGGTTTGGTGCTCCTATACGTGCTAACATGAGGGCGGGTGGTGTTACAAACGCCGCTGTTGCATCAAACCTGATGGAAACTGTAGGTTTTATTATCTATTTACCCCGCAAATCATAGACTGGTCTTTGAAATCATGTTTGGTGGATTCTTCTGCTTGTTTTTGGTTTGTATCAAAGTTTAATATGAGATGTTTGGTATTGGCAGGTGGAAAGCAGTGACCTAATTGCTTATGGTTTAATACCTGAATTTGTTGGAAGATTTCCAGTTCTCGTTAGTTTGTCTGCGTTGACCGAGAACCAACTCATGCAGGTAATGTGACATTTGATATGAGATTCTTGCATTACTCGATCATGGTCATAGAAGAGGCAATAATATCATTGGATTGCAGGTGCTGACAGAGCCGAAAAATGCCCTTGGAAAGCAATACAGAAAGATGTACCAGATGAATAGTGTAACTCTACTTCTCTCTCACTCTTTCTCCTGTGTCTAATCCGAATCTTGAGACATTTTCCATCTCCTCTTTCCACAGGTAAAGCTGCATTTCACGGAAAGCGCCTTGCAGCTAATAGCTAGAAAAGCAATAACAAAAAACACAGGTGCTCGTGGCTTGAGAGCTCTTTTAGAAAGCATCCTCATGGATTCTATGTACGAGGTAAATACACCTCTCTTACTTTACTTACCAACCCATGTCATTAAAATTGCATCTACACTCTTGTATATTTACGCAAAATGTTTTCTTCCTTCAGATTCCGGACGAGGGTACAGGCAATGATATGATAGAAGCGGTTGTGGTTGATGAAGAAGCAGTTGAAGGAGAAGGGCGTAGAGGCTCTGGAGCTAAGATTCTCCGTGGTAAAGGAGCATTGGGTCGGTATCTCTCTGAAACCAAATCCAAGGATTCTCCTCAGGTAAACCGGATCGAATAACAAGTGTATGGTTGGTTTGATTGATAACCGGATTATCTGAATTGGTGGGGTGAATTGTTGCAGGCGACCAAGGAGGGATCGGAAGGAGAAATGGAGGTGGAGGCGGAGATTCCGTCTGTTGTAGCAAGTATGTAATGTAACACGTTTGATAAATCAACACCATCGTTGTCATCGTCATCATCCAGAACAGAACATCTGGTGAATGAATGTATCTCTCTGTATGCATAATTTTTATCGTTCTTTGTACATAAATGAAGGAAAGAAAGAAACAAAGTTGGATAAAGAAGTTTGAAAGAACACAATGATCCATGCACAATTTGCACATTGACTTTTTATGTCTTTCCACTACTCTATCTTAGGCCAAGAGTTTCAGGTTTTTCAAGAATCAGGATTCAACATAACTATATCTGGATCCTATTCCTTATATACGGAATACAAGAATATAGTAACGTTTTTATTTTATTTTTACAATTACGTGTTATGTTTGTGTTTAAAATACTGTTGAAACAATGAGATCACCACGAACCAGAAAAAAAAGAGACATTTTTGTCTTTAACAATTAACAGAGCGAGTTTGCAATGTCTTTACGTTATCCACGCATTTATTGAATTTAGCCATTATTTACTGATCAAATCGATGAACGTAACCATATGGCCAAATCAATTCCCTACTTTCCCCCTAATGGTTCCTTCTTCCACATTTCACCTTTTCAACAAGAAAACGGTCTTTAATTAGTATTTTTAATTAGTTTGCATAACTAATAAATACATTTAAAAAAAAAAAAAAAATCAAACACCGATTTGTGAGGTTCTAATAACCGTCGGATTAAAAGCCGTAATCTGGACGGCTATATTTAACTTCTCAACTTTTTCTCTGGCATAAGAAAAAAGATGCAACAAGCCAACGAAGAAAAAAGCACCTCTTTGGCGGAAATCGTTTGAGAGAGAAAGAGAGAGGAAAGGGAAATTGCTTGTTTTGATTTCCCAGGATAATTCCAGTTTTTTTTCCCTTTCTCTCTTTTTTCTTTTCCCCAGAAGGTGAAAGAGAAGCAAACTACTGTTTTTGTTCTTGTTGATCGGCGAGAAAGAAAAGAAAAAGTGGGAAATTTTTTCAAATTAGGGCTTTTTAATGGACACAGATAGTATCGAGTGCGTGATTGATAACGATGAGATCCATCATCATCACAATCACCAATTCTCATCAACCAAATCTCACGGCGGAGCCACCAATATCGTTGGCCCAACGGCAATCGCTCCGGCCACTAGCGTTTACGAGCTCCTCGAATGCCCAGTCTGTACCAATTCTATGTACCCACCCATTCATCAGGTGACTAAATCATAATCTCGTAACATTAGGGTTTTTTTAAAAAAATTCTTGTGTTCAGATTCCGAATTGTAGAAATCTAGTTTTGGGTATGATTTGTTAGCAATTACTTGTGATGTTGATTTTACAATCGGAATTAAGATTTGACTCTTTTGATCAGCAAAGTTAATAATTGAAGTTTCTTGTTATTCTAGTGTCATAATGGACATACGTTATGCTCGACCTGTAAAGCAAGGGTGCATAATCGGTGTCCTACGTGTAGACAAGAACTCGGAGATATTAGATGTTTAGCTCTCGAGAAAGTTGCCGAGTCGCTCGAGCTGCCGTGCAAATATTACAATCTCGGATGCCCCGAGATTTTTCCGTATTATAGCAAGCTAAAGCACGAGTCTCTTTGTAACTTCAGACCTTACGGTTGTCCATATGCGGGCTCGGAGTGTGCTGTTGTAGGCGACATCACTTACCTTGTTGCTCATTTGAGAGATGATCACAAAGTTGATATGCATTCCGGATGCACGTTCAATCACCGTTATGTCAAATCTAATCCACGTGAAGTTGAGAACGCCACTTGGATGCTAACGGTGAGTTTTGTTCCGAGTGTTTATATGATCCATAAATTCTTCAATTGTTCGAGATTCTGACGGTTTTTTTTCTTGCAGGTGTTTCATTGCTATGGGCAATACTTTTGTCTTCATTTTGAAGCGTTTCAGCTCGGTATGGCTCCAGTATACATGGCGTTTTTAAGATTCATGGGCGATGAAGAGGATGCGCGGAACTACACGTATAGCTTAGAAGTTGGAGGGAGTGGGAGGAAACTCACATGGGAAGGAACCCCAAGAAGCGTCAGAGATAGTCACAGGAAAGTGAGAGATAGTCACGACGGTCTTATAATCCAAAGAAACATGGCACTCTTCTTTTCCGGTGGGGACAGGAAAGAGCTGAAACTTAGAGTCACCGGAAGAATCTGGAAAGAGCAACAAAATCCAGATTCTGGTGTTTGTATACCAAACATGTGTGTGTAATTGAATCAAAACCAAGCCAACTCTTCAGGCGTTGCTTCGATCTATCCCACGCGAGTTAGTTTTGGATTTCCGTGTTTTTGTTTGGTCAAGACAGCTTCTTGTGGTCCAAAATGTGTATTTGGAGAAGGAAAAAATGTTGTGAAATGTGCAGACTGAGAATAACAGCTGCAATGTTTCTTTCTTGATCTGTATCTACACAACTTTCATGATTGGAATTTTCCATAAATATATTCACATTGTACAATCTGAGCAAAGAATATTCAAATCATAATCTTTATTTCATTTAAGGAGATGTCCTATCATATAAGTACATTTAGAATGGGTTGGGACTAAATTACATGAACTTGAGTTTGTATATAAAAATCTTATGTATAAATGTAAAATAAAAGGCTTTGAGACACCTTACTGCGACAACCCGGAGAAGAAGGAGACGCCGGTGGATGGCAACCACGAAGATCCAGCAATGAACTGAGCCACTGTGAACTTACTTGCCTCCACCGTCGAGGTAATAACATGATAACCCGGCCACTTAACTCGTTGACCCGTTCCAGATCCTGGCCCTCGGTTCATATACTCACCGTAGTACAATGTGTCTAATGCGAATGGACCGTTCCACTCTAACCATCCTTGTGGGTTAATGTGGTCGCCCATATCCGACATCATGTAAACAACTCTAGAGTATAACTTCCACGGACGGCCGAGATAAGTCGGATAACTACCTTTAGAGGCCTCAAGGTCCGGCGTGGCTAGTAGCTTACAAGCGTGGATCGAGATTCCCGTATTCTGGTTCGGGTCTTTCCGGTTCTGAGCCGTGATCGTGATTTTCTGTTGAGGCATGGGTTTACGCGCATAGATGTTACAACTCTGTAAGATCACAGCTGCATTTCCGAATATAAAATCGACCGTTCCATAAATATCGCATTCGCGAAAAAACTGTCGGTTAGAATGTACGTAGAGAGCGTCTTGATAACCAATAATGTCACAACGGTAAACCACCGCATGGTCCCCGCCGACACGGAGTGCGACCGCCTGGTGCTTAGCCGGTCCGGCGTAATTCTCGAACGTTATGTCTCTCACTATAAACCCGGCTCCAGTCGCAGCTACATCAATTTAATTTTAGCAAAAAAGACAAAATGAATAATTATAACAAAACAAAAAGCAAATGTTTTTGTTTTTTAGTTACCGAAAGTGGCGGTGTGAAAAGTAGTGAGGTCATCGCCGATGCTTTTTCCACCGGTTATGACCGTTTTACCCTTGCCGTCTCCGATGAACATGAGGTTTATTTTTTTCCTACCAACCTTGAGAATCTCTTCTTCGTACCTTCCTGATTTGATGTAGATGATGAATCGACGGCTACTATGCTCCGGCGCTTTCTTGATCGCCTCTGCGATCGTCTTAAACGTTCCGCTACCGTCTTTTGACACCGTGATATCGGCTTGAATCGCCGTCGCCGGAGTACCGAGAAGCTCTCTGTCTTCTCTTTTCAACCATTTCGGAAATTCCGCTGTTTCTTCATTTTCCGTGCTTAGTAACTTCCGATTGTTCACTACCGGAACTCCCGACAAATCCTTGACGTTGCCGGAAAATATCGCCAAACAATTACTCACCATCTCCGACAAATCCTTGACCGCTTCGATGATCTGATCCTTCACACCTGACGAGATTTCTTCGAATCCGTCGGTGCAAGTGTCGTGGTTCGTCATTGCAGAGCTCAGCCACGTCATCACGTCGGACTGATGCTCGGAGGACGACGAGGCGATCGCCACGGAGGAGAGAGCGCGTGAGAGCGCGTCGACCGAGTCATCGAGTAGCTCGAGGCATGAGTCGTAAGCGGAACGTACACGTGGCGGCATCTGATTGGTGTACGAGATCGCCGACGAGGAATAAAGCGCTTTGCTGAAACCTTGTAGCGTTGCGTTGAAAGAGATGTGCATGAGTTCTTGTTCGTCGGCGGTTAAAGCTCCCGGAAAATCAAGAAGCGTGTCGATGCAGAGGTTCCGGTATTGGGATTTGCTACAGGTTCGGGATATTTCCGTGGTTAGTTTCGGCTCACGACGACCCGAACGTGAGGCTCGGATACCGGCAAAGATCGCTAAGCAGACCACGGCAACAACCAAAACAGCTAAAGTGGAGAGAATTAGCTTTGTCTTAGTTTTCTTTTGTTGCTCCGGCAGTGACGTGGCAGGCTCCTTCTGGTTCGGGTCTGATGGTCCGGACTGACCGAGCCTATTGTAACCCATTGTGTGTGTGTGTGTGTGTGTTTTGTTGTTGGTTTGTTAAGAGAACATAGATGATTTATGAATTATATTATATAGATTATAGATGGAGATAGATAACACTAGCTATTGTTAGTAGTATCGAATGAAATGTGATATAGATATTGAATTATATATTGTGCATGATAGCTGTAATATTATTCTAGCGATATCAATCAAAATGTAGTATTCATAAGGACCACTAAAAAACAAAATTTTGTCGATGGCTCTAAAGTCTCTAACTATAAGGATGTATTACAATTCATAAAAATGTGCATGAGTGTTATTTGAGTGTAATGCTCTATAAATCATTAAAAGTTTTCTCTCTTTCTATATCGCAAATGTTACTTTACGATGAACTATTGGCGCTTTTGAAATGTTATTTTACGTTACCATGGGTGCTTTTCTCAATAATGGATCAATTTCTTTTTTTACTTTGATCGAGCTTCCTGCTCACCTACGGTGTCGGTGCTTTCGTGTTTTATTTTACTTTTTGGTATGAATGTTTTTTTATTTTTTTATTATTATTTATTTTTGTTATCGTGTGAATCTAAAATGCATTCTAGGCCATAAGACTAATTCCAAGGGATCCACGTTTTACCGCCTATTTCTCTGTGGTGGCTAAGAGTCAAACCTAGTTGGTGGTAACCATAGCCGTGAGCCCATTACCACCAGGGCCACAACCGCCTTATTAATTGGTATGCAGTGTCGTGATAAGCTCTAATGGGGCCTAAGGCAATACTAAACATATATTATTTCTATTTTTTAAAATGTAAAACTACAAAAAACCATAAATTTTTACAAACTTATTAATATATAAAACTATTCAAATACCATAAAAACTAAAACTTATATTAATAAATTGTTGATTGTTTTATAGAGTTAAATTATATTGAGTAGTGTTATGGAAGAAACATATAATTAACATACAATTTTAAACTATTAATAATATATTATGTAATTATCTTGTAATATTTTTGTTGGTTAAATATATTTAACTGAACTGCAAAGTTAGAAGTTTATGGAATAGTAATAAACATATTAAAACAAATAAGTTAAGTACTTGTAAAATAATGTATACAAACAATCGAAACTGGAAACAGAATAAAAATAAAACAATCAAAAGATACAAAATTTGAAGCTATAGAAAGTTATACGAAATAATTAGTAAAGTTTCAAATAATTTTTACTAAATTAACCACTAAATTTTCTTAAATCTAAAATTGGGGCCCTATAAATATGCAGAAAATGTGGTGCCTTAGGCTATTGCCTAATTTGATACAAGGTGAGCACGACTCTGTTGGTATGAATGTCAAGTATTGTTTTCTTTCTTCCTATAAATCAACCCAATATACTATCTAATTGATGACTCTTTTTATCACTGAAATCATACTCATTTTCGGTTTAGATTAACTAGATATTATTTCATGTAATATATATGCTTAAATTCTAATATCATATCAAAATTCATGTTCCTATAAATCAAAAAGAAATGGATTGAACATTTTTTGTTTTATGTATATGATTGTCCATAATTTATATATATGTATATATATATATACTCAACAATATTTTTGTGTTCAAACATATGAAGTGTTCAAACTTTTTTTTGGTAAGAAGGGTTATTATTTAAATTAAAATATATAAAGGCTGACTTTATCTATCAAAGATATTATGAGTCAAAGGTTTGGAACTCTATGGTCTATAAAAAAATACTGTCACAAAAGAACCGAAATATCATATTACTTGTTTTCATAATCCACATAATTTTTATATTTATAATATATAGGCAGTGTTTTTCTTTGTCGACAAGAAACATTCATTATTTTAGAAATACTACATTGGCCATTTTACAACATAACTTTGAGAATGTGATCTAGCTTGTTTTGCAAGATTATCTACATGTGCAATAATTCCACGCGAAACATGCTTAAAACTAAAGTTACAAAGCTTTGCTATACTAACTATATCCTGCAAAGCTATGCTATAAAACAAGTGCTTAACCTGCGAATTCTCCAAGTTCCAATGTTCTTTTTGCAAGAGACCATATAGAATTTGAAAATCTCCACAGAAGATGATATTTTTTATAGCCAAGCTTGTGTAACTCTAGCACAACCATTCTCAAAGCTTCTGTTTCTGCTTGTGAAGGAGAAATTGTTGGTGGTAAAACTCCTGAGCCATAGAGCTTTTGCAGGAGAGATTTATCAATTAAATTTATATACAGATTTAAATTTGATAGCGTGCAATACTATTTGTTCCCATAAGTTATGTACGTAATAATATACATAATATAGATGGTTAAATATGTTTGTTCTAAAAAGCGGCCTGAAAGTTAAACTAGCAAAGGCTAGAGGTTTTACATAATTTATTTTTGAAGGAAAATTTTATTTATAAGGTGAAAATCTCATGTACCGTTTACGTAATGGTAAACATGATTTATAAATATCAAAATTTCCACTATCATCTCAAAAACCAAACTTTGTCTTAAGGATTGACCAAACGCATTTGTTGTAACAAGCGGTTGAGAAGACAGCGATAATGATACAAAAGCTTAAGGTTCTTTGAGAGCAAAGCGTAGATTCGCAAGCAGTGCTTTATTTGCTAAGGAAATTCATATATTAGTCGCCTACACTTAGACCTTTTCTCCACCTCCACTTTCATCGGCATGATCTTCGCGTAAGCAGGCCGATGCTTGGCAGCACTGCCCGTATGGATGAAGTGAGGCTCTACTTTATTGAACAAGTCTAGAGCAGCCTTTAGACCTTCACTCTCGATCGGCAACAAGCTCTACATAAAGCTCAAGCTCGGAGGGAGAAAATGTCATTTTCTTCCTCTCCATCAACTCAAAAATCTGCACAGAAACACATGTGTTCACATCGATTGAAGCGAAAATCACACATGAATGGAAACAAAAAAAATCAAAATCACGAAAAAAGAAAAAAAGACCTCGAGGGCGGTTTCATGCTTGCGCTCCGCGAAGGAGGCGAGATCAGCCTGAGTGATGGGAATTGGGAACACCCTCTTCTCTTCCTCCATCATGAAGCGATCTAAGGTCTCACCCATTAGAGACCTCAGCTTCACGAACATATTTTCCTTGCAACTCGAGGAATCAACGGTTGTACCCAATAGAGGCCTCAGCGTCACGAGCATATTTTCCTTGTAACTCGAGGATTCAACAGTTGTACATGCCCGAAGAGGACCGGCAACCATCATCATGCGGTGAATGATCATCTTTGCGAAACCCTAATTTCCCTACCCTTATTTTTTTCATATTTATAACATCCCACAACACCCTAATTATAATTGGCTTTGGTTGTTTTGTTAAGAAAATTATTAGAAATTTTGTAGTATTTATCATAAAAATATCTTTAAAGATTATGTTGTTGTTTATTCATTAGACTAATATTCAAATGTCAAATTAACAAGAGAAATTCCTTAACATACCACATTTTGAAGTTTTGTTTCCAAACATACAACCAATTTTTAAAAGTTACAAAAATACCCACATTTTTCAAAAAAATTTCAAAAGTTCCAAAAATACCACTAACACAAAATTGATTTTTAAAGGTTTAGAATTTAAATTTTTGGGTTTGGGTTAACTACTGTACAACTAGGGTATAGTTTTAGGGGGTAGGGTCTAAGTTTTAGGTTTTCGGGTTTAGTTTTGAATATTTAAAGTTAAATTTTAATTTCGTGGTATTTTTGAAACTTTTGAAAGAAGTGGTATTTTTGGAACTTTTAAAAATTGGTGGTAGTTTTGAAAACAAAACTTAAAAGTGAGGTATTTTTGAGAATTGCTCAATTAACAACAAAGACACAAAAACTAATTTACTATGTTTAAAAGAACCAATTATTAACACTTTGTTATTAAACTGATTTTCTCATTAAACCAAAATGAAATGTACATGAGGTGTTTATATACATCTTAGAATAAAGCCAAAGGAAACTTTATTCTAATAACTCTGTAACTAACTCTCTAACTATACTAACCATAATGTTAATATACCCCCCTCAAGCCGAAACTTAAGAAGGTGAGAAGAGGCTTGATGTAGACAATCGGAGAAGTATAGAGTTGAAAGGACCCGGATGTAAAGGCTTAGTAAGTATATCGGCTAGCTGATTACCACTAGAAACATGCATTGTTTTCAAGAACCCATTCTTCACTTGATTTCTAGTAGTATGACAGTCGATCTCTACATGTTTTGTTCTCTCATGAAACACCGGGTTATTTGTGATATGCAGAGCTGCTTTATTGGCACAGAACATCTTGGTTTGAGCCTCCAAATCAATCTTCAAATCCTTCAACATTTGTTGAAACCAAAGGAGTTCTTTTGTTGCTAAAGCCATACTTCGATACTCTGCCTCTGCTACAACTAACAGTCTCTTGTTTCTTGGACTTCCATGTGATAAGAGAATTGCCAAGAAACACACATACTCCAATTACTAATCTTCTTGTATCTGAACATGTTGCTCAATCTGCATCCGCAAAGGCATTCAAACATAAATCTGTGTTAACAGAGTAGAAAAGTCCTTGTCCTGGATTATTCTTCAGATACTTAAGCACATGATAAGCTGCTTGAAGATGTATATCTGTTGGACAAGATAAGAATTGACTAAGACGATTCACTGCAAACGTAATATCTGGTCTTGTTATACAGAGGTATAAGAGTCTCCCAATCAATTCCCTGTAAGGTTTGGCATCCTCAAGCAATGTTCCAGTTTCCTTATTGAGTGGCATCTTTCGATCCATAGGTACAGACTTTGGCTTACATCCCAACAAGCCTACATCTGAGAGAAGATCCAAGCAATACTTTCTTTGACATACTGAAATCCCATCCTTATTTCTAGCAATTTCCAATCCTAAAAAAAATTTAGCTGGTCCTAAATCTTTTGTTTTGAACTTAGCAGCTAAAACTTCCTTCACTGATCTCACAACCTCATCATCATCACTAACTATGAGAATATCATCAACATAGAGAAGAAGAGCAATGAAAGACTTATATGTTTTCTTCACAAACATCGTGTTATCTGCTTCTGATTGGATGAATCCATCATCTAACAATGCTTGAGAAAGACACGTACCACTGTCGTGATGCCTACTTCAATCCATATATAGATTTATGTAGCTTACACACTGAATTAGGAGGAAGAACAACTCCATCAGGAGGAGTATAACCCAAAGGTAAGCTCATATAAATCTCCTCTTCAAGATCACTATGCAAAAATGCATTAGTAATGTTCATCTGACACAAACTCCATCCTTTCCTAGCTGCGAAACCCAGCATTAACTTCACACTAGCAAGCTTAGCAACTGGTGAATAAGTGTCAAAGTAATCAACACCCTCTTGTTGTGTAAATCCTTGAGCCACTAAGCGTGCTTTATACCTCTCTACACTTCCATCAGCAAGGTATTTTGTTGTATATACCCATTTGCAACCAACAACATTCTTGTCAGGAGGTAAGGATACTACACTCTAGGTCTTATTAAGCTCCATTGCCTCAAGCTCCAAATCCATAGCTTTTGTCCATTTGACAGATAATATGGCTTGTTTAAAATTCTTTGGTTCTGTGTTTACGGAAATGGACATGATATAGGCTTGAAAAGGAGGTTTGAGTTTAGAGTAGGATTAGACAGATGATAAAGAATATGGTGTAGTAAAAATTTTAGGTGGTGGTGTAGCAAGTTAGGTGAGGGCACAATGATAGTCAGAAAGATATCCAGGAACCTTAGCTGATCTCTTTGGCCTCCCATTGTTCCTTGATATTGGTGGGGCTGCTGGTGCACTAGTTACATTACCACTTGTGACATTAGAACGAATAGAATGTGTGGCACTGGTGGATAAATGCGATGTATGAGATGAATGTAAATGAGAATCTTCTGAAACATGATCATGATGACTATTATTAGATGCAGAACATGAAACAGATGGAGCACTTGCATGACCAGTAGAATTCCTAGACTGAGATGTTGTATTATAACCATGATCATGATCAATAGGAACAGATCAATGCAAAATACTTGAATGAAACACATCAAATGGGTTAAAAGAAGAACTATTATCTTGAAATAGATAAACATTTTTATGGAAAATAACATTTCTAGATATAGAAATCTGATTAGTCTCTAAATGAAGAACCTTATAACCTTTATATCCAGATGAATATCCTAAGAAGACACATTTACCAACTCTTGGACTAAATTTATGTCTATCTTTCTGCAATGTAGACATGTAACATAGACAACCAAATGATTTTAGAAATGAATACTCTGGTTTCTTCTTAATAAGCAATTCATATGGAGTTAGATTAGCAAGAGAAAATGATGGAATTCTATTGATCAAGAACACTCCTGTCTGTATGCAATCAGTCCAGTAAGCTAATGGAACATTAAATTGAAATAATAATGCCCTAGCTACATTCAGTAAGTGTTGATGCTTACGCTCAACAACTGAGTTCTGTTGAGGTGTATAAGAACAAGAAAACTGATGCAACATTCCATGAGATTTCACTAAATCAGTAAAAGCAAGTTCATGAGCATTAACAGTTCTAATTACCTTAATAGTTGAATTATATTGATTTTGAACATGAGAAATGAAATCTGTAAACTTTTGCAAAACATCACTTTTATTCCTGAGGAGATATATCCATGTTACACGTGTGTAATCATCAACTATTATAAGAAAGTATCTAAAACCATCAACAAACTCAACTCTAAATGGACCCCAAACATCCATATGTATCAAATCAAAGGCAATACTAGACTTATTTCCAGTAGACTCATATGGTAACCTCTTTTGTTTTGCTAGAGGACAAACACTACAGGGTAAAACAGAAGAAGAAGACCTGGACTTAGACATTAACAAATGTGTAGAAAGAAGCTATAACTTGTCTGTAGATGGGTGCTTAAGGCGTTTGTGCCATAGATGTCCATCAAGAGCCAAGGATCCAACAAAATGGGATGATGAAGATGATGTATCAAGCTGCAATATGTAAAGATTGTGCAGAAGAATCCCTCTACCAATCATCAAGCTCTGAATATACTCCTGAATATACCAGAAATCAGGGAAAAAATGAGATGAACAATTATCTATTTGCAAAAGACTACTTATGGAAATAAGATTGAATTTGAAATCTGGAACATGCAAAACATCATGCAATGTGAGAGATGGTGATAAATGCAGAGTGCCACATTTCTTAATCGCTACTCTTGTCTCATTTGGTAATGTTACTTGAACACCAGAAACACCAACAATATTACTGAACAATGTTAAGTCAGAACTGAAACAACCAAGCTTTTTTTTTTAAGAGCTAAAGATTTCTACTGCGGAAAACATAATTAATTAAACCAATAGAATAATCCAATAATTCCATAAAATAAATAATCAATACCAAAATAATTCAAATACCAAATTCAAGAATGCTCAAATAAATAATCTAGCAACCTAAGACATCCGGTTTACTAGACTAACAACAGCAGCACATAAATCCTATCATCCTCTTCTTACGCCTCGATTCCGATAACATTTTTCCTTTACCTGCAACTCAAAAGGAAATCGGAAGTTGCGTGAGTATTATCATAAATACTCAGTGGAGTGGTCATCCCGCCAACAGGTTAAACATGGAATAACAAATAACATATTATTACATAACTAAACAATTTTTAACCACATTATCATTCAATTAATTATCAGTTACACAATAATTCGTAAAATTCCAAAAATCTTATATCCAAGTGTCGATCGACACCCAAACATGGTGTCGATTGACACAAGCGAACAACGAGTATCATTCTTAAGGTGGTGTCGATCGACACAGCCTCTAGGCGTCGATCGACTGTGTCGATCGACACCTCGTTACATAAACCAGAACCGAGTCTATCCTCTCGTGACTCGACTCGGAATCAACACGATTCACAACAGTGATCACAAAACACGAGAAACAGCATCCATAAACAACAAACCATCCACGAAATTCACTCAAACCACGAGAATAACACAAACATCAAGGAAAATTTGCTACTCTAATGGAAGCCCGCGATCACGCACTCACCTCGCTAAACCGATGAGAAAGCTAAGAACACAAAACCAGCGACTCGAGATCCTCGCAGTCTCTGGTCTCACACGAAAACCCCAAAGAATGCCTCTTTTATCACCTAAGACTCATAATTAAGGTTTCCCCAAAACCCAAATTAGGTTCTAATGAAATTAGAACGATGAACCAACTTAAAACAATCACAGGGATCGGAGCTTACCTCCGAATTCAGATTGAAAACCCAATCTGAAAACTAGATTGAAGGATCTTTCCAATGATACCAAGATCGTCTCTTGATTCCTTCTCAAACGCCGATGACTGATAAAATCCCAAAAACTGCACAGACCACTCACGGGAAAACGATCATAACTCATTAGCCACAAATTGAAACGACGATCCGATTTTTCCTATAGCTTGATAAGAGACAGAAGAACATACCTACCAAGAATCACACTGATATGGCATGATATGGATGACCGTTCCTCCTCCCTACCGAGACAGGTCACTATGTCTTCTCCTTCCCACAACTTCCTCACACAAAACTCTTTCTCTCTCTCTCAAAAATCCTCTCAAACTCTGATTAACAATCCCTAAATGCGGCCAAACCTAATGCTCCATGTTTATATAAGACTAACCAGGTTTAAAACCGCTAAATCGAGCCAAATTGCACTTAAAATCGAACCAAACTCTGGTTCAAAAACATTGGTGTAGATCGACATTACCCATGGTGTCGATCGACACCCTTATCGAAAATCACATTTTTGGTTTGGGATGTTACAATTCTCTCCCACTAAATTGGATTTGTCCTCGAATCCCATAAAACCGTCTATCAAAGGCCCAAACCTGACCCAAAACCGGTCAATACCACTCGAGATCCTAACATCCGATCTCCGAAGCCTCGTCTAATCTTATGCTTATACGCCCGTTTTCAGACATTTATCACTCTTAACTCATTCGATACCCCTCCCACTCGCATGACACATCCCTTGAGCTATCGATGTTATGTGCTCCATTCACTCTCAGGATGCATCCCTTGAGCTCTGTGTACACAGGGGAACTAATCATCCCCTCGAGAGAGCTAATCATCCCTCGATACTGATAATGGAAACTAATCATCCCAAAGAGTGTACAAGATAACTAATCATCTCCTCTGAGGAACTAATCATCCTCACTGAAGAACTAATCATCTCCAGACAAAA
The DNA here is from genome assembly GCA_963576765.1 of Draba incana. NCBI lineage: Eukaryota > Viridiplantae > Streptophyta > Magnoliopsida > Brassicales > Brassicaceae > Draba > Draba incana. The sequence goes on along the minus strand of OY755203.1, from coordinate 28,889,680 downwards.
TAAATGAGTTATTCGGAGCTGCAGCCCCTAGAGTAATAAATTCTAAAACATCTATACACATCTATCGACTAGAACTACCTCCCGTGGTCAAACTCGATACTCCCTAACCTGGAATATCTCCACAACAGGACCAAACACCGGCCCACAAAGCATAAAACATAGAAAAACTACATATCTTATATACACAGATAAATAAGAAACCCCATCTTATAAATCTCCAAAAAGTATAATCGTTACAACAAACGAAAATACAATTAAAGCAACACATGCTAAAACCGAAACTGGAAACACAAAGAGAAAATAAACCTCAAACGGTGACTTGCTTGTCGAACCACTTTCTGAACTTCAATTTCGTCTTTGCCTCAGGCTCCCAAGTCTCCTCCGAGCAACCCGCGCAATCCCACAAAATCACTACAATTGGGTCTTCTTCCGACGCAACTCCTTGACTCTCCTCTAAACTGAAAGAAATCGCAAGGCTCCTAACCCGGAATATACATAATGCAACGTTTCATAATCTTGACTAGGTCTACCCAATCGATCCCGCAACAATCAGACAAGAACATGCACCACCAACTGTAGACTCAGAATTGGATCGATCGATTGTGATAATAAAACAAGAACATGCACAACCAAAGATGCTACATCCATTAATCCGGTTGTCGGAACCAAGCAAAAAAGAAATAACTTTAAGGTCCGTATCCCGTCTCGTGCTTATGCCACGGTTAGACATTGATTACTCATACTTAACCGTCATCATCACACACTTAGGACGTCTCCTTTGAAGTAATGATGCCGATGCCACTCCACTCTCAGGACGTCTCCCTCAAGCTCTGGCTCTAAATAGGAGAATGTTTCCTTTAAAGTAATCAACACAAGCGTGTGCAAGCACCTGAAAAAAAAAACAGGAATACTTTCCGTGATATTAACTCGCAATCTCTTACTCCAGCATAAAAAATCTCCTCCAACCGAACGCTTGGCTATCACAACCGACCTTCCACAAGATCCATACTTAACCTTTGAAGCACATCGCTAATCCTAAGATTATTCGCACTATACATACATCTATTGCTCAACGAAAGCTGCCGCAGCCTCAACCCACTCTAACCTCTGCTCCCCTACTACTCATACTTCCGATGAACTCCTCCAATCTTACCCCGCGGCTGCCCTGCCTCTATCTGAGCCAACGGCTGCGCTGCTACTAGATGAACCACTGCAAGCGCCAACGGCTATAACTTAGGACACACTGGCCTGATATGCCCCGACTCTTACCAATAGAAGCAAACCCTGAAATCCGACTGTTGCGACTGGTGCTGATTGTTACCCTTTCGGTGGCAACTCGATAGACGAAGCTCGAAAATACTGCATCCATAGCATGCTTCGCTCTTCTGGCTGGTCCTAGGAGCGCCATCCCACTTCCGTTTCAGACCCTGCGTAGGCTCGCCGCCTTTGCCGGAACCAAAACCGGAACTACCATGCTGCCCCCTCGGCTTAGCAGCAGGAACAACTGCTGCTGGAACCACATCAGCTGATAGACCCCGCAGGTCTTTTTCAATACTAGCAGCCATCTCTACTAGCCACGCCCTCGAGGCGTACTCTGAAACTCTGCAGCAAATCCTCAAATCCGACTTAAGTCTCCTCAGGAACCGCTTAACCTATGACTGCTCGTCATCCAGACCATGATCAGCATACACAAGCAGACGACTGAACTCAACATCGTACTCTTGCACTGTATGATCTCCCTGCACTAGCTCTACAAACCTTATCTCGAGACGATCACAAGCCTCCTGAGGAAAGTACTTGGCGTTGAACTCAGCCACAAACTCTCTCCAAGTCCACTCAGCAACTGGCCTCCTAGCCTTGATGGATCTCCACCACGCTTGAGCATCACCACTCAGATAGTGGACTGCCAACACTACCTTGTACTTCTCAGAGTAACAAACCGAGCAAAGATTGCGCTCCACACGCAAACGCCATTCATGTGCATCCTCGGGGCTAACACCACCCGCAAAGAAGGCAGTACTCATATGCCGCATCTGACTCACCATCTCTAAGTAAGATGGACGCACCTCTGTAACCGCAGCCCTCGGTTGCACCTCCGCCACTGGAGGCACCCCTGGAGCCTGAACCGAAACCGCCACCGATGACAAAGCTAAGCTAAGAACACAAAACCAGCGACTCGAGATCCTTGCAGTCTCTGGTCTCACATGCAAACCCCAAGGAATGCCTCTTCTATCACCTAAGACTCATAATTAATGTTTCCCCAAAACCCAAATTAAGTTCTCAGGAAAACAGAACGACGAACCAACTTAAAACATTCACAGGGATCAGAGTTTACCTACAAATTCAGATTGGAAACATAATATGAAAACTAGATTGAAGGATCTTTCCAACAATACCAAGATCGTCTCTTGATTCCTTCTCAAACGCCGAAAAAACGCTTCCCAAGATGACTGATCAAATCCCGAAATTGCACAGACCACTCACGAGAAAACGATCATAACTCATTAGCTACAAATCGAAACGACGATCCAATTTTTCCTATAGCTAGATAAGAGACAGAAGAACATACCTACCAAGAATCACACTGATATGGCACGATATGGACGACCGTTCCTTCCCCTACCGAGACAGGTCACTATGTCTTCTCCTTCCCTCAACTTCCTCACACAAAACTCTTTCTCTCTCTCAAAAATCCTCTCAAACTCTGATTAACAATCCCTAAATATGGCCAAACCTAATGCTCCACGTTTATATAAGATTAACCAGGTTTAAAACCGCTAAACTGAGCTAAATTGCACTTAAAATCGAACCAAACTCCGGTTCAAAAACATTGGTGTTGATGGACACTACCCAAGGTGTCGATCGACACCACCCATAGTGTCGATCGACACCCTTACCAAAAATCACATTTTCGGTTTGGAATGTTACAAGAACAGGCATGGCTAGTAGCCCCTGTGTCAAGTATCCAACTACCTTTAGGGAGAGAGTGAGATAAGGAGGATAGGCATTGATGCTGAAAGGTAAGGTGATCATTCTCGTATCGTAAAGAAGTAGAAGCAAAAGTGTTTGGGAAAGTAGGATTACCAAAAGAAGATTACGAATCCATAATACCATTGTCAGTGACAGATGCCACCAATGGAGATTAATTTTGAGGTTCTGAAAGCTTAATATGAGTTGCAAGTTGCTGGAGCAAAGACTGAATCTGAGAAGAATTCATCTGACCAACATCCAAATTAGGAACTGCACTATCAAGAAAAACTCCAGCCTAATCAGTCATTATATTTGCTACTGCATGATTAGACGATCTTGATCCTCCCTGGAAAGCAGTCTTATTCTGGAAACTCTGAGTGAAAGGTTTGGATCCAGAATTCATACTCTTATATCCAGGTATATATCCAGGATGATATCCATGTTTCTTGAAGCATTTTTGGATCACATGGCCTGTCTGACCATAATAAGTACAACTGGCGTGGATGATTTAGACTGGAATCTATTGCTTTGTGTTGCAGCATAAGCAACCTGATCAGCCGAATAAGCTTGAGAATTCTGAAAGTTGCTGGCATTATCAGAAGCTTGGAAGACAACAGATCCAGCTGAAGATGGCTTAATATTCTTCTGTCTTTCATCTTGAGTAACAAGATTGAAAACATCTTCAATGCAAGGAATCGGCTTCATCAGAAGAATATGTCTTCTTGTAGCTTCATATGACTCATTAAGCCCCATCAAGAACTTAGTCACACGACTTCTTTGTTGTAACTGTTCCCATAGCATAGCTGCATTACATTCACATTTGCCACAAGTGCTAACTGGCAACTCTACATAGTTCCTATATTCTTCCCACAACGTAACCAACTCAGTATAATAAGAACTGACATATGATGATCCATGTTGAATAGCACTAAGCCTTTGCTCTATCTCATAAACCCTAGGAGCATCATCTTGCTTAAATCTTGACAACAAATTTTGCCAAATCCATTCAGCCGTAGAGATAAACAATAGACTTTGACCTGTTTTCTTTGAAACCGAGTTCATGAGCCAGGTAGCTACCATATCGTTACACCTAGACCATGAACCGTAATCACGATGCGTAAGAGAAATAAAACCAAGCTTGTTCCGGACATTTAGAGCCATCCGTACAGACATGCGCTAAGAATGAAACTCTGCACCGGAGCTTAGTCGATCGGAGACAAGAATTAACCCAGCATGATCTGAATTGTGAAGATAATACGGATTATCGTATTAATCAACCATCGTAGTAGGATTCTACGTTGCCGAAGGCGTAGTAGCATTCGTATTCGTCATTTGTGAAGAAATCTATGAAATCCAGAGAAAGAAAAGTGGAATCTCACCGAAGAAATCGAGATCTGAACCAGCAATTTTGGATTTCGAGCTCAAATCGAAGAAAATGATGAAGTGAAAGATGGATAATGGATGCATATGGATGAACTGAGCCAAAATTGAGCTCAGGAGAACAGCGATGAAAATGATAAGATGCAATTCAATGTGAATTGATGAAAGAAATGGAGATTTCCGTGATGAATCGAAGAAAATGAAGAAATGTGAGCTCAAAAGCTGGTAAATCCGAATTTTCTCGGAAAATCAATGAGAAAGTTGTTCCCTATACCATATTAACACTTTGTTATTAAACTGATTTTCCCATTAAACTAAAATTAAATGTACATGAGGTGTTTATATACATCTTAGAATAAAGCCAACGAAAACTTTACTCTAATAATTCTGTAACGGACTCTCTAACTATAATAACCATAATGTTAATACCAATTAAACTGAGTCGACTGATTTTTTTTTTTTTGAACCACCTAATAAAATTACCAAATTTATGAATTTTAAGATGATTGTTGTCGGTTTGACTCTGAACATTAGATCAATACGATTTTTTAAACAAAACAAAACATGGTTATATAACCTAAAATCCCTTCGAATGGAAATACCCAAGCAAATATAACCCATAACTAGATTATAACCTAAATTTTTATGGGTTGCTTTTCGAATTACCCAGAAGCACATACAAATTAGAAATTACACTGGGTTTTAGGAAAGTAAAGGTCACGCGCTCGTATGATCGAAACACTTCTATCACTTGCTTGAAATACTATGCGAAGCGTTGATGGGAAGAATCTACATCGAGGCCCATAGTATTAAAACTAAATAGTTTTTTTTCTTTTTATATTTGTTTTAGCAAATAGACTTCTTCTAATAATTAAAACGGAATAATTATAAAATAGACATCTACCAATAATACACACACCATTAAAAAACCAATCAAAGTGCAAATGGGCAAAGGTTGATAAAAGGTTAGAGGTCCCGTCCGGTTCTTGGTCGTACGTTGTTCAATCATTTCTTAAAATTTGGCTCAATGCTCCGGTCAAGGAATGAAATTAGTATTATTATCGATTAGTAAAACCGAAACCTTGTAAATAGCTTGTGGAATCGAGGTGTACCTTGCAATGAGGTTAGCTCTTGGTCTCAAAATTCGCTGGAAATGGATGAAGAATATACATACTGGTTGATTAAAAGGCCGATTTCCGAAAATTTCTTACTAACAAAAATAACTTTGTAAATTCCTTATAATCTTTAGGTTGGTGCGGAATAGATTAGTCAGAACTAGTTCGTATCGAAAAGCATGTATCCCTTTTTTATAAATACAATTTATGGCTTTGTTCTACATAATTTTGCATGCATATCGTATTAATCTTTTTTTTTTTGATGTGAATAATGAAATTGAAAAAGAACCAAAAGACTGCAAGAATTGGATGTCACCCACACGCATAATATATAAAATATAGGTGTCTGCCTCTGTAGGTGCATGATCTAAAGGATTTAAGGATCGTGAGAAAATTGGAAATGAATCTACATTGATTCAAGAACCGTTAATCAGAAGGTATATCTTTTACCTCTTGTGTTCTGTTCAGGTTCTTACTAAATCTTGTTAGTTTTTTTGATGTTTATATATTTGATTATTTGATGTATCCCTCATTTAAGTAAATGTTTTTGCCAAAATAAAAGCAAAGTCTAAGTCACGCGTTGAACTTAGATGTTGATATATATGTATAAGATGAGTAGCTATTAGCTATTAGCTATTAGCTATTAGCACAATGATAACAAAACTAAAGGTTGGGTACGAAGTCAATGTCAATAAGAGAGTGAGCTGTCCTCTACCATAAGTCTTGTGACCCTTAACCTCTTTTACTTTTCTTATCTTAGCCTTTTGTGCTTTGTCTCTTTCACAAACTTCTATTACATGAAACCACTCACATTTCGATTAATGAACGATTATTGTTGTTGCAAGTACTTGTAACTAAAAGGTATTATGTAGTTCAAGGAGTATATGCAATTGTTTATCACACATTACGATCTAATTTACTACGTTATCTAATTAAATAATATGTAAAGTAACCAACCTCGTCTATTTGGTCAATGCTTTATATTAAAATCTGAAACTATGGTTTGAGTTTCTCTACTAAGATTTTAATATTGTTATCTACTATACAACGGATTAAAATAGTAAGAAAAACCTTCGTGTGTTAATTATTTAGTGATGGTTGGTGTATTAAATATCTAGAGATTGCGTAAAAAATAAAAAGAATAGATGGCCAATGTCCTGTTTTTCTTTTAAAGGACATCTTAAGAGATGATGATCTTTCTTTGTAATGTTACCATGCACACACCCATGATACCCACATAGTATCATTAGCATTATTTTAATATAAATTTTAATCTTTGTTTATTGTTTAAGATTCATTATGATACTGTTAATAAATTTGTCTCCAGTGATGAGACCGGTGTCGGTATCATAATTTTTTTTTTTATAATTGTTTGCAAATTAGATAATAATGAAAGTTATATATAATAAAATGGTGATTCTCAAAATGCCACCATTTTTTGAAAAGTTCATAAACTACCAATTTTGTTAAAAAATCCAAAAATACCACAAAATTAAAATGAAGTTTTAACATTTAAAACTCAATCTTAACCCCCAAAAATTAATACCCTACTTTGAGAATAGTTAACCCAAACTCAAAAATTTAAATTAAAAATCTATTGAAAATTAATTTTTGTATTGTGTTATTTTTGGAACTATTGATGAAGTGTTATTATTATTTTTTTAAATGGTGGCATATTAGGGAATTCATCTATATAAAAACATAAGATTTTTTTAAAAAATGTAATATTTACAATAAAAAAAAAGAAAAAAAAAATATATTCATTTTCTCAACAATTGACCAAATTAACCGTGATACACTGATTCTCAACAAACCCCTACGAAGAACATTATCTTCTTTGGAGTTGTTCCTTCTCAGAAATCCCAAATAATCCACTTTTTCTTCTATATCAACAAAAGTAATCTCTAATCTCTCCTCAATTTCAGATCTTTCTTTAAATTCCCCAGCTCTAATGCATGTCTTCTCCTAAATCCTCAACAAGACAAATAAAAAAAATTATGGATCTTGAAGATCCAGCGACGAGGATCGCCGACCCGACGAAGAACAAATCTGGTTTTGACAAACACAAATCGTGGTTTAATGGGATAGTGACACGTGTCCCGTTGATACCCTGTTGATACGTCTCAAGAATCTCACCCCGTTGATACGTCTCAGCCAAAAAGCCATCGAAATTGATTTTTTTTTAATTTTTCTTTATTTTTAATGAGATGATACTTGAGAAGTATTATTGGTGAACATGCTCTATCTAGAATAAACTCTAAAACATCACACCAGTCTTGATAAAATCTTGATGAACCATTTTATTACGTTAGAAACAAGAAAAGCATTTCTAAAAATAGGTCAATAATTTTTCTATATGTATATGGAAATGGCAAGGATTTATTTGCTAATTTTCCTAAGAAAAATGGATTTGTAGTTGGGGAGTGAGTGGTCGTGATGTCACCCATTTGAAACATTACTTTGCATTTTAGATAGTATGTTTTAAAATGTTCTCATCTAATAACTGTCTATCTTTCAATTGTATTGTATCTCTTAAAATGCATGGCCCATTTAGTTTGTTTTCGTATTTTCGTTAATTTCGGTCAGAATCAGAATCAGTCCTAAGTTTTAATAGGCCGCAAGCTAAAAAAATAATAAATCATTATATTTTTTGAAAAAAAATATTTTATTTATTAATACAATATTGAGTTTCAAACTCATAACCTATTTTAAGAGAAGTATTAAATTTTTACCATTATACTAAAGAGACTCTACTTTTGAGGACCAACTTTTTTATAATAAATATATGGGCCGCTTACGTCTGGTTTGATCGTTGCCCTCATGACCGGCCCTGGTCATAATATATACTTCTCATACCCAAGGCACCCATCCAATCTGAACTCAGGCTTTTTTTTTTTTTGACAGGATACTTCTCAGACTTCGCGTATTGTTTGGCTTTGTAAAATTTTGTACATACACACATGTCCATGTGTCACTTGATACATGGGCTACTATGTTTTGTTATTTATTGGCCTTATAGATGAAACTCAAGATTTGTATTAGACATTATGAATGAATAGTGACCAATCAGGCTGTATATATAATCATTTGTAGACTTTTCTCAATTATCACAATAATGATGAAAAAATAGATATCACCTTACCAATAATACGTAATTTCCATTTATTTAGATTGAGATGACCATGTCCATCGGCAAGTTCTAAGTAAATATCTCATTATTATAAAAATGAATTAAATTAAGAAAAGAGGTAAGAGATTAGAGACAGTTTCTAGTTTGAGAGATTATAGGAACGGTTTTTTTTTTGGTGCTATTATAGGAACGGTTTTATAAACTCCTATACCACTAACCATGTTTTTATTGGTTTTAAGTTTTTTTTTTTTTAGTTAAATAATTTGACTATAATAAAAAATTATAGTATTAAATTCTATAGAGACTCTAATAAGAGATTATTGGATGGTGATGCTAACTACCGATGTATTGGCCACTATATTTTTTAATTATCACTAGAAGATTTAGTTTCTAACATGACATCATTTACATTTATAATGCTTGTACAATTGATCTGTTGATGAGTTTGACACCAGCGTTAATTGTTGGTATTAATGCGTTAAGTCTCACTGAATAATTTAGATTCAACCACTGGAGAACTTAAAATGAAAGTCAAAAGATGTATTGATTAGAAATAACTAACTAGACGAAAGAACGTTATATATGGAATTATCATTACTTTGATTTTAATCTAGATAACATCATAGTGCTTTCTCTATCTTGATCTCTAACTAATCGACACCTTCTATGGATTAATCATTTTCGACAAGTTGCAAGTCTACTATAGTAGCTTCGAGTTTTGGATCACGCGCGATTAAGATTGAGCTCTGGGCTTTTGGGCCAGAAGCTACTAAAAACTTCATGTGGACATGTTGTGTTACTCGAAAGTTATGTTTTCGTCTGTTTCGTGTACGTTTTAATTTATCGAGTAGCATGTTGAGAAAGAGTAGCATATTGTTGTGGTCAGCGGGGGAGACAAGAGAGGCGATAATTTCGCAAAAAATCCTGATCTTTTTTTTCTTCGTTAAAAAGTCTCGGTGTTCTTGCATTTTACAATTTCTTGGAAAACTAATGATGCCGTAAAATTAGGATAATTACTAAATATGGGAGATTTGGTTTAATATTCCAGTTTTTTTTTGTTTTGAAAAGTAACCCTTGTTTAATTTTTTTGAAAACAACTTTATTGTCGAGTGAAATTATGAAAAGATAAAAATGTTGGGAAAAATAAATCTACTACCTTGTTACTTTTAAAGACTAATTTTGATTAGTCTTATTTGATAAGTAAGATTTGGCGAGACATCGTTTACGTCATATAAAACGAAGTAATAACCTACAATTACCTGTCAATACATCGTCCACATCATGTGAGACATTGTTATTACATCGTCGTCAAGTCATTAGTATTGTTAGTGTTTACGAAGTTAGTTAGTTTATTTGATATTAAATAATCCATGGCTATTAAGATAACTTAGCAAAGACTTTGCGATCTCAAGAATTGTGAGGTTCTTCATTATCTAGACTTCATAATGAGAAGAGATTAATGATATAAGTATATCAAATATCTCTATTATTAAGGAGATAAACTCGCGGTTGACACATTAATTCCCATCCTACTCTAAAAAGGGTTTTATCAAGTCTTATAAATAGAGACATCTCATAGAGAAGAAGGACATCACATAAACACACTGAAAAAGGTGATAGCTATGTTTTCACATCATCCTAAAGATAATATTGGAAATTTAGTTGTGGGTTTCGATGTCCGTTGTAATACTATTTGGTTACAAGCCGATTTCATTGATTAATAAATCTATATTTTCCTTTGTCGTTCTGTAGATCTGCGAACATGTTAAAATTTACCTTAACAATTAGCGCTAGTAGGATGGGAATTTTCTTCACTATTCTTTTTGTTTGTCATTTTTCACATAGTTAAAAATGCTCATGGGATGTGAGTGCTACTAGTTGGTGAGAAAAGTGACAACCCTCATAATCATGCTACTCAACTGGTAGCACTCACCTCCTAGATGAAGCAGAAGAACGACTAGCACTACGCTAAGCGGTAAACGCTTCCTTAAGAGTCGGGAACACATTTTTGCCATCCAAAGATAGAACGCGATCAACTTGTCACCAAACGTTACATACATAGTTTTCAGACGTATCGAAGCAATGAAAGCTATGGTTAAGCGACTATCCAAAGTAGCACCAACAATAACGAAGAGCTTTTCTAAATGCTATGCAAATACTTTTTTCATGGATGTGATTGCGGCTATGGAGATGCCCAATACACCTACATGGAGTATTAAACTATTTTTTAAAACTATTTTATGGATAGTTGGTAAGCATAATTTATTAACACCGATAAAATCTCTTTTATGATTTTAATATTTGGAGCACTTCAATATTTACATGAATCTTGCAGAAATGTCACGTGGATCTCATCGGTTAAATGGAATCAATAGTTTAATACTCCATGTAGGCGTATTGATCGATGAATGGCGTTAAATGCAAATAATCTTAGTTTTTTCTTTTGGTTTAAATTTTGAGTTATCATAGTGTTTAGTTACAATTATTCAATATAAGTTTAAGTATGAATTAGACTGGACGGTGGACAAAATCACTACACAAATAGAAAACGAAAGAGAAGATGACGAAGGAGGAAGTAGAGGAGGAGCCTCTCAGCCCAGTGGCGCGTCTATTCCAATCTCCGGGAATAGACCTTCACATTATTACAATGATTGGTTTCAAAACCAAGATTGATCCTAACGTTATTCTAGATGACTTGAAACATAATGTTTCCAAGCATCCTCGTTTTGGTAGTAAACTGGTAATGATTGTACATACACACGTTCTTTTACATATATATATGGTAATCTGAGTATAACGTATATAGTGTTTGGTGTAAGATGGATCAAGACTGAAGTCAATGTAGAAGATCATGCATTTGTACCAAGCATAGATCCACAAGAGGTCAACGAAGATGGTCAAAGCTTCCACTACAGGAAATGTGGATATTAATAGCAGTACAACATAGCGGTTTTAATGTTATTGCTATCGTTAAGTTTACGGAAATTTTACATAGCGTTTTTGAAAAGGTAAACGCTATGATAGGATGGGCGCCAAAAAATATTTGTGTTCTTTTGACTTATATTTGCTCACTAATAGCAGATATAACACTATAAAACGTTATAGTAGGATTAACCGGGAAACTGAAATTTCCATTGCCTCCCAAATATTTTCTAAATAAGAAAAAACACTTTTAAAAATTAAAAAACAAATAAGAGAAAATATGTGGAGATTAAAATAAAAAAAAAACTTTTGGCTTATCTCTTTCTGCTTCTTTCACACTACTCGTTCCTAATCCCTCCCTTTCTCGATTCTTCTCTTGTTTTTTTTTTTCTGGCGAAATTCGTCTACTTCTTCTTCTGGGGTTACTCACAGATCGAATTGCTTCTGGATTTGCTTAGTAGTTCTTTTTGAAGAAAAATCAGATTCTTCGATTAGCTCTTGATTTTGCTGTTCCCGATCTCTCATATTCAACATGCGATTTTGAGAGAGCTTGGCTCTTCTTCGCTGATTGATTGATTCTGATTCTCATGAGAGTTTTTGTTTCAGTGAAGCTTATGGTATTTAATTAGTTTGTTATATGTCTTATTCCCAACTGAAAATTTTGTTGTTTGATAGGTCGGTTTTGTTTTGCTTCTGATTTTCTCGTGCAGGAATTCAATTGGAAAGCGACAGTCGTCAGAGAAAATGACATCGGAAGGACTGACGCCAACCTTCGTTGGAGAATCAAGTTGTTTCCGACCCAAATGTTGAGTGTGGTAACGAGAAGAGTCCCTCAACGCATTGATCCTGGGACCACTAAAGCTTTAGATTATATGTGTTAGAGCGATTTCCAGAAAAGGTCTGGAAAACTATATTCGTTTGTGAAACAATGATTGATGATGACCAAAGACCTTCTGATGTCTTCTGGTTCATAAGTCAAGCGTTATAGCAAACACTATGCAGCCTTTGTTTCTGTTTTTGTATTGACATTGTGAGAATCAATCTACACTACTGCAGCTTGGTTCCACAGAGCAATTCATGACAGAGTCACAGTTTTTGGTCTATGGGAACAGAATCAGTCAAGCGTCCTAGATGGTTCATGTTCGAGAGGCAGCACATGAAAAGGCTTGTACTTCAATCAATCACCTAACAAGGTACAGTCCAACATGCTAATTCGTGAACTTACACTGTTTTTTTACTAAGCCATTGTATTTGCAATCACTGATAAGTTTCTTTATAACCAATGGCCAAAGTCTCCAGCCTTTGTAAGTGATTCTGGTTTATGTTCCAGGATATAGCATTGGTGATGATCTCAATGCGACCTGTACCACTTGGACCTATGATGGAGAAGGTATTGCTAAGCAAAGATGACACGGGAAAGGGAGGAGATTATATGTTCAGATGTTGCGCTCTCACCGGATGTTCAAGAGATAGTGGTAAGAGAGAACAATCTTGAAGGATGCACTCGATTCGGAACTGGCATGGCCAATTGATAAGATATAACTAATTAATCAGAATGAAGTGGATGATGCAGTGAGAAAATCGCCTGGGGTAAGTTTTGATGTTCATGTGTTGTGTATTTGTTTATTTGGTGTTGCGGTGATGGATTAGTGATGAATTTATGTGCAATTTTCATGTTTTGGTAGAGTACAAGTAATACCTCTGGCATCAGCAAGGTAATGATGAAGAAGGGCATCCTCTTGGATTGCAAAATTTCATGTAAAAGTGTTGCAGAGGGGCGAGTATGTTCAACTGATCCAATTGCTCAAGTCCATTTCAAACCATTAGGTCCAATGCTAGCAAGGTCTGGGTTGATCTTTCAAAAATTGATGATGCAAAAGTGTGGAGACCAAATTCATAAGTGAAGACCATTTCTAATGCAATAGGCACAACTGTCGCTTGGCCTAATGACAAGATTGTCTTTGTCTGATACTTTTTAACTACCTAAGTTGTTAAACTCTTGTTTTCTGTTGTCAAACTTTGCTTTATGTTGTTAAACTTTGTTTTTTTGTCGTTTTATGCACTTAAATTTGTCTATCTCTATGCAGAGTACTTTCCAATCTATCCTTGAATATTTTCGTAATTTAGAGCTATTGTAGTAGTTTAATTTTAAAATTCTTCATTCTTACCAAAAGCAAAAAAAAATTAGTAATGCCCGATACAACCTTAAAACTATCCCTCAAAATTTAAGAATTATGTAATGTATTTTCTAGGGTTACTAGGTTTAGGGTTTAGGGTTTAGAATTAATTTTTTCATAATTATAAGTTAAAAATTAATGAGACAAATCCTTTTCTGGTAAAAAGAAAAAATTATGTTTTTGGCATATTTTTAGTGTTTAGGGTATACCATTTAGGGTTTAGGGTAATATGTTTAGGGTTATGTTTGTTTAATTAGATGTAAATAATAATTATATACAAATTAAAGAAGACTATACACACTTCCTTCATTTGATAGGCCAATTACAATCTTTTTGGTTTCACAATATGATCTTCTTTCCACAATAAGAAGATTAGTGTACATACTTTCATATGTAACATTATGGATTACCAACGTTCTATCTTCAAATCTTTAAAATGTGTCAAAAAGTTTTTTAAAAAATATATAAAAATTCCTAATAATGTAAATAACTCATAGAAGAATTAATAATTCAACACATAATTTTCCAAAATATTTATAAGCCATGTAAATCACAATGTTTGCCTTAAGTAAAACTAGCCAATGAGAACGTTTCACTCGGATTGCTGACGTGGCCTAATCTCAGCCTTTATTCATGCCGTAAAAAACAGATGTTGAAACTTTTAGGAACAGAGCCAATCAACATATATCACTCGGATACATGACGTGGCGAGATCTTATCCGTTGGTCACCACCCTCTTTGACCTCCTTCTCGTTGTAGTGAAGATGTTTCAATGACGAGACATAATTCAGTCCTTCCTTTGTCTTTAGAGCATGATTATTACAGATCTTTAAAGGTCTAATTAGAGTGTAAAAAATAAATTATGATTTAATCAAATTTTAGGGGGTTTAAAATGATGGTTTGGGGTCTAATTTTGGATCTTTTTTTGCACTTTAGACCCAGTGACGTGGCTACATCCAAACCATTGATGTAACGTAAACACGGAGATGAAAAAAAATTCCCCGTGTTTTGTGATCAAATTGGCTTTTCCTCTTCCTCTCTCTATTCTTCGTTTTCTTTGATGCGATTCATCGCCGATTCGATTCTCCTCCGTCGAATCGTGATGAAACGGCGATATAATCGGAGAAATCACTCGAAAATCACATAGACTCTCCGTGGTGAATCTCGTTTCCTTCTAAGAATCGAGCTGCAACTCACTCGGTTTACTCGGACGAGTTAGGCTATTGAGTATATAGTTTTGGTTTAGTTTCCTTTTGCTAAACTAGACAATTAGATTTCGGTTTACTCTTATTTCGGTTTAGTACATTTGTATATAATAGCAGTAGAGTTAACAAATGTGAAAAAGAAAGATTATGGAATAAGAAAACAAATACATATATTTCTCTTGTTCTTATTTTCTGTTATGGTATCAGAGCAATTCTTAGCTCGTTTTCTCTGATTTTTCGTTTGTTTTTTCTTCATTTTTGAGCTTTTTTTCACCGATCGGTCACCTTGTTTCATCTAGATCTCTATTTTGATCGGAATTTTTTGGATAATTTCTGCTATCAGAAATTTCTTCTTCTGTTTTCCGTCTCCGATCTAGGTGTATTCGTGTTGCGATGGTGCGTTTAGCTCAGAAACCTAAGAGCCGTGTAGTGAATGCTCTGATTTCGTCTAAAACTGATCGTTCTGGGTCCGTTGATCCGATCGATTCTGGTGGTGTTCTTACTTGATCTCAGTTGTTGCAGACTCGTGGTGGTGACTCTGGATCCATCTTCTCTGGTATGGATTCGTTTGACAGTATTCATAGCCCGTTTTATCTACATTCTGCAGATCATCCAGGTCTGGGTATTGTTAATCTCATCCTTGATGGAACTAATTATAACAACTGGCTTATTGCGATGCGTATGAGTCTTGATGCCAAAAATAAGTTAGGCTTTGTTGATGGTTCTCTTTCTCGACCTGATGAGAATGATTCGTATTTTAAGATTTGGAGTCGTTGCGATAACATGGTGAAGTCTTGGATCTTGAATGTGGTGAATAGGAAAATTACTGATAGCATCATTTACTATGGTGATGTAGTAGATATGTGGAACAATTTGTTCACTAGATTTCGTGTTAGTAACCTCCTAAGGAAATACCAGTTAGAGCAATCTATTGCCACTCTTAAGCAAGGCTCTTTAGATTTATCTACCTACTATACTAAGAAGAAGATTCTTTGGGAGCAACTTGCTAATACTAAACTGAAGACTGCTAAGAAGTGTGACTGTGATCAGGTGAAGGAACTGTTGGATGAAGGAGAAACTAGTAGGATTATCCAGTTTTTGATGGGATTGAATGAGAATTTTGCTAATATTCGTGGACATATTCTGAATATGAATCCAAGACCATCTCTCTCTGAAATTTACAATATGTTAGACCAAGATGAGAGCCAAAGGGTTCTTTATTCTTCTCCTTCTGCTTTTCAGGTTCAACACGAAGTGTCTTCTCCTCCTTTTGCAGTTCTCATTTCCCAGAGCAACTATCACAAGATGAAATGCACTTATTGCTCAAGGATTGGTCACACAGTGGACAAGTATTACAAGAAACATGGATTTCCTCTGGGATTTGGTAAAGGAAGAAAGCCACAGTTTACTCTAGCTACTACTCCACAGTCTATTGGTGCTGCTAATCTCGCTGTTACACCAGTATCTTCTCTTTCCTAGCAGTCTGTTGGAAATGGTGCAGTTATGTCTAAAGAGCAGATCCAATCCGTGATTTCTTATCTCAACAATCAACTACACTCTTGTTCTGTTACACCACAAGCTGAATCCATCAGTGCTTCTACTTCAACTTCTGCTCCTGTTATCTCACAAATTTCAGGAAGCATTTCAGGTAATTTCATTACCCTCTTTAATCATTCCTATTATGACATGCTAGTCAATTCTATATCTCCTGAAACAGATGTGTCTCTTAAAGCCTGGATTATAGACTCGGGAGCTACCCATCATGTTAGTCATAATAGGGCCATCTTTACTCAATATACTCCTTTAGAAAACACTTTTGTTACTCTCCCTAATGAATATACAGTTACTATTTCGGTTATAGGGTACATTCAGTTAGCTGATGCTCTCTCTCTGCATAATGTTTTATACATCCCTGAATTTAAATTCAACTTGTTGAGTGTTAGTATCTTGACTAAGTCTTTGAATGCTGAAGTTAGATTTACTCCTGATGCTTGTTTTATTCAGGCAATTACTCGGGAATTGATGATTGGTCAAGGTAGTCAAGTGGGGAGTTTATATGTTCTGGATGTCAATAATAAACTTAAGAATCTTTCTTTTCAAGGTAATGTTTTTACTTGTTCTTCTCTTGTAGCTGATACGGTTACTTGGCATGGACGTCTAGGTCACCCTTCTTTTGCTAAAATTGATTTACTCTCTGATGTATTGAAGATACCTAAGACTATTATAAATAAAAATCACTCCTCTTTGTCATGTTTGCCATTTAGCCAAGCAAAAGCATTTACCTTTTAAACATGGAAAACATTTTTGTGATCAACCATTTAATCTTCTCCATATTGATACATGAGGTCCTTTTTTTGAGCCAACTGTAGATGGTTATTGTTATTTCTTAACCATTGTTGATGATCACAGTAGGGCTGTTTGGGTGTACTTAATGATTTATAAATCTAATGTTCTGCATCTTTTTCCAGATTTTGTTAAAATGGTTGAAACACAATATTCCACTCGAGTCAAAGCTGTTAGATCAAATAATGCTAATGAATTAAAGTTTACTGACTTCTATAAATCTAAAGGCATTGTTGCATATAACACTTGTATTGCTACTACTAAACAAAATTCGGTTGTATAGAGAAAGCATCAGCACATATTGAATGTAGCTAGAGGCTTATTATTTGAATCAAATGTTCTTTTAGGCTATTGGGGAGACTGTGTCTTAGCTGCTGTTTTCATTATTAATCGTTTACCTTCTCCTGTCTTAGATAATACTTCTCCTTATGAAAAGCTTACTAAGAAAACCCCTGATTATACTTTTCTGAAAACTTTTGGGTGTTTGTGTTATACTTCCACTTCTACTAAGTCTAGAACCAAATTTGACCCTAGATCCAAAGACTGTGTGTTTCTAGGATATCCAGTGGGTGTAAAAGGCTATAAGCTTTTAGATATAGAGACACACTCTGTTTCTATTTCCAGGCATGTTCAATTCCATGAGGATATTTTTCTCTTTGCTTCATCTCATATTTCAGATGAAGTTCAGGCCTTCTTTCCTCATTTTTCTTCTCCTGCTTCCCTAGATAGTGATCCTCTTGGACACTCATCCTCTGATACACATCCACCATCTGATGTGATATCTTCTGTCGTTCCAAAACCTTCTGATTTGAGACCACGCAGAAAACCCAAAACACCATCCCACTTGCATGATTTTCTTTGTTATAATATTACTAGTAAAACACTATACCCTATTGCCAATTATGTTTCTTATTCTTATTTATCTGAGCCTTTCAAAGCTTTTCTTAATGCTATCACTAAAATCCGTGAACCAAAGAAATATTTGGAAGCTATGTTGGATAAATTGTGGTGTGATGCAATGAGTTTGGAAATTGGTAATATGCTAAGGACACAAACTTGGAGTATTTGTCTTTTACCTGAAGGCAAGGTGGCTATAGGATGTAAATGGGTTTTTACTGTCAAATATTTGGCTGATGGTGATGTGGAGAGGTACAAAGCACGTATAGTTGCTCAGGGATTTACTCAGGAGGAAGGTGTGGATTATACTGATACCTTTTCCCCTGTAGCTAAGTTATCTACTGTCAGGATTCTTATTAATGTTGCAGCCAAGAAGAAGTGGTCTCTCTCTCAGCTAGATATCTCAAATGCTTTCTTGAATGGGGATTTAGATGAAGAAATTTACATGAAAATACCGCCTGGTTATGCTGATCTCACTGGTCAATCTTATCCTCTTAGTTCTATTTTTCGTCTTCACAAGTCTATTTATGGTTTGAAGCAAGCCTCTCGCCAATGGTACTTGAAGCTTTCTTCTACACTGAAATTGATGGGTTTTAAGAAGTCTGATAGTGATCATACTTTGTTCATTCGTCATTTGGGTGACAGGTATATGGCCGTTTTTATTTATGTTGATGATATAATGATTGCGAGTAACAATGATGATGATGTGAAGCAGTTTAAGGAAGATTTGCAATCCCATTTCAAACTCAGAGACATTGGGGAACTGAAATATTTTCTTGGATTGGAAGTTGCTAGATCAGCTCAAGGTATTTCTGTGTGTCAACAGAAGTATACCTTGGAGTTATGGATGAAACTGGATTTCTGGGATGCAAACCTTCTTCCATTCCCATGGATCCTGCTGTCAAACTCTCTCAAGACAAAGGTATTCTTTTGGATAATCCTAAGCAGTACTAGAAGTTAGTAGGCAAATTACAATATTTAGCTATTACTAGGCCAGATTTATCTTATGCTCTTGCTACCCTTGGTCAGTTCTCTTCAGCCCCTAGGGATACTCACCTTCAAGCTGTTCATAAGGTGTTAAGATACTTGAAAGGTACTGTTGGTCAGGGATTGGTCTACTCTGCTAGTGGTGATTTTGATTTAAAGGGCTATGCAGATGTAGATTGGAGTTCCTGTGAAGATACTAGACGATCTATTTTTGGTTATCTCATATTTCTTGGAGACTCTTTAGTCTCTTGGAAAGCTCAGAAACAAAGGTCTGTTTCCCGGAGTACAGCTGAGGCAGAATTTAGAGCCATGGCTTTGGCTTCTTGTGAGATTGTTTGGCTGGACAAACTCATGACTGATCTTCATTTACCTTTGAATCTGCCAGCTCTTCTTTTCTGTGATAATCAGGCAGCTATCCACATTGCTAACAACTCTGTTTTTCATGAACGTACCAAGCATGTGGATAGAGATTGTTATACCATACGGGAAAACATTGATGATGGTTTGCTCAAGACGATGCATGTTACTAGTGAACATCAGCTTACTGATATCTTGACCAAGCCTATATATCCTGGACTTTTCACTTCTTTCATTCGCAAGATGGGAGTTAGTAATTTGTTCCTACCTCCATCTTAAGGGGGGATATTAAGTATAGAGTTTTGGTTTAGTTTCCTTTTGCTTAACCAGACAATTAGATTTCGGTTTACTCTTATTTTGGTTTAGTACATTTGTATATAATTGCAATAGAGTTAACAAATGTGAAAAAGAAAGATTATGGAATAAGAAAACAAATACATATATTTCTCTTGTTCTTACTTTCTGTTATAGGCTCTCTTCTAATGGCGTCAATGTCACTGTATTTCTTCTAATCTTCTACTCTGCATATTCGATGTTGTTTACTGATTTAACCCTTTTGGAGGATTATAGCCATGAATTAAAAAGTTTAGTCCTTTATGAGTTTAGATGAACGAAACATTGGATTTGTGTTTTGCTCTGGCTCTTTGATTGAGATATTTGTTTCTGGTGAAGGAGTTTGTTCTGCTTTAGCTATCTCAAACACAATTACTAATCTTTATGGTAATTTTTGATATAAAAATCCATACTTTAGCTTTGA
The DNA here is from genome assembly GCA_963576765.1 of Draba incana. Classification (NCBI taxonomy): domain Eukaryota; kingdom Viridiplantae; phylum Streptophyta; class Magnoliopsida; order Brassicales; family Brassicaceae; genus Draba; species Draba incana. The sequence goes on along the minus strand of OY755203.1, from coordinate 28,869,440 downwards.
TGTTTATGTTTATGTGAAATTGAGAAATCGAAGTTCTTCTTTCTGTTAGTGATCACATTGTTGAATTAGTACCTTCTTTTCAGAGTTTCCCTAATGGAAGCAAGATTGAGGTACTTAATTAGCTTAAAGTCAGAATTAAGTTATGTAAATTGGATTTTGACATGAGTAATTGTGTTTTATCTTAAGGTGATGAATTGTAGACCAGTCAGAGATGACGAGTCAGGTGAAAAAGGAGACGATGAGGACAGCTTGAGTTGTCCTCTCTATGACAAACTCCTTCGTGACGCCACCATTATCTCCGAATGTCTTCACACATGTTAGTGCCTTTTTCATTCAATCTCTCAAATTTACTTGGAAATTTTGATGGTTATAGGTCTTGATTCGTTCGTTTATCTATTGCCTCTGTCTCAATATTGACCAAAAACATGCAATTTTACTTGGATTTTGGTTATCTCGGAATGAAATTAATCGGAATGAGATTACTTTCCTTCATATGCAGTTTGTAGAAAATGTATCTATTTGTTCAGTTTGAGGAAGGCTGTTCATTTACAAGCTCTAACAGAGAAAACTGGGGCAGATGCTCTTCAGTTGGAGGCACTGAAGGGAATGAGAGCTTGACCACTGGCGAGGGCGATCATGTTGATGTTCATTGAATCTGTTATATGAAACAACTTGATGTTTGGTGAGACTGGGGTTTCTAATCCATGTGGAAAGAGAAGAAGAAAGGAGATGAAACATATACAAAGAAGCTTAGATGCGAGAAGTTGGAAAGGTTGGAGGCCTTTAGCAAAAGACTGCGACTTTGCATCATAAAGAGAGTAAACCATGGAAGACATCGTTCACAACCTTGACAAAATCAAAGTGTATTTGTTGTACATTTGTCATGTACACTTTCTCTTGCGACTTGACTAATGGAAACACATATTAGGCATTCATATTACCAGTTTCTTTATGAACACTCCACAACCTCCCATCATATACTTACTACTGTTTAGTGTCATGCACATGCTCTTACCTCCATCATCAGATCCTTGGACACGCAAAACACATCTTAACGCTAGCCGCTCGAACTCGAATTCGAGATAAATAGAAACATGAAGACTTGAAAAAGGATTTGATTGAATATGGCAAAAGCAACAATGTCAAGACTAAAACTCATCGTTCTTTTTCTGTTTATAATTTTGAAAATTATGTTTTAAATTTTTTTTATGTCATCTATCTTTCAAATTTTGTTAAAATTTTTTATATTTTAAATGTTTCTATGTTTAATAAATTGTTTTATAACATAAAATAAATTTTTTTTTATCTTTTTAGACACCCGGATGTCTCCAATAGAAGGGTCCAAACCGAAAGTATCTTAAAACAAAAAGCTCAATTAATTAATACTTTAGATACCCATTAATTAGACCCTATTAAATCTCCAATAATCATGCTCTAACCATGATTAAAGGGGTCTCTTGTTGGGTTTTTAAATAGGTTTTTAGATGTTTTAATTAAAATAAAAATGATAATAGGCCAAATTTTACAACATGCGTATGTTCAACAAGGCACGGAAGAGTCGTCTCTTCCCCACACACGGAGTGACGTGGCAGCGTCTTATTGGGAAAAAAAAGAACTATTCAGAATATTTTCTCTCGTTCTCTCTTTCTTTTGTCTCTCCGATCTTCCTCTCATCGTGATTTGCTCTGCAAATCTACTATGAATCGAACAAAATAAGGGGAAAAATCCCATTAAGAAAATTTATCGATGTGTATCTGTGTGGTCTCTCTGTCTCTGTCAGTGATTTCGTCAGAGAAATCGGTGTATGAACCGATTTGTAGAGGATTTGAAGATCTCCGTTTATGTAGGTATGATTTCTCGAATTCCTTTTGTATATCTGCGTGTATTTAAGTTTGATATTGGAGTTTAGATTTTGGTTTTCAGATTAGAGTTTCCAAAAGTTCGATTTTGGTTTTGGGGTTTTTGATTCCGTAGTCTTCAGTTTGTGGATGGTTCTGCAGTTTTGGGATTTGGTTCTTGTGGAATTTAGGTTTAGGTTTTCGTTTTCAGATTACGCTATTCAATAGATTCTGTGATCATCGTTTCCTTGATTGTTCAGACTAGTGAATTGATCGGGATATTGTAGATTGAGTATAGAGAACAATGGTGTAGTAGTATGTTGCCTATATAGAGTTGGAGATGGCTAGTTTGTGTGATTCTGGTTGGTGAACATTGAACATTAGGATACAATTTACTCCTGCTAGGTTCATGTGTGCTACTTGGAACAAAAGTTTAGAATGGTGGAATTTCTTGCTATCTCTTTTGTAACATATACATTTTAGATTTGTTATATGTATTTTGTGCATTTTGCTATAGATTCTCTACGGAAGGTTAAGAGCAATGTATGAAATTAGATTATCTCTTTGTACCTGCAGCTTCTCAAGTACTCAAACAAAGTTCTCTCGGCGGTTCGTACCATGATGCTTACTATTAAGGAGACACAGGCTTGTTTACGATTTGCTGAAGGAAGAGCTCGATAGTGGATTGCATGCGCTTTTGATCGTCTCGAAGACTCCATCGGAATCCAATCGTTAGGAATCTTCGGTATTCGAAACTCAGATACGTTATGAGTGTGTTGATGTTTCTGGATCTTTGACTTTTGATGGTGTTAGGTGTTTGAACAAAGGCACTTGCTTTAATCCAATTCAAAATCTGGTTTTCATTTTCCATAACTATATATTGTTGTTCATAGGCTTTGATGAGATGATCCTAGATGATCATAGGTTTTCAAGTTTTCTTCATTTCTTATTTGGATTAAGCTTTTAGTTGAAAGAAGCTAATCAATCACATGAGTTTGGCATTGAATATTGTTGTACCACGATGGTTCTTTAATAATGAAATTTTCTTTGTTACCACTTACCACACAATTCAAAGATTTGTGAAACCATAAGCTCTGGTTTAGGGTGGTAAAAATTAAAGCACATTTTTCTTCTTCAATGGTGTGTCATTAAGCTTCTCTCGGTGTTATCGCTGTGAGGATACAAACCCAAACGCTAAAAACAAAACGTTTTTGCTCTTCCAAATCATTACTCAATAACTGTTTATGGGCTTGGATTTCCATATTAAGCAACAAAAATATATACTTTATGTGCTTAAGTAAACCAAAATCAAATCACTATCGAAAAGATGTATCAAAGTTCGAAGAAGGAGAAGGAACTTCGCACGTGGATATGACGTTTTCTACGGATATGCCTACAAATATCACCGATATGCTCGGAATTTGAATTCGAGTTCGTGATAGAAACATGCATCAACAATTGAAAAATGATTTGGTTTGATTTGGCTCATCATATATGGCAAAAATGGGGACGAAGTCAAGATAACAACTAAGCGTTTTTTCGTTTTTGATTAAGACATCTATATTTTAAATATTTGTATATCATGTATGTTTGAAATTTCATTAAATGTAATATATTTTAATGTTTTATAAGTTTAGAGAAAATCAAATATATTTAACAAAAAATAATTTTCAATTTTTTTAAAGAAACCCATGAGGGTCTCTACCATTGGAGGCGGAAAAAAATCGAGTCTCTTCAACAGTTTCTTAATCATTCTGATGAAAAATATATTAATAAAAAAATTGACAAGAGACTCTTAAGCATACCATCTTTGATCATGCTCTTAGTAATTAATAGAGACATTTTGAAAAAGATCTTTTCCTGTTTTTAGACATCAAGATCCTAAAATTTAATATATTTAATTACTAAAATGTTTTTAGACACTTTGATCTCCATTGAACATGTCCTTAGGACATGTGCATTGGAAACATTAGAAATAAGTGTCTAAAAACTTTTTAGAATTAAATATATTAAATTTAGGACACCAGAAAAGATCTAATACTAAATCTTTTTCTGATTTTAGATATTAAGTATCCTAAATTTAATGTATTTAATTCAAAAAAGTTTTTAGACACTTATTCCTAATTCCTAAGACCATGATCATCGATAGTATGTTGAAAATGGGTCTCTAAAACATATTATATTAATATAATATAATTATAGTAAAGTTTTTAATTATATAAATTAAATAATAAAATTTAACCAATTGGACAGTACCATGTGGAAAGACCGTCTCTAGAAGAAGTTCTAAATCTCTCTATCAAGAGACGTATCTATCTTCACTTTTTCATTCTTTTTCATTTTTTTCATTTGTTTAATCACAATAGACGGGAGAAGAGACTTGCGTTGGTCATGCTCTAATGTCTCCGATACACATGCACTTAGTCTCTTCGTTTCTCTTGACAAACTCATAGTCATTTTAGTTATTCTTCTTCCTCCAAATTTTCTGATTTGAAGGATTAACTCCAACTTTTCTTAATTTAGAGCTATTTTTTTGCTAAAGTCCACACAATCTTAAACATCGATTAAGAAGAATCATTTAACTTGTTATGGAACAAAGAAGCTTAAGGCGAGCTTTCTCACAAGGCGGAGATCCAATACATGCTCCGATGGATCTGACAAAATCCTCTAGTCAGGTTCTAGAACTGTCCTCGCCGCTCGTCCTCCGAGACCGACCAAGCCTTCGATTCCTGTTTATGAAATCGGAGACGGTGGCCGCCAAGTAAAGATAGGAAATCGCGAGGAACATGCCTACGTTTGTGGTAGATCTGGAGGTGAAATGTTTTGGTATCCGAAGCTCTCGTCTCTAGCTACTTGAATTTCTCTTGTCTAATTTTTTTATTTTGTTGAAAGGAACAATCTTTCAATTTTTCTCAGTTTTCTTTTATTTTCCCCTGTTTATTTAACGAGAAAGAACAACAAATAAATCTCGATTGATGTCGTTTCCGTTTCTGTGTAGACGCTCACGCAAATCTGGAAGTAGACTTGTTATCATTGTGTAGAGATCAACTTCTCCGTCTCCTGCTCTTACAAGTATTTCTCGATTCCTTTTGAAGTTATTGGCTTTTTTCAACCATCGCTTCATGTTTTCATTAGCTTTGGTTCAATTTTGTTCATGAGCTTTTAGTCTTATTCCTAATTTCAACTTATGCATCTTGCTTACTCTTTTTTACTGCTGCAATGTTTATGGCTTTGTCCGATATTTCAATTTTCACATAGATTAATAATGCCTAGCTCAAGTTAAATTCTCTATAATTTTTGTTAAACTGATTGTATATGAAATGTGACTATATAATCTTTCTTTTGTGCTTCATTAGTTAGTGACCATAACCACCTCATCTCGGCTCCATCAGTGGTGCTACGTGTTGTGTCCGTTTCCCTGGGCATTCGAAAGGAAGCATCTTGATATGATTCAGCAGCTTGAACGTCGTATGATCCAGCTAAGGGAATCAAAATTCAGAAAAAGCGCTGTTTACTTTGTGAAAGATGTCGTTTTGCTCAAAAAATGATGTAATTTGATTTTTAGAATAATGTAATATTACTCTATACTTTTCGTTTTATAATAAGAAAAAGAGTTAATTTGTAGAATAACAAAGAAAAAAATTAAAACTAAATAACTTACTAAAAGTGACTAATATGGCAAATTAATAGCCATTAGATTTAGGGTATTTGGTTACAATTTTAATTATAGCTTTTTTTGGGGTTATATTTGCTAATTTTCCTAAGAAAAACATGTTTAGTTTTTTTTTTATCACAGAAAATGTAAAAAAACAAAAAATGTATTATAGTAATTTTAAATATATTACGAAATATCCAATAAATAAAACAATTAATACCAAAAACACTAAAAATAAATATAATGAAAATATATTTGATACTAAAATTGATAAAATAATAATAATAATGTAATTATATTGATTTATTATATATTATAAATTATTATTATAAATACATAATAACAAAAGTTAATCGCTATTGTACAATATATGATTGCATAGAAAAATACGCTATATTAAATGAATACACGATAGCAATATTTAAAACCGCTATCAAAAGTGTTGGATCTATTATGACGCGAGCAGACATAGCGCTTTATACTCCGCTGTGGTATCTTTAGATAGCGGTTTTCGTGTGCTAAGAATACCCACATTTCCTGTAGTGTTCGTCGATGATTATGTGTCTAACAAAAGATTCCTTTTGATAAATCAAGACCCTTGTGGGATATTCACATCCTCGATCAATGTCCAAACATATGATTCAGGAGCGGTCGGTGTAATGAGATGTCACCATTCTTTGGGGGATGGAATGTCTTTGATGTCCCTCTTGGTAGCTTGTACCCGGGAAACATTAGCTCGAGGCATTTCCGACCATTCATGCCATAAAACATCGTGAAAAAGTGTGTCGCACGGCCTTAGAAACAGAGGCTGGTTTTAAGGTCAGTATTTGCGATTTGTTATACAGTGAGATTGATTTGGAATACCATTGTAGATCTTCTACAAGGGAACATCATTGTTCTCGGATAGAAAGACGCCTCTTAAGAACAATGCCGGTTTCGAAAATAATCCAAGGAGATTTTGTCACCGAACTGTCTCCTTGGATGATATTAGACTAATAAAAAATGCTATGAACATGGTGAGTTACGATTTGTTTGGTTACTCGTTAGAAATGATTTTTTTTCTAACCTATAATCCATACAAATTGTGGGTTTCTCTCTAATTTGCTTCATCTGTTACGTGTGGTTAGACTATCAATGATGTTCTACTTGGAGTTACACAAGCTGCTCTCTCCCGCTATATGAACCAGCGATATGGTATATACATAAAGTCAATAAATAAATATATATAAGTATGACATGTCAGAACTATATATAATGTGTGTGTGTTGTTTCTTGATAATTAAGGGAACATAAATACTGAGGGTGAAACATCAACGCGAGATCTAAACAATCCTCCAAGTAGCATACGACTTCGTACATGTATTGTAGTAAATTTAAGGGAAGAGATCGGAATCCTGGTTAGATATCTATACCTTAAATTTAACCTTAAAATAAAAAAAATTGGCTTTAACTTGGTAAAGAAATTGCATGAAGCTTGTAGCGGATATGTTGGCCAAGGGTTCGAAATGTAGATGGGGAACATACAACAACACAGTCTATGTTCCGTTATCCATTACTTTAGAAGCTGATCCATTGGCTCAGCTATTGAGGGCTAAATCCATAATGGATCGAAAGAAGCACTCTCTTCACGCCACTCTGCTTTATTTAATGTTGGAGTTCATCGTCAATATTTTTGGGACTAAGGTATAGATTGTGGGAGCTGGATTCCTACAATTGAACTTGTCGGGTTTGCGGAGGAGCTTCAAAACTTCTGAGTTAGAAATCAAGAACAAAAATAGAGAAGAAGGTTTTTATTATTAGCTGTATAGCTGTGAAAGAGAATATAAGGGATTCTGCTAGAAATTCGTGATCCCTTCTAATAAGGGTGATATAATAATATATATAGTAAACTAAGTCGGCTAGGGTTTTTGCTTGAGTTGCACTCTTTGAGTCGGCCGGCCCATCAGCTGTTCGGCCCACCTATGATTCGGCTCGACCCAATTAAATGGGTTGAACCGAATTGGGCCTGTTAAGTTAAAGCCCATTCTGTAAGTCGGTTCATCCGGTTTATTTTGGTATCACATGTGGTTTACGGGTCTTCTAACCGGCCGGTGGATCCTAGATGTTTTCTGGAGCTCTTCTATATTCAGACTTAGTTATTTTCTTCGGATGATCTGCAAGAGGTGGAAATCGACCCCTACAGTTAGCCCCTAGCTCAGAATTATTAGTAATGGTGAAACCGAGATATTAGTAAAAGGTTAAGATCAGACATATGAAAATGTTCTAACTGTCTTCCCGAGTTTAGGATTTGATTAGTTTGGTTCAAATATCTTCTGAGCCGTTAGGTGTATTGAAAACCGTAGCACTGAGGCGCGGCTCGGATATAATCGTTTCCAATTATCATGTATATAGTTATACATGATAATAATAAAAAGTTTTTTTTTGAGTTGTACTACGAAAAGTGCCGAGCCATTAACGGTTTTGCCGTTAATATATTTTTTGTTTTGACTCAATTCGGTCAAGCCATCGATCCGTAGTCTTTATTTTTTGCCGATCCGTGGCTTTTATTTTAATGGCTCGGGCTTTATGAACCAAAATATATGGTTTGGGCCTTTAGTGGGTTTTAAAGAAGAAGAGAGAAAAATTAAGGTTTTTGCGGATTCCGAGTTAGGTTTATGGTGCTTCCCCTTTATAAATGAGAAGAAGTGAGGAACCCCCATCACAACTTCACTTCTTAAAATTTTTCCAAAGGTATTTTTCCTTCTTCTTTCGTCTCTTTCCCATTTTCGGGTTTTTTTTGTTTCGGATCCGCCGCCACCATCGGTCAAGCCCGCTGCCGTTTGCAGCGCGTGCTCCGGTGAAGGCTCCATAACCCGAGCTGCGAGCCACCTTTCGAACCCGAACTGCGAGCCCCAGATCCACTCTCCAGATCTTTGAGTTCGAGCCATCGTGGCTGTGTAACCGGAGCCGTTGAACCGTTAGCCAAATCTCAAGTCGGCATCGCCACTCGCCGATATCCGAGCCGAGATCTCGAGCCCTTCGATTCGAATTGTTTTGATTCGAGCCGCTCATCTCCGGGTACCGAGCCACCGTTGTAAACTAAGCCGTTGATCGTTGAACCAAACCGTGAGCGAACGAGGCCCGAACCGTGAGCTTCACCGCCGTGACTTGAGCCGTTGATTCGGATGAGTGAAATCGTGGTGAGCGAAGGAGGCCCAAACCGTTAACTTCATCGCCGTGACTCGAACCGTTGATTCGGTGAAACCATTTCTTAAAGTGTACCACGTTTTTATAAACAAACCACTTTCCCGGGAGACTTTGGAAATGAGCCACATTGCTTGAAATTGAACCAAGTTTTCTTGTAAACGAACCGTTTGCCGAACTCGAAGTCTTTTTAAAAAAGAGCCACGGTTCTCATAAGTGAACTGTTTATTAAAAAGTGACTTGTATTCCTTATGTTGACGGATGAATCGAACCGTGTGTTTTCTCCCGAGCCGAGGTCTTTGGGTGTGCTGTCAAGCACGGAACATCCAAATTGTTTAAATATTGCCGTTCCTTCTCTTTGAAACTCTTCTGCCTTGGGAACAGAACCATCAGGTGAACCGTTTTTCTACAAAAAGCCGAAGAGAAGAAAAGTGATTCGACCCAATCCTTCTGGCTCAAGTCTTTCCACCGATGACACTCTTCTTACTCTCAGGTGAAGGTTCAAGATCTCAAAGTCGATTGAGCTGATGGCACCGGACCCTTATGATCAAGCAGTTGAGCCTCCTAAGGGACACTTTACTCTTTACAAATCGTTCTTTTATCTTTGCTTTCTATAGTTTTCAATCCCCGAGGCTAATCTTCTATTTTTTTGGGAGCATTGACTTGCTATTGTTTAGTTCAACACGGGGAATCTGTCACTTGATTGGGATTCTCGTCCGAAGTTATAAATGAGGGATAGAGATTGGAGCCAACCACTTAATGGGCTTTCTCGAAGTTCAAAGTCACGCCCCAAAAGAACATAGAAAATACTATCTTCCTACAAAAAGCTAAGAAGGGTCATTGGTATTTTCCCAAGTAAAGACGAGAATGCAGAAGATTATTTTTTCTTTGTGAGAGTCTCCAAAGCTTCGGTGGGGCCAAACTGTCTTCGGTCGGTCAAAACCAAATGGAGACAGATCGGTAGCAGACTTGTAGTTGCTTAGGGTCGCTGTGCATCCGTTTATTTTGACACTTAGACTATTTTATGATTGTGACCGATTCTGGTTTTCTTTTGTTTTGCAGTTCGCCCTTTGCATATCATGAAGCTTTCGAGTCTTTCGAGTATTCACCTGAAACTTGCGACTCGTAGGTGCAATTGGATTATGGACTTCAATTTGCAGCGGGTTGAGAGAGCAAGAGCTGTTCTAGAATATCTTCTAGCCAAATCGCCAGCACTGCCATTCTCAGATTATTCGAGCGTCATAAGAAGGCTAACTTACCGTGATAAGAAGATAACCCATGAGAGAGAGCGAATGGCTGCTGAGGAGAAAAGCCACCAAGCTGCTGCGGAGAAAAGCCACCGAGCTGCCAAGGAGACAGAGCGCCAATCCGATGGAAGAGGGCACCGGAATTTTGTGGATAGGGGATTACCTCTGCCTCCGCCTCTACCGAGCCATTGCTCGGGCTTCATACCTGCGAAGGACTCATCTCATCCATCCTCGTCCGCGGGTGAGCCGCTTGCACCGAGGAGTTCGAAGTCCGCCGTTTCAGCTTTTGATGATCGGCCATTATCTTCTCAACTCGTCACTCACCGTTCGAAGAAGAAAGACAAAGATGGTGGAAAAGGAAAAGATGGGACGATCCGTGTGCGCCTTACTGATCTTAAGAGAAAGAGAATCGCCATAGATGGAATTGGCAATAACTGCAATGAAAATGATATGAAGAAGCAAAAACACGATGAGCACCAAGTCATGTCCGAGACGATTCTCGGTGCTACCGCAGACGATTCTCGGTGCTACCGATTACGCCCATTACTCCAGGAGAAATATACGACAATGCCGAGAACAAGGCAAAGATAGCAGAGCTAAACCGCAGTTTGAGTGCCGCAAATGAGCTGTTGGAGTCGCATGTTTCCCGAGCTGTGATTGATGCTAAACAGGAAGTGGAGCAGAAGTTTCAACATAAGGATCGCCTGTGCCATGAAGAAAATCGAGCTCCTGAATAGTTTTGCGAAGGATGACATGTTAGATCTTGCTTGCATAGAGGCTAACGTCTACCTCATCGAAGTTTTTACTGGCGAGAAACCACCTTTGTTTGCTGAAGAGAGCAAGAAGATGGAGGCGCGGCTACTCAAGTTTGAGGGTACATACGAGCGGTTTGATGAGGTGATCTATGGGATTCACGCCGAGTTGATAATTCCTCCTCTAAAGAAAGACTTGTTTACCGAGATTCACGACAAGAAGCCAATTGAGCTTTTCGCGGCGAGAGCCGGTAACCAGAACCAATCTAGTTCGAATTTGGATGTGGTTGTCGCTTCGTAGCTTAGCCCTCTTGGCCTTGCAAGGATCTTTAACAGTTTCGGATCTATCTCTTCGATCCTCCTGATGGATGCGAGTTTGCATGTTACCGATGATTTGGCTACGCCATTGGTCGCTCATGGTACATGTAAATTGTCTACGTTCTTCTCTAGAAATTTTGCTATGTCATGAGTGGCATAGTTGTGTTCTTGAGTGACCTGATTATTCTCTGAAATTTGGATATGTGGTGTTGGTGCTACCGAGGTACCGCATGGTTTGATGGAGACCATTATGCCAAGTAAGGGGAACGATATTCCTGGGACGTCTGGATTCGCGCTGTACCCGCCGCGAAGAAAATTAAAGCCATTGAGGAGCTCATAGTGAAAAGCGACGCCAAAGCCTTGGGAGATGGAGACACCGCCTAAACTTCTAATCCTCATGTTTTCTTTTTCAGTTTAATACTTTGTTGCCTTAATGGCTTTTGCTTATCGTTTTAGACTTTGCTTATATTCGGATGGTTTTTATCCATTATGACTATTTATTTTTGCCTCGCGTCTGAGAAAGATGCGAGATGATTTTTGGTTTTATAAATTGTGTTTTTTTTCTGCAAAAGTATTTCGGGTCTGCCGAAAAATTGTTTCTCAAAATTTCGTTGTTGATGAAGGGTGTTATCGATTTACAATAGTGTTACCGATTTACAACGGTGTTACCAATTTTTTTGATTGTTGGTTGATTTTGCTGAATTGGACATTTTTGGTTTGCGGATGTGCTCCTGTGAGTGCGTCCGCTCCAAGAATGACACTTATATTTCTTTGTACCAACATTCTACTAACTGGGTTTTTGAGTTGGAAATTTTGGTTTACAGATATGTTCCCATGTACACAACTGCTCCAAGAATGAACACTTAGATTTATTTTGCACCAGCGTTCTGTTAGTTAGGTTTTTAAGTTGGACATTTTGGTTTACGGATATGTTCCCGTGAAAATAACTGCTCCAAGAATGAACACTTGGATTTAAATAGCGCGTTTTTGATCCGCTAGGATGTGGAGGTTAATATCTAGTAAAGATGTTGGAGTTCGCCGGTATGGCTAGTAGAGGCAAAAATAAACAAAGATGTTTGTTTCGAGTTTGATCTTTGATAGATCGTAGTTGTTTAAGTATGAGAAATTGTTGAGTAAAAAATCACAAGAAATTGATCATTTATAAATGTACTTAGGTTTTTCTTTAGAAAAGCCACGGCAATATCGATTCCTTGCATGTCCTCTGCTGACCATGCAAATGTACTGAGGTTTTTCTTTAGAAAAGAAATCAGCTCCTGCTTGATTGATTCATTGAGGGTTGCACCGATTTCCACGCATCGCTCTGAATTTTTATCGTGTCCAGACGGATATCATCGGCTCGCATATCGGATCCGCCATTTCTTCTTCGCGGACCTCTGGAATAGGTAATTACTATAACAGGTTTGAGAGCTCTTTGAAGGATTCCCTATTGATTTTCTGCTCTTTTGCTTCTCCTTGGGGATAGGGACAATCTCTTGGCTCCTTAGCTTGTGTGCGGCTAAGAAACATGTTCGGGATGCTGTCTGGCTCCCCTTGATCACCTTTACCCCTTATTTGGTAGGGAACTTGAGGCAGAGGTGATAAGTGGATGCCACCGCTCACATGGAGTTCAACCATGGAGTACTTATTATCACGTTGTAGGCAGTCAGGTTATCGGATTCTGAGAAGTTGACCACTTTGGTGACGCCCTCAACACATACGGGCAAATCGATTGTTCATTGAGTCATCGTGGTTTCACCGTTAAAACCGGTGAGTGGCTTGGGATGAGGTTTTACCTGGGATAAGTTAATTTCCATTCGGGTCAGAGTCTCTTTAAAATTGATACCTACGGTACTTTCGGTATCAACCAGAACACGTGCGGTATCCCAGTCATCGATAACTAGTCGAATCACCAGCGAATCAACATGGGGTTTGTTGGTGTTGCTAGTTTCTATTTTTTCGAACGAGATAACGTCATTGGGAAACTTCAAAGGTCTAGGAATGTTGGCACCAATTTTGGCGCACCCCAGGAAACCTTTAATCAATAATACCGTATCGGCGCAATAGTGAGACCCGCCCATGATCATGTTGAGAACCCTTCTTTTCTGACCTCCTTGTGCAGCATTGTCATTTTGTCTTTCTCGTTTGTTAGGTTCCCTATTAGCATTTCCCTCGGCTAGGTTTGCCGCTTCTTCGATCTCGAAGTCCTTAACACTTATTCCACCTCCAAGCTCGCCAGATGCTAGTTTCGTGGCTAGCCATATGCCAAGTACGCGACAGTTAGCCGTTGAGTGCCTGTGTAATTGGTGCAGTTTGCAATATTCTGATTCGTCATAGGTTGTGTTCCTTGTCCAAGTATTGCCTCTTCCTCGGCCTCGGCTTTGACCACTTCCGCGGCCGTAGCCGGGTGAGTCCACTTTGTAATTGCTCGTGCCTCAGAAACCACCTTCGTGTTGAACAAAGTTTCCCTGCTGCTTTTTGCTGTCGGTGTTGCCACTGGTTGGTGGTTGACACTTCTGGACTTCCCGTGTTTCTGTGCCAAGGTCTTTACCTCCTCTTCACTTTTGGCAAAGCCAGTAGCCCGATGCAAAGTGTCTTGAATTGTTGATAGTTCGTTGACCGTCATCTCCTTTCGGAACTCAGAGTCATACCATTGGGTTTTTTCAAGGCTTTCAGCACCGCCTTTTCATCTATCCCCTTCACCTAAGTTGGAACAAGCCTGAAACGTTCGATGATGCTCCGCAAGGTTTCAGTTGCGCCTTGAGCGATGGTCCAGAGGTCAGCCTTTGAAGACCTCAGCTCAATTGGTGGAAATTGTCTGCGGAATTCTTTTCCAAACCAGAGAACCAGTGGAGAGCTGCTCCTTTGAGGTATTCCACGAATAGGAGGCAATAGCCAATATCCTTCTCCTCTGGTTGAAAGTTAGCGCATGCCATGGCGATAGAGAAAGCGGTGATATACTCGGTTGGATCGGTTTTTCCGCCGTACGTTGGTATTCTGATTTTTCCAGGGTCGGAGACCCGTGCCTTTGTGATTCACTCTGTGAACAGTGTTGTACGTGCTTCTTCGAGTACTCGGTCGATCTTCGGAGCTTTGCTGATCACCATGTGGACTTGAGAATGCATCTCCCGCAAATCTAGGGTTGTCTGGCGTATGGTAGCTTTGAGCTCCTCCATCTATTACTGTTGTAGGTTAGCTGCTACCTTTCTCGTGTTAGCCGCTTTGACCTGCTTGATATATCATGGTTTTTACCGATTTTCAACCATGATATAAGTCCTTTATCTAGAGTCTTTTGGTGATTTCGAGTCTTTGGTGTTTATTATTAGGTATAAGGACGCTTGGAGCTTAATTGGTGTTTACTGGATTGTTACGGAGCATTTTGGAATGAGCAGTCAAACTCGCAAGTTCGGATTGAAGTTTTGAAGTTATTGTCGATCGACACTGAAGGAAGCATCGATCAATACCAAGAATTTGGTCGTGTCGATTGAAAGAGATATATGTGTCGCTCGACACTACTAACTTCGCGACCAGAATATTACAATTAGAAGATTTCCTTTTTTGCTCCCGAAGGCCCAGATGTTTGCAAGAAGGCCCAATACATTTTAGTAGTCTATAAATACTTATTTTCAGCCATTGTTTAGGCTAAGTTTTATTTTCTAAGAGATATTTTTACACTAAGAGATTATTATTCATGTCTATGTCTGAGTATTCTCCTAATTAGGTTTTAGGGTTTTTTCAAAGGATAATGAAGAGTTGTTGAATTTATATACTATTGGGATTTTACATTCATATTTATATTCTTCAGCTTGATTGCTTTGAATTCTGATTTAGGCCTGAATTGGTTATCTTAGGATTTTAGTAGATGCGACAGCATTATTGAATTACCTGAATTAAATCATAGGTGCACAAAGATCTGATTCGCAACGAAGTAGTCATTAATGAGATGGTGCAGAAAACGCATAAACTTTTTGCTGGAATTATTCCATGGAAAAGTGTAGATCCGCCAGACATCTAAGTTCTTCAACACAATCAAGCTAACGGACTGAAAACAAGCACTTAGTGAGAGGCAACCGACATGTGTGTCTTATATTTATGTTTTATTTTATTTTCTTTTACAATTTTACGTTTAGTATTATTTTTGGTTTTGACTTTTAGGAGAAGAAAATGTAAGGATGGACTTCAGGAGTCTCTGTCGAGCAACACGACTTGTTATGTCGCTTGATACTAGCAAAAATTTGGTGGTGCCGATCGACACCATTGACAGTGTCGATCGACACCCCCACGAGGTTACGTTTTTCTCTTTTAATTTTCAATTCGTTTCATTTTGTTATCACTTATTTCACCAATATCAGGCTTAATAACACTCGGGATAGTGCCATTTAAGTCTGGGGGAGGTAGTTGCTAACTATGTGTTTCATTTAATGTTTTTGAGAGTCGTTTTAAAAAAAATATTTGGTCAAAAACTCTTTTTTATTTGCTTTGAACAGAACTTAAGGACCATTACCAATGCAAGTTGGCTAGTTGTACTGAGGTTGGTAACTGCAAGTGGATTGGTTCAACGGAGCGAGTTCAGATTTCTGGAGAACGCCAGAAATGATGTTGCAGACCCCGCCCTTAATCAACTATAATTTCTTATCTTGAGCGTTGAAAATCGCAAGACCTGATTCAACTTTAAAACACTAAAAAGCGAAGACAGACCGCTCTGAAACTTCTTCCTAATGATGATACAATTCTTCTAGATCGAAAAAAGCCTCATGACCTTGTCTTCCACAAGAAACAACAGTAATGAGCGCTAATCTAGAGAAGTCATAGAGATGTCAAGGAAATAAAAAAGTCCACAGAAAAGTGTAGTTCTAGCAGAAAAGAGCTTACAAAAAAAAAATCCTGAAGAAAAAGCTCAAAAAGGCATGCATCTCAATGATATCCTGAATTAGATAAACAGCTACGAAGGGAAGAAAGAGGGTAAAACACAGGAAAGTGTTAAAGGAAGTGAAAGAATCTAGAAGGTCCAGCGATCGATTTTCTCTCGATGGGACCGCACTAAATAAATGAAAGGGGTTTGCAACGGAAAGTCTGAGTTTCTCTAAGGGGTTTGGAATCAATCTGGAGAACTGCTAAGCTTATAGGGACACATTGAAGTACTACAAGATATTGACTATGAGGTATGTAGATCCAAAAGGAGTGAGTACAACTGTTTTGCTTAGGGACATGCAAAAAGCTAAGTCTGGGAGAGTTAATATATCATGGTTTTTACCGGTTTTCAACCATGATATAAATGCTTTATCTAGAGTCTTTTGGTGTTTTCGAGTCTTTGGTGTTTATTATTAGGTATAAGGACGCTTGGAGCTTAATTGGTGTTTACTGGATTGTTATGGAGCATTTTGAAATGAGCAGTCAAACTCGCAAGTGCGGATTGAAGTTTTGAAGTTAGTGTCAATCGACACTGAAGGAAGCATCGATCGACACCACGAATTTGGTTGTCTTGATCAACAGAGATATATGTGTCGCTCGACACTACTAACTTCGCGTCCAGAATATTACAATTAGAATATTTTCGTTTTTGCTCCAGAAGGCCCAGAGGTTTGCAAGAAGGCCCAATACGTTTTTGTAGTCTATAAGTACTTATTTTCAGCCATTGTTGAGGCCAAGTTTTATTTTTAAGAGATATTTTTATACAAAGAGATTATTATTTATGTCTATGTCTGAGTAATCTCCTAGTTAAGTTTTAGGGTTTTTTCAAAGGATAATGAAGAGTTGTTGAATTTATTTACTATTAGGATTTTGCATTCATATTTATATTCTCCACCTTGATTGCTTTGAACTCTGATTTAGGCCTGAATTGGATATCTTAGGTTGTTTAGTAGATGCGACAATATTATTGAATTACCTTGATTGAATCATAGGTGAGCAAAGATCTGATTCGCAATGACAATTGCCTTTGGGTCTTTGTGAAAAAATCAAACCTGATTTTAATACTTGTTTAGAACAATTTGATTTTGCAACGACAGTTGGTTTTCTAGGGTTTAAACATAGATAATATTCGCAACGACAATTGGTTTGTTTTACATTAGTTTCGAGTTCTAGAATCGCAATTCATCATTCGCGATAGTAACTTGATTCTTCAATTTGGATTTATTCCTGGGAATTCTCTAAAGCTTAGTGTTTGTCTCCCATTGAATTTACAGCACTAAAGTCATCTTTGTTTACTTTTTCTGCAATCGTTTTATTTACATCTTTTCTGCTTAGCATAATTCGAACATTTAAATCTATTGTGTCCCTGAATCCCTGTGGATTCGATCCCTAAGTTCTACATCGATCTCTTAATTTGAGAGAGAGCTCAGGGCAAATTTGAGCATATCACTGCTCAACCCACTGAAGGTTTTTTCTTCCTTAGTGTATTCTCGTTTATGCTCGAATTGGTTCCTCCTTTGTATGGTTCTCCCAGCGCCTGCTAATCCAGAATTATCGGTGATGTTTTCCTCCTCGATATCGTCGACGATCCGCTCCGTTCCATTCGTGTCTGGTGTACTTCTTTCGTCGGCTCGCTGAGGATTTGGCTCGCCGGATGTACCACTGACTTTCCGCCCGCCGACGGGCATTGAAACGAGGCTCGTCGGGGTCATGCGAGCACTAGGCTATCAAAAGATCCCCGATCTGCGAGTATGGGTAGCCGCTGCCAGGGCTCGCAGTTCTGCTGTCAAGGATTTGTTGAGCACCTCTTCGTCCTTGGACTTCCTGAGCAGCTCTGCCAGCATCTCCTTGACGTCGTTGGATGACTCTGGGTTTGCCATAGTGGTGATCTAGTGGCCCGTCACAACAAATCCATTGAAAGGTGCCTGTTTTTTGCTATTTTGCTTGTTGCGAGCAGTCTGCTCGTTTTGTCCGGTTTTTCCAGATCCGTTGGGTGCCGTCTGATCGTTGTTCTGCCTGGCTATTCCAGATCCGTTGGGAGGCATCTCCTTTGGATTGGCACTGCCATCCATTGCGTTCTGCTGGATTGTTTTGCTGTTACCGATCATCTTCTCGTACTTGCTCGTGGTTTCTTTGTGTTTGAAGCTTTGCTGTTCCCCTCCCTCTAGCGCCAAATTGTGGGAGATAGATTTTTACAATTTAACTTGTCAGGTTCGCGGAAGAGCTGCAAAACTTCTGAGTTAGAAATCAAGAACAAAAATAAAAAAGAAGGTTTTTATTATTAGCTATATAGCTGTGAAAGAGAATACAAGGGTTTCTGCTAGAAATTTTGTGATCCCTTCTAATGAGGGTGATATAATAATCTATATAGTAAGCTAAGTAGGCTAGGGCTTTTGCTTGAGCAGCACTCTTTGAGTCGGCCGACCTATCTCTATAGCGAAGTACAAAGCGAGATCATCCACCAAAGCTCCTAAAACAAACTCTATGATCAATCCTCCAAAGGAGGTGTGGCTGTTATTCTCTATGGGTGAAAAGTGTTTATAAATTTTGGCACACCCTAAACAAGAGGGTAAAAACAAGTATTTATAGTGCTAAGGTCTCCTAGGGTTCTCCGTGGGCAAAACGGTCTTTTCGGTCAAAACTTCCAAATTTTTATAAGTCCAACCGACATTTTCTCCAAGGCACATGATGGGCTTTAAAAAGTCTTTAAATTGGGCTGAGAATGGTCAGGAACATTGGCCTTAAGGTCCATCAACGTTTGACTCCTTTCTGCACCTTCTTCATCTTCGAGGCAGTTTGATATGTCTTCAGTAAATCCAGTGTATCTTCTAGCTCACAGCTTCAAATAAGATAGTTCTAACTTCATTAGAAATCTAACTGAAAGATCTTGAAATGTAGCCATCGTTCATCAAAATCCAACATGATTTGGTTGTCCGTACGTAGCAAAACTTTGGACTCATTGCTTTATGTCCAAATCGGCAAAGTGAGATATCTTGAGAATTTCGAGGCTTGGACTAAGTCTTTGGCTTGATAAACTTGTTGTAGCTTAGAATACACCAATTTAGACTCTTTTTGCTCCATTTTGATGATTTTCCCTGTTAACTCTTTAAAACTACAAATACGAGGAAAAACTACCTCTTTGGTGTAAAACCTTGTTAAAATACTTAGAAAATGCTTTAAAATAGATAGTAAAATAGGTAAAACATTAGGTATATCAACTCCCCCAGACTTAAACCTTGCCTGTCCCCAAGCAAAATCCAAAAATAGAAAAGAGGTTTGAAAATACGGGAACTTATACTTTCTGATAAACATAGCGTTGATGCTATGATTCGCGATCGGTCCGAGGGCATCCTTTCCATACGCCATCCATGAATTTTGCACTTAAATGAAAATCCTACCAAGTTTTAATGGCACTTTCAATTGACTCTAAGTGTGGAGTTTCTCATCAAGGAATCGTTAGGCAAATGGCTAGGTATAGAAAGGCTAGTTTAATTGGTGAGGCTAATAAGTGTTTAGGGTTACCATATTCTCCGGGGTTGCGCGACATTATGGAAAACCGCAAGAGAGAACAGACCTATTGAAGTCCACAGTCCTAATCACTTTGATGCTTTTTCCCCCAGACTTAGATCTTTCTCTGAAAATCGCCATTTTCTTTAAAATTGCTCTATTCTCCATACTTCTCCGTGTTGCTCCTTTGGGACATCCCCTTGGCCTTAGACTCTTTTATGGACATTCCCGTTTATTCAAATTTTTTTATTTATTTATTTTATTTTTTAGAAGCACGGGAGAAACGGTCTTCAGGAATGATTCTAGATAATAGGCACAATTTTTTTACCATGTTGCTGATCCCAAGTATTTGCCATGATCTCTTGAATTATTCCTTCGTACTCCACCAAATTTTGTAATCGCGACATCTCTAGTGGTTAGAACTGCATCGATCCTCTTTCTCTCCGACGTTTTTACACATATCTGCATATGGGTCATGAAAAGATGGCATGAGGTCTAAAGGAAAGATTTAGGACATTGGTGTGGTACTAAATAAAAATAAGCTGGCCGTTCAAGGCACGAAGAGTGGTAAAAATGGGGAAAAAGTGTCTTGAACGTATGATACATTTTTAGGTCTAACTCCTTAATGAGAAATAGTAAATGGTTAGTGTAAATAGATCCAAAATCAGATTAGTATGAATGAGATAAAACTGAAATTTGATGGGGCGAGTCCGGTCATGAAGATTTCTGAATCGGCTTTCCTGAACTCATCTGGTGATAAATCACTGAATCATAACATCTATGCATACATTCCCGAAATTTTTTATGCTCCAAAACATAGTGTTTTGACTCAAGAAAACTCGAATAAAATCATTTAGAAAATAAAAAACATAAGAAAAGAAAAAGAAAAGACATTAGTACGATGAATCCCCCCAGACTTAATTCACACCGTCCTGGACTGGAAATAAGTTACAAATGGGAGAGAGTAGACTCAATAATAAATAAATAAAGAAAATAAAATAAAATAAGAAAAGGGATAGATAATAGTGGAGACACCTGGCTAGAAGGTAGGCGAAAGTGACTCCGGAGTGTCTGGAACTTCGGCGGGAAAGTGTTCTCCGTCGAATCCGAGATCTATTATCTTCGTGTCGTCGGAATGGGCATCTAGCTCTAGTGTGGGTTGGCCGTAGATCTCATGGGCTATCCCCTCGTGGTGATGGTTGTTAATGGCGTCGTCCTCTCCATATTCGTCGCGATCAAAACCGGATAGGAGTGATAAACTACCGTACTCGTAATTGGTAGTAATCTCAGTGCGGTTCTTGGTTGAGCGTTTGAAGAAATCAGGGACTGTCTTCTTGAATACTTTGACAAGTATGGAAATCAATTTCCCTTGCTTGGAGACCTTAGCTTCAAGAGCTACTCTCTTCTCCTTTTCTTCATGTAGACTAGTCTTGAACCATTCGGTGGACTCGTGGTTGATTGAGGAAGTGGAGTGGCGGGCTCGGGGCTGCATGTGGGAGGTAGAAGGACAAAAATCAGTGGCTACACGATCTCTATGTGCCTTCTCCTTGTTCCTCATTAGAGCTTGTGCGGTGTAGAATTGTGCAACGCCTACAAGGGGACAACCGGGAAGACGGGGATACCATTGAGTGTGTGGAGGATTAAAGTAAGGAACTCCATCATTCAAGTCCAGTAAATCGTTGTAGGGGAGAAAATGCACTTCTCCTCTTCCGAATTTGGTGGCGTGAAAAGATAACCAAAGGTAGTAAGATTTGTTGTACCATCCGCATATGAAGTGTTTCCTTTGAAGCGCAAGAAGATCGAGTTTGTTATCTCCAGTTAAGTGATGTTCTCCACTTAAGTCGAATCCACAAGCCTCTAAAATCACGGTGATTACACTTCCAAAGTTACACGGCGGATTCTTCACTAACCTCTTCTTAGTACATTCATGATTAACCGCAACTAATTGTTTAGCCAATAGAGAACCGAGATTTGCCTTCTCATGATTCTCCATAAACGGTTCTATAAGCAATGAAAACTCATCAAACTTCACCATTCCATGCTCCTTCCTACTATAGATAAGTTGCGCGATGAGTGCATGCACATAACGAATCGCCGGATGTGTGATTTTGGCCGCCTTTGAAATTCCGGGGACAAGTCTCTCATTTGAAAACCTCATCCATTCATTGTAGTGTGTGTCTCTAGCGGTGTACTTTATCTTCTCTAAGCACTCGAATCCCAAAATGTCGCAAATATCCTCAATGGTCAAAGAGAATGATAATTTTCTTACCATAAACTCCAAAATACCGTCTTTAGCTACGGTCTTCTTGCCTCTTGGATAGACTAGTGTCACAGTAGCGAGAAACTCTCTTGCTATCTCTTCATAAATGGGGCGTGAGAGAGAGACAAACTTTTCTAGGCCTAGTTCTCCAAGATACCATTCCACGCCGCGTCGAATTCCGAGTAAATCAAGAGTCTCGAAATCGATGGTGGGAGTTTGGGGCAAGAAAAACTGTTTTAAGAGTGTGATGTAGTCCACATTGGTTTGAATATCGGGTCCAACGGTTTTCATAACAACGCTCATCTTTGAGGATCCACCGGTGTTCGACTTAGTCTTCGATTTTTGTTGTTTCTTTGGTGGGGGAACCGGTTTTGGCGCAATGCTTTGTGTGACCTCCACAAATCTCATTGGCTCATGCGTGTCCTCGTCATCTTCATCTCAAAGTTGGTAATCCAATTCTTCATCATTTTCCCTCAAAATATCCTTTCCATTCTTCTTTGTCAATTTCGAAGATTTTCTTGAACGTGAACGACGTGGAGCTTGAGGCTCTCGTTCTCCAATGATTACGGGTTGTTGCTTTGGTCTAGGGAACCTAGTAGACCTCCTCGTGATTGCCTTTCCTTCCATTGGGATCACTACAAAAGAAAAAAATCTCGAAAAAAGCATGTTACGGTCTTGAAAATCGAAAATTCCAAAAGAAATGCTTCTAATGAGAATTTTAATATGATAAAAGTATATCAAGACAGTGGAAGAATGATAATACAAGACCAAATAATTTTTCTCAATTTAAATCATAATTTTCGGATTAATGTCTAATTACATGTCAAAATTTAAAAAATTTTGCAATTAAAGCTCTATTGTGTCAAATTTCAAGGCAATCCTATGTATATATGACAAACCCTATTCAATGAATGCATTATAACCATTAGAAACACCTAAATTCGGATTCAATTGATAGACCCAACAAATCAATTTTAATGAAAAGATGCATAATGGTAATAATCATGAAATAAAACATTGAATGATGCTCTTTTTAATGTCTAAACAAGTTCTCTAATGAATCCTCTAACAACCTAAACAAATTAAGTGCCAAATTTGAGAATTAAAAAATATCCATAAACTTGAAATTTAGACAAAGAGAGGGTTTATAAGAAAACATACCTTGGTTTTGGAGATAATGAATATGGGAATTCAAATCCTAATCTATTTCTAATCAAATTTAAGTGAATTAAGCAAAAATCCCAAATTTTGGTTATTAGGGTTCTTGAGCTTGAACACTTGGAAGAGAAAGATAGGTGATGATGTTTTAATAATATGAGACAAAAGAATCCTAAGAAACCTTTAAAGATCCTATTTTTATGTAAATTTTGATTTAAATTCGGTTAAAATCGGTTTAGAACCGGTTTGGGAAATTAAAAATGAACCGTAAAATTTTTTACTTACCGGACCGGACTTACCGTGGCGTGCACGCGGGACGGATCGGCATGCGGGACATGGGACGGACGCGGGACAAACACGGGACGGACACGGGATGGGACAAGACGCGGGTCGGTGTGCGGGACACGGGACGGACGCGGATAGAAAACCTCACGGCCCCGGAAGAAACCGCGTGTCTGGGGCATGGGACTAGGGTCTGGGACACGGGTGGGCATCGCGGGACAGACGGAGCTCTCGCACCGGACAGGGATGCTATCCGGGGCGTGTGTCCGGGGTCTGGGACCATCTTCGTCCTGCAGATCACACGGGATGCGTCGCACCGGACGCAGACGTTGTCCAGTCTATGCGTCCGGGGTCTAAAGCTTCTTTGCTCGCTCGATCCACGGATCGGTCGGCACACCCGGAACGCTTGACACTGGTCCGGTCCTCGTGTCCGGTGTCATGGTCCGGGACCTGGGACCGGTTCCGACACCAAATATTTTTTTTTTTTGTGAATTCCTACAAAAACCAAAATAAATTATTAGTAAAATTTTAAAACTTATGAAAACTAAGAAATGAGAATTTAAAAACTAAATTAAGCATAAATAAAAATTAAAAATGTGGGTTGCCTCCCACAAAGCGCTTGTTTAAAGTCAATTAGATCGACTCCTTTGTCGGTTTTAGACTTGTGATGATTCCACTAAAGGAATTATGGTTCCTTTAGCTTCCTTAATCTCTGGGTCCTCGACTTCTTTAGTGATCTTTGACGGATCTCCATCATCAAGATCAATGATGATGCTCATGAGGAAGAGTTTCAAAGTATTCTCAAGCTTCCTTTGAATGGTTTCCACATCTTTTGGCTCGTCTTTACTTGGCACAAGTATCTTGACCACCGTGGCTGGCTCATGGATAAATTTGTGCTTCTCTTCATCCTTCCTCTTGATCTTTGGAACTTCCATAGTGGTCACTATGGCATTTGGACTCTTGGAAACTTTCCTTTGTCTCTCCTTAGTTCGTTTCTCAATGATCTTAGCGCAGATGTTTTCCTTTCTTTCTTGGGGACTTCCTTGTTTAGCGTCTCCGGGGTCTTTAGTCGGTTTGATAACGTTCATTCCCACCGAGTTTGGTATACTAGCAACCTTCATGGCATAGTAGAAGATTTGCTTGTTGATCATGGTGAGGCTAATTCTTCGGTTTGGGAAATCGATGACGGCTCTGGTAGTTGCTAAAAATGAAAGACCAAGTATCAAAGACTTCATCTTTCCGGTCTTCATCTCCAAGACTTGGAAATCAGTGGGGACGTCTCTTCTTCCAATCTTAAGCATCACATTCTCTAATACTCCAAAGGGCATAGAAGATGATAAATCCGCATATTCAATGCATGGCCAGGGACATCACATTGACACTAGCTCCCGTGTCACATATGCAATCAAAGACTTTAATTCCATTGATTGAACATGCTATAGAAAACTTTCCCGGATTATCAACCTTTTTCAAAGGGATGCTTCTAACCCTTCTCTTGTACGATCTTCTAGACTCATCGTGTAAACGCTCCTCTACTGGTTTTAAAGCCACTACAGCTTTGTCTTCAATAGATCTTGATGCACTCACGATTTCATCTTCCTTGATAGATACCATGTTAGCGAATAGTTCTTTTTTTTCCTTGGGTTGTTTCCGATTTGCTTCGGTAAGTTGTGCTACTTGGACATCCGTCTTGGAAAGGCGAGTGGCAAGAGATTCATACTTAGTGTTGAGGTCTTTATAAGACCTTTCTATCATTTGAGACAACTCCTTCTTGGTTTTGCTCACCGCTTCTAGCACTTAATTCTTGAACTCTTTAAGCTTCGATTCCGAGTTAGTCGGGGCTTCGATTGAAGGAAATACGAACGGTTGCTTGGTTTGGTAAAATCCTTTAGGGTGGAATGGTTGCTTAAGTGGGTATTGAGCTCCTTTGTTGTAGTTTTGCTTTAGATAGATTTGATCTTGAGGGTTCTCAACATTGTTGCTTCGGTAGGACATATTTTGGTTCTGCCGGTAATTGTTGTTGTAACCTCGGTTTCCAAAATTTCCTCCTATGTAGTTCACTTCCTCTTGATTCTCCTCTAATCTATCACCGATAAACTCCAAGTTAGGATCATAATTAGGCCCAACGACATCTTCTGCGGCATGAACTCCTCGTTGGCTCTTAAGTAGTTGAGACATCATACTCTTGAGCTCGATGATTTGTGCTGATTCGGACGATGATCGTGTGGTGTTGATGTTTCTATTGTAATCTTGAGATGAGTTAGCATCACTTGCAGCAAGGTTCTCGATCAATTTCTTAGCTTCCGGTACAGTTTAGTCCTGAAATCTCCGTTACTTACGACATTCAAAGAGGTTTGGTGCTTGTAGTCGATTCCATTGTAGAAGGTGTTCGACAAGTTCCCTTCGGTATACTTCTTGAAACGCTCAAGAGCTTCAAAGTAAGACTCGGTTGTTCCTTGCTTGAAACTTGAGATCTTGTTCCTTATAGAATTTGATCTTTGCTTAGTGTAGAATTGGTTCAAGAAGGCACCTTTGTATTCATCCCAAGTAGTGATGGATTGCGGCGGTGAGATTTCATCCATATTAGAGCCTTATCATTTAGAGAAAATGAAAAGAGCTTGCACTTCAAGTAATCGGGAGGAACTCTGTTGGGTCGAGTTTTACTTCAAATCTCTTCAAATGTGTCGATATGGTCTAAGGGATGCTCGGATGGGAGTCCATGAAATTGGTTTTGTTTCACCAAGGCAAATATTTGAGGCTTGATGTCAAAATCATTCCTTTGAGGTGGTGACGGACGAATTGGGTTCCTATCCAAGAAGAAAGCGTCGGAAGAGTCTATGTCTCCAATAGTTTGGTGTTGGCGAAGTTGAATGAGTTGAGCTTGTCTTTGGTGAAGAGGATGCTGGAAATCTAGGTCTCCTTGATGATTACAGTGTTGAGGTGGCTGTTGGTTCCTCAAGTCTCTAAGTAGTACGAGATGTTGATCTTCTACGCGAGGTTGGTGTTGAATTCCTTCCGGTGGAAGGTCATCTTCTCCGTCTCGGGCAGATTGTTTCGGCCTCCTAGGGGTTGACTTTCGTCAAGGTTCCTTCTCTCTAAGGCAGCGAGCTCTCTCTCTCTTTGTCGGTTTAATTTTGTAAATCGGCCATCTTTTGTTGTCGAAGTCTTCTTAGTGTGCGTTCAAGCTTGTCGATTTCTTGCTCAGGTTCTACATGACTTTTCTTGTTAGAAAGTCTAGTGCTAGGCATAAACTCTTGAAACACACGCAGAAAGAACGAGGAAACAAAGCGTTAGAAATTAAAACAAAAGAAAACGAAAAAACGAAATTGAAAAGAAAGTAAAAGAAAAAAAATAAAAAGCGTTCCAGACTGGATTTTAGTCAAAAATTCGAAGGTGATGTTCTTCCAAGTCCCCGGCAACGGTGCCAAAAACTTGGTGGTGGGTTAAGTTTTACCACTTAATCCAACTTCCTGCAAGTGCACAACAATCACAATTAGTATAGATAAGGGATCAAATTCCATGAGGACTTGTTAACCACACTACGAATTGTAATGAATAAAATAAAGCTAGAACAAAATATGTTTGTCGTTTTGGGTGATTGTGAATTAACACGGATGCAAATATTAAATAAAACTGAAATCAATGAGAGAAAAGCGTTAGGACTTAGGAAATCGCAGAGAACCATGCAACAATAATGATTGATTTAATCTAGGGACCTTAGGATATACCGCACCATCCAAAACTCATAACACGAAGGTATAGTCATTCCCCTTTCAAGGCTCCGACCACTATATTTCATTACCCTAATAGACTCGGCTTTCGCGTGGTTATTATAAGGTGAAAATATGTACGAAAAGTACGGGTTATGATATTGTTCACCGAACTCATTAACTAAACTTTTGGAATGTTAAGACGCCTGACTCATCAAATACTAGTTCCGGTCAATATAAAAGCTTTTGGAATCTATATCAACCTAAGATCAAATCGCTAAATGCACGGTAAAGCAATTATGCATATAGTACAAGTAAAGATGAAGATTCTATTATTATCCCTAAACAATCATCAATCAATTATCGAATTATGAAACTCATTGAAAATTTAAAACCTAACAAGTGAATTACTCGGATATGGTGCACGAAAAGAAGCAAGAGATAGAAGAAATATGATGATAAACTTTATTAAAAGAGTAGGGATAAGAAGATTCTTCTCTATAGCAAAGTACAAAGCGAGATCATCCACCAAAGCTCCTAAAACAAATTCTATGATCAATCCTCCAAAGGAGGCGTAGCTGCTGTCTCTATGGGTGAAAAGTGTTTATAAATTTCGGCATACCTTAAAAGAGAGGCTAAAAACAAGTATTTATAGTGCTAAGGTCTCCTATGGTTCTCCATAGGCAAAACGGTCTTTTCGGTCAAAACTTTCAAATCTTTATAAGTCCAACCGATCTCCTCTCCAAGGCACATGATGGGCTTAAAAAATTCTTCAAACTGGGCTGAGAATGGTTAGGAACATTGGCCTTAAGGTCCATCAACGTTTGACTCCTTTTTGCACCTTCTTCATCTTCGAGGCAGTTTGACATGTCTTCAGTAAATCCAGTTTCTAGCTCACATATCCAAATAAGATAACTCCAACTTCATTAGAAAGATAACTCAAATATCTTGAAATATAGCCATTGTTTATCATAATCCAACTTGATTTTTTGGTCCGTACGTAGCAAAACTTCGGACTCATTGCTTCTGTCCAAACCGGCAAAGTGTGATATCTTGAGAATTTCGAGGCTTGGACTAGTCTTTGACTTGATAAACTTGCTGTAGCTTAGAATACACCTATATAGACTCTTTTTGCTCCATTTTGATGATTTTCCCTGTTAACACTTTAAAACTACAAATACGAGGAAAAACTACCTCTTTGGTGTAGAACCTTATTAAAATACTTAGAAAATGCTTTAAAATAGATAGTAAAATAGGTAAAATATTAGGTATATCCGTCGTTAAGGTCACCGGCGAAGCTTTGGAGATAACTCGAAAAGCTCTAGGGTTCACCCAAAAGTTAGGGTTCTGGTGAGGCAGATCTGTGGACGTGGTTTTGAGTGATGTCCTCGAGAGAGAGAGAGAGAGAGAGAGAGAGAGAGAGAGAGAGAGAGAGAGAGAGAGAGAGAGAGAGAGAGAGAGAGAGAGACAAAGAGTAGAAGAAGTGTATTGGAGCAGATTTAATTATTATAATGATTTTCTTGTTCAGTATCACAATCATGATATATGTAAAAGGAGGAGAAAAAGATCTCGAGGATCGGTGTAAGTCAGAGAATATGTTTTCTTTTGGTGGTGATAAGTCGCTACTCATTTTTTTGGGAAGTGATATGTCATAGATCTTTTGGACCTAGATCTTTTATTGTAGAGACCGAAGAGACTTCACCCGAATAATCATCTCGGATAGTAGACTTCTATAGTTGACCTGTACAGTAGACTACTAATTAATAACTTTTGAAACGTTTAATAAAAAGATAAATGAACCGTGGTATTACAATTTTTAAGATAAAAGTATTAAAGTACAAGAAACGAGTAATCTTAATCAAATGTTTAAGAAATTAATCAAAAGTTGAGCAAATTAAGAAATTATGGTTATGGTTGTAGACTTCATTTCCATTCTACTTTAGTATGTAGACTTCATTTGCAGTCAAATTTAGTATATATAGATGTATAGATGAAAAGACGTGTCTTTTGTTGTAGAGATCGAAGAGACGTCACTTGAATGTTTTTAAAAAAACTAATTAATAACTTTTAAAACGTTTAAGAAAAAGTTGTCAGGTTACAGTGACACATCATTTTGGATAGTAGACTTCTATAGTAGGTACAATAGACTACTAATTAATAACTTTTGAAACGTTTAATAAAATGATAAATGAACCGTGGTATTACAATTTTTAAGATAAAAATATTAAAGTACAAGAAATGAGTAATCTTAATCAAATGTTTAAGAAATCAATCAAAAATTGAACAAATTAAGAAATTATGGTTATGGTTGTAGATTTCATTTCCAGTCTACTTTAGTATGTAGATTTCATTTGCACTCTACATAGAGTTGATGGTAAGTGAAGTCTACAAAAGAAGTGTATTTGAAGTTACATTAACCGTTTAATGTTTACTATTGTCGAACTGGCTCCTGTAAACTGATTTACGTCGGTTCTCCTGCACAAATGACCGCTTAACTGTTCATTTTAATCTAACCGTCTACTTAACTGCTTATTTTTACCAACATATATAAACGCAAGGATTAAAAATCTCCTTTAGTTTGGCAAGAAGCTCTGATAACCCTACCCTCTCTGTCGACGATTCAAACGAACACCGTCGAAGTAAACTTCCAGAGTATACTTCCTCCGCCATTCTACAGTTTCCGAGTCGAAGGTAATTAATTCTCTTTATCTCCGAAATCTTTTCGATTCGAGTTCGGGTCTCACTGTTTTCAGAGTTGTTCTCAATGTTACCGCAATCTCTTCCTCTAAAAAATAATGTCTTCCCTCTTATGTTTTTTGGATTCGAGATCTGGTCTCGTTTGGGTCAAAATGATTTTAAATCTTGATTTTCCTTGCGTTTATATATTTTTTAGATCTTGTCGTTTCATTTCTTTTACAGATCTTATCGTTTCATTTCTTTTACAGATCTTGTCGTTTACATTCTATTTGATGATTCGATCCCTTAACTATTTGACTTATTTGGAAAAATATAGATTACACTTAAAATGTAGACTTCTTTTCAGAATACTTGTTTCAAATGTAGATATCATTTGCAGACTACTTGTTCAGACTTGTAATTTACTTTACTGTTCGTGTAATTGTTGTTATTTGATCTACAGAGAGGTCATAATGGACAGACCAGAATTCCCACCATGTTTTTATACAAGGGGTCTTGAGCCCCAAGCGGATAAGAGCATTAGCTACTATAGCAGTTATACGAAAGTCATGAATGCTATAATGGCTCCCGGCATTTTCCTTCCTGATGAATTGGAGGACATCAGAAAATCGTCCTTGGGATTGTTCCTGAGGTTACATGAAATGCAGTTTGGTTGGGCATCTAGGCTAGTCCATCATGTACTAACTTTCCAGCTCAAATGCGAGAAGAAACATGAGATACGGAGTCTCATAGGTGTTAACCCGATAAGGTTTTCTCTCCATGAGTTTGAACATATCACATGTTTGAACTGTGAGTATGTTGAAGATCTTGGGTAACCTGATGTAGAGGTTACAGAAGAAATGGACGCTTTCTGGAAACTCCTTGGACTGAGTGTTGATCAGGCTCCTTCTCTTGATGATTTAGTAGCTGTTCTTATTGTTTGTGGCGATTGGTCTCGAAAGGACCGTATGAGGTTGGGTTATCTTGTCATTTATGCTGCCTATGTTGAAGCCAAAAGAGGTTCAACAAAAATCTCCCTTTAGATGGCTAGGCTTGTGATGGATGAAGATGCTTTTCTAAGCTATCCCCATGGAAGACTAGCTTTCAAGAATCTCATGGAGGATGTTAAGAAGGTAGAGCTGTCTAAGAAGTCATACTATATTGAAGGGTTTATTCAAGTTCTCCAATTGTGGGTGTACTATGGTTTGCCTGATTTTGCATATGAGTTTGGTGGCCCGATACATGATCCCCCAAACCCAAAGCGACTTATGTTGATGTTCAAAGGATCTACCATTTCTCGCAAGTATTACAAACGGAATATGGTGAAGCATGTATCATCATAATTCTCACCTTGTACAGAGTATTATATGTTTATCTGTCTACTTAACTGTTTGAACAAACCATATTTTGTTTTAGACGATTGTTGTGCGTTTCGTAAGAAAGGATGTCAGTCAAATGTTCCCAAGGTGGGACAATGACACTGAAGATCCACTGATCACCAATATTCTCCAAGCTCTGTACGATGACAAGTGGAAGTGGCAGCCAGCTCACTGGCCTGTGTCTGGTGTTTTGTCAAAACTAGTGAAAGATAAGTCAGGTAATGTAGACTTCATTTCAAGTCTTCATAGTTGACTTCATTTCCAGTCTGCATTGTAGACTTCATTTCCAGTCTACATTGTAGACTTCATTTCCACTCTGTATTGTAGACCTCATTTGTAGTCTGCCTTCAAATTATTCACTTGCGTTTGATGTGTTAACATGTCATGTTAAGTCTGAGGCTGGCAGATTGAAATCAGAACGTCAGCCTATGAAATCTGGAGGTCCAAGCCAAAAGGTAAAGCTTGATGAGGGTGAAAGTGTTGATGGAGAAGACTAAATGTCGCTAGTAAAGACCTTACAAGGTCTTATTGATGCATCCTATAACAAGTTGAGTAACAAGATGGACGATGGTTTCAATAGGTGGGATGAAAAGTTTGACAAGATATCTGAAAGGGTCTCTGCTCTTGAGGGGTCCAACAATGCTGCTAAAAAGGGAAGGAAGGAGGAGGTGAGATCTAATGCTCATGCTGAGGGAGGGGTACAAACTAGTAAGCCAATGACAAAGGCAGCACCTCAGCCGAATGCACAACAACCTGATGCTCCTGATGTTGGGGTTAGTAACGCACCCTTGTCTCCCAAACGCTTTAGCAGGAGAATAGCAGAGATAGCAGAGAAGTCTAAGTATAAGTGATGAATTTACAGGCATCTAAGGTCATATGTTGTTGTGTTCTCAGACTGTTTGATTATTTGTGTATTGTTTAAAGACTGTGCCTTTTTATTTAGTTTGTTGTTACATACATTGCGGGTTGGTTGCTGTTTAAAGATTATGCTATAATATATAACATAATACTTTGTATGGCATCATTCCAAATGAAGTTCCAAGCATCATTCCAACAGCAAAATGCTCATGTTGATCAGAAAAAGGTGCAGACGCTAGAGGATTTGTTGAGAGATAAACCGTAAGTATTTTTTTCTCTTTTTCTAATATGACTTCCATTATTCACAACTTGAAATTTCACTTATGATTGTGTTGTATATAGGCAAGGAGAAGAGCTGGTGCCTCACACCCGTGCCAATTGGTTCCATCTCTGGAGAAACCCAACTGAATGGCTCAAGGACTTTGTAAGTATCTCCAACTCCTAGAAGACTATAATTGTACACATCATGTGTAGACATCACTTGACATTGCAGGCTTAATTTGTTACATTTGTTTTTTTTTTTCTTGTTTCAGCATATGGATGCTATACTAAAACTACTTAGGCTACGTTTCCATAACCATCCAGAGTGGTTTAGGAGCGACAAAATCTATTTCATTGATACAGTCTTACCCATGTTGTGGACCAGTAAAATACGAAGTTTTTAAATTCTTCCAGGCAAATCCCGATGGGTCTGGTAAATTGTTACCTGCTGGAGCCGCGGATTACTACACAGGTGAAGAACCATCATATTGTAGGTCAAACAAGATATGGGGCCAGCAAGTGGATGACATCTACATGCCAATGAACGTCAGAAAGAGTTATTGGATTTCTCTGTGGATTTCAATTCCAAAGCATAAGATTGTTGTGTGGGATAGTTATGAGGGTATTACCCCTGTTAAACAAATGAAAGACTTAGTGGAGCCACTAGCCGTAATGGTGCAATCTTATTTGGGAGACTTATCCTGCGGAGGAAAGACCCTTGTGGGATCGTAAATATTTTACGATCGAGCGTCAAAAAGTGCCACAACAGAAGGACGGTTCGAGTTGTGGAGTGTTTTGTTTGAAGTTCATTAAATGTCATGCTCTGGGTCTTCCATATATCGTGATGAAAGACTTTGATATCAAGGCAGCCAAGGACAAGTTTGTGGCCGAGATATACAACGAGACAAAACAAGATGGCACAGAAAATCGAAATTGGGATCACTTAGACCTTTATGAGGCGAGATAGTACTTCGGTTCAGTAATTCATATCTTCCTTATCCCATTAAAAACTATTAAGGATTCTTGCATATTTTTTGTACATGTAAGACAAACTCATATCCTTAGCATCTCAGGATAAGTTAGTACTTTTGTGAAAGTAGGTTATTAACTGTTGATTTAATGTTTGTTAAACATTGTAGACTTCTATGGTATATTTCTCTTGTAGACTTCTACTTAAAAATGTTTCGCTTTTGATAATGATAATTATAATCTCTTACCTTTTAGTATAAACATATCCAAAATAAACAAACAAGATTACTAGATTTGGCCCTGGTTCGAATTTAAGCAGAAACAACTAACAATTTTTTTGAACACAAATTTTTAACTACTCTATATCACCTAGGTTGAGCATAGATTCGTGCACAAATTGCAATTTTTTTTTTCTAAAAAAATTGGACACACGGTTGAGCATGAACAAAAGTTTAGTTTAAAATGTACTAACTTCAACTTCAACACAAGTAAAGATGGTAGTAACAAACACAGAAGTTTAGTAGATAAGGTTTCTCTTAAAGACGTCTACTATAGAAGTCTACACCTAAAGTCTACTACAGCCGATTTAATGATGTAAACATTGAATAAGTAGTGAACATAGTCTGGTTTGAAGTACCTTAACTTAGGCAATGCGGACGCGTATGACCCGTTTGATGGCAGTTTGAACACTTGTAGGGGTTGTGAAGCTTGCGCGGTTTTGTTCTTTTCCTCCTTGACAGTTCTAGGTAAGATTGTCATCTAGACTTCTTCTTCCTACCTTTTTTAGGCCGCACCTCAGGAGGTAAACATGGTACCTTAGGAAACGGTAACGTGTCGTTTTTGGGGAAAATATTTTGGTAGTATGCCGCATACAAATACTCCCTACCGTATGATGGACAAAGCGCCGTAGCCACATCTGTACCACTCATTATCGAAGCCGTAATAGCATGTGGGCAAGGTATCCTTTTGATTTGAAAAATACCACAAGAACATTTCTTGTGAAGCAAATCAACAAGATAATTTGTGTTCCTCCCTTTATAATGAACTGGTAATCGTCTATCCGTTCCACTGTCATTGGACCCGCGTAATGGTCACGAATTACCAACAAGTACTCAACTCCCCGACTAAAGCGTGTGGTTAGTTGGAAGCATCGTCTCATCTTTTATAAAACCATCTTCCAAGCTTGATTCTGATAAAATCAAGAAAGTATGCTACGAGAAATCCTTGTGTTACCTTAAGCGCTGCATTGATCGATTCGGCAATGTTGCTAGTCTTGATGTTGTACCTAAATCCCTCACAATGTACTCGTGACCAAAGTTTTGGATCCGTGTCTTCCAAGTATTTTGCAATGGCCGGTGATGCTGTGCGTAGCGCGTCCATGTATCGATCATAAGCTTCTTCCTTATATGCATACGCAGCACCTTTGACTAAGTATATTAGGTATTTTCTACCAAACATCTGGGCAATGTTACACTGGAGATGGTAATAACATATGCCACGTGTTGCCCATGGGAAAACCTTCGCGCATGCATTGATAATAGACAAATGCCTATCCGAAACTATGATCAACGAGTACCCATCCGATATACATAAACACAATTTCTTGAAAAACCATTCCCACGACTTATTATTCTCACTATCGACAACCCCAAAGGTCAAAGGAAATATTTGGAAATTAGCGTCTTGTGCAGCTCCCACTAACAAAGTCCCTTCGTATTTCCCGCTCAAATGTGTCACATCAACAACAATTACTCGTCGGAGATACTTAAATCCGGCTATTGAAGCTCCTAATGCTATGAATAAATATTTAAATCTATTTATAGCATCCATTTCAAGACCAGTCACTGTCCCCGGATTAGCTTTTGCGATGTGATGCAAGTATGATGGAAGAAGCCGATATCCATCTTCCGGTGACTCTCTAACCAATGTTTGTGCATATTTAAAAGCTCTATATACCGTGGTATAATCTAAAGTCATCCCAAACATCATTTTCGTTGAATCCTTGATGTGCTCCGGGGTAATTCCGTTAATGATTCCAACCCGCTCTATAAATAAATAACCAATGTATTTTGGAGTGGAGTGTTTACGGTGAGCCACTCAATCTGCCGTTGAACACGTATTAACGTTCACATAATTTGTCACCCAAAACCGGTTTGCTTCGTTTTTTACATTCGCTCTTACCTTCCACTCGCACCCTTTCACATGATATAACGCCACAAAAAGCGTTGTTGTAGACTTATACACTTTAAACTAAATCTTAGCATAAAAGCCGTCAATCATAATTCCTTAAGTAGCTCATCCTTCGTACTAAAACTCTGTTTCACAAATATGTTATCGGACCATGTCAGATTTGAACTACCTCTACCGCCAAAATTATTTGCATTCACACCAAAAGATGTATCTTCTTCATCCTTGTCTTTTACTTTTCCATACTCATTGTAGTCGTCGTCACTATTGGATTCATCTTCTTCTTTAACACCATCCACATCACCAAATGTCTCGTCTTTAACATCATCTCCAACCTCATCTTCAATCTTATCTCCAACATCATTATCCTCGTCCTCATCCTCAGATTCTACCACATCTTCATCACTACCGTCATCCTCACAATCAACATCATCCACCACAGGCCGACTCGACACACAAAGACGTAATACATGTGTTCTACTTAGCTCAATCAAACTTTGGACTTGTCTATCATTTTTAACGTGCATAGGAGGCGTATCTCGAGCCATCCGTTGCAACATTGATGAAGGAAGTGAGTAAGTGAGCTCTACCACCTCTGAATTTTTATCAATGTCATAATCATCATGTGCGATTTCAACAAGTTCCTCATGTTTAAAACCATCACCAAAAAAATACATTCTCCCGCCTTTTCGCTTATCAACCTCAAAACGCCAAATACCATCTTCCATAATCCAACCTCCATAAACAACAGTTAACTGAACAATCATCTATAAAATACAAACAAGGATATGCCACTAGTACAAATCAGAAAACAGAATTCAAATGCAGTCTACTCAATATGAGCTAACTAGTCACCAAATCAATAAAATAAGTTTGCCCCACAAATTTTTGTCTTAAACATGGTCAACTCTTACAGGGGG
This sequence comes from Draba incana, assembly GCA_963576765.1. Taxonomy (NCBI): domain Eukaryota; kingdom Viridiplantae; phylum Streptophyta; class Magnoliopsida; order Brassicales; family Brassicaceae; genus Draba; species Draba incana. The sequence goes on along the minus strand of OY755203.1, from coordinate 28,833,372 downwards.
TAGATATACAACTAACAAACATGTGAGAGCAAAAAAATCAAAAAAATACATTGTAAATATGTCAAAAAAATGCATTTTAAAAAACTGTCACATTTGTAGACTGCATTTGCAGTCTACTCTAAGTAGACTTCAAATACAGTCTATTTAATATGAGCTAACTAGTCACCAAATCAAGAAAATAAGTTTGCCCCAGAAATATTTGTCATAAACATGACCAATTCTTACAGGGGGTAAACATGTGAGAACAAAAAAAATCAAAAAAATACATTGTAAATATGTCAAAATATGCATTTTAAAAAACTATCACATTTGTAGACTTTAACTGCAAACTTCAAATGCGGTCTATATAGAGTAGACTTTGAATGCAGTCTTCAAATGCAGTCTACAATGGGTAACTTTTGCAATCAAGGAAAATCGGTATGTAGACTCCAAATGAAGTCCACAAGTGTTGTAGACTTTATTTGCAGTCTACAAAAGTTACTTTTGCATTTGACCAAAACATTGACTTTTTGGTGTAGACTTCATTTGCAGTCTACATAATTGTGCACGTTAGTTTTGCATTTGATCAAATATTTCCACTGTTCAAAAGTAAACTTCATTTGCAGTCTACATAAGAAAGTAGACTTCATTTGTAGACTACATAAGAAAGTAGACTTCATTTGCAGTCTACGCCAAAAAAAGAAAGTTACTTTTAGATTTGACTTTTGTTGACTTTTCAAAGTAGACTCCAAATGAAGTCTACATAAAATGTAGGTTATATTTGGTGTTGACCAAAAAATCTGTACTTTTTTGTAGATTTCATTTCCAGTCTACTTTTAAAAGTAGACTGGAAATGAAGTCTATAAAAGATATGTTCTTTCAGGTCAATATTTCGAAAGATTGGTCAAACACAAAACTAACCTCACTTTTCAGAATAGACTGCAAATGAAGTCTAAAAAAAAAATCAAACCAAAAAGTGACATGTTTGTAGACTATATTTGAAGTCTACTTAAAGTAGACTTCAAACGCAGTCTACTATTTACGGTCAATGGTCTGGTCAAATGCAAAAGTGACCTGATTTTACCGCTGCTTACACACGAAGTCTACAATATTTTTTATTGTTGTTAAAGAAGACTGTGTAGACTTAAAATGCAGTCTACTTTACCTTTTTTACAAATAATAGTCAAATACAAATCTGACTCTAAGTTGACTTGTAGACTTCAAATGCTGTCTACTTTGACGAACCAGATCTAAAATTTTCGAAAAACAAAAATCGTTACTTTTTCACTCGTTCGACTTCGTCTTCACGTTCTTAAACCACCAAAACGATCAACTTCATCGAAAAAACAACCCCAACCGTTTTATTTGGAAGAATTACGAGAAAACATGAAGTTATTAGTGAAAATTTTAAAGAACAAAAATTAGAGAGTTTTAGATGAAATTGGAGAGAAAATTAATGATGTCTAAGTTATGAGCTCACTTATTATGCATTTATGTAACAAAAAAATCAGTTGGTGTAGCATTTAGAGCTTCAATTTGGTTGTTCATGGTGGTTGGAAAAATTGAAGAAAATGACATTTTCGTAAATAAGTTGATGTTTTTTGGTGTTTTAGTCTTTTAGTAAGTTTCTGATTTGGAGAAAAAAAGAAATAAAGAAAATATAATGATATTTTCGTGAATATGAGATGAAGATAATGAGAGATTTGTGAGAAAGTGGTGAATAGTAAAGAGGAAGAAAAAGTGGGTTAGTTTTGCATTTGACCAAAAGAAGTGGGTTAGTTGTGAAATAATCTCTTTATTTCTCTTATTTCTCACGAGATTTTTTTTTTGTGGAAAATTTAATAAATGTCCTAAATCTGATTGAAATTTGAAAACTATACTTAATCTTATAGAAATTGGAAAAATATATTTTTATGTTATATAAAAGTATGTCAATACCCCTTGACATGTTTATCTCATTATATAACATTTAAAATAATTGAAACTATTAAGTTTAATTTTGAACTTATTTTTTTTTATGTTTAAAACTATTTTGTTAATTAATCATAATCTTAAAGCTAAAATTATAATTTATAATTAACTACCAAAATAAGGTTGACTTATTTTATACCATCGACTTACATTTTCTTTGGTTCATTTTTTGCTTTGTTGATTTATTTAAACAATTCATTTATTTTTTAATCTTCGTCGACTTATTTTTAACACTCGATTTATATTTTTCTTGGTTGATTTTTTACTTTCTCGACTTGTTTGACCATTAAGTTATTTTTTTTATCTTCACCGACTTAGTTTTTAGTTCGTCAACTTATATTAAATTTTTGACTTATTTTTCGTTTCTTTAATTTTTAACTTTTTCCACTTATTTAATCATTGACTTATTTTTTTTGTTTTTGTCGACTCAGTTTTCAGTTTCGTCGACTCTTTTTTTTTTCGTCGACTTTTTAAAATTTTCACACAAATAGTTAATCTGAACGGACCCCATTTGGTTTACCAGTGAATTGTGAAAACATATATTCATGTTTGTCAACTAATAACGTCCAATGTTTGTTGCAATTATATATTTCTTCTTTCCTTGTGGCCCATCGACACCAACTCTGAATAGTATTCCAAGTAATATAAGAGTTTGTGTAGGTGTTTTTGTAAACCTAAAGTAGTACATTGGAATTCAGGATAGGAACATTCACTTTCAGAAATATGCCCTCGTTTATTTTTTTTTGAAAACAATATATTTATTGTGACACAAACAATTAAGAATGAATATAAGTTTTTTTTCCTTTTGGTTTTTGTTAGTAATTTTCGGTTTCATAATAAATGTGGTCCCCACAAATAAATCAGTTTCAAATTTTTTAATAATTTAATTAATTAGTTTAGATATAAGACACATAGCATATTTTAATTGGCCATTTAAGAGGGGGTGAAGGAGATTGGTTCACCCCTAGGGGTGAACCCAAGAATTGTTCATAAAATTATCAAGTGTACTTGGTTGTACCAGATCCGACCCAAAATCGAACCGACCCAAATATCCATTTACAAACGATGAGATGGGCCGCAAAGAGCAGTTTTAGGCTCATTCTGAAAACCAAATGCCGAGTCCACCACAACCCATCAACCTAAGAATACTTAGAGAATAAACTAAGAATATATGAGAATATTGAGTACATCTCTTTAGTTAAGATACTTTCCATACAGTTTTAGGGTTTACTTGCTCGACTCCAAGAGATATAAATATGTCACACATTTTGCCCACATGGGCATCTGCAATTCTCTTGAATACACATACACAAGTGAAAACGTTTCTCCATTTTCTTAAGCTTTTCGATTGTTTTGCCTAAACACTTAAACTCCACATATTTTGGATTGAAGCTGAGCTTGCTAGCGCAACTCAGGTTCCACCCGTACTCTAATCATTTGTTTTCGCTATATGCGGAAATTATATAAGGCACTTGTCATAAATAGGTAGGAGCAATATTATACAAACGGACAATGCAAAACACAAACAACATTCATATTAAACGTCATTGGCCAGACGAAAGAGATCAGTTTCCATGGGCATCCAGTTACTTAAGGCATGTACAATGGGGGGCTCTTGCCAAGTCCCTGCATAATTAAAAATTAGAAAATAATAAGAAAAGCAAGTGAGAGAAGAAGATACGGTTGCAAAATTGCTTTATTAAGAGACCCAAATCTCAATATTTGAGAGTCATTCTTTGCCACTTGCTATCTTTTTACCGGTTGATTCTTGTTTTAATAAATTTATATTCAAATAAATAATTAAATTAAAAAAAAAATACTTCTAAGAGACCCAATTGACTTCTTACCATTGTACATGGTCTTATATCGCTCCTAGCGTCTATGGATAATCACAAGTATGTAAAATTTAAGAGAAAAAACTAGTCATTAGTACTGATCTCATTCCAAGAAAACTCTTCTTAATTTTATATGTTTTGTGTTTGATGGGCATCGTTGTTCATTTCTAAAGTTATGCGAATAAGATAGTAATCTCGATACAATCGGTTGTCATAGCGGATCCTCACAAGCTATGTGATGAAATGGAGGAGTCTCTGAAAGTTATGAAATATGTGGTCGCACAAAGGGGGTTACTCATTAACAGCCAATAGGCCAGTAGTACCCTTACGGAGGAGAATAATATGTATCTTTTGTTTGTTAGAAATTGCTCTTCTTAATTTCGAAGCCTTCAATGTTAAATATTTTTTGATTTTCTACTCACATCTCGTTTATTACTCCCTTCGTTCGGAAGTAGAAAATATTTTAGAGGTTTTTTGTTTATTTGTTAATATAAGATGTTTTCACTTTCGAATATAAAATTAATAGAATTTTTATTGTTTTTGACTCTTTGAATTTTACATATTGTTTTTATATTGGTTAAAATGGTTTAGGTAGATGAAAATTGATTAATTTTGGGTGTTTGAATATTTATTAATTTACAGAGTTATTAATTTATCGATATATTAATAATAATTAATTTATAGAGAGATCTTTCTAATCCCTAATTTTATGTATTTAAAATAAAATTTAAAGTAAAAATTCATAAATATTATTTTGTTTTTTTATTTATTTTGTTATATATTTTAACAGATTCATCATACTCCATATCATATTACTAATCTTGATCATCATTATAAAATGAATGCTAATAACCTAGACTATGTATATGCAAGAATAAAAGTTGCTGCTACTTTGTTATTAATGATGAAAATGAAAACATGATAATTATAGTTTTCCAGCTAGATGAATATAATCATAGTTTTACATTATCACGTATAAAACTCTTTAGCTTGATGAAGATTAAGTATTTATACATTTTTGATGCAATAAGAAAAATAGTCATACATTACTAAAATCCATTTGGAAAACAGCATATCAACTAGAAAATTTTAAAGCTTGAAGGAAGAGAAGCCGCCGTCAACCCTAAGGATGCTCCTCCGCCGCTGCTCCGTCGGGCTGCCCTGCCTCTTCTCCTCTTGAAGAATTCTTGCTCCCCGTCTTTGCCACTCGAAGCTCACCTCGTCGACCAGTCTTTTCGCCGCCGGAATCTCAAGGCCTCATGTTTCTCTCCGCTGCAACGCCCTCCATGGCTCGCCGATCTGCAACGGTGGATGAGTTAGTCGGGTTTGAGCTCACCGTGACTCCCTCTCACCACCGGTATTTGTTCCCTCCGGCGCCGCCAACATCAAAACCTTTGAAACCTCCTGGTCCACCCGTCCCACCGGATCCACCGCCGCCTAAGTCAAGGATCCTGTGCTGCCGTCAATGCTCGGAAACCATTGCCCTCTCTCCCTCATCCCCCCCTCTGGCCCCCTCTCTGGTCCAATCGACGGCAAGACTCCTTTCGTGGATATCTCAGGTCGTCGTCTTCATCGCTATGGAGTCCCTTCCCGCCGTTCAACTGCTCTCCTCCACTGGAATCGATCTCCCCTCTCAGCCGCCGCCGTCCATCATTCCTCCACCACCGCCGGAGAATCCGATTCCGGCGCCGCCCCTATCCTTCTCCTCTTCGGTCATAACAGCCGCATCCCTCTCTAACCTAGTGCTGCAAATAATTCAATGGGTCTAGTCCATGTATTTGTTGGCCCAATAATGCAACTTTCAAGCCCAGTTTTAATAGCCTCAGGTCTTCATAGGTTTACTAGTGGTCTCCCAAGTACTTATCAACGTTCGGCGTCTGCTACTAAGAGCAATATCATCATCTCTGATGTGAGAAAAGTCAAGTTTTCTAGGTTCTTTAAAAACCTTGTAAACTCTTCATCTTGGCACAAGTATGATTCTCTAAATCCTCATGCCATCCGCTTAATCATAACCGTAAGTTGTGTAGCTTTTAGGACTCATATTTAGAGTTGGATTTACTTGCTTAGTATGGTTTGGTGTTCACTGGAAACGCACCCGGTTGATTAAATTGTGTGCTGCTACTTCCTCTATCGAGGATAGATTCATACGTCCAATTCCCCTTTCTATGAGAGGTGATTGGTTTCCGGTTTTAAAACCGAGAAATTTCTCCGCCGTTATGGTGCGAGTTTCTTTAAGCTCTATGCATTTGGTGCTAACCAAGCGAGCTATGTATGACCATGTGATGGTCGTGGTTTTAAAGAAAGTTGATGTCATGAGTGTCTCTCTCCAAAGTTCAACATTGCAATGTCCCGTGGACTGAGGTTTTTTTGTTGAATTTTTGGTGGTCGGATACGCAATGGTTAAAGCTTCGACCAAAGTTTACAGTATTTCTAACGAGCTCTCAGATTTCAACTTTGGCTCCCTATCTATGTTGGAGGAGTTTGCAAACAAGCTCTGTAGCTCTTTTGATTCTATCAAGCTCTTAATGTCTTTAAATTAATGCTTATGTAGTTGCTTTGTGGTTGTTGTAATTTCGATTCCATCCGATACGGATTTGAACAATGTCTCCTTGTGGGAATGTAACCGCTTAGTCTAATGATAATCCAAGTGTTAGAAAAAAAAAAGTCATACATTACTAAAATATCTTTTATATATATATATATATATGCGTATAAGATTTTTAATTATTAATTTATACAATTATTGAGACTATATTTTACATAGGGGTTTGAAAAAAATTATTATCTTATCATCTTATCGATTTTCATCAAATTTTACACTTTTCTAACTTAAGACCACAATAATTTATTAATTTATAGTGATTATTAATTTACAAAGGTTCCACTGTATATAAACTTTAAACATTTTATTTCCAAACTTAGGGAGTACTAAAATAAGATGATTGTCTTTAAATCAAAGAGGGATGGGATGCGAATTAAATCCATTTTATTGATAACTCACCAGGCAGAATTAAATTCTCATTTAATTCGGACAAAGCCAACAACCAAATTAATTTAATTTGGATGTTTTACAAATATTAGATCGATATGTCTAGTATAATGATAATTTGGTAAGGTATTCATTTAAGAATAATCATGGAGGAACCACAGAGGAAACGGGACGAGATGGTATTGTGACACATCAAAACAGCTTTAATTAGGCCTCTATCTCATACAAGCCTCTTTCTATAACAGAGGATTTAATTAACTTGAGAGACTCAACCAAATCATCACACATCTTGTGAGGGTCAGGAATGACCGTTGGATCGGCTGTTAAACATTTTATGATCTTGTTCACGTAGCTCTGGAAATGTAGAGTAATAGCCTACACACGCATACGTTACCCATAATTAAAAGAACTCATAAACAGAAGAATTGTTTATACATCTATATAATGAAATGTAACACTTACATGTGGGTGGCCAAAAACACTAGGGGCGATATAAGATAGTGGGTGACCATGAAAGGTTATTTCTTCCTTTGGACCGACAACATTTGAAAAGCTCAAAGTTGTGCTATGGATCACTTTCCTTACAAGAACTACACTTGCCTGCATGTTTAATTTGTTTCTCACAATGCATATATAATAAACAAAACATATGCATGATTAATCCAATATATATTATATATCAAGGGTTTAGATTTCACCTTGAGCCCAAGAACTTTTAGTAACAATTTAAAAAAGGCCATAGAGAATACGGCCTCGAGGGAGTCTTTTTTGCGGTCAACCGTGACTTTAGCTCGGCGCACATATTCTAAAGGATCAGCCTCTAACCCGACCGAGAACGGTAGGAGAATGTAGCCGAAGAGATTTCCCCATCTGCATTTCGATTTCTTCGCCATCATATCCGCCAGAGCCTATATTGCATCATTGAACAATTATGAAACACATCACTCTTTCAAAGATTCCAAAATTAAACATTTATTTACCTCAATTCCTGCGTTTGGTCTCAAGTTAACCATAATGGCTGAACGAAGTCGGATTTTCCTCATCGACTCTTTCAATTTCACTGTTCCTTCTTGTTCTGTTTTAAAACATATGACAAGAGCTTCTTTAGATGAATGTGACACTATAAATTACTATATATAGCGACTATAATGTAAAATTAACTGTGGGGGTCGAAACCAACACAACTAGAATTTGTAAGAGTTCTAGGGAAGCTTGTGAGATTTCTATGGTAAGCTAGGGTTCAAGAGAGATCTCAAGAGATTGTTTATTGCTCAGAAAAGCTTTGAGTACAAGTTTGCGTATTGAAATTGCGGATCCCCTTAGGGTTTGTACAAGAGGTCTATTTATACTATGTCTATGTCGGCTTGGTCTTCTCCCAAATCTTCATGGAACCGCCTTGTCCGAATAAGCCCACGTCAATACGGGCTTCACGTCTAGTCCAGGCAACGGGCCGAAGCTGTGATGACAGCTCAGGAGAGGACGCGGTCTGACCATTAGCCGAAGCCACAGTCGGCCAGACCCGTCCGAGGCCACGGTCGCTGGTGGCGAGGCCACGGTCGCAAATGGCAAAGCCGTGGTCGCAGACGAGGCGAGACCATGGTCGCTGGTGGGCGAGACCATGGTTGCGATTGCTGGATCCGTCCGAGGCCGTGGTCGGCGCCTTGACGAGGCCTTGGTCCGTCTGGATGAACATTGTGGCGATCCGAGCATGCGGTCGGATCCCGTGGCGATCCGAGCATGTGGTCGGATCCCGTGGCGATCCGAGCCTATGGTCGATCCCTCGTCAATGCCGACCATGCGGTCGGCCCCTTGTCCATGCCGAGCACGTGGTCGGTCCTGCCTAATCCCAGACCTTCCTGCTTTGCCTCACTCCATGATCACTTGCTTTGCTTCTCTTCGCAGGAAGACTCAGGAGCCATCTTGCTATGTTCATCGAGAGTTCGAAGGGCCATCATCTTCGAATGCTTTGACTTAGAGCGTTAATGTTGAGTGGGTGAATACCGACCCCAACAGTTAGCCCCCCAGCTCGGTAGTGTTAGAGATAACAGTGCCGAGTTAGAAGATGCAGTGAGTATCGGCGTTAACGTCTTGAAGTCAAAGTGCTTGCCTACTCTTTGCTGCAGTACTTTTAAGTACCCATCTTGTTCAGTATTCCCCCTCAAGTCCATACAGCAATGTCGGGTGTGAACTTGGAAGACACTAGATGGTGGCCTCGTTAAAACCTTAGTAGGGAAAACCCTTTGGGACAAAACCACTACTTAAGGGAAAAGAGTGCCACGCATAATGACGAGAGGATTTGAACAAGGAACTTGGTCAATTGCTCATGAATGAGGCTTTGTTTGCTCATGAATGAGGCTCTGTTTGCTCATGAATGAGGCTACGCTTGCTCATGAATGAGGCTTCGCTTGCTCATGGATGAGGCTTTTGTTTAGGTTGTGAAAACGCAAATGCGCTCATGTTCTTTATCTGCCAACGTTGCTGTTGGGCTTTGTATGTTGGTGTTGTTCTCTAGACACGTCTGTCCGAGAACAAGATCACCTTTGACTTTGACCAGTGCTCATGGATGAGGCTTTAGAGTGACGCGTCCAGAACGTATTCCGAACGGAGGTCACTATCAGCTGCATTACCAACGATGTTGTTGGGTTTCTGAGTGATCAGGAGGGTCATCCGGAGACGATTCTGAACACTGGAATTTATATAGCGCGCTGTATCCGTTGTGGATGTCATTGTGTTCATATCTCTACACTACTGCTGTGGCCAGCAACAATAGATGTAGAACTACTCTACTCGAATAAAGCTTTGATCGGTCCGTAGAGGACAAGCTGTTCTCATGATGAGTGATGTGGCGAGTGTTTGTCGTGTGACGATGAGGTTGTCACTGGGGTTTGTGTCATGTGAGCTCATCCGGAAGGAGGATGAAGTGAAATATAATTTCCCCCCTTTTGATGGAGGGGAGCAACTGAACCTATCCGAAGACAGGCTGCCTACGTACCCTTTGCAGGGATCAAGTCGCCTCGTAGTTCATTGCAAGAGCTTCTAAGAGGGTGGTGGTGTCACAGCGGACTGGATGAGCTCGTCCGCGTGCTTGGTTTTCCCTCCCCTCTTAGCGCGGACTTCTTCTTCGCTTCGAGCGAAGTCTGTAGCGCGGTGGAGAGCGTCTTGGATAGTCGCAGGTGGGTTGACAGTCAACTCCTGCCAGAATGGAGAGGGGCATCGAAGCGCTCCTCTCAAGGCCTCCAGTGCGGACATGTTGGTAACACCGTCCACTTTTGACAGCGTATGCTTGAATCTTGTCACGAAAGACCGCAGGCTTTCGTTCTCTCCTTGCTTGTTTGTCCACAGCTCCGCATCATAGATCTTTCTTTCAGCGAAGATGTTGTAGTGCTGCACAAACATCTCTGAGAGTTGATGGAAGGTGTGGATTGATTTCTTCTCCAGCTTGTAGAACCACTGGAGGGCAGGCCCTTTGAGGCTCTCTACGAACAGCTTGCAGTAGCCAATGTCCTTCTCGGCTTCTGTGAAGTTTGCCTTTCCTAAGGCGACTTCGAATTCCATCAGGTGGATAGCAGGGTCGGTGGTCCCCTCATAGACCGGGAGCTTGACCTTTCCGGGGTCGGAGATTTGAGTCCTCGCGACCCTCTCAGCGAAGGGTGTGTTTCGTGCCCTCTCGAGCACAGAGGCGATCCCAGGAGCCTTCGCCGTGCTCCTGTACATTTGTCGTTGGGTAGCCTTTAGGTCAGAGGCGACCTGATCTAACTGGGCTTTCAGCGCAGCGATCTCTCCATCTCGGGAGCCTTGCGGAGCCCTGCGCTCTTGTTCCCTCATGTAAAGCTCTGCTACGGTTGGAGCTCCTCCTCCATAAGCCATAGCGTTGCCAGCAGTTGTGTCGGTTCGGGCTCGCCTCCGAGGGGGGTGACCTTCGTCCGACTCTCCCATCACGCGCTCAGGAGTTGGATCGAAATCCCGACGAGGTGGTGGTGGAGGCAAGTCCTCCGGATCCGTTCTATCGGCCCGAGGCGGCAGCTCCTCGCATCGATCCCTTCGATTGACTCGGGGTGTGGCAAAGCTGAGGCGTGTTGGACGAACACAGGACCTCTTGCGCATCTGTCTCTTGAGCGCTTGCAGCTTGCTCGCCGTATCTCCAGTTTTCTTCATCAGAGTCTCGAGCATCTGCTTGATTTGTGTGAGATCTGCTGCGTTGTTAGCAGCGCGAGGCGCAGTGTTTTCCATGGAGTTGCTTCTGTCTTCGTCGTGCTGGTGAGACGAAGATCCTTCGTTGCTCATGGTATTGCTTGACATCTTGGTGGCGTGATGAAGAAACCCTAACTCTTAAGCGTCAGAAATTCTCTGTGTCCCCTTAGTCGGCGCCAAATTGTGGGGGTCGAAACCAACACAACTAGAATTTGTAAGAGTTCTAGGGAAGCTTGTGAGATTTCTATGGTAAGCTAGGGTTCAAGAGAGATGTCAAGAGATTGTTTATTGCTCAGAAAAGCTTTGAGTACAAGTTTACGTATTGAAATTGCGGATCCCCTTAGGGTTTGTACAAGAGGTCTATTTATACTATGTCTATGTCGGCTTGGTCTTCTCCCAAATCTTCATGGAACCGCCTTGTCCGAATAAGCCCACGTCAATACGGGCTTCACGTCTAGTCCAGGCAACGGGCCGAAGCTGTGATGACAGCTCAGGAGAGGACGCGGTCGGACCATTAGCCGAAGCCACGGTCGGCCAGACCCGTCCGAGGCCACGGTCGCTGGTGGAGAGGCCACAGTCGCAAATGGCAAAGCCGTGGTCGCAGACGAGGCGAGACCATGGTCGCTGGTGGGCGAGACCATGGTCGCGATTGCTAGATCCGTCCGAGGCCGTGGTCGGCGCCTTGACGAGGCCTTGGTCCATCTGGATGAACATTGTGGCGATCCGAGCATGCGGTCGGATCCCGTGGCGATCCGAGCATGTGGTCGGATCCCGTGGCGATCCGAGCCTATGGTCGATCCCTCGTCAATGCCGACCATGCGGTCGGCCCCTTGTCCATGCCGAGCACGTGGTCGGTCCTGCCTAATCCCGGACCTTCCTGCTTTGCCTCACTCCATGATCACTTGCTTTGCTTCTCTTCGCAGGAAGACTCAGGAGCCATCTTGCTATGTTCATCGAGAGTTCGAAGGGCCATCATCTTCGAATGCTTTGACTTAGAGCGTTAATGTTGAGTGGGTGAATACCGACCCCAACATTAACTTTTACCATATCTTCGACTAAGATACCGCGAAAGTCCGGCTTGTGTTACTCCAAGAAGAACATCATTTACCGTCTAACAAAGTAAATTAGTAAGCTAAATGTCGGCGATTATTGATTTAATAGATACTTCAAATTAGGAAACACAATGGAAAAAAATATAGAAAATAAAAATAAAAGTGTACCATTTTCATTGCATTTTTCACAAGCTTAACATCTTAGGGTTAAGTTCACTACTTGTTTTCGCCAAGAGAGGAGTCTCCGTGTCCCTCAAGAAACATATTGTAAGAGCAAACATCAAAACATCAACAATAGTGTTGAAGACCAATCTTAGGATGAACCAGAGCCCTACAAATAACCAGCAAATCTTGTTGAAAAAACCACTGTAGCATCTCGGTCCAAAACGTTTTTTCTGAACTGCTACAGTAGGTAAGGCCTCCGGGTCTGATGTTTTGCGAGTGCAAGCGAGGAAAAGAGACATGAGAGACATTCCATCACCCAAATAATGATGGATCTTGAGAATTCCAATGGATTCGGCGTTTGATGTTTTGAGACGGAGTAAGCGAATTTCCCATAATGGTTTAGACAAATCAAGAGGAACGGTCGTTAACTTAGAGATATAGTCTTCAAGAAACTGATCAGGATTTTCGGTGTCGGGATCTATATCCGGAACAATTACATGCTCTTCAACTCTAACTTTTGTTTTAACCCAACTCGGTTTCCCATTCTTCCCATTTTTCATGTCCTGGATTCATCAGAAGAAGAAAAATAACCCTTAAATATATATACCCATGATTTCATATTATTTTGTCTTTTTAGCTAATGATTATTATTTTCCCAAAAAAATATATATACATAAGACTGCTACATATTTACAGACTGAAGGTTGCTTGACCATTTTCTGTACGATGACAAGAAGAAATGACTCTTAACATGTCATAACTTCAATGATAGAAACACGGTAAGAGATAATGCGCTTACTATTGGATATTCTGAACTAAAGGGCGATATATCATTTACTGCGCGCGCACATACACAAAAGTAAAATATTTTATAAAACATTAGTGTAATAATCAAGTGTTGTTTGTTTGGGCTTACTAAAATGCTTGAGAAGCGAGGGTGATTAACAAGAGTGTGTTTAAGGCCTTCAATGATAGCAGGAGGGTTTCCTTTGACTTTGCATCCCATTGTGACGATTATCGCACAGTTAAAGTCCGGCGAATTGAACAGCCGTGAGCATGGGCTTAGCGGCTCCTCCTCCACCGTCTTCTTCTCTCCTCCCATTTCTTTGACCTATCTGTTTTTGACTCTTTCCTAATTTTGTAGGATTTTTTTCTTTTCACTCACAGTCACTTTACTCTATCCATCTCTATATTTAAATAAATTTACATTGCACGATTTTAGTTGTGGACTCATGGTCCATTCGGTTAACCCACATTACACCATGTGGATGTCGTTATTCATGTCCATAAAATTTATGTGTGTTTTTATAACATCACCAGGTGGACATTTTGTATTATATATTATATTTTCTGCATATGATAGTAAACTTTTTGTTACCATGGGAAATTAGATTTTCTAGACCCAAGACTTAAAGTAATCTTGAAACTAGTTATTTTTTGTTGTTGGTCTTTTTATTTTTTTTATTTTTTTTTGAAACGTTATTGTTATTTTTGTTGTTGGTCTAAAAACTTGTTATTGATATGTAAGTAGTGTAAGTCAAATGACCAAATTAAAATCAAATCATAAGGTAAGAGTGGCCGAAGTCCCTCCCGGTAATGTGGCGATGTGCCTTCATTATTAGAAACCTTTAAACCTTGAATTATGTGGCATTTGATGAAACAAAAAGACGACGTTAATTAATAATTTTGCTTTGTGACTCAAACAAAAAACTCAAAAAGAAATTCAGAACATAATTTAAAAAAGATGTTAAGATCGACGAAAAAAAAAAGATGTTAAGAATATCACCAATTTTGTAACTTTTGTGTCAAATTTTTTTTTTTTTGCTAACCATTTTAAAAAAAAAACAATTTTGATAGCAAAATTGTAGCAAAGTTGTAGCAACGGATGTTTTGTTGCTGGGGTATAAAGTTATGATGAGAGAGAGCAAGGTGCTGATTAGCTACTAAACAAAAAAGCGACAAGGAGATTACGACAAGGAGACCCGTTATCTCGATATTTATTTATAATTTGTACGGAAGCATTAATTGCTAATATTCGAAAGGCAGAAAATTAACGGGGTTAAAAGTAGCAAGGACAAATCCACCTGTATCCCATTTACTTTTTGCAGATGATAGTTTGTTCTTTTGCAAGGCAGTAAGGAAGAGTGTCAAACTTTAAAACACATTATTAAACAATACGAGACAACATCCGGTCAACAAATAAATTTCTCTAAATCTTCACTTCAGTTTGGGCATTCGGTGGATCTAGCGGTACAACAAGAAATACATAGGGTATCGGGAATCTCTACGATCGGGGGAATGGGTACATATTTAGGTATACCAGAAAGTTTGGACAGAGCAAAAACGAAAATTTTTGTGTGTCCGGGATAAATTAAATGATAGAATAAACGGCTGGACCTAAAAGTTTTTATCAAAGGGAGGCTATGAGGTCCTGATTAAATCGGTCACGGCGGCATAATCGACGTATGTTATATGTAGCTTCCGGTTACCCAAATCTATAACTACTAAATTAACGAGTGCAATCGCGCAATTTTTGTGGAGTTCAAATGGAAACCAACGAGGTATGCACTGCTAGCTGGGAACAAGCTATGTCAAAGTAAGCAGGAGGGAGAATTGGAATTTCAGACGATTGAAGACTTTAATACGACACTTTTATGGAAACAACTCTGGCGACTCATAGATAATCCAGAGTCTTTGTTTGCAAGAGTTTTTAAAGGGTGTGATTATCGGAAATCTGATCCTTTGACGTCTGGTAAATCTTACTCTCCTTCTTATGGATGGAGGAGTATTATATCGGCTAGATCTCTGGTTAACAAAGGGCTAATCAAAAGAGTTGGATCTGGAACCACCGTTTCCGTATGGAAGGATCCTTGGATTCCAGCTCAATCCCCGAGGTCATCAATCTTAAAAAAACATAAACCATGATCCAGATATCATGGTCCATCATTTGATTGACACTTCGACACGGACTTGGAACATGGCTTTGCTTAATGTATTTATTATTCCTCATGTTGTAAAAATTATTAGAGGAATTCCGTTTGGAAGTTTGTTTAAACAAGATAACTTTGGATGGCATTATACAAGGTCTAGTAAATACACAATTAAATCGGGTTATCAAATAACACAACGATATAAGCCTACAGAACAACCCATGATGATTGGTCCAAGTGTGCAACCTTTATAAGCGCAAGCATGGAACATAGTGTGTCTGCCAAAGCTAAGACATTTAATATGACAGGTCATAATAGGTTGTTTATCGGTGAGGGTAAATTGACATAATAGAGGAATAAAGTGTGATACACAGTGTACCCGTTGTGGACTGGAAGAAACTATTAACCATATCCTTTTTGAATGCCCAGCGGCACTTCTAACATGGGCGTTATCAAATGTTCCTACGGCCAATAGAGTTTTCCCGGTATCCTATATGTTTACAAATATTGATTTTATGTCTAGCGGATGCCTCTTGAGCACCAAGATCACATATTTTCCTAGCTTATGTGGTATATATGAAAAGCGCAAAATGACAAGGTTTTTCGTGGACTAGATAGAGATCCCCTTACTGTCTTACAGACTGCAGAGTCAGAGATTTTAATTTGGGAAAAGCCCAGAGAGGAGGCGCCCCATACCATGGGGCACGATGACGGAGAAGTAACCAGAACACCGACTTATCCAAGATTAAAATGTTATATCGATGATTCTTGGAAAGAGTCAGATAAATTTACAGGTCTTGGCTGGTATGTGTTTCAAGATGAAGCTACAAGTATCATGATAGGAGCAAAAAACGTGCGATTAAGCATTTCCCCTTTACACGCGGAGTTTGAAGCTCTAGGATGGGCCATGCAATGCCTGATTGACATGAAGCAGACGAAGAAAGCTTTCGCAACAGACTGTTTGAAGTTGGTGAAGATGGTTTTTACACCGATGGAATTCCACAAGAAAACATGGCATATTCCGATGGCCAAAACCGTCGGAAATCCGTCAAAATAGGTGCTATTCCGACGGATTTCCGATAGATCTGGTCCGCCGGTTCTATCTCGTCGGAAATGAAAAACTGTCGGAAATATGTCAGAAAAACCGACGGATTTCCGACGGAACACGGATAATCGGAATCCGTTGACACTCCGTCGTAATACCGTCGGAGTTTAGATTTCCGACGGATTTCTGACGGACAAGGAAACCGATGGATTTCCTACGGTTAAGTAACCCGACGGATTTCCGACGGACTTAGAAACTGACGGTTTTCCGATGGTCTACGAAAACGATGGAATTTCGATGGATTTATTAAACCGACGGATTTCTGACGGATTTCTAATTATTTCAAACTAGAGAGCAGAGCCACAATCTGATAATGAAATAGAATATACTTGTCATATCAATTGTATGTCTAAATGTTAATAAAATAGGTTGAAAACGTAAACCTTTTTGACTTTCACAAATTGTGAATGCGGGGAATGAATTTCCGCAACCTGGGTCCAGAATGGTGTGCTCCTATTGTTATAAGAACCTACATGTATGAATGATAGATTTAATATTTGTCAGCTACAATCATTATTGTAAAAGTAAAAGCGGTAATTATATATATATATATATATATATATATATATATATATATATACCTTCACGGATTATGTAATTGATAGTAGAAGTCCACCGAGGACTACTAAAATCATGGTCGGCCTGTGGTGGCTCAATCATGACCTCACGAATAAAATCTTGTGTTGGGCGTGTCTGAGAACTTTCACCTCGCATCACCTTTGCATCATGAGACCTCTTGCGAAACAGTCCTCGCCGTACGACTTGGCCAGGTCCCGGTATTATGGGCGTTTGGTTCTGGGATTGTTGAGTTGGATGGAGTGAAATTGTCGGTTGAGCATCAGTAACATTTAAGTTATCGTAAGGAGGGCTTGAAGGAACAAGAGTTGTGTTTCGAGGGTTTTGACCGGGGGCTCGGTTTTGCATATAGTAATTCCATAGATCTCTGTTAGCCATTACGCAATTGAATATTTTTGTGTTGAAATTTTTTTATGAAGGAATGAGAAAATGTGGAAACATATGTAGAAAGGATATCCGTCGGAAAACCGTCAAAACACTCCTACATAACACCCCATCAATCCCTTCGGACACTGCATACAATTTATTAACCACTCAAACTTTGCCGACATCGGAAACCGTCGGCAATCCGTCGGGAATCCGTTACATAATTCTGACGACATAGCTCCGTCGGAAATCCGTCAGTACAGATGACCAATCAAACTTTGCCAACATCGTGTAGTCTGAATTCCGTCGGTAATACGGACGTAATACCGACGGTTTATACATATAACTTCTACTATAAATACACCTGATGGAGTGTATATCTTCTACACCTCTCAATAACACAAAAATCTCTTCTACCTCTCCTAATGAAGACGCAAAAACAACATCCGAGGCTAATTTTTTTTTATTCCAAAATACTCGTGGGAAACAGAATCTCATTGCGATGAATTCATTCAAGATATTCCAACTTACTCGTGGGAATTTGATACGTGCTCACCAATCCATAAAGAAGATTCCACATCAGCAATAGTGCCTGACAACCAGTGCTCGCCAAACATCCACCACATTCCAAAATTGACGTCGGAATCGGCATCTCAGTGCGACATCCACCACATTCCAAAATACCCGTGGGAAGATGATTCATGCACTCCAAAAAATAAAGATGGGTTCGGTTTTCCTAATCACAAATACAATAACCAGGCAGAATGTCCTGACCAGAAGCGGGTTGTCAAACCCGTCCAACCATATCAATTCACTGAACCGTCATATACATACGGTGGAAGTACTTCAAATGAATGTAAGGATCAGTACTATGATTTTGAATTCGCCCAAAGCCCAGAAAAGCCAAACTTAAATATGGATGTTGATGCAATCAAAAGTGAACTGTGCAACCGATTTTTAGATTCTCCACCAAAGAAAAAAAGGGAAAGAAAATCACTAAATCGTTCTATCCAATGGTAAGTTTGGAGTGGATACAGACATATGGTGTGTAAATAAATATTGTCTATTATGTACTTGTACCATAACCGTTGTGTGTTTAATTTTGCAAGTCTTTACTCTACCTGTGTATTAAGTTGTTTTAAATTTTATGTTTCATTAAATTTAATGTTTTATTGGAGTTGCATAATCAAAATATATCGTTAATTAGTAACCGGAATTTCTTATATACTATTAAATGTCAATGATATACTAGATTCATCCCCAGATTAAATGTTTATGCTTCCTTTATAACTATATCAAACCCGAGTTCGAATCCGTGGTGGTCAACAATTTTATTATTTTCTTATTTGTCTGTCGTAATACTCATATTGTCTTCCACAATCGGATTTGTCTATGAGCAAAGCCAAAATATTGTAATTTTTTTCTCCTAAATCACACATTTATTCATAAATTATTAATATGAATCTCCTAAATCTCCTGATCCACTTTCACTAGGGATGGAGTCTGAATCACCCATTTATTCACACAACATTCATAAGCACACATTTATTCAGAAATTATGAATCTGAATCTTCTAATCCATTTTCACTAGGGATAGAGTCTGAATCGTCGTCAAATTCTTGACGTGTTTCCTCTTCGTCCGAATTCACTAGATCATCCCCGATATGTGTGACATCAACGACAAGGTCAATGTTATCCATCTCCTCAACAGGTGACATTTGTATACTTCTCGATGGTTGTAGAGCATCATGTTTTAGAACTCCATATATCTTTTCTCTCGGGTTAATTGGAGTTACTGTGATCCAATGATCTGTACGATAGGCAACTCGAGGATATGGAATGTGGCAAACCTATTAATAAATAGTGGATATTGTTAATATACATGCAAAATAAAACTTAAGTATGAGTACGTAGGTAAACATATTATTGTATTGATACCTGGTCTGCTTGAGACGCAAGGATAAATGGATCGTAATACTGTTGTTTTCGGCTTGAATTTATCGAAATAACACCAAGAGGGTTAACTTGAACCCCTCGACCATTGGATGGATCATACCAATCGCACATAAACATAATGCACCTCAAGTCCAACATTCCTGGATAGTGGATTTCCAAGATTTCTTTTAAAATCCCATAGTACATGGTATCACCTGATTGCGACGAAATATCATAGTCCGAAGTTGACCTTTGACGTCCTTCCTCACAGATCCTGAACGAATATCCCCTAGTGCAAAACTTGGGATATGAAGTCGCAGTGCTGCGTAAGCCATGAACAAACTCCACTAACCATGTCGGGATTGATTGACCACTTGCTAAACTTTCGGAAACCTAAAAATGATATAAGTAATATATCAGTAACATATGAACGTGAAAACCTGGAAAAGTCAGAGTAAGTAATTATATTAAACTTACATGATATTTCAACCACCCCGGAAATTCTTCATCTTTCAAGACAGCAAGTTCAGCATCTGTCTTATCAGAATGGTAATCATGTGCTAGAGACATGTAGATCCTGTAACATAACAATTGTTAGTAGATAAAGGCAAATAATTCCATAAATTTAGTATAATAACTGATATACCTTTCGTACTCCAAAATTTCATCACAATTTCTAAGGATATACGTATGCAAATGTGTGACCTCTTGTGCTGATAGTTTGCGTTTCTTTCCTTTTCCACTTGCTCGACCAACTTGGGCAAACAACTCATGAACAACCACGACATAGACTGCTTTCTCACCTCTATCATCATGTCGGGCAGGACGTCTCGCCTTAGTACGAACTTTCGATGGAAAGTAATATTCGGCAAAGTGTGAGACTTCCTCATTTAGGCTCTGTGCAACAATAGATCCCTCAACCTTGCTCAAATTTTTAACCTTTTTCTTCAGGTGGAACATGTAACGCTCGAACGGATACATCCATCGGTATTGAACAGGGCCTCCTAAGGTTGCTTCTCGTGGGAGGTGAATAGGAAGATGTTTCATAACGTCAAAAAAGATGGTGGAACTATATTCTCAAGATTACAAAGGAGAACCGGGATATTGGCCTCTAAGTTACGTATCCCGTGGACTGTAAGTGTTCGTGAACATAAATCTCGGAAGAATGCACCAACTCCTATAAACAAAAAGTAAACAAGTTAGTACATATATAGTAATATTATGGTAGTAATAAACTAATGGGAGTACAAAATATACCTCCAATTGCTTGGTGGATTGGTTCTGGAAAAAGATATGCAAATACAAATGGAAGAAGACGCTGCATCACGACATGACAATCATGACTCATTCCTATAAACTTACCTTCCGTCGAATCCACCCAATTACGTAGATTAGATGCGTAGCCGTCTGGAAATTTTACAATTTTTTTGAACCATTCAAAAAAAACTTCTTTCTGACCAGCGTCTAACCGGTACGCAGGCATCGGCAATCTACCATTAGGCAAAACATGAAGAGATGCCCTTGAATAAATCAATGGCAAGTCTAATCTAGACTTCCAGTTGTCTTTTGTCTTTCCTGGTACGTTTAAAATGGTGTTCATGATGTTGTCAAAGAAATTCTTTTCAACATGCATGACATCTAGATTATGCCGCAATAGATGGTTTTTCCAATAAGGCAAATCCCAGAAAATATTTTCTTGTGCCAATTGTGATATTCCCCACAACCGTCGACGGGCTGATGGCCATTACCCCCACTTTTAGGAGTCTGCTCTGCACCAAAATCTCATAACTGTTCCAATATGCTTCGACCATCTATCTCAGGAGGTGGACCATGTAACACTTGTAAATTCTTCCTGAAATGTCTTCTAGACCGACGATATGGATGATTTGCCGGTAAAAAACACCTATGGCAATCAAACCATGAAGTCGTCCTTCCGTGCTGCAATTGGAATGCTGTAGTATTGTCTTGGCAATAAGGACATGCCAATGCGTTGTCCATCCAGATAACATACCGTATGCAGGAAAATTGCTTATGGTCCACATAAGAACCGCACGCATGTTGAAATTCTGCTGGATTGAAACATCAAATGCCTCAACACCATGCTCCCACAACATCTGCAACTCATAGATCAATGGTTAGAGGAATATATCGAGTGACCGTCTTGGATGATCTGGCCCAAGAACTAGAATTGAGAGAAACAGGAACTCTCACCGCATGCACATAGAAGGAGGCAAATTGTGAGGTGTTACGATGACCGGCCACAATGAATATTTCCTTCCATGCTTTCCAAAAGGGTTAAAACCATCAGTGGATAAGCCGATGTATACATTCCGTTGTTCATAGGCAAAATCTGGATATACGAATTGAAAGTGTTTCCACGCTTCCGCGTCAGAAGGATGCGTAATCTCTCCATCTTGACTATGCTCTACATGCCATCTCATAGCCTTAGCTGTGCGTTCTGATTGATACATCCTCTTCAACCTCTCTGTTAATGGTAAATACCACATCTGTCTGAATGGAATCTTCACTCTGCCACTTGTGTCCTGGAACCGTGGTTTACGGCAAAATTTACATTTGTTTCTGTTTTCATCTTCTCTCCAGTATAGCATACAGTTGTCGATGCACACATCTATTATCTGGTAGGGCAAACCAAGACCGGCAACAAGTTTCTGGACCTCGTAGCATGATGCTGGACAAAGATTATCCTCTGGCAAAACATCTTTCACAAACTCGGCGAATGCATCAACACATTCTTCGGAAAAATTGTAATAAGTCTTCATGTTCATCATCCTACTAGCAGAAGATAACGGTGAATGAGCTTCCCTACAACCGCTGTATAGTGGTTGCTTTGATGCGTCTAACATATCAAAAAACCTTCGAGATTCTAAATTAGGTTCTTCAACCCTATCACCCTCATAACCACCCGACTGCAAATTCTCTCTAAACGCATCGTTAACCATCGCAACCGTACTTACCCCAACATCTACTTCCGTTGTACGTTCTCCTACGCTATCCGGAAAATAAGGTGCATTACTACTAGTACTACCATATTCATAATTGCTTTATCCATGTAAAAACCAAACCTTATATCCCGCCCTAAATCCATATCTATATAAGTGATTCCAAACAGTATGAACCGTAACACTAATTCTATTACAGCAATTAGAACATGGACATTTGATATCCTGACCTTTTTTGGCTGCATCTTGATTTCTGGGTAAATTCATGAACTCGCATATACCTTCAGCGTATGCGGACGTTAATAAGTTCGAGCCCATATCCATCATTGGCTCGTCCATCCAAGACCGAAAATATGAACTCATCGCTAACAAATTTTTTGCCTTTTAAAATTGTGTTATGAACGAATGAAGAAATGTGGAAACTTATATAGAACTCGTAATCCGTCGTAAACCCGTCGGAAATCCGTCAAAAACCTCACCAATCCCATCAGCCACGGTTAACGACATGGTAACCACTCAAACTTTGCCGACATCGGAAACCGTCGAAATTCCGTTACAAAATTCTGACGGAATTAGTTCCGTCGGTATGAGCTGAGCAATCAAACTTTGCCGACATCGGAAAGTCGGATCACCGTCGGAAAGTCGTCGGAAAATTACGACAGCTTATTGCCGTCGGTAAGCCGTCGGGACAAGGCGACGGATTTCTGACGGTCACACGGATTTCCGACAGAATACCGACGGTTTCCGTGACCGTCGAAAATCCGTCAGAATAAACCAACGGATATCCGACGGATTCATTTTGCTCGGAAATCCGTCGGCATGCCGTCGGAAATTTCCGACGGATATTACGTCCGTCGGAAATTCCGTCGGAAAAATGCTTGTTTTCTTGTAGTGGAATGGCCAGCTTTTGAAGCTCACACAAAAGAATTACAGAAGTTAAAGTCGCAGTTCTCTTTTTTTCTCTTTATCTCATATCCCGCGTACTCACAATTCCAAAACCGAGAGGCTTGCGAATGGTGCTCGAATAGCTAATTCTGATATTTTCTCTGTAAACTCGACACCACCGGTTTGGGTAACCGGTCCGTAGTAAACTATTATTATTATCTTGATAATAATAATAAAAAGGGTTTCTTAGCAATTAACTTTCCTATTCTTTCAAGAGAGATCAATGGTCATTACTTACCTAATTCTTCCCTTTGGTTAATGTCCTTAATTCTTCACCTTTTTTAAATCCCTGCATGTAATAACCATTGATCGCTCCAATGCCACGAATGCATGGGTAGGTACTCTTAATTTATTTGGGCCAACCACATCGACCAGAGATCAGTTATGGATCAAATTTGATTGAGACTTTTCTTTGTGAAAATCTTTCTTTTTTTAAAAGAAAAAAGGTCATTTAGTGTTCCCTTTTTTGCGTCAACTCTAATAAATTTTACTATACTAAACATAGTAGTTGCTCTGACCACCCTCTTGGTCTTTCATTCACATATTGAACATCTTTACATGTTACAAAAATACGACAAGTGCAGTTGATCATAACAATCAATATTATAATTTATTGCTCATGGACGTAACGCACAAACGGACAAACCATTTTCTGGTTAAAGTAGTAGTATTTGTTTATTTTATAACTAAAAACGTTGATTCTCTGCAACTATATATACTCCCTCCGTATGACTTTAAGTATCGTTTTGAGAAATGTATCTGGTTAATATTTGGATGTATTTAATTCAAAACACATCCAGATACATTTCAGATACATTTTATCAAAACGACACTTAAAGTCATACGGAGAGAGTATTACACATGTAATTTGAAAATTGGGACAACTCCTTTCAATCAATAAAGGCAGTGTGTGCACACTTTTTCTAATGGGAACTGAAAACTTACCTTTTATCTCTTCGGTGAATATATATAGCAGCTATTAGCAACGACCAACCACTACAGTTAACCATTTTTTTTTCTAACATTTAACTATTTTACTCATTACCGATGTTACATTTAACAAAAATGTTGACTAACCACTATAAGAAAAAATTCCAAATAACAAAAACGTAAGATCAACTTTGATTTCAATTTTTTTGCAGAAACGACTTAACAGAAATCTGTGGTATATTGTTTTGGACATACAGTTAATATATAAATATACTAGTATTACTATTTTTTATCATAGGATAACAAGTTTAACGGTGGTGTTGATACCAATTGTCAAAGCGATGGCTTTTCATTATTGCCCCAAGAGATATGTACATATGATTCAACGGTTAATCTTCAATACATAATTTCCTTCTGCGACAAAAACTCAAACTAGAGAGCAATCGGATCAATTGTAATCTTCGTGGCTCAATTAGATTGGTACGTATAGCCAATAGTTATCTGTTCTCCGGGTTAAGGAATTTCCGTTGGGTTGAAAATCTGATGCAATTATGGCTCTTTATTGCCATTGCCAGCTTCGTTGACCGTGAGATTGTACGAAAAATTAATTTGGTAGTTGCATCTATAAATCATTCTTTACTAGACCGATACGCGCGGGTTTCTTTTTTTGTCATCTTGGTGGATTATATTGATTATAAACTGAATTACAACGAAAACCTAAGCCGGCATGGGAACAAACCCATCCGGAGACGAGTGCCGGCATGGGAACAAACCCATCCAGATTCATTAGCCCAATCAAGGGAAATAGGAGATATGAAACATATTTGAAGCAAAGATAAATGGAAACAAAGGAAAGGGATAAGGAGATCAAGTCACTAAAACTAAACCACTGAGACGAACCAATCCCACAACTTTCCAACGAACCAGGAGAGAAGTAATTGAGCCAACTATCAAGAGATTTCATCAGACAAAACAGAACCGATACAGAAACTCTTCCGGCAACAGCACTAGCAGAACGAAAGCAGGACAAGCAACGAACAGAGCCCATAAACTACACCAATACCTCTTCACCAAGGAAACAAGACTGACGAGAAAAACTAGAACCAAGAAAATCTTGATAGCCAATTAGGAAAACTTTAAAGAAGAACCACAACACTTACACGCGGACACTCGCGAACTCGTCTCCGTCATCTACAGACAACAGTCCGATCACCTCCTCGCAAGAGAAGAAATAAAGAACGAACCCACTGCTTTGTCGAATAACCAAACCTGATGCTAACACAGCGTCATAGATGGCTAGTAGATGCCCATCCGATTAAAGAACCCAATCGACACAACCTAGCCCAATTCTAAGCATCGAACCTGGATCAAAAATTACCAAGCATAAGAGACTAAAACAAGAACCTACCACCTATTCCAATTTCCATACACAAGATACCGCATAAACAGAACAAGAACTAACTTAAAACTAAACAATAAGGCCAAAAGAGATCTAAATAAAGCAGAAACAAAGACTAGCCAAACCACTATGGCTACCACAACCGTTACCACGACTCAAATCCACCGTTTCTCAAAACCACCATCGCACAAACCACTTCCTCTTCACCGACAACAACAAACACAAGACGATTGGCTGAGAACCACAAATCGAGTAAATCTGTAGCCGGAAAACCACCGAGAAAGACTAAATCTAAGATCTCAAAACCTCAAATAGATAAAAAAAATAATGGCATCTCGATCTACGCCGCAAGAACTAAACAAGCAGAGAAGAAACAAAACCCGACCAACGCCATGGCTAAGGAAGCCCATGCTCGTTGGCCGGAGACACGATCTGGATTTGAGGGACGGCTGCTAGGGAGAATTTGGAGGAGGAGAGGAGAGAGGTGACGGTAAGGTTATTACGCGCGGGTTTCTATTTCACTAAAAAAAATATGATGCTACATTAATATATTTTGAAACAAATCTTACACATCCATTAAAGCTCGCGCATTTGGACCTTGAATATTAGCTTGTAAACGTCTTAAAGAACAACATGAGATTCCCATACAATCTTTCTCTAGCTTCGGCCATTTAGAGAAGGCAACATTTTCTCAACAAATTTGTTAGAGAACTTACCAAAATTTAAACTCTTGACATGCTTCTAACTATGCACACTCACATTCAAACAAATATCGGAAAGCAATATTAGTTATAGAATTAAAAACATTGAGCATATTGTTTGAGCTTCCCAAGAGCTTATTATAGACTGGTAAACATGCATGATCAATAGTAACTGCAATTATTCGTGAAATGGAGATCCTAGTTATATTTACTATGTACTGTATGTTTTATAACAAAAAACTTACAAATATCATTTTGCGATTAGTTTCGCAAACTTCTCAAAAACCCAATATATTATCAAACCATATATGAATTGTGTCATTTTCATGTAACATGATCAGTATAAGGTCAAGATCTATTCATGGAAAATGTACAAAAGGAAATTGTTAAATATCTTAAAATTTATTATTCAATGTAACTATAGTGCTTCATGTTTTCTTCTTTAATTTCAAGAAAACTTTGTCTCATGTGTATACCATCATTTATCTATTTCATGCAGCTCAACTATTATGATCCACACAAGGATAGTTAATAAAGTCGACAAAATAGTGTTATATGTGCACAATGACCTTGATAAATTTAAAGTTGAACCACACATGTATCATTTTTGCAATTGATTTTACTCGAATCATCTATTTGATCCCCAATTGATAAAATAGATCATAGACTTTGTGGGGAAGAAATAACCTTCGTCAAAAGATTCATATGGAAAATAAAACAAACCAGTGTAATGTTGACACATGAATCATAACTGCACATGAAAGTAGGAAATCCCAACTTAAGTAAGCATTGTTATAAGATAAGAATTCCAATAAGCTTAAGTCTTCAAAGAATGCGATCATTCTCAACTAATCCCCTTAGAAATAACTTACCGGAATGTCATAGCAATAGCATTGTATTATAAGTTTCTTAAAATCATTGAAACTAAGTAATTAACTAATACAACATATACACATCTAATTATTTAAATGACTAAGAAGCGTTCTGGTTATGATCCTATGTTCTTACTTTGAGCTTTGGCTTTTACTTGAAGCTTTTCGCTTCTTTCAACTCATCCTCCTAATACTCAATTTCATATCGTCCATTTTCCTTGTGAAATCATGTAGAAGCACTTGATAAAACTAACCAAACAATATCTTTATCCTTGAATACACATCTAGTGAAACAACCAATTTTTTTTTTTATTAATTAACCCGAATTAAGTATTCTCATTATTACTAATTCTCAACGGTTAATTCAAACCAAGCGAACCAACCATAACCAGCGGAAAACATACAAATCAATTCAAACCAACAATAAATCCAATAATTCAATAAACCAAGAGATAACCAATATCAATAATTCCAATTATCAATTCCACAATCACTAGTACCATAAACACCAGGTTCTAGATTCCAAATAATAAAACAACAAACTCAAGACCCTAAATCATCATTTTCTCCTCGCTATGATTCCACGACCACATTTTTTCTTTACCATCTACGACCTATCACTCAGTCTCAAAAAGAACAATACGATACCAAGACAGAAAAAAATCAAGACAACACGAAAGCAACAATAATCAACTCGTGTCGATCGACACAAAACGTGTGTCGCTCGACACAAGATAGCATATCCTCGGATTCAAACTTTCTCCTCTCTAGTCGAAATCCGACATGCCTCGAATCACAAACCCTGAATCAAAACGTCAACCTATACAATCCACATTCACATTAACACATAAATCAATAAGTTCCAATTAAGCAATCCATGGAATTCGTATGAATACCATTCCAATTCATCCATAAACCATGGTCACGCATTCACCTTAGATTTTCGGATAAAGGATTTGAACAGATCGAATAGAGAATGAGAAAAACCACAAAAATCAGTCTCGAACTCACAACGATTCACGGATTCACGCTAGAATCAACCTGAAGAATTATTTGGAAGATCCAAAACCAAAAAGCCCCTTCTCCCGAAGTTACTCGATCGAAAACCCTCAAGAACACTCTCAAATCTCCAAAACTCTCTATTTTCTCTCGAATTCTATAAAAAACCTCTATTTTTTGATATGAATTACGGGTGCCAGCTATAAAAACACGAGCCTAGGATTCCACACCCAAAACTGAACCAAAATGAACACAATTAAACAAACCGACCCTGTTTTGGAAAAGTGGTGTCAATCAACACACCACCTGTGTCGATCAACATACCACTAAAATTGCCAAAAGTGGTTTGCGAATATTACAACTCTCTCCCACTAACAATGGATTCGACCTCGAATCCGCAAGGCCGTTTACGAAAGATCCAATATGGTCAGCACCAGTCGAGATCATCACTCCCGATCCTAGAGGCTGACATCCAATCTCATGCTTATTAGTACATTTTCAGACATTTATTAGTCTTAACTCATTACCACACCACCCCGGTGCATCATACCACTCACACTATCAGAAACCACTCCTTTGAGTTAATGGTATACTGGGACCACCATCCCCAAATACTTATACTGGGAACACTATCCCAAATAAGTATACATGAGAACAACCGTCTCTTAAAATGAGTTATTCAGAGACACCACGACCCCTAGAGAAATAAATTCTAAACGTCTATAAACAACTCTCGACTATAACTATCTCTTGTGGTTCGAACATGATATTCCCTAACCCGGAATATCAACACAATCATGGCCATCCACTGGTCAATTCTAAACCCACACATATAAGAACCACTCATCATATAGAAAACCAGAAATATATGAAAACTTCATCTTATAAATCTTTGAAAATGTATAAATTGTTACAACACAAACAAAAATACATGAGCAAAAACAACATAGGTCCATGCTAAAACATCAGAAACTGGAACCATACAAAAAAATAAAGCTTAAGTTGTGACCTGCTTGCCACATCTCTCTTCATCCCGATCCAGTGATAGTACAGCTTGAGATCACGATACATCTTAGTCGCTCCCGGATGAATCGAGAACTTGCTCGCATGAGCCTCAGTCAGGATCTCATGCCTCAACGAGTCATCCTTAGGCACACAGACTCGCCCATGCACAAGAATCGTCCCATTCGCAGAGACTTGATACTCAGAACAAACCACTTTAGATGCATCTAATAATCCATGATCCCTCTCCTGAGCAACTCGAATCCTACTCAGAAGATAATCGCAAAGTGCTAATCTTGTTTACTAAAGCTGCCACATCCTGCTCCCGAGCCGAATCAACTCTCCGTCGACTCAAAGCATCTATCACCATGTTAGCCTTACGCGGATGGTAAACAATGTTCAAATCATAATCTGTTAACAACTCCACCCAATACATCTGCCTTACATTTAACAATTGCAAAGTAAAGATATGTTGCAGATTTTTGTGATCCGTGAATATTTGAACTTTCCCTCAGTAAAGATAAGATCTCCAAAATTTTAAGGCAAAAAACACTGCACCCAACTCCATATCATGGGTAGGATAATTGCGCTCACTACCACTCAACTATCTCAAAGCATACGTAATCACTCTGCCTCCTACATCAACACACAACCCACCAACTCTCGACGCATCTGGGTACAACGAATAAGGCTTACCCGGTTTGGGCAACGCCAACACAAGTGTACTCGTCAGCATTTCTTTCATCTTTGCAAAGCTCTCCTCACACTCATGAAACCAGACAAAAGGGACATCATTCACTGTCAGCTTCGTCATAGACAGTGCCATGCTTGCAAATCCCTTGATGAATCTCCTGTAATAACCTGCCAACCTAAGAAAACTCATGATCTCAGTGGCATTCCTCGGTTTAGGCCACTCCCGGATAACATGTATCTTCGCCGGATCCACATACACTTCCTCTACAGAAACGATAAGTCAGAGAAAACCCATTTATCGATGCCAGAAACTATACTTGCTCAGCTTAGCATATAGCTTCTGCTCCCGAAACTTCTCCAAAACTAACCTCAGATGCAACTCATGCTCCTCACGTGTCCTCGAATACATCAAATATCTTCAATGAAGATGATCACAAATACATCCAGATACTCCTGGAACACTCCATTCATAAGCCTCATGAACGATGACACTGCATTCATCAACCCAAACGGCATCACCATAAACTCATAATGCCCATATCTTGTCCAGAATGCCGTCTTACATAAATCTGCCTTATCTATCGGGATTTCATGGTATCCCGATGCCAAGTTAATCATGGAGAACCAAGTAGCACCCTTCAGTTGATCTAACAACTCATCGATCTGCGGAAAAGGATACTTGTTCTTCATAGTGACTCGGTTAAGTCCCCAGTAATCAATACACAATCGGAAACTCTCATCCTTCTTCTCCACGAACAACACTGGCGCTTTCCACGGTGAAGTTCTCGGTCGAATAAACCCCTTACTCATTAAATCCTCTAGTTGCTTTGTCAGCTCTGCCACCTCTACTGGAGTCATTCTATAAGGCGCCTTAGATATTAGATCTGTCTCGAGCTCTAGCTCAATCATAAAAGGATCAGACCAAGACAGCGGTAATCCCATTGATGACCGAAATACATCCTCGAAGTCCCAAATAACCCTGATATCCTTCACCATAATCTCACCTATAGAATCCGGCATTACAATCATTGCCAGATAAGCCTCGTAACCCTGCTCTATCATATGCTCCGCCTAAATAGCAGAGATCACAAGACTCCTAGAAGTTGATCTCACATCTGATACACCAACCTCCCCCCTCCCTCGTGTGCAAACACAATGCAACCTCGATGACAATCCAGATGAACTCTGTACTGCTCCAGCTATTCCATCCCCATGATGACATCATACAGCTTCACATGACCAATCACCAAGTCCGCTGGCATAAACTCGCTAGCAATCTACACATATATTCCCTTTGCTTTACCAAGCATAGCCAAAAACCCTCCTCCAACCACCTTGAACACGCTTTCTGGCTCACCAGCCTCGCTCCAAATGCCACTGCTCTCAGCACACTCCAGAGTAGAAGCAATTCGATGCTCCAGAATCGAAGAGAACATGGGACTCAAAATTTCTCATTAATAAGGTCCCTCCACAAACCTCATGTGCTAAGAAACCATAATATTTTATCACATGAAATAACAGAACACAAACAATAAAGATTCAACACAAAACAATTTACCAAGTCTGAGTCTTAGAATTACATGTGATTGGCCTAGCACTCTGCTGGCCATCTCCACCGCTGTGTACACACGCGACGCTCTGCCAATCTTAGCCAACGGCTGCACTAGTATAATTTGTACCACAGGTTACACCGCTGCCAGCGCTATCTGCTTCAACTTGGGACACTTGGGCTTGAAATGCCCATGTTCCCCACAATCAAAGCAGACTCAAGTATCCCGAGGCCCCTCCTTCCTAGGATAACTCCATAGACAGTGCTCCATGCTCCCACATCTTGCACTTGACTTGGAAATTTCCCACTTCTTCTTCTGACCCTATGCATGCTTACCGCCTTTGCCAAAACCAAACCCATCATGCTGCTACGTCTTCGACTACTCAACTGGCGCAACCACTGGCGGAACAACCATTGCTGCCGCCTGATCACGCAAATCCTCCTCAATAGATGTCGCTGCCTCAACCAACTTTGCCCTCGAGGCAAACTAGGATGCTCTGCACGGCGTCTTTAGACTCAGCCAAAGTCCTCTCAAGAACCTATTCATCTGTATTTGCTCGTCCTCCATGCCTCTACGCGCATAGACTAAGAGTCTACTAAACTCAGCATCATACTCCCTGACTGACCGGTCTCCCTGAACCAGCTCAACAAATCTCGCCTTTAAACGATCCATTACCTCCTGTCTGATCCGTTGGCATTAAACTCAGCTAAGAAATCTCCCAAAGTCTACATTGTCTACCTCCTCCAAGCCTCAACACCTCTCAACTAGAGATGGGCATCACCATCGAGGTAATGCACTGCCAACTCTGCCTGATATTCCGCAGGATATCTGATCAAACAAAAATTACCGCTTTCTCCTTTAGGCC
Organism: Draba incana; assembly: GCA_963576765.1. NCBI lineage: Eukaryota > Viridiplantae > Streptophyta > Magnoliopsida > Brassicales > Brassicaceae > Draba > Draba incana. Next base: position 28,801,362 of record OY755203.1, on the reverse strand, counting down.
CAACACCGCTCGAGAAAAACACAGTACTCAACCTTTGCATATGTCCCAGCATCTCAAAATAAGACAAAAGAAGCAACCACATTCCTCGGTTGTACCTATGCCTCAAGAAGTTCTATGAATCTTAATGTGTCTGCGAATCCACCACCTGCTCATACGTAGCAATCTGCGTTACATTCTCAGTAGACTCAGTCACTGGTCCTGACCACGCCCCGGCCTCGACCATGACCTTGACCACGACCTCTACCACGATCTCTAGCACCATAACCCATCACTTTGCATTTCCCAAAAATAGAGACTAAGATACTAGAATTAACAAAAATAGAAATGAAACAACACATACCATGTAATCTCATTGAAGCCTCGAAGAGGATGATCTAAGACTCTAACTCACATAATGGACTAACCACTTCTAATCAATGTAATCACATAGTCTCAAATCAACTATTTCTAACTGCCCTAAAACCGTAAGGGCTCTGATACAAAAATGAAACAACCAAGATTTTTTTATTATTAATTAACTTGAATGAAGTATTCCCATAATTACTAATTCTCAACGGTTAATTCAAACCAAGTGAACCAACCATAACCAACGGAAAACATACAAATCAATTCAAACCAACAATAAATCCAATAATTCAATAAACCAAGAGATAACCAATATCAATAATTCCAATTATCAATTCCACAATCACTAGTACCCTAAACACCATGTTCTAGATTCCAAATAATAAAACAACAAACTCAAAACCCTAAATCATCATTTTCTCCATGCTATGTTTCCATAATCATATTTTATCTTTACCTGCATCGCATTGAAAAACAAAATGCTACCAAGACGTCACACAATATCAAGACAACATAAAAACAATAATAATCAACTCGTGTCGATCGACACGACCAACAAAACCTTCATGTCGATTGACACGAAACGTGTGTCGCTCGACACAAGACTGCAGATCATCGGATTTGAACTTTCTCCTCTCTAGTCCAAATCCCACGTGCCTTAAATAATAAACCCTGCATCAAAATGCAACATACACAATCTTGGGAGCTGGATTCTCACAATTGAATTTGTAAGGTTCAAAGAGAAGAGAAAACTTCTAGGGTTAGAAAACACAGAGACAAAGATGAGAATAAGATTGTATTAATAGTTGAAAAGCTGTAAACAGAGTTTTGGTGTAAGATTTCGTGATCGTCTTATTATGAGGATATACATGAATATTTATAGTGCTTTAGACCGGTTGGGCCAAGCCCTAAATAAAATAGGAAATTTTCCTAAGTTTTCTAGGTTTTCCATTTAAGCAGCAGTCACTAGGTCGGTTGGGCCTTAAATGGGTTTTAGTCTTCTAGGCTTGATCGCTGGGCTACTTTAAACCTTCGGTTAGATGATTCAACCTTCAGTTAAACAGTTAATAAGATCATTGGTTTAACCATACTTAGTCGTTTTAGCCTATCATTTCTTCGAAGTGAGATTTGACCCCTATATTTAGCCCCCCAGGTCAACAATGTTAGTAAAAATAATGTTGAAGTAAGGGTGTCTAGTCAAGAAATCGATTACCTTTGGACTATGTAAGCATCAAAGCCAATGTAGTGATTTTACAATGACGATCCGAACCAAAAATGCAAGTTTTTTTATCCCAACGTGTCTTGTTGGTGATGTTGAACTGAAACCAAACACTAAATATTCCGAGCCAACAAAGAAGCAGACGCGCCCATCCATCGAAGGGACAAGCGTGCTAAGCTGAGCCACAAAATCGAGTATGCGTCCCACCACGCCGAATTAAACAAAAGTCTCTGACATGGAAGTATTGTCGAGATCAAAGATCGAGGTAAATGGTGAGATGACAGATCGGGGTAGATGCAGTGGTGACAGATCAGGGTAGATGCCGTACTAGAAAAAAAATGATGGTCGCGTTGAATGACGAATCGACACAATAACAAATGTGTTAAAGAAAACGACGATATGACATTCTTATATTGCCGATCCAAGTGATGATGAAGCAATACTGACCCGTCGATATACGATCATGCCTATCCATGCAACGATGTTGAGATCACGCAAATCCGATCGTGACCAAAAATGTCGATCCATCAATTTTTGACAATGCAGACTTCATTACGACGAAAATAACGGCATCCCATTTATCGTGACAATTCCAACTTGAAGACTTCACGGTGGGCAGCAACGCGATCATGAGAATGAAAAGACAAAGGTCATCGGTCCGAGCCGGTGATGATAATGCGTGTCCAAGATGCCGAGCCAAACCGGTGGTGTTGAATGAAGAATTGAAAATAATGACTTTGCTTAGATCATCCATTATCAACACTTAGTAATGTTTTGCTCTTTTGGTTCTGGACCTGTTGTCAGGCCCAATTACACCAAACCAGGCCCGTGAAGTTTCTATATAATCCGATTTCTTCCTTTGCTCGTCTCACAATCTTCACTTCTCCAAAAATCATGTAGCCCCTCTCTCCTTTTCCTCTCTCTTTCGCTTAATTTATTTTTAGGGTAATCCCATCACATCACTTCGTCACCACCACGTTCTTCCTTCACCGCCTTCAATCTTTGAGTATTCTAGTCAAATTTTCAAGTGTTCTTGAGACGTTCATCCATCCGTTTTTGAGGAAAAGTCAAAATTTCATAATAGATCTTCGATTTGATTATGTTTGTGAGTGGGATAGCAGCTTGATCTAAAAGAAAATTGAAACGATCTCATTTGCGAGTACGAGCAAATCAATCATCGCAACCGAGCTGCCAGGAGAGAAGACAGTCAGATCGATCTGGGGATACACGAGTGACGACCGTCTGCACATAGCTGTAAGCAATAGTGCCAATCCAATCCCATACCCGAAAGGGAAGAAGCGGGTCTCTCTTGCCAAGATAATCCGTTTGACGAGTTATTCTCATATGCGCACACGATGACGATCCTTACTAGACCCCTAAGATGTCGAATTGTAGAGAGAAGTTCGCTGATCCGAGAAAATTTAGAGGATGAGATCTGTACGAGCAATGGACCTTCATGGTTTGGAAATCGAATAGTGATGTCGCTAACCCGTGAAGATGCAGACAATGCAGACGAGAAAAGATTTGTTGTCGTAGTTCCCTTTTTGCGTGATGAGTCATCCGACGAAGCGGTCGATCCTCCTGTGAAAGTTGAAGAAGGTAACTGGGATTTTAAGCCACTTATTGAAAATAAAAGGGTAGAAGTATGAGTTGGCTCCTGGTGAGACATGGTCAAGCGCAGAATCTATAGAAAAACTCAGGAGTCAATATGCTCCCTGGCGATGTTGTGTTGATCCTTCCATCTCCAACTCAGCGAGCCAACAATCCGCGAGCTGGAATATTCACTTTATATGAATATTAGTTTAGGGATTGCCTCTTATGGTTTCTGATCCACACGAAGATCCTCCGCTTTATTTTTATCCATTGGCTAGCCCTCACTCGGATCAATATAAGAGGAATTTGACACATGGTAGGGCTTTTGACTAGGTCTGTCGAATGCGGGGAACAATTAGGAGTTCGTCACTTGGTGGGCTTTCTGGAATTTCGAAAGAAGAAAGGGAAAATCAACGATCATATCTACAATATGTCGAACCCAACGCTCTACAGGATTATTGATGAGTTTCCAAGCAAAGATCACAATTGGAAGGAATTTTTCTTCTATGTGGTGATCTCTATTGCATCGGTTGGTAAAGGAAATAAGAACGCGGTGAACGCGTAGTGGGGATTTAATGGTAGCCGATCCGCATGTCTCCTCAAACAGCTACTCGATCTAATTTTTTAGGGATTTTAATCTCCTTTGTTTATTTTGCAGCTCGCCGAACTGGTTTTAACCCAGTACCTGGGATCGACGATCTGTACAAAAAGCTTGCAGCGCCTAAGTGTTATTGGACTCATGACTTCCATCATCGAAGAATTATTGCTCGTACAGATCTCAAAACACTTAGAGATCGCCGACTATTTAGCAGTAGAACCGGAATCTTCCAAGCGACTCCAATGATTTTCCAAACATGACTTCTAGACCAACCGTTCATGATAGAAATAGATCGAAGAAAATTGTCGATCAAAAGGCAGTAGCCGAGAGTGACATTGCTTCTCCAGCTACTCCAACGGTAGACAAATCTCCTGATTTAAATGCGTCTACTGCAACTTCTATTGTCAAGACTTCTGAGTGAAGCGTGATATTCCAAGTGGATGATCTGACCGTAACTCTTGAGATCATTCTGCTCCTTCAAACAGGGATTCTGCTTAACAGAGTCATAGAAAAGTACGAGCCGAGGCGGCTGATGCTCCACAACCACTTGAATCATCTTTGGGTCACCATGGTTCAGGAAGTGATCGAGGCAAAGAAACGAGAGCAAGTTGTAAGAGGACGTATTCGGCCGCAAGAAAGGCTTAGGGTCTGCTTGTCGAACCCAACCAAAAGAAATCTCACCGAAATGTTCCAACACTTCATCATGGCGAGGATATTCCTCGCGGTCCATGATCCGATTCCTCACTCACTGTGGTTGAGATGTATGACGATCTTGCAGCGGCTACCGCGTTAATGGCGAAGATCACCTATCCCAGAGATAACTTCTCTATCCATGAAAGGTTAATGAAAAGTGAGCTCTATAAAGAGCTGGTGTCTTGCCAATTTAAGGTATTTGTTTTCTATCTCTTTCTTCTTAAAAATCCATGCTCGGTCGCACATCTTATACTTAGCTTTTCTCTCCCCTTTTTTTATACAGAAGATAGCTCACTACAATCGGCTGGTCTTAGATTACGACGTGGAATTGCAATCTAGGAGGACTTTTATCGAGGACGCCGAAAAAGAGAGCAAGCTGAGCGGAAACGTGACGGAAAGCGCATGAAGAATCTTGAAGATGAATTAGCTGCAATGACGAAAAGCTCTCTAAATATGGACAATCATATCATGGATCTCCCATAGTGAAGAAAAAGGACTATTTGAAAATTGTTGAGGTGGAAAAAGACAAGATTTCTCTCGTAGATAAGTAGAATTATGAAACCAAGCTAGCCATTTCAGCAACCAGGTGAGAAACAACAACCAAATTTCAAGTGAGGCTTGATCGTGCTAATGAGCTAGTCGACCAACTCAATGGAGATGCCAAGAATAATATGCTTTTCCTTGCTCAAGCCGAGGTGAATGCTCAATTCATCGAGTCCTTGGGAAGCGATGAGCCACCCGTGATTGAAGTAGAATGGGTTAAACTTGCCGAGACCAGAGCTGAGCTAGCCGATGCGTACGATGTCTATGATAAGCTCACCACTGATCTGAAGGATGTGCTAGGTATTAATCTTGTAATTCCCATTGTTGTTAAGGATATATGTATTTTGACGATAATCGAAGTGACTGCTAAGACTGTCGGTCTTAATGTAGCTTTCAGGTCTAATGGCGGAGTCATTGACATGCGTTTGCGAAGCGCAAGCAAAAATTTATAGCCGAAAAAATGTCGATGTGACCAATGATGTTTATGATGGTTAGACTGAGGAGATTGGTGAGCCTAGTACTCCTGTGGACAAAGAGATAGATGTATCTAGAGAACAGGCTACGACCAAAGTCACAGTTGTTGCTACACCTCATGAAGAGATCGAACCGGTCGAGGGGGCTGCTCAAGACAAGCAAGAAGGCAAAGATCACGCTGCCTAACTCTCTTTTAATGTTTTAGATGTTTAGCCAAAGTTCTAAGACTTTTGTGCTTTGGTTTTTAGCTTGTGTTGTTGCTTTTCTATGTCAACTTTAGGTGCCTAGATGGCTTTATCCATCTGTCGACACTTAACTTTTTTCTTTGTTTCAACCTTAGTTAAAGAACAAGATATGACTTTCAGATTTAGCTATGGCTACTTGATGTTTTCACTGCGTTTGCTTTAGCGTTTTCGTTTAGCTAGCTTATGTACTTGGTTAGTTTGAGTTTTATATTCCTCATGCATAATAGTCGAGTCATTACTCAGTTCTTGAGATAGACCATTTCGGTTTACAATTTCAATTCCAATGAATGACTGCTCTGTGAATGATCTTTTTAGTGTATTAGACCAGCGATTTGTCTTGTTGGGTTTCGTGACTTAGATGATTTTTGGTTGACAGATAAAGTCCCATGAACTTATTCGCTCCAATAATTAGTGCTTAGTATTTAAGTTGAACTAGCGATTTGGTTACTGGGTTTATGACTTAAACATTTTGGTTTACAAGAGTGTTTCCGTGAACACGCCTGCTGATGCACCCAGATGGGCAGACGCAAAAGAGTTTTAAATTTATAAACCCTAATCTGCAAGTGCATAGGGTACAATTGTAGCACTTAGGAGTCGATCCACAGGAGACTATGTTGTTACGCTATAAATCTATATGATGCAAAATAAGCTAAGAGAAAACGTATTTTGGGGTTTATAATAAAATAGATATGCAATAAAATAAAGGGATAGATAAATCAAAACACGCAAGATAGAAAAATTAAAAGGAACTAATGCAACATGAACTACACGATTTTTAAAGAGATGCAAGTAGTGTTCTAGAGCTCAAATCACTATGGTAGAATCATTCCCCTTTCGAGGCTCTGAAACCTATAACTCCTACCCCAATAGACTCAACTTTTGATGGTTATTGCAAGGTGTAATCACGCTGTAAGAATTAGATTTGATTGCTCACTAGACTCCTTAGTTAAACTTTCGATTGTTAAGACGCCTAGCCTATCAAATATAAGATCCGAACGGTGCAAAAGCTTTTGGAATTGGCACCAATCTAATATCGGTCACTAGGTAGTTAGTCTAGATCACGCCTTGAGCACAAATAAAGATAGAGAATCATGCTAGAAAAAAACTCAATAAATATGTAGAAGATGCAAGCAAAAGAACTTTAAAATAACTTATTATCAAACATACAACTACTCTACATGTTATTAAACATGGAGCAACGAGAGAAGTTGATAAAACAGTAGATTCATGCTAAGTAAGGGCTCAGCATAGGTGGATCTCTAAGCACAAAGCTTGAGAAGAACACCATGGCCTTCATCGCTCTTTTCTAAGGATAAAGATGAAGATCTAAAGAGAATAACGAAAATACATGTTTATTACTGATTTGTGGTGCCTAGGGCTGCTCTCCTTCTCTCAAGAGGCTTAAAGAAAGTTTATATAGGTGTAGGAAGAGGTCTTTAGTTGGTGGAACTCCTAGGGTTTCGTTTTGGACAAAAACGTCTTTTTGTCGATAAGTGTGCAGAAGTGGCCACGACACCGATCGGTGGCACCGGTCACGTGAATCTGTCTGGGGTCTGGCTCAAAATCATATACTTGTGTGTGGATTCAAGTAAATGAGACGCCCCATGGGTTGGTTTGGTGCTTAGGCCTATCTTGGACTTGATTCTTCTTCTAGGAAGAATGACATGTCTTCAGTAAAACTTGCATATCTTCCAAACTACAACTCCATTTGATATAATTACAACTCCATTGGAAAGCTGACTCAAAGGGATATCTCCATGGGAAATTTCAACACCGTCTAAGTTGTTTTGGTCATCCGACCGTAGCTAGGCCTCTGCTGGTTAACTTCTGTCCAACTTGGGAAATTGTGAAATCTTCAACTTGGGGGACTTAGATAGGATCCTTTGACCTTGGTAATTTTTTGTAGGATGAAGAATACTCATTTTGATCCATTTTACGCCCTTTTTGATGATTTGACCTACATGACTCTTCAAAACCAAATATACGAGAAAACTACCTCTTTTGATAGAAAATAGGGAAAACGGATAGTAAAAGTGGTAAAATACCGGGTATATCAACTCCCCCAGACTTACCCTTTGCTTGTCCTCAAGCAAACAAAAGGTTAATCAGGGAAGAAGATTTGAAAACACGGGAACTCATATTCTTTGATCTTGTTTCTTTCTCTAAACTTGTAATCCACATAAAGACAAAGTGAGTTCATGGACGCTTTTCATCGTCTCCCATCGTGATTATGAAAGTATGTCCTAAACTGCTGTCCCTGCAAAATCTCAACTTCAAGTTAATCGATTCTTTTACCCTCTTAGATTCTCAAAGATCTCCGATCAAGGATATTTAGAAGGAAGCCGGCTAGGTGTTTAGGGAAGGCTGATTTTAGTGGTGAGGTTAAAAGTGTTTAGGGTTACCATAAACTCTGGGTGCGAGACAATATCCAAAATCGCAAGAGAGAATGGATCTATTGAAGTCCACAATTTTTCAACCACTTTGTTGTTCGTCTTTCTCCCCCCTGACTTAGACTTTTCTCTGGGAATCACTTGTAAACTCTTCTCTCCTTTGTACTGTTGTATTCCTTGGTTATTCTTTGGCCATTGACTCTTTTAAAAAAACATTTTCCTTTCCCTTTTCGAAATTTATTTATTTTATTTTTTTTTTGGAGGGGAAAATGGTCTCATAAAGATATGAGTCAAGTAAGGCACAAAATTGTTACCATGATTAAGCATCCAAGGATCGGCCAAGCTTCTTTAGTTTTCTGAAATTTTGTTGTTTGTACTCCTTCCTTCTATGTTGGTCGTCGCATCTTCAAGTGATTGGAAAATTGCGTCGACCCTACTCTCTCTGACGTTTTTACACATATCTGCATAGAGGACGTAGCAAAAGAAGTGCATGAGGTCTGAAAGAAAGGTTTAAGGGCTTAGGTAAGGGTACCAACTAAAGGTGAGCTGGCCATCCATGACAACAGAGAGGGGTAAAAAAAAAAAGGGTAAGATGTCATGAATGTGATTCGTTCCTTGATCGAATATCCTTAACAAGAGATAGTCAAAAATCATGTTAGTAAACCAAATAGAGAATCGAAATCATATCCATCAAAATAGTGCAAGTAGCAATCTCCTTGGACTCCATTCGGTCACTAGGTGTCTGAATCAATTGTCCGGAACAAACACTGCAATAATGGTCACTTGGTTCTGAAATTAAAACGTTGTTGATCAAAGAAAGGTGTCATCATTCCCAACTGATTTTGACTCAATAAAACGATTTTTGAAAACGATTTTGAAAACTATTTTTTTAAAAACGATTTTGAAAACAACTTTTGAAAACATAAATATCCAACATGAACAAACGCGTTAGTAGCAACAATCCCCCCAGACTTAACTTGCACTGTCCCGGTGTAAATTAAATCAAATTAAGGGTGAAGTGTTGGAAAATAAAAATAAAAAAGTGAAAAAGGTGGAGATTAGAACGAAGTTACCGGATAGAGATACTCAATTTCTCCCAAAGTTGAATCGGTAGATGGTGTTTAAAGAAGGGTCTTGAAACTCCCCAAAAATTTCTCTAGGCCAAGAAATAGTGCTTCTCAATTTTCCTCACCAATGCATTCCGCCATAACCGAGTTAGTACCTTCCTACAATGATCATAATAGATCACCACAAACTTTAGTTTGCATCGTGGAACTCTTCCCCGAATTACTTTGGAAATTCTTGGATATTGGTAGTTGAACAGCTGCTGGAAGAAGTAACAAAACTCTCGCTTTAAACGTTGAAGTGGAAGATTCATAAGTTGGTTGAAAAGGCTTCTTGTTTTCCTCTTTTCTTTGTGCACATCTTCTATGGATAAGGTGGATCAATCTTTAAGAAATTGGATTTCTAAAATCAAACGTGTGTAAGAGTCAAATATCCTTGCAAAAACACTTGAAATTACTTGTTAAACAAACTTGGACCTAGGTTCCAGAATACCGAAACAACAAACAAAATTATCCAAGCTCATTCTAAAGTAGAAAACAAGTAGTGAAAAGATAAGTGTAAGATGTGAAAATTATTTAAAAATAAAACTTTATTAAACCAAATTTTAAAAGTGCAATGTGAAAATTCAAAAATAAATTTTATTTAAGAAAGATCACTTTTTAAAATTATTTTTGGGTTAAAAATTGTTCATGTAGATTAAAACCATTTTTAAATAATTCAAAAAGATAATTTAAGGAAAACTTACCTCGTGGTTCGAACCGGTTCGAACCGTGGTCCGTGGTCAGGTCGTGGTCAGGTCCGTGGGATGGTGGTGCGGGAAGGATGGTGGGTACGCGGTAAGGTGGAGACGCGGGTCCGTGGGGACGCGGGTTGGATGGTGGTGCGGGATGGGAATGGGATGCATGGCACCGGACACGTATGTGGGTCGGGGTGTGGATCCACGGGACGAGGCTGGTACGCAGGACGAGCTGGCGTTGGGCGAGTGATCCGCGGGTCGGGGACGCAGCGATCAAGGCTCGGCACCGGACAGATTCTCGTGTTCGGGGTCTGGGACCTTGAGACGCTCGATCCGCGGGTCGAGCTGTGACTCGTCCGGATCGGCAGGTGCTTGGACACCGGACGGATGCCCGTGACCGGTGTCTCGGTCCGGTGTCTGGGACCCGAACACACTTTTTTTTTTTTTTTTTAAACTTCGATTTCTTCTCCAAAAATAAACTTTATAAAATCTGAAAATTCATAAATTGAAAGATTAATGAATAACAAAGTTTATAAAGTAAAAAAATAAAATGAAAAACGTAGAATAAAAATCAATAGAAAAGAAAGACTCGATATATGGGTTGCCTCCCATTAAGCGCTTGTTTAAAGTCTATTAGCTCGACTCCTTGGGGTTTTTAGACTTTGGAATTGTCTTCTAAAGGCTTGAGGTTGCCCTTAGAGTGTGAACAAATGCTTCCATGGTCGTGCTCTTCATCATGTAAATGGAAAGGGTGCTTGATTTCAACTTCTTTCTTCTCCTAAGGAATGCATCTTGTAACTTTGGATCGAAATCCCGGTGGTGCTGCGTAATAGAAGATGTTTCTATCTATCTTAGGAAAGGACAAACTTTGTAAGGTGTAATCCATGATAGCTCCAGCAGTAGCCAAGAATTGTCTTCCAAGGATGAAAGGTGTTGAGCAATCTTGCATATTAGCCACTTCAAAGTCCGTCGGAACAATGCAATCACCAATTCTCACGGGGCAATGAGAGTGTTGATGCACCATTAGCAAGTAAAATTTTCGTGGTTGAAGGATGAAGATTGGTTATCCTCATCTTTCTCACAAGATATTCCGATAAAACGTTGACTCCGGCTCCCGAATCGATAAGAGCGGTCTCAAAGGTATAATCTCGAATTGAACAAGGAATGTGATATAACGTGAATTTGGGTTCTCCTAACTATGATTTTCACAAGTTTTCAGAGTCTTTTGAGTCGTTTTGAGTTAATATTCAGGTTCATACCCAAAGATTTGGAAAAGCACGCGTTTGGGAAGGAAATTTGAGTATTTGAGCGGGAACCGGAGTTATTTTGATGACCGGACCGACCGGTCTGGTTGCAGGACCAACCGGTCCATATTTAGTACCTCAACACTCACCCGGAACAAGGACTGATCGATCCTCGGGTCGATACGAAGCAGCCAAGCTATCTGGAAAGTGGACCGACCGGTCCACTTAATGGATCGACCGGTCCACACGGCAAGACATGCGGCCAAGACTCTCGGGAAAGTGGACCGACCAGTCCACTTGTTGGATCGACCGATCCGTTGAAGACTCGAAGACTTGAGAATGGAAGAGGACCGACCGGTCCACATAAAGGACCGACCGGTCCACATAAAGGACCAACCGGTCCGGACCCCTGATTTTTAGGAAATTTCCTTATTTCTCCGTTTTATCTTATAAATACCTATTAGGTTGAGACTTTTAGAGGGATCTCTTTTTCACTACGTTTTTACGGAGACTTTTAGAGCTTTTGAGCAATTGTAAGCAAGGAGAAGGATTCCTCTACTTTTCGGAAAAGAATTTCTGAACCTTATTGATTTCTCTTTTATTGATTATGCACTTTTCATTATCTGATTTTGTTATGCTTTCCATTATGTTTGAGTAGTTCTCTTGTTAGGTTTTAGGGTTTCGATGGATTTCACAGAATAAATCAGACACAAATAGGTTGTTTATTAATTACCATCTTCATCACTACTAGGCATAATGCTAGGGTTGAATTGATCACTTAATCTCTAGATCTTAGGTTGATACACATTCTGAAAGCTTGTGTATCACTGGAACTGCTGTTGATGAGCAATTAGTCTTTAGTCTCGGAAGTGAATTAGAGTCAATTGTGAACTGATCAAACATGAACATTAATGCTTGTCTAGGATAGCCGTGACCAAACGGAAGTTTAGGCACTCGGATCTAGGGAAAGTAATTGTTATCACGGAAGTGGAGCAATTTATATCAGAGTTTTGAGTTTAAGATACATGCATATTTGAATCTGAATAGTTTTCTGGTTTATGAATGTGATTTCCTGAGAATTCCCTACTACCTAACGTTTTTAATCATCTGAATTTAAATCGTTTTATTTGCATCTTGTCTTTTAAGTTTGATAACATCACACCCAAAGTCATTATTTCCTGCTTAGCTTAATTCAATTTTCTATATTTCTTTGAGTAAGCCATTGGTCTCTGTGGATTCGATCCCTTAATTTACTACTGCGTGCCTGTGCACTTGCAGTGTGTATTTCGGGTTAAAACCTGAGCATATTAGAATGTTGAAAGAACCTGGATCAAGAGTCTGAGAAAGCATCCTTAGGTACCTATAAGGATTCCTAGCTTGGTTGAATAGCTCCTCAATCATAAAGTCTTCCTCCGTGCTTTGTTTAAAGCATTTTCGTAATGATGGCTTTATTGTCCAAGTATCTTCAAAGGTGAGGGTGGGAGGGAGTTCTCTAACTAGAGAATTGAATACCTCCAGCATCTCATCACTTATCCAACGTTTTCTCTTGATGGATTGATTAGCTATGCGAATCTCTCCGCATGGTCTTGTTGACATTCTTGCCGTAAATCTTCGATTCTTCGGTTTGGCCATTAGGAACGGTCTTGGAACGCCTTTCTCATCTTGATCAGAGATGGAAAAGTCTTCTTCAAGGGGTGTTATGGTGCAGCAATGGACCAAAGATGTTAGCTCTTCTTCATTCGTTTCCGAATGGTTAGTTTCCTCCATACGTCTCAAACGGTCGTCGATCTCCTCAAGTGTCTTAGACGTCTCAATTTCTTTCTTCTTTAGGGTAGAGGACTTCCACATAAGGTAGTTGAACTTCTTATCTAGAGAGGCTTGAACATCCTTGATGGCTTGAGTATGTTTCTTGTGTCCTTCCGATAAAACAAGGCTTGTAGAATACAAGTCTCGGTGATCATCTTTGGCTTCGTCCAAATCTTTTGTGGCCTTGTGAGGTTTGATTGCTATGATGCCTAGGCCAGTAGTGATCTCTTCAACGTGGTCATTAGTGCTCTTGATCTCTCCTTCAAACTTCTCCCAAAGACCATTAAAACTACGCTCAAAACTATGAATTTTTCGAGCGTCGCTTTGAAGATCTAAGGTTTGTTGTTTTTGAACTTCTTCGAGGTGGATCAAGCATGTCTCTAAGTCTTGAAACTTAGTGGTATGGGCAGTAAGCTTCTCTCCAAGGGATGAATTGATGGTCTCAATCTTTGTTTCGATTCCTTGGATGATATTTTGAGTATCTTCCATGAATCTACGCATTGAGGCTTCGATTAGGTCTCCTTGTGAGGTTGAATTGGAACAGTCGTGGGGCTGTGGAGGTGGATTTGGTTGCATATGGTTATGATGGTCACGTCCTTGAGTCTCCTAAGGCGGTTGTTGTTGGTACAATTGTTGATTGTACCAATTGTTGTAAGGAAACGGCGGTTGATGGAATTCATGAGGCATAGGGATGTAATCCCTATTAGATCTCCTTCTTGATGTTATTCTCCTAGGGTTTTTGGTGTGATGTTCCATTGATAAATCTCTGAAACACACTTAAATAAAAAGCAAAAAACGAAAATTAGCAAAAAAGAAAAATAAAAAGAAAAAATAAAAAGTTAGACTTATTCTTTATCAAACATCTATAGGTAAGCAAACTAGTCCCCGGCAACGGCGCCAAAAACTTGATGCACCCAGATGGGCGGATGCAAAAGAGTTTTAAATTTATAAACCATAATCTGCAAGTGCATAAGGTACAATTGTAGCACTTAGGGGTCGATCCACAGGAGACTATGTTGTTATTCTATAAATCTATATGATGCAAAATAAGCTAAGAGAAAACATATTTTGAGGTTTTGGGGTTTATAATAAAATAGATATGCAATAAAATAAAGGGATAGATAAATCAAAACACGCAAGATAGAAGAAATTAAAAGGAACTAATGCAACATGAACTACACGGTTTTTAAAGAGATGCAACTAGTGTTCTAGAGCTCAAATCACTATTGTAGAATCATTCCCCTTTCGAGGCTCCGAAACCTATAACTCCTACCCCAATAAACTCAACTTTCGATGGTTATTGCAAGGTGGAATCACGCTGTAAGAATTAGATTCGATTCGATCCACAGGAGACTATGTTGTTATTCTATAAATCTATATGATGCAAAATAAGCTAAGAGAAAACATATTTTGAGGTTTTGGGGTTTATAATAAAATAGATATGCAATAAAATAAAGGGATAGATAAATCAAAACACGCAAGATAGAAGAAATTAAAAGGAACTAATGCAACATGAACTACACGGTTTTTAAAGAGATGCAACTAGTGTTCTAGAGCTCAAATCACTATTGTAGAATCATTCCCCTTTCGAGGCTCCGAAACCTATAACTCCTACCCCAATAAACTCAACTTTCGATGGAATCACGATTTTTTATTTTTGTCACAAATCCGTCACAGTTTTGTCCCACTTCCGTCGCAATCATTTGTGACGAAAAAAACTATCACAAAAATCCGTCACAAAAATCCGTCACAGATTGTCTGTTTTCTTGTAGTGGGATAAAGATGAAGATCTAAAGAGAATAACGAAAATACATGTTTATTATTGATTTGTGATGCCTAGGGCTGCTCTCCTTCTCTCAAGAGGCTAAAAGAAAGTCTATATAGGTGTAGGAAGAGGTCTTTAGTCGGTAGAACTTCTAGGGTTTCTCCTTGGGCAAAAACGTCTTTTTGTCGATAAGTGCGCAGAAGTGGGCACGGCACCGATCGGTGGCACCGGTCACGTGAATCTGTCCGAGGTTTGGCTCAAAATCATCTCTTTGTGCGTGGCTTCAAGAAAATGAGCGGCCCATGGGTTGGTTTGGTGCTTAGGCCCATCTTGGACTTGTTTCTTCTTCTAGGCAGAATGACATGTCTTCAGTAATACTTGAATATCTTCCAAACTACAACTTCATTTGATATAATTCTAACTCCATTAGAAAGAAGACTCAATGGGCTATCTCCATGTGAAAGTTTACCGCCGTCCAAGTTGGTTTGTTTGTCCGGCCGTAGCTAGGCCTCTGCTAGTTAACTTCTGTCCAACTTGGGAAATTGTGAAATCTTCAACTTGGGGGACTTAGATAGGATCCTTTGACCTTGGTAAGTTGTTGTAGGATTAATAATACTCATTTTTCTCCATTTTACACCCTTTTTGATGATTTGACCTATATGATTCTTCAAAACCAAATATACGAGAAAACTACCTCTTTTGATAGAAAAGCTTATTTAAGTAGTATATAAAATAGGGAAAACGGATAGTAAAAGTGGTAAAATGCCGGGTATATCACCTGCTCTAATAATAAACACTTAGATATATATAGCGCGTAATGAGATAGTCATTTGAGCAAGACTTTTGATAAGCTGAAGTAGTTTAAGTGAGACTTTAATAAGCTGCACTCGTTTGAGTAAGACTTTGACAGAATTGTTGGAAAACTTGATATTTTTTAAATCCCAATTCTTGGCTATGAAAAATAATTGTTTTACACCCCCCCCCCCCCCCCCCCCTTCTTTTTGGAAAGGGAGCAACTGAACCCATCCAAAAATGTGCTGCCTACGTACCCTTTACAGGGATCAAGTCACTTCATAGTTCAAGTCAAGTGACTTAGTAATAATATTTGTTTAGATGTCTTGTATTCCACGAGCGTAAAATCATTTTGCCCTTCATGTTAGCGATTTCATAGATGCCTAGGCGAACCACTTTCGTAATTTGATAAGGTCCTTCCCAGTGTACGCCGAGTTTGACGGCGTTGTGTTCTGCGGTGTTCTTAAAAACTCACGGAGGACTAAGTCCCCTTTGTAGATACGCCAAACTCATACCATGGAATTGTAGTACTTGGCCGCGGCTCGCCAATACTCGGTCATTTTGATTAGTGCTTAATCACGTCTCTCATTGAGTAAGTCTAATTCATAAAGCATCAAGAGATGGTTAAGCCCTTCTTGTTCAGGGTGGAGTCGACGATGTACTCTTGGAAAATGGACCTCTGTTGGGATAACACATTCCGTTCTGTAGACTAGGACAAAACGTGTCTCACCTGTTGCTCGCCGAGGTGTAGTGCGGTAAGGCCAGAGAACTTCTTCGAGCTCCTTATCCCAGCAATCCTTCTTGGCACTCAGCCGCATTTTCAAACTGTGGATGATGGTCTTATTAGATGCCATGGCATGACCGTTTCCTTAAGGACAACATGGTGTAGATTTACTGAGTCTGATCTTTTACTTGTCGCAGAAGATATCAAATTTTTTGGATATGAATTACGAACCGTTATCCGTGACGATCTTGTAATGAACCCCATGCGACAGATGACGTTCTTCCAATTGAAATTCTCCAATTGTTTATCTTTGATACTGCCGAAAGCCTCTGCCTTGATCCACTTAGAGAAATAATATGTTAAGACTAGTAGATACCGCTTCTGCCGCGAAGGATGAAGCAGGCCACCGATGTCCATTGCCCATTGCATGAATGGATAAGTTGATGTTACAAACGAAAGTAACTCGGTGGGCTTATGGATCATCGGGCAATGACGCTTACACATTTCACACTTAGCGGCAAACTTTTTGCAGTCTTTGATCATTGTAGGCCAATAGTAACCATGCCGCTTGATTTTGATGGCAAGCACTCTTCCCCCGAAGTGAATGCCACACGATTCGCTATGAACCTCCTTCATGATTTTTCAAGCCAATTGTCCTTACACACAAATAAGCACAGTGCCAGATAGCTGCCAATCAGTCGACGCTTCATCCTCGGTGAGATAGCCTCGTATATTATCAATCCATTTGGTGTTGCAGCTATATTCGGTTGCATCATCAACTTCGATATTGGATGCAGCATGCTCTGGTGGTGGTTCATCATTAGATTGATCGACATCTTCATGAAGTGAGCCGCAGTCAACATCCATCTCATTTTGGTCATGCTCGACATCGTCTCTTATTACCTCCAATTCTTCCCGGAAACGTTGTCATTGCTACCCGCAACCATTTCTGCTTCAGTCAGGCTGCTGTCTTTGGACTGCTCAATTTCTATTGGGGCTACTGAGACAATGTCCTGCTCACCCGTTATGGGATTTAGAGAAATCTTTGTAGCTTTGGCGCCCGGGCTAGCCACCTCAACATTTCTAGCTTGGTCTAGGAAAACCTTTTTCTTTGCAGCTTGCGCTCGTGTAAGGACGTTCACTATTTGTGGAAGAGTGATACTTGGCTTCTCAATAAACTCTACCATGATGATCCGTTAGAGATCGTCATCTAACTTTGTTGACGAACCGAGGAAAGCGACTGCGTCAGCCTGCGAGTTTTCTTCTTGTAGAATTCACATAAGTGTGAACTCTTCGAATCTCGCGGTTAGCTCCTTGACGAGTTTGAGATAGGCCTCCATCCAATCATCCTTTGTTGTGTATTCTCCATTGAACTGATTAACGACGAGCTGCGAGTCGCAAAAAGCATTGATATTTTTCATCTTAAGTCTGCGGGCAAGCCGAAATTTGGCGAGTAGCGCTTCGTTGTTTGATGCCTGGAATCCCAAACAGAATGAGTGTTCCACAGACTCGCCATTGGCGACGATAAGCGAATGCCGTACGTGAAGTTGCCATGGCTAGGCTGGCGCTTCTTCTTCTGCAGCTGTAGCTCCTTCAGGTAGCTCGATTAAGAAGCTGGCTAGCACATGGGCCTTTATGCACGTTCTGGTGCGATATCGTTGTAAAACTTATTTAACTCTATCGTCCACTTGGCTAGTCTCCCTGATGGAGTTGGACTATGCAAGACGGATCGCAACGTGAAAGTACTTAGTACTATAATGGAGTGCAATTAGAAATATGGTCTCTATTTTCTCGCTGACACGATTACGGCAAGCTCCAACTTTTTGGTTAGCGGATATCTTAATCATGTATCAGTTAAGGACTTGGAGTTGTAGAAAATAGGCTTTTGATCACTTCTGTCTGATAGGACCAATACCCCGCTTACTGCCGTCAAAGAGACCACTACATAAAGGTAGAAAGCCTCGCCCGTAATTGGTTTTGCTAGAACTGGTGGGCTGCCCAAATACTTATTTAATTGCTCGAAAGCTTCTTTCCACTTTACAGTCCATTTAAAAGTCTTTTTCCTCTTGGGGTATCCTAGAAATGCAGACATTATCGGTCGACCATAAAATGAATCGGTTTAGCGCGGCTACTCTTCTAGTCAAACTATGGACTTCTCTTTTCGTCTTTAGGGTGCCCATCTGGATGATTGCGTCGATCTATTTTGGGTTAGCCTCGATCCTACGATGAGTTACCAGGTATCCAAAAAATTCGCCGGACGTGACTCCAAATCTACACTTGGTTGAATTTAACTTCATATTGTGTAGATTCTATCTTTTCAAGCATTCTTCTAAGTGTGGAACATGATCCTTCTCTTGCAATGACTTTACCAGCATAACATCAATGTAGACTTCCAACGTTCTCCCGAACTGATCTGCATCATCTTGTGTACCAAGCGTTGGTAGGCCCGAAGTGATCCTTGCTCCGACGTTGTTCAAGCCAAAAGGTATGACTTTGTAGCAGTAGATCCCGCGATCCGTGATAAATGATATCTTCTCGCGGTCATCGGGATTCATAAATATTTGGTTGTAGCTGGAAAACGTATCCATGAGCGAGAGTAGTTTATTGCCAGCCGTTGCTTCAACTAGCAGGTCAATGTATTGTAACAAAAAATTATATTTAGGGCAAACCTTTTTAAATACGTTAATTCCACACATACGCGCAATTTGTCATTCTTCTTTTTTACGGTGACTAGGTTGGCTAACCAATCCGGGTACTTAACCTCTGAGATGGATCTGACTTGCCAAAGTCTTTCCACTTTACCATTAATTGCTTGAGCTCTACCTGGTCCAAGCCTAATGCGCTTTTGCTTGACCGGTTTAAATGTCGGGTCGAAATTCATCTCATGGCTAGCTATGTTAATGTTGATCCCAGTATGTTTTCGGCCATTCATGCAAACGTTTGTAAGTTTTTCTTCAAGAAAGAAACTAGCTCTTGATAGATTGATTTGTTTAGGTTTGCGCCGATCTCTACACATCTATTCGGGTTTCCATCGTTTATTTATACCGGCACTCCCGGCTCGTAGACAGTATTAGAGATCTCTTTGATAGGCTCTCTATCTGTCTTTTTCTTCTTTCGTTTTCCTTTAGGAGTTGGTATAGTCGCTTGGCTCCTCAGCTTATGTACGGCTAGAAATCAAGTGCAAGATGATGTTTGACTTCCTTTGATTACCTTTATTCCCTACGAGGTTGGGAATTTGATGCGGAGATGATAAGTGGATGCAACCGCTCGCATTTAGTTCAGCCAAGGCATATCAATAATCACTTTGTAGATAGCCGGATTGTAGGATACCACAAAGTTCACCATTTTGGTTACTCCTTCGGTGCACACTAGCAAGTTGATCATTCCAAGAGTCATTGTTGTCTTACCGTTAAATCGACGTCCATTCGAGCGAGAGTGTCTTTGAAGATTATGTCGACTGTGCTTTTAGTATCGACCAGAACGCGCTCGATATCCCAAACATCAATAAGCAGCCAGATGACAAGAAGATCGTTATGCGACCTATCAATGTCATATGTTTCATTTTCTTCAAATAAGATGATGTCATTCAGGTACTTGGATGGTGTAGGTAAGTTGGCACCGACTTCGGCTCACCGCTGAAAAGCCTTGATAGAAGAGACTGTATGCATAGAAATGGGAGCCACCCATAATCATGTTGAGAACTTTTCTTCTTTGTCCTCGTTGAGTTTGGTTATCATTTTGTCTATCCCTTTTGTTGGATTCCTCACAAGCAACCTCTTCGGCTTGATCATCGGGATGCTTGATTTTGAAGTCCAAGTTCTCCTGTCGCCAATTGAGCTACCAACCGTGAACGGAGCACTCATCATATGTTATGTTCCTTGTCCAAGTATTACCTTGATTGCTTCATCCTCGGCCTCGTCCTTTTTCGCGACCGTAGCCGAGCGAGTCAACTTGGTATTTTATGGGCACCTTTAAAACATCCTTCATGATGAACACAATTTCCTTAGTGTCTCTTTCCAGGCGCGGCTAGAGTTCCTTGAGAGCTAGAGTTCTTGGACTTTCCATATTTTAACGCTTAGGTCTTCACCTCCTCTTCAATCTTAGGGAAGCAGGTAGCCTGATGAAGAGTGTATTGGATGGTTGACAGTTCATTAACGGTAGTTCCCTTTGAAAATTAGAGTCATACCATAAAGCTTTTGTTAGTGCGCTATGTGCCGATTTATCGTCTATCCCCTTTACCTAGGTTAGCACCAACTTGAAGCGTTCAATGAATTTCCAAACGGACTCGTACGCACCCTGAGACATGGTGTAGAGATCCGCTTTTGACGACCTTCGCTCAATTAAGATGGCGTATTGCTTTAAAAAGTCGACCATTTGAGACATTCCATGAAGAGAAGATAATAGCCCAATTCTCTCTCTACAGGTCAAAAATTAGCGCAATCCATGGCGATTGAGAAGGCAGAAATGTGCTTACTGGGATCACCCTTTCCGTCGTAGATGGGTACTTTGATTGTTCAAAGGTCGGACAGCCGGGCCCTGGTAATCCGTTTGGTGAACGGTGTTGTCTGCGCTTCTTCAAGTACTCGGTCAATCTCCGAGGCCTTGCTTGTCGCTCGATGGACTTGTAATCACATCTCTTTTAGGTCAAGTGCGGTCTGCCATAGGGAGGCTTTGAGCTCGTCTGTCTCCCTCTGCTAGTTGGTGGCAGCCGCTCTTCTTGCGGCTGCTATCTAGGCTTTCTCAACCCACTCTAAGTTTTCCTTAGTTTTAATTAGATCCAGCTCTTGGTCGAGTTGTCTCCGTCTTTAAGCATTCCGAGCGACTCTTGCCCATCCTGAGTCGTGTGTGTTGTGCTCCTCTTCGGTATCCTCGACGATCTCAACAATCCAAGTTGTCGTGTTCATGATTGGAGTGTTTCTTCCCTCCATTTGTTCTGCAGTGGGATCGTCATACGATTCACGAGTCCTTGGAGCACTAGCAGGTGTTGAGAAAAGAGTTGTTGGGATTAGGCGAACTGCATGTCATCGAACATGCCTCCTCCTCGTGCGCTGCTAGCCGCTGTCAGGGTCCTAAGCTTGGCTGCTACGGAATTGTTAACCGTCTCTTGGTCCTTAGATTTCTTAAGTAGCTCTTCGAGCATCCCCTTGACTTGGTCAAAGATTTCTAGGTTAGCCGCGGCGGTTGTTTGAGCACCTGCCGTAGTTGTTGTCTGAGCAGCTATTGTTATGGATCCGTTAGTCGTCTTCTCCAGAGTGGATTCGTTGTTAAGCTTGTTGTTCTATCCTGTTCTACCGCCGATTAGCTCCTTCGGATATGTGATGTCATCCATTGTGTTACGGTGGGTTGTTTCGTTTCTGATTGCGGTCATCTTTCCGGACTCGTCTAAGCGTTTTCTTCGGGTATGAAAATTTTGAATCCGTTCTTTCTAGCACTAAATTGTGGGTGTTGGATTCTCACAATTGAATTTGTAAGACTCAAAGAGAAGAGAAAGCTTCTAGGGTTAGAAAACACAAAGACAAAGATGAGAATAAGATTGTATTAATAGCTGGAAAGCTGTAAACAAAGTTTTGGTGTAAGATTTCGTGATCCCCTTATTATGAGGATGTACAAGAATATTTATTGTGCTTTAGGTCGGTTGGACCAAGCCCTAAATAAAATAGGAAGCTTTCCTAAGTTTTATAGTTTTTCTATTTAAGCAGCAGTCACTAGGTCGGCTGGGCCTTAAATGGGCTTTAGTGTTCTGGGCTTGATCGCTGGGCTGCTACTTAAACCTTCGGTTAGATTATTCAACCTTTAGTAACCGGTTAAAAAGGTCATCGGTTTAACCATACTTAGTCGTATTAGACTATCGTTTCTTCAGGGTGAGATTCGACCCCTACACACAATCACATTAATACATAAATCAACATGTTCCAATAAATCAACCCATAGAATTCACATCAATTTCATTCTAAATCACCCATAAACCATGGTCACGCACTCACCTTAGATTTTCGGATAAAGGATTTGAACATATAGAGTAGAGAATGAGAAATACCACGAAAATTAGTCTCAAACTAACAACGATTCCCAGATTCATACTAGAATCAATGAGAACAACTCTTCTCGATCAAAAACCCTCAAGAACACTCTCAAATCTCCAAAACTCTATCTTTTCTCTCAAATTCTATCAAAAACCTCTGTTTTCTGATAAGAATTACGGCTGTTCAGCTATAAAAACACGAGCCTAGGGTTCCACACCCAAAACCAAACCAAAACGAATACGATTAAACCGACCGACCTGGTTCAGCAAAAGTGGTGTCGATAGACACACAACTTGTGTCGATCGAGACATCACTAAAATTGCCAAAAGTGGTTTGCGGATGTTACAACTAGACTAGAATGGAGGTAATACAAACCTTTCATATGCAATCAAAGATTAACTTCACCATAATTCTAAATCCTAAACGCAACAAGACCCGAAAAACATCTCCGCTTTGCCTTTTCCGAAGATAACATAGCATGTTTCATTATCATGTTTCCAACACATACAAGAAACCATTCAAGTTTATATAAAAGGAACCAAGAACAATGATTTGAAGTTCATAAAGAGGTGTGATTTAAAGTTTACACGAGATCTTAGTTATTGTGGACCCTAGTATCATTACAAGAAAAAAATCAATGAGTGACTCCCGAAAGAGTCACAAAACAGTGTCAAAACTACAATAAATGACTGATTTGTGACTAAAAAAAACTGTCGCTAAATGGTCGTTGAATATTATAACAGTCGCTAAATGGTCGTTGCAAATTATAACAGTCGCAAAATAGTCACTTATTTCAGACTATTTTGTGACTGCTAAAATTAGTCATACATAAGCGACTACTTTGAGACAACTTGTAATAGTCATATATTACAGACTTAATAGTGACAGATGTTGGAAGTCATGTTTGTGAGACTAATTTGTATCTTTCTTTGTAGTCACAGATGTGCCATTTTTTTAGACTAATTTGTTAGTTGCTAATTAGCAACTTGTTTGTAACCTCTTTAAAATGTATATATTATTTCAAATTTGAAAATTTTAAACTTAAAAGAAAACTACACAAAAAGATTTATCACATACAAGATCCATAACTTATCACATACAAGATCCATAACTTATGTTTCATACAAGTTAATGCAAAAGATTTATCACATACAAAAGATCCATAACTGATGTTTCATAGTACTACAAAAATAACATAAGTTCATGTTACAAAAAGCACTTGTTATAGGCAGTGTAAACCAAAAAAAAACTGAATGAGACATTTAAGCTCTAAATTTCACACGAACTGCAAATAAACTTTTCAGTACTAGTAGAGATTGTATATTTGTAGCTTCACAACTGCATTAGCTCCCTCCACTAGATCCCTCAAACTTGATTCATCAATTTCTTCTTCTTCTCTTTTTCGATTATTGCAACTCCAACCATAGGTAGTAAATCTTTCTCTTTTCTTCAAAATATGCCTTACAAATCATCTGTTTATAACAACAACGGTGATGGATCTGAAATTTAGAGAACTATATAAACTAAATGAGACATATATATATATGAACATTAGTTTAAGAAAAGACAAGTAGCACAGACAATCTAATTCTAGCAATAGTCCTACACTTTTCAAGGGAATGACTATATTTGAATTTTATTATATTTATATTGTTCATGACACTTAAATTATATTTCAAACCTTATAACTTATACCTTATACCCTTAAACTCCAAAGCATTTGCCCTAAACTATAAATCAAAGACATACAAAGAAATTTAGTAAAGCAATAATCATAAGAGATTAATATGCATCACAATGGAAGTATTCGATCTCCAATGGATCTGATTTAACAAGAACTTTTCCCTCAAACTTACATATAATAAAGTTTAACATAAATCTGAAAACTTCTAAATTCAGTAGACATTAATAACATAAATAAAAAATCAAATACAACTGAAGAAGCCAAACCGACCTTATGAAACATGAATTCCTGAAAAACCAGAAGATACCTAGAGAGATTATGAATGCACTTAATCTTTAGAGAATGTAGGAAAAGATCCTGATGAATTGAAATTATAGTCATGAGACTTAGAGCAACTTTGTTTTAAACTGTAGTTATAGACATCACAAATTAATTTAATCAATAGAACTGATAATATTAACAAGAAGCGTGAACGACAACGGCCTGAGTAGGAATGAAGAAAGTGGAGTTGAACCCAATCAGAAAAGGTGAAGATGTATTATCATAAATTTGTTTTTTCTAAATTGAAAATTTGGAGCGCCACATGTCACATAGATTAAAAGGGACAATTCTCATTTCATATATATGATTGTGAATATTTAATTACAATAAGACTGTAGGGGCCTCTTGCCCTCACTTTTGGTCTTTTCTTTTCAGTTCAGCTAAGTACTAACTTTTAACTATGCCCTTTTGTATAGGTTTTACCTAGCTCTAATATTTACCTCATAAACCTAGTAACTACTAGGTTGAAGTATGTATATATTGTAACATCCGAAAATCAAAATATGTAATTTGGTAAAGAGGTGTCGATCGACACCAAGGCTGGGTGTCGATCGACACCATGTTTTCTGTTGGTTTCTGGTTTAAGTTTAATTGCGCAGTTTGGCTCGGTTTAGGGTTGAAAATCCTAGGCCTTTGTATTTAAAGGACCCAGCCGTATGAGATCAGACTTGGAGGGTTTTTAGAGGAGAAAAATTGTGATTGAGAGAGAGAAAGAGAAAGGAGTTGTCTTGCTCTAGGTCTCAATCGATTGTTTCAGAGACAGAACTGATTCATGTTGGTTGATAAGCGAATCAGAGGATCATATCGGAGCTGATCATTAAGATTTTTGGTAGGTATGTTCTTCTTTCTCTTAGTTATCTATGGGAGAAATCGGATTCCCTTTTAGATCTGTAACTTAGGAGTTATGATCCCTTTCCCGTGAATGGACTGTGCATTTTTTGAATTCAATCAGTCTCCTTGGGAAGCGTTTTTCCGGCGTTTAAGAAGGAACCAAGAGACAATCTTGTATCGTTAGAAAGCTCTCTTAATCTAGTTTTCAGATTAAGGTTCTGATCTGATTTCAGAGGCAATCTCCGATCTATATGATCATTTTAATTCAGAGTGTTGTTCTGTTTTTGTGGAAATCTGATTTTAGTTTAGGAGAAACTCTAATTGTGAGACTTAGGTGATAGAGGAGGCAATCTTTGGTGTTGCGTGTGAGATCAGAGACTGTGAGGATCTCGAGTCGGTGGTTTTATGTTTTTAGCCTGGTCTTTCATCTGATCGAGGTGAGTGCGCGACCGTAGGCTTTTTTATGCGAGAAATCTTTAGCGATTGATTTAGGGATTTACGTTAGAGAATTGTGGGTTTGTTGTGGTTTCTATGTGTTGATTTTGTGGTGATATTGTATGATATTCGTAGAGGATTCAACTTTTGGATTGTTTGATCGTGTTTGGACTGTTTTTGATTATGTTTGTCGTTCTGCGAGTTGAGCGTTGATCTCAGAGGCTCACATCCAGTCTCATGCTTATAAGTACGTTTTCAGACATCTATTACTCTTAACTCATTTCCACACCACGATGGTGCATCATACCACTCACACTCTCAGGAACAACTCCTTTGAGTTATCTATAATCTGTATATTGGGACCACCATCCCAAATACTTATACTGGAAACACTATCCCAAATAAGTATACAGGAGAACCGCCGTCTCCTTAAAAGAGTTACTCAGGGACACCACGGCCCCTAGTGCAATAAATTCTCGACTATAACTACCTCTTGTGTTCCGAACACGATATTCCATAACCTTAAATATCAACACAATCTTAACCATCCACTGGTCAACTCTACACCAACACATATAAGAACTCACATCTTATAAAATACATAAATATAAGAAAACTTCATCTTAGAAGTCTCCAAAATGTATAAATCGTTACAACACAATGAAATTACAACATACCACTACGCTAAATTCTCAATCTGGAACCACAAAGAAAATAAAGCTCAAGGTGCGACCAGCTTGTCGAACCACTTCCTGAACTTTAACTTCATCTTTACCTCTAGCTCCCAAGTGTCCTCCCGACACTTTCACATTTCTACAAGACTCTCAACAACGGTATCTTCTTTCGACGCAGAACCTTGACTCTCCTCTCAAAAATATGTACAGGTCCGGCTACTGCAGTCAAAATAGGCTGAAGATCATTTGGAATCTTAGCCACAACCTCCTCCGACTTAAGCAGACATTTCCTCAACATTGACACATGGAAAATCTCATGAAATGGCTTCATAATCAGAGGTAACTCTAACCGGTAAGCCACCAATCCAACTTGCTCCACCATTGGGAACGGACCAATAAACCTCGGACTTGGCATATTCTTAAAAATTGATCTGTTAGGACCTCGCAAGAAGGCCATATTTAGATCCACTATATCTCCGACTGCGAACATCAACTATTTTCTCCTCTTATTAGCATAACTCCACTGCCAATCTTGGGTCTCTTTCATGTTCAGGTTTAAAACATGGATCTTCTCTTTCGTTTGCTGAACAAAACTAGCATAAAAAATACTCATTTTCCCCACTTGGGTCTATCAATGGGGTGTCCAACACGGCCTCCCATACAAAGCCTCATACATAGCCATCCTAATATTAACATGAACGTTGTTGTTATACGCAAACTCAGCCATGCACAAGTGATCCACCCAATGACCACCCCAATCAAGAACACACATCCTCAGCAAATCCCTAGTGTCTGAATCGTCCACTCATACTGTCCATCCGTCAGAGGATGATAAATTGTACTCATATACACCTTAGTGCTAATCTCAGCCTGAAACGCACTCCAAAACTCTGAAGTGAACTTGGCATCCTTGTCTGACACAATACTAAATGTCATTCCATGCAACCTCACTATCTCATTCACATACTTCTTAGCCAAAACAGATGCTCCATCAGTTTTCTTAACGGCCAGAAAATGTGCTGACTTAGTCAGACAATCCACAATCACCCAAATAACATCAAAAGTTTGCGAGTTAGGTTATCCCACTACGAATCCATCGTAATCATATCCCACTTCGACTCTGGAATAGGTAAAATCTGAAGTAAACCACTCAGAACCTGATGCTCAGCCTTCACTAGCTAACACATGTCACAAGCTGCGACCCAACTAGCCACATATATCTTCATCCCGACCCAATGATAGTACCATTTAAGATCGTGATATATCTTAGTTGATCTTGGATGAATCAAGAACTTGCTCGCATGAGCCTCACTCAGGATCTCCTGCCTCAACGACTCATCATTACGCACACAAACTCGCCCACGCACGAGGATCATCCTATTTGAAGAGACTTGATACTCATAACCAATAACTCTAGCAGCATCAATCAAACCCTCATTACTCTCCTGAGCCACTCGAACATCTACTTCATCAATCAAAATCTGATGGTATCCCAAAGCTCAGTCAATCTTGGAGAATCAACTAGCACCCCTCAGCTGATCAAACAAGTCATCAATCCGCGGAAGAGGATACTTGTTCTTCATAGTGACTCGCTTAAGTCCCTGGTAATCAATGCACAACCAAAAACTCTCATCCTTCTTCTTCACAAACAACACCGATGCTCCCCACAATGAAGTACTCGGACTAATAAACTCCTTACTCATCAAATTCTCTAGCTGCTTCTTCAGCTCTGCAAACTCTGATCTATCATCTGCTCTGCTTGAATAATAGAGATCACGAGATTTCCGGAAGTTGGTCTCACACCCTGATACACCAACCTCCTACCCTCACACTCAAACACCACACGGCCTCGATGACAATCAGAATGGACTATATACCGCTCCAGTCAATCCATCCCCAAGATGACATCATACAACTCCACTGGACTAATAACCAAGTCTACTGGCATAGACTCACCAGCAATTTGCACATCTATGCCTCTCGTTCGACCAAGCGTAGCTAGAACCCCCTCCAGCCACCTTGACCTTGCATATCGGCTCTCCAGCATGCTCCAAATACCACTGCTCTCGACACACTTCAGAGTAATGAAGCAATTCGATGCTCCGGAATCAAACAAAACACAGGACTCGAAACCTCTCACTTTGTCTTATGTCCCTGCGCAGGCTTGCCGCCTTTGCTAGGACCCACCTGCTGTTGCTGCCTCCTTAGCTGAATAGTTGGAACAGCAGAAACAACCACTACAGCTGCCTAATCTCGCAGATCCTCCTTAATAGCAGCAATTGACTCAACCAACTACGCCCTCGAGGCATACCTAGACACTCTACAGTGCATCCTCAATCAAGCTAAAAACCATGCAAGAACCTCTCCACCTGTGTCTGCTCATCCTCTATGCCTCAACCCGCATAGACCAAGAGCATGCTAACTCATCCTCATACTCCCGTACGGACATGCCTCCCTGAACTAGTTCCACAAATCTCGTCTCCAAATGGTCCACTGCC
Source organism: Draba incana (assembly GCA_963576765.1). NCBI lineage: Eukaryota > Viridiplantae > Streptophyta > Magnoliopsida > Brassicales > Brassicaceae > Draba > Draba incana. The sequence continues at coordinate 28,772,664 of OY755203.1, read as the reverse complement.
TTCTGAGGAAAGAACTTAGCATTAAACTCTGCTAAGAATTCTCCTTAGGTCTACACGGCATGCCTCCGTCTGGCCTCAACACCTCTCTACCAGTGATACGCTTCACCATTGAGGTAATGAACTGCCAAATCCACACGAAACTCGTTCAAAAATCTGCTAGAGCCACTACAAGAAAATAGTGTTATTGCAACATATTATTTGCAACTTTGGCTTTCATTAAAAGTTTGCAAGCAAATTTGCAATATATTTACAATGATGAATATATGTCACAATTTTATTACTAATTCATTGCAAAACTGCTTGAAAAAAAATTGTGATAAATTTTCAGTACCAATTTGCAACTTGTAAAATTTCATGCAAAATTTGCAAGAAATATTCAACGATAGTAAATTGTTATCATTTTGCAATAAAAATTTGTTGTTAAAAAAGTGACAAAATATATGACAATTTTGTCACTACATTTGCAACAATTTAATAACTCATTTGCAACAATTTTTCTAAAGTATAATTGAGTAATATCAATAATTTATATTATATATGGATTTTATATATTCAATTTATAGGTAAAGTTCATAAAGTTTATGTATAAATTCCGTGTGATTGCATTATAACCCTGTTAAAATAGTATACCTGGAATTTTTTTGTATTTTGTTAGTACATTATAACCCTTTGAAAGATAATATTGTATTTGAATGACTATGAAACTTATAACTAACAAAATTTGTTGCCAAAATATATTATTTTCACAAAACATAACCATACATAAAACTTCGTGTTTGTTGGAGAAAAAGAAAAATCAGATTTTGGGTTTGTAAATTTTATTCCAACTACAATTTTTCATTATTTTGATTGAAATCTTTTCTTTTTTTTTAGCTTGTAATTCGATGGGTTAAATATTTTTAGTAGAGCTTTGGTTGGTTAAATGTCGTAAACTGTTTTCTGTTTTCATTTAAAAAAAAATAATCTTCTGTTTTCATTTAAAAAAAAAAAATCTTTCTAAACTAATAAAAAATATGCCGGAATAAAATCTAAAAGAAAATATATGTATTGTTTAAAAAGTAACGAATTTTGTTTTTTTTTTTTCTTCAAACCAACAAATAATTTTTTTCCCCTCATCCACAATCACGCCCACAATCCCTCTTTTAGGCATAAAATCTTTTTTTCCCCAGTATCTTCGAGAAATTTTTCAAAACGTTTTAAAAACAATAATTGAGATTTGATAACTATCACTTTTCCTTAAATCTTCATACCAAAACTTCTCTTCTTTCTTCACTCATGATTTATTTCTCTGTTATTTTTGTTTTCATACTAAAAAAAAACAAGGGAAATTAGGTTCAATAACCATAAAAAAAAAACAAGGGAAATTAGGTTCAATAACCATAAAAAAAAAATTATAACTAAAAACATAACAATTGCCCTAATTTTGATGGATATGATTATGCCACATATCCTCATTTTGGTTAATTCCCTAATTACTAATTTTTTTTGGTTATTAAGCAAATCAACCCGAAAAACAATGTGCGATAATGTTGATTAACTACAAGCCTTTTTTTTGTTAAAGGAATGAACTACAAGTCTACAAGATCTTATTGAAGAAGCACATAACGATCTTTTTGAAGTGTGTGTTACACGATTTAGAGAAATATGACATAAATGTACTTCAACTTTCTATGATAATACTTGTTATTATTCATACAATTGTTTCTCGAAAGTTTTGATTTAATAGTTTTAATTTATTCCAAAATTTTGCAGGACAAAAGTGGCTTAAAGTACTATGATAACTCAAAGGATCCATGGTCATGAGCTAATTTACAAAATGAACAATTTTTTTTAATCTTAAATTTAGTTTAAATCATTTTTTGTTGTTATAAAATTTTTGATGAAAGTCAATTTAAATTGAGTTTGATTTATGATTATGGTGTTTCTGTAAATGAGCGTTGTTTTAGTGATGTGTTGTTAGAAAAACAATTTCCAAAGATTTGAGTAGATATTGTAAAAGATTTGGCTAAATAAAATAATAAATAATGAATAAACTAATAATTTGAAACAATAAATTTGTGCGCGGCCAAAAAAAAAAGAAATTTGTGATTAACAAAATAAATGAGCTTAAAAAAATATTTTGATAGATATTAAAAACGGGTTTTTATTGTAAATAATAATTAATTAATATTAATAATAGTTAATTAATATTAATAATAATTTTGGAAACTATTAAAACAAACAAATTTTAATTTTTTCGGATAAATGTATTTGTAACATTATTTGCTATATGTTATACATAGCAATAATTTGCAATAATTTAGAATTGCAATCGGCGATACAAATATACAACAAATTTACTACAAAACGGCATTGCATTAATACGACATAATCGCTAGAAACTCATTCGTTGTTTATTTTGCGACATATGTGTTACAAACACAAATTTGCAACCCCCAAACAGCAACACTATATATTTTGATATGTTCTCATTGCAATTATACATTTTCCAACAATATACTAGAAATTGCAACAAGTTTTTATTATTACAATATCATTATTTTCTTGTAGTGAGCAAAAATTACGCCCCATCCTCAGGCTCCACTCATCAGCTTCCTCAGGCCTAGTACCTCCAGAAAAGAAAGTTGTACCCATACTATGCATCTGCCTCATCATCACCAAATAAGACAGATGCTCCTCTGCCATCGCAACCTTCGGCTACACCCCTGCCACCACTGGAGCGTGCACTGGTACCGCACCTGGTAACCGCTCCAAAAATCAAAGCTAGCACATCCGCCATACGATCCTCTCGACCCCGAGCGACACTTGCAGTAGCACCCCCATCATGGCCGACTACACTACTAGACCTCACGCTGGCACTCATGCTGGTATCGCCCACAGACCCCTCCATATACGTCTACAAATCCACACTCTGCTCATGCGTCGCACTCGACGCTACACTCTCGGCCACACTATCGACGGACTCATTCACGCGTCCCCGACCATGACCTCGCCCCCCATGGCTATGACCTCTAGAACTCTAGCCATCATTCACTGTATCTCCCATAAATACAGACTACAAAACTAGAATTCAAAAATAGAAGTCACACAAACACTTACCGTGGAATCTCATTGAAGGATCGAAGAGAAAGATATAAGACTTTAACTCACAGAATTGACTAACCACTTCTAATCAATTCAAACACATAGTCTCAAATCAACAATTTCTAACTGCCCTAAACCGTAAGGGCTCTGATACAAAATCGAAACAACCAAAATTTTTTTTTATAATTAATCCGAATTAAGTATTCCTATAAATACTAATTCTCAACGATTAATTCAATTTCAATCAACCAGTCAAACCAACGGAAAACACATAATCAACTAAACCAAAAAATGACCAATGATTCCAATAATCAAGAAACCAGCTCAACAATTCAAGATATTAATTCCAGAACTACTAGAAACCTAAAAACCAGATTCTAAGTTCTGAAATAATAAATAACAAAGACCAAGTCGTAATATTCCTCTCCTCATTACCATGATTCTCCGATCACACTTTATTTTTACCTGCATCACATGGAAAAACGAGATGCGTAAGTATTTCATAAATACTTAGTGAGACAGTCATATCATCTACGACCTATCACTTAGGCTCAAAAGAACAATATGATACCAAGACATCACAATTACACAACAACACAAAAATCAAATTGTGTCGATCGACACACGAACTGTGTTGATCGACACGACCGACAATCCTTCATGTCGATAGACACAATACGTGTGTCGATCAACACGGAATTGCAGAACGTCAGATTCAAATTTTCTCCTCTCTAGTCTGAATCCAACCTGACTCGAATCACAATCCGTGCATCGAAATATCAACAAATATTATCCACAATTGCAATAACACATAAAACATCAAGTTCCAATTAAGCAATTCACGAAATTCGCAACGATAGATTTGAGAGAAATTTTTGAGAAAAATGTTTGATAATTTTATTGATAAGAGAAACGAGTTTATATAGGAGAGGAGGAAGCTTAAAACATCATTCAAGCTTCCTCATTTATTACATGGAAAATGACAAAATCAATAATGATTTGACTAAGAAGTTTGAAAGACAAAATAATATAAAGATAGATGTTTGACTCAATTCGGTAAGGCTGGAAACGAGCCAATGGTAGTATTGCCGTTGATGTGGCTTGCGGTAAAGTGTGTGAACCTCGCCTCGTTAAAAACCTTGCTCGAAAAATCCATTGGGACAAAACCAAGTCAAGGAGAAAAGAGTGCGAATCATACACCTCTCATCATCGACCCTTAAGCCACTTGAATCGCATCGCGACCAATGTAGTCGGACAAGTGTGCGGCTCAAGGTTTCTTTCAATGCGGTAGAGTAGTGAAGTGATGGATTGGTTAAGTAGCTCGGTCCTTGACTGTGTCATCGGTCCAACCGGTATGTGCAAAGACCTAGAGTCTGAAGGATCTTCCTCGGCTACAAGCTGCTCCTTAGTTCCATTTTGCTCAGCAACAAGCTGCTCCTTAGCTCCATTTTCCTTAGCTACAAGCGAGTAGTGAAGTGATGGATTGGTTAAGTAGCTCGGTCCTTGACTGTGTCATCGGTCCAACCGATATGTGCAAAGACCTAGAGTCTGAAGGATCTTCCTCGGCTACAAGCTGCTCCTTAGCTCCATTTTGCTCTGCAACAAGCTGCTCCTTAGCTCCATTTTCCTTAGCTACAAGCTGCTCCTCAGGTTCAAGTGCTTCTTCACGTTTCAAGTCTTTTATGCTTGGCAGGATCATATCACCATTGTTATTGGTTTATGGATTATGACAATCTTAATGAAATCCCTTGTTATTGGTTTATGACTTTAAACTTCCACTCAAAAATCACTGTTATTCAAAAAGTTTAGTTTTTAATGATTCTATAAATCTGTTAGAATCTAGTGTTATTTGTAGATGGATTTCTTATCATTTTACTCAATAAACAAGATTTTGATAACATCTTAGAAAACCATTAGATTTCTAGAATTCTTATAAGTAAACTTTTTAAATACACATAACTCTCTACAAATTTAACAAAACTTTGGATTTTAAAAATTTATCAACTCTACAAGAATCGAGCTCCCAATAAGTAATTCAATTAAAATCTCATGTTGTTGGGACATAGATTCTGCATTGTTTTAGGTTTGCTAAAGTTTTGTTCATTATCAATCAAATTTGGTTACTTATGTTAAATTTGAGTAATTTGTATGAAAAGTGATTAAAATATATAAATTTAAGTAAATTAATTGAGAAATTCTCCATCTAGCAGTGTGAACCTAGAACTTTTTCAAAAACTCGATTTGGGGCTTTTCTCTTCCCCATCTGATCTTTAACAACTTGCTCTAATCTGCTAAACCCTAGAACGAAAACACATGGCGATTATCTCTGAAGTGGAAGATGAAAGCAGCAGCAGCCGACCCTCGATGTTACCGTTCAGGGCGACATTTGATCCTTCGAACCCTTTAGGGTTTTTGGGGAAAGTGTTCGACTTTCTCGGCGAACAGAGCGATTTTCTCAAGAAAGCCTCCGCGGAAGATGAAATCGCCGCCGCGGTTAGGGCGGTGAAGGAGAAGCTGAGGAAAGCCGCCGAGAAGAAGCCAGTGGAGAAGGAAAGTGTGAAGCCTGTTGAGAAGAAGACGGAGAAAGAGAGTGTGAAGCCGACTATGGCTGCTTCAAGCTCAGAGCCCATGGAAGTCGAGAAGCCTAAAAAGGAGCAGAACAAGGAAACTGGTCCCGTTGGTAAAATATCTAATCGATTTGATGAAATTGATACTGGCTATGTGCTTATAGTATTGGAGCTTTGATTGACATTGATGAATAAGCCTTGAAATTAGAACTAGAGTAAGCTGATTTACTGAAGGATAATTGGGGAGATCTTTCCACTTTTGTGATTAGTTGGTCTTGATCGTGTGTTATTATATTCTTGGTTCGAGGATTTTAGATTATGAATCAGTGAGCTGTTTTATTCAATGCTTGTTCTTCTATGTATTAAGCTAGTTGCTTTGGTGCGGTTTGGGGTACGGTTAGTTCACCGGGAGGATCGCCTTCCTGAAATTCTGTTTAGTGTTCTTTTAACACCAATTTCTACATCAACCTTGTTGGGAAGTTATGTGTTTTAGAACTTGATGTGTCTCTTGTCTAAGCAAAACATCGTAAATGTTATTTCCCGGTTATATCCTAGTAACCATTGCTTCTCTCTGGTTCTTTTGAGTCAACTTTGTGTATGTTTCTTTGCAGTTCCTAACCAAGGCAATGGAATGGATCTTGAGAACTACTCATGGGTCCAGACTCTCCAGGAGGTGACAGTAAACATTCCGATCCCTATTGGCACTAAAGCACGGTCTGTTGTTTGTGAGATCAAGAAGAATCGGCTCAAAGTTGGTCTCAAAGGCCAGGATCCAATAATTGATGTAAGTTTCTGTGCTATTGTTTATCATAAATTATTCAAATGGTAGTCATGCTAAATTTACAAACTTTCATTTCATAGGGAGAGCTTTACCGACCTGTGAAGCCTGATGACTGCTACTGGAACATCGGTATATGCCTAAATCCTTAGTGAGAAGGAAATTTGGACTTGATGGTTGGTAAACTTATTGATAAATTTCTTTTCATTATACTTTGCAGAGGATCAAAAGGTGATTTCGGTTCTCATGACTAAGCAAGATCAGATGGAGTGGTGGAAATGCTGTGTGAAAGGTGAACCCGAAATAGATACTCAGAAAGTTGAACCAGAGAACAGCAAATTAGCTGACCTTGACCCAGAAACTCGCCAGACTGTTGAGAAAATGATGGTACTTTTTTTCTTCTTCGAATCATTTCTTTCTCCATTTAAACGTCTCAAACCGGCTTTTTATTGTTCATTTCCTGAGTGTTATTTGATGTTCTTGCTATATCTTTAGTTTGATCAAAGGCAAAAGCAGATGGGTCTTCCAACGAGCGATGAGCTACAGAAGCAAGAGATTCTCAAGAAATTCATGTCTGAGGTAAACATTACATTATCCTCAAACATTTCTCTATCTTATTACTAAATTGTTTTTGGTATACACATTTTGAACGGTTTTTTTCTTTCGATTCTTTATTCGCAGCATCCAGAGATGGACTTCACAAATGCAAAGATAAACTGATCCTCGGTGTTGTCTGCTCTCTGAGTTTAGCATCTTCACCAGCTTGTTTGGTTGCATCTTTTGAAAACATGTTTTGAACGGCTTTTGTTTTGTCAACTTGAAGGCATAGTTTCATCTCTAAATACATGTGCTAGCTCTATGGTTCTCTTCCCCATATTTTGTCTATTGAAACTCTTACAATTACAAAATCCGGTTTTCTTTTATGCACATGAGTCATCTCTTTAACCGGAGAAAACTTGGTACTTCTCCTCTGTTCGATTGCGTCTTGTCTATAAGTGATTCGTCCTTGTCACGTGACCGTGTGGTGTGACACATGGAGTCTTGAATTCGTCATCCAGCTGCCGTTTTCACAAACCGGGACCACGAGACACATTTGTGGTCCAAGCCCGGTTAAGTTGGGAATGTGGTCCACATTGTTGTTGCACTACAATCTTCTTTCTTCGGGTCAGATTGGTAACCAGTGCAAAGCTGTAAGCATAGTGTCAAGCTGTACAAAAAGCTGAGTGTAACGTATAGTGCAAAGCTGTAAGCATAGTGCAAAGCGGTATACATAGTGCAAAAAACTGAGTGTAACGCATAGTGCAAAACTGTACGCAGAAGCGGTATAATATAATGATTGTTTACCAATCAAACCCTTCAACTTCACACAAGGAACAATAAAACCCACCAATCTACTTACGTAGTTATAAACGCAACGCCCTTCATTTCCGTAAATGCCTTCACTTTTTGGAAAGCAAAAGATTTTCTCTTCTCTCACTGTTGAACAAGACCTGTGTCCACAATGTTGTGCTAGATTTTGGCGGTGATTAGGTTCCGCGGTTCTAAAGAAAAAAATGTCTAGCAAAAGGTTTCTAAACTATGGAGGTGTTTTGCAGTTACTTTATTTCAATTTCGTTTGTTTTTTTTTTCTAGTATCGTTAGAATTATTCAGTTTGGAACACAATGGCTTTGGTCGGAAAATATACATACCTCTCATATGGAAGGTGAACCACTGGAAATCGTATATGAATAATTTAAACGGTTTAATGAATAATCGAATTTGGCCTCCAAATTTTTTTTTTTTTTTAAAGGAAAACTAGGTGACTTCCCGCACCGTGTGCGGGGGTGAACATAATTTCGTAACGTAATTAATTTTAATATTGAAAGATATTATGAATTATGAAAAACTAAGATGTCGTAGCATGTAAAAGTAAATTGAAAATGTTGTTTATGACTTACTCAATAATGATATGTTAAATAATGAAAGATGATAAAGAACATAATGATATGTTAAATAATGAAAGATGATAAAGAACATAAGCCTGGTTTAAGAAATTTAAACAAAACAAAAGTCAAATTTGTAAAAAACTGATGAAGGTTTTGAAACATTTTCTTGTAGATGATATTTATCGGTGATTAGGATTTTTAACTCAGTCCTATATTTTGGTATTGATAAGATATTAAATTATCATATGAATAACTAACCTCTTTCTACCAATACTATCTCAATCGAATTTCACGTGGACTTCAAAGATTTGCACAAGACAATGATTTGAGCTTTGATTTTTTTGGTTACAAACGATGTCAAAATATTGACAAAGAGTACGGCTGGAGAATCTTGTTTTGGTATGATAGACATTATGATATAGTCATGAAAAAATAGAAGAGTGTAGATTACTTCTTTTTATTTTATCATATAATATTTGTGATTTTATTATTGATATATTATTGGTTCTAGAAAAACCAAAAACGTAATATTCCTAAGATGATTTTGTTTATGTGTTTTGTTTTAGAAATTATTTTAAAATCGGAAAAAAAAAATAATTTATATGCAAATGTCGTGTTTCTATTTTTCACAGTTGTATAGGATTTGCATCCAACTCATGAGAATCTTTGCCATATTTTTTAACTTTCTTGTTACATTGACAAAAGAAATTATACCAATTCTTTACATCATCAACAGATTTAATTGTGTTAATCCAAAAAATCAAAAGATTTTGTAAGTTAAATTTTTATCTTTTGTAACAAATTAAATTGGATCCTAAAAAATTGAAAACAAACATTTGAAACAAACAAATTTAATTTATATCCGTGCACAATTTTTCTTACTCGTGAATTGAGACTATTTTTTTTAATTCATTTAGTTAAACAATAACAATAATTTAATTAAGAAAACTATTAATTTAAGCTATGTCATCTTTTATGCTAAGATATGTCATCATTCCAAGTCATCATTTATTTAAGTATAGACCAATAAAATTAAAACACCTAATCATCTATAACTAAAACAACTTTGCATTTAATAAGAAGGGGATACGTCTAGTAAAAAATAAGTAATTTATGAAACTAACGAAATAACAGAATAATTCAAAGATGACTGACGAGAGTATTTAGTATGCTTATGTAAAATAACGATACTATTGTTAGTCATCGTTCAAATCTTTTGTCATTGCATTTTTTTCATATATTAGTTGTTTTTTACTAATCGTATTTACTATTTAGTATGTAAATTTTGTTCAGTTATGACTTCGAGCCCAAATCTGATTTTTTCGTAAAACTGTTTAATTTTTAATTTTTTTTTTGACAACCAAACATTAATTAGAACTGTTTAAATTAGAAGACAGGAGTATACATGATTAATTGTAATTCACGCTTAAGGTGAGAGGTACGTCCATTTTCCGCTAGTTGCAATTTATAGTTGTTATTTCACTATGATAACAAAAAAAAAAAGGAACTTAGAACTTTTCTCATCTTTTTGCTTTACATAAACAGCGAAAAGCAAATAAATAAGGGAGAAAAACCATAGTCCAATGGAACACACATCTGAAATATTTGAGATACTCTAGTCATTTATTTACAATTTTTTTATCATTCTATTAAAGTCGTTGGATTTTTTACATCGCGTTCGAAAATGAGGCTCCATAACTCGACATGTTCGTTTTGTACTTTTTGTATTGTTGCAACCATTCATAAGCTAACCCTAGATAGAGTGTTTTTCTAGTGGTTCAAATGGGAGAGACACTTCAGATCGTTTTAGTGTATATAGTGGCGGCAGGCGAATTGGCTATATATGGTCTTTGTCGATATTCATCAATTATTTTGAAAGAGACAAACGCAGTATACACCAAATGAGTCTTATTGTTAATTATCAATTTCACCAATCAGATTAGATCCGTCAATCTCAATCTTCTTCAAAAAACTATGTTGCAGATATAAACAAAGATTCAATAGAACGATTTGATTCGTGCCATGTGAATTGTGATAGTCGCCCATGCATAATTATTGATATGACACTAATACTAATGTAAAATGAGGCCAATGAACATGTTATCTATAATGGGTTGGTTTAATCACACTCTAGTTATGATACAACGTAAATTATTTAAAGGTAACATTTCTGTACAGAAAATTTCAACTTTTTGTTTCATATCCTATCCGGTTTGAACACATATGTAAATGTAGAAGTTTGTATAACGTAAATCATTTTCTTCTCATGTCTTAAACTATGTTCGAATTTGAATTCTGACATAAGTGAGCCAACTCCTCTAGCTAGTTGGCTTGACCTCATTAAAGATCTTGTTAATTTCTATGATATTTAAATGATCACGATAATACTAGAGCGATGAGAACTATACAGTATATATGTTCATAGACCACGTTAGAACTAATTTGTTTGTCGAGATATAAGACATACGATGATTGGTAATTACAGCTTTATTCTAAATCAGTAATCAAATCACTCTTGAATTATTCAATAAATCAAAAACAACTAAAACCGCTAGAACGACATTACAGCGAAAATTATGATTAACTACGAATGTATGTTTCTGTAAAAATTTACAATTATGAGGTGCAATTTACGTCTGCCTAGCCAAGATTTATAGAATAGAACAAAAGATAACATTGTATATATCAAATAGTTCGTAGATCAGTAGCGTGTCCAAACCCTTTTAAAAGAGTTTGTCTTCCAGAGTTCAAACCTACTTTTTTTTTTTTTTTTTGAAACTTAAGTTCAAACCTACTTGAGAGGGATTTCATCTTGATGGAAACCATACTTTATAGAGATTAAATGAAATATAGACACCCATAAACGTAAAATTTGATTAATAAAAGTGTAGGTCGCAGATTAAATCAGTGCATATTTAAAAGTTTAACTCCAATAGTTTTTTTTTTTCAACTGCGAATTCTAAATCCGTTGACCAATAATTTATTCCCGTGCGCGGAGCTATTAAGGTGTAAATCACTCTTATCACCTTTGTAATACCTCATTTAAGGCGTAATATATTATCTAACTCAAATAGTTATCTTATTATTTACTCTAGATCAACATGATTATACAATATATTTAGCGTTTTAATTGTAATCGTTTTTATGAATAAGAGTGAAATTCATCCACTATAGTAGGAGTAATAAAATTGCAAACCCAACAGTGGTCAATGTGGTTGGACTGTAGTCATATGAATAAAAGTGTTGATTGCTAAAGTAGAATGGAGGGTGTTACACGATCAATCAAGTCTTTGGGCACGGGTAATTCGGAGCAAGTATAAGGTCGGGAGCATTCATGGTCATACTTAGACAGAAGTGAAGAGTAAGTGGTCTTCTACATGAAGAAGTGTGGTGTTGGATATGAGAGAAGGGATTTATCCAGGTCACGGTTGGGTTATGGGTGATGGTCGGACGATCAACTTCTGGACAGACAAGTGGTTAATGGGAACTCGTTGATAGAATCGGTGGTCGCGGAGGTACCAAATGAATACATTAACCTGAAAGCTTGTGACTTGTGGATTGATGGCATTGGGTGGAACTTACAGAGAATTGCGCCTTTTGTGATGGAGGATAAAAGACTCGAGTTGGCGGCAGTAGTGGTCAATAATTTGACGGGTGTGAATGACTAGATGGATTGTATAGGGAGGCTTATCGTCTAGCAGATGGATTAGCAAACTATGTGTTTTTTTGCCATTAGGTTTGCATACTTTTGATTTAGTTCCTTCGGATTTATTGCCGGTATTGCGTGAGGACGAGTGTGGACTCTCGCGATCACGCCAAGTCCGTGTGTAAAATGTTGTCTATTTTAATAAAATTTGGAAGCTTGATCCCCGTGCCTCACAAAAAAAAAAGTGGTTGGACTGTAGTGCCATCCATAATAACCACTCCTTGATCAAATTCTTGTTTGGTACTGACACTGCAGTGGTCGAATCATTATAAAATAATTTTAATATGTAAATATAACTGATCCAAAATATTTAAAAATAAACCATAATAATTGATTTCATATGGATATTGCACCAGTCTCCAAAAATCTTTCTAAAAATTATAACCGATTCAAAGAAAACTTCTTCTAAATAATCATTATATAAAGGAATGGGTTGATTAGTCTCGCAGGAAGCACTGGGAATAAACAATGCATCCATTGATTGTATCAGAAAAGCCAAATGTAGCAATATTCACTATCATGAGATAAAGAAAAGACAAGATATTAATAAATAAAGGAAAAAAAGGAGAAAGGAAAATGATAAAAGTGTCGATGTTAAGAAGAAACTAAAAGACCCAACATGATGGGGGCACAAAATCAAACTATGAGGCATAACAAAACAAACCAAAAAGCAAGAAAATAAAAACGATACCCACTTGCAACTTATTAAAAGAAATTAAAATGACCCTTTCCATATACAGCATTCGAAATTTGAACCATCTATATAACTGTATGTAACGAATGTCAATTTGTCTACATTCATGTAACGAGAATAAACAATGGTATATATATACCCCTGTTCAAAAAATCGGCCGCCTAGCCGATTAATTGTTCGATTAATCCCTGTCAGACATTCTCCGCCCGATTATTACCTGATTAATCGCTGTCAGACACTCTCCATCATTTTAAGTTCAAAATCGATTAACTTAATGAATTTGTCATATTTTTATATTAAAAACAAGAAAAAGTAAAAAAAAAATGAAGAATAACGTGAGAAAATTGAACATATATGGCGGTTAGGGTTGCAGAAATCGTTTTCCTTCATGAGGAAACAAGGGCAGTTTCGTCATTTTGCATTTCATTAAAGTAAATACACAGAAATAGATCAAAAAGGCAAATGAGATATTTAAACACGCGTTCTCAATGTGTAATTAGTCTCATCGTACCACCAGACTATCTTAACTTATTGCTATTTATCCGCAAAAATAAAATATATACTATATTTCCTTAAAAATGTGTAAAACAAATCCCCGATTAATCTCCGTTTAATCTCCGATTTTCTCATTAATCGCTAGGCCCACTCCGACTGTCCGATTAACGCCTAGCGAATTTTTTAACATTGATATATACATACACTTTCGATGAATCATTGGTTAAATTCGAATTTTCTTAATTTCCAAGATGGCTATAATAAACAGAGCATTGAGTGAAATTTTTCACGGAAGAAAACCATTATATTTTTTTGGGGTAAAAATGAAAGTCATAACAATGGTAGAAGTAGAAGTAATATTTTTGTGACAAAGTTAATACTGTATAACGACTGATGACTATTATAACGATACAAATTGTATGTCAAATCATCCTTTGAATTATTTATCAGAAATATCCCTAGCAGTAATTAGTTTTTGTAATTGAACTGCACTCACACTCACACTCACACTCACACTCACACTCACTATGAAACACTAACAAGTATATTACATAGATGACTGTTTTCCATTCTTTGTCCTACCTGCTGTATCTTTCTTCAACAATGTTCTCTTCTCTACATTTTGATTCTCTCTCTCTCTCTCTCTCTCTCTCTCTCTCTCAACGTAGTTAATAGGACTTTTAGTCTCAACGATGCTTTGGTATCTTACACTAAACATGAGTACATGACTTCCTTTATAAAAATTTACATTTCGTATAATATTTTCTATATAAACAATATGGTGGTCTACATGTTTAAAGTCCCAAATCCCAAGGAATTGTACATTCGTACTACACAGTGTACATGTTTGCATATATTGACAAAATATTCGTACTACACTTCCTTTATATTGTCTTTAAGTTGTGTATAATACGAATGCTGACAGTGATACTCAATTGGACACACAATTGAAAGTTACAGATCGGAATGAAATAATTTCATAAATATATACAATACAATGAATAGTGATAAAATAATTACAGCTTATTAATCATAACGTTTCGTACAATTATATGCGCCAATTAACTTGCACCAAACACAATTTTGGTTGTGAAACAATCGAACAAAATAACTTTTTGGAAGCTTACCACACTTTGTTATAATATAGATCGTTTTGATGAACAATGTGTTGAACTGGTCTTATAAACGAAACATTAATTACAATCTTTTTTCTAAACTTTAATTTTGTTATTTGATGTTCGGTACATGATACTAATGCAACTATAGAAAATATATCGTTTTTTTTTGTTGTTGAAATTTTGATAAAAATATATCGTATTCATCAAAACAATTTCCTTCGAACTCGACAATTAATTTTATTGATAATGTTATCTTAATGAAAAAATTATTCTGAATTCCTAAACACTTTAGATTCACAAACTATTTTGGAACATATGCATTAAGTAGATTTTCATCAGAAAAAAAAAAAACATATGCATAAAGTATATATCCAACATCGTGTTTTATCATGTGTAACTGAACTACTCGAAATAGTCTTCATTCAAAAAAAAAAAAACAAAAAAAACAAAAAGAAGATAATTACTAAAACTCTTGGGAGAAATCAATTTACTAAAATAAATTTGAAAAGATTGCAAAAAACTTAATAACCTTCAAAAAATATTTCAATTACAAGTACTATGTCATTATGCAAAAAAAAAAAAACAGAACATAGATCTAGGTTTTACGATTCTCTTTTTATTTCTCATTGTTTACCAAAAAAAATCATATTCTTCGGAAATCAGCCACAAAATCGGCGACGAAAAGGGTAAGCAAGTCAATCGGCGATAAACAATAAAAATAGTATATTTGTTTATTTAATTGTTTGAATTCAAAAGATTGATGAAATATTAACAATTTTTGAATGTTTGATGGAAGATTTTATTTAATGTGATGGTAGATATATTATTCTATGTTTGATTGTAGCTCCACTGAAGGTATCCGTGTTTGGTAATTAGCTTATTTACTTTTTGATAGTAGATTTAGTTGTGATTGATGGTTAATTTTATTTTCTTTGATGGTAGATTTATGTGAGTGTAATGGATTTATTTTCGCATTTTTGTTTGATGCTAGATGTAATTTTGTTTGATGATAGATCAGTGAGGTTGCCTTTCCACAAAACTACCAACATGGCGATTGTGGTGTGTATACGTTGAAGTATATCGAGTGTTTAGCTTCTGAGCATAGTATGTAAGGCTTGTGTTATCCCAATATGCATGCTATTTGAAGGTATCGGGTTCGTGCAAACGAACTCGATCTCTATCAAACAAGTGGAGGTTAGATTCTTAGGACAAAACAATGTAAAAGCTCAAGAAAAGACCAAGAATGTTTCTAATGAGTATATCACTACAAGAAAACAACCGCTATTCCGACGGCCAAAACCGTCGGAATTCGGTCGGAAAAGACCCATTTCCGACGTGTTTCCGACGGTTTTGGTCCGTTGGATCTATCGCGTCGGAATTTAAAATCCGTCGGAATTCCGTCTCTTTGTTGCAACGGAAATCCGACGGAATACGGATATCCGTTTTCCGTTTGAGATCCGTCGTTATACAGTCGGAACTTCATTAGGCGACGGAATACCGACGGTTTCGGAGATCCGGTAGTTTCCGAAGCCTTTCCGACGGTTAGGGCATTCCGACAGTATACCGAGGGTAAAAGGAACCGAGGGAATTCCGACGGATAAACGGCACGACGGTGTTCCGACGGAATTCTATACCGAGGGTATACTGACGGAATTCGTATGTTTTTAAAAAAAAATTAAAACTATTTAAATAATTTAAAATCATTACAATTCAATAAATCATTACAAATTAAAATTAAAATCTTAAAAACCCAAATTAAATTAAAATTATTTCAAAAGTACATTAAAGTTTTACAATAAATTTAAAAACTAATAAATGTCTATTCCGACCTATGGGTACGGAAGAAGTCGTTCATCTGATCTTCCAACGCTTTAAAACATTTTTCCGACTCCGCCCTATCTCTGTCTCTCTCTTCCTGCATTTCCCTAAGCCGGTCGTGCAGCTCTCAGTTTTCCGCCTCCAACCTGCTAGCACCGCCATATCGAACCGTCGAAACAGACGAGCTACTATCTTCAGGGAGGCCGTAAACACGGCCTCTGGTCTTGGGAGTCACCTACGATAAAAAAAAATTATATTTTATAACTTACTTGTATTAAAAGTAATGTTTAAATTTCTTTAAAAGTGAAACGGTTACTAACCTCGTACGCGAACTCGTTGATCTTCTCGACTGGAACTTCGGTTGGCGCCGGAGTTCCTTCCACGATAGGTTGCGATTGGAGGAACTCCTCCTGCCGCCTCTGCACGGCTTCCACGATTTCACGAGCAAGCGGGTCTTGAATTTCACCGGTCTTCTTGTTGGTGTACAAAACCATGACCAAATAAAGGTTGGAAGGATAGACACCGGTCTGCTGAAACTGTTAACATATACAATTTCGTTAGCAAATTTAAAAAAATTTTGAATTATTAAACTACTTACAATTTTCTGAGCAGCTGAAGCCTTGCTCGTTGCTCCGAGGTTGTGGGTCGCCTTTCCCTTCCCCTTCGGGGTGCTGTTGCGGTTAGTGGAGTGTTTCTCGGAGTCCGCCCGAGTTGCCTCTAGTTCCCAATGTCGAAGTAGTCCAACCCACATCTCTTGTTTATATTTAAAAACTTTAGGCACCTTCCCGTATTTATACCATGAGTCTTTCCACTCATTGATCTTCCACGAGAACTTCCTCGCGGCCTTTGTGTCGAATTCCTTTCGAACCATCGATGTGAGCGGTGGGTCCCACGTAAAATCTTGCTGCAAAAAAACACCACATTCCCGCATTAGTAATTAAAATGTGAGTCATATAGAAAATACATTTGAAAAAAATAAAATAAAATTATACCGCAAATTGTCGGAACCAAGTGTTCCGGTCCTCCAATGGCATGTCGGTGTATGTGGGATACGGTTTAGTGAGCATGGAATTCATCATTTCGTTGATAGAACCCGTAATACCGTTTCCCGAGTATTGGAACCTATTAAAACATTTAGTTAAATATTTATCTAAAATTATTAAATCCACTACATGTTTAAATAAGACTTACCAGGTTGTGTTAGTTGCCGGGTCTGGATGTAGACGCGTCAACCTATCACGTCCGGGTTGCGCCACAAACTGCTCGATGGTCATCGAGGTGGGAGCCGAGTGGGCTGTAGGCGGGGGCTGAGACATGTATTGGGTCTCCAAGTCGGGACTATCCTCGGGGATAACCGTCTCACTCGTAGTCCGACCTCCCCTACTGGAACTCGCACCTCCTCTAGAGTTATGAAACTGCCCATAATTCCTACGATTTCCATAATTCTAAGATTTAGAGATTTCGGGATTTATGGAATTTGGAATGTATAGGAATTTGTGATTTTGAAATTTTGGGATTTAGTTAATTGGAAATTTAGGATGATGGGAATTAAAGATATTGGGGATTGAAGAGTTTTGTAGTAAATGAATTTAATTCAATTGGGATTACGTGGTTTTGTGATTTGCAATTTTTAAATTTAAGTAATCTGGGTTTTTTTTATATTGTATATTCAGAAACCGAAGTTCATGGATTTAAGTTTTGTTTGATGTACAGGATTTAAAGTTTTAAATTTTATTATTTTTTAATTGTTAAAATTTTTTATTAACATTAATTTTCCAATTTTTTTAAACTTGTAAAAAAATTCTAAATTTGAAGGCTTTAAATGCTTTAAAGGTTTAAATTTGTTTAAAGTTTGAATTGGTAAACAATTTTTATTAAAATTAATATGACAAATTTTAAAAAATTGTTAAAAAATTTGTAAATATGAAGGATTTAAAGGTTTAATTTTTAAAAAATTGTTTAAAATTCTGAACATTAATTTGACAAATTTTATTAAAGTTAAAAAATTATAAATTTGAAGGATTTAAAAGTTTAAATTGTTAACGTTATAAACTTTAAAATTTATAAAATAGTAAATTTAAAGGATTTAAAGTTTTAAATTTTATTAATTTTAAATAGGTTTAAAATTTTATAGGTTCAAATTGTTTTAATAATGTTAAAAAAATTTTAATTTTGAAGGATTTAAAGGATATTGGGGCTTTGGGTTTTATGGAATTTATGTGTTTTATGTAATTTAAGTAATTAGGGTTTTTTTGTACAATTTTACATATTAATCATAGATTAAAATTTAAAAAATCCGTAAAAATAATCTATAAAAATCCATAAATTTCGACAAAAATCATCATGAACCCTAATATGTTAATTCCTAATTTAAATCCTAAATTTGATAATTACAAATTCACTAAAATTATCATAAGCAATATTGACAAACCCTAATTAACGAATTAACGAATCTACAAACGCTAATTCCAACGAATTCACAAACCTAAATTTTTTTTGTAAAACTTACATTGTGATTGTGAGAGAAGTGGTGAATGATTTGGGGATTGACTGAGATAGATGTTGGGGCAAATCGGCGGTTGATCGGTGATAGATCGGCGGCGAGAAGACTGGGATTTTGGAGAAAATTTTGTGATTTGCAGATCTGTCTGCGGGGAAGACGAAGACTGTGGATTTATAACAGTGCCCGACGGCAGTCTGACGGTTTTCCGACGGTTATTAAAAATTCCGACGGAAATGCCGATGGAATTCCCGCTTTGATGACGAACACGAGGTTGTTTGGCGGCAAGTCGCATTAGGTTTTCCGTCGGAATTCCGTCCTAATGTCAGACGGTATTCCGACGGAATTTAATTTGTATTACTTAGGGGGGGCATAATTCCCGTTCCGTTCCATTCCCGATCCTATATTCCCGTTCCATTTAGTTTTTTCTATGTGACTAATTTTTTTGTATGGTACAAATCATCCAAAAATGGTTTCAGCTGTTGAGATTTATTTATTTCAGAATGTTGGTTTACTTACAATTTTTTTTTCTTTTAGTAACACTTTCGTGTATTAAGTTGCAAGTGTTGGTATACTTGAAAATATATTTTATTTGATAAGACTTTAGTTTGTTCAATTGCATTTTATTTATTTAGACATTAGTTTGTACGCCGAATTAATTGTTTACTTAATAAATTTGGTAAAAAAATCTTATAATTTTGAATCCCCGAATAAATACGTCTGATTTTTCGAATTGGTGATGTTATTTTTTAAACATTATCATATATTTTATACAAATCTTATACTTCCTTTCCAAAAACCTTATAATCGACTTTAAAAGCTTAGCATATACTTTAAAATAAAAAATAAAAATCAAACACCGTCGGAATTTCGTCTTAAAGTTCAGACGGAATTCCGACAGCATATAATTTATTTATTATTTTAATTTCTCGGAACAAATAAAAATTAATTTAAAACATTAAACCGTCGGAATTCCGTCTGAACTTTAAGACGGAATTCCGACGGTCGCCAAACATCCACCACGCCAATCCAATCGAAGTCGAACAACCATGTGACTTGGTGGAAAAGTCTGATACTTATGGTGCAAGCACTTCAAACCTAAATTTAGATGTTGATGCAATCAAAAGCGAATTGTGCGACGGATTTGTAGATTCTCAAGAAAAGAAAATAAAGGGAAAGCACATCAGGAAATGGTTCTAACAAATGGTAAGTTCGGAGTGGAAACCGACATATGATTGTAAAATGAGGAGTTTATTATGTACTTGTGTCGTAACGGTTGTGTGTTAAAAATTTCAAACTCTCTAATGTACCTGTTAACGTTTATTTCATCTGTTTTAAATTTTATGTTCCAATAAATGTAATGTTTTATTGGAATTGCAATAACATTAGTTATCGTTAATTACTCATTGTCCATGACAATATATATAGTATTAAATAATATGATATATGGAACACACAATTGTGAGAGAACAACATGCATTAATAAGCAAATTTTTATTCCCAAATAATTATTCTGAATCTTCGGAGAAACCTTCACTAGGGATGGAGTCTGAATCGTCGTCAAATTCTCCACGTGTTTCCTCTTCGTCCGAATGCACTTGATCATCCCCGACATAATTAGGATCAACGACAAGGTCAATATTATCCATCTCCTCAACCGGTGACATTTGTACACTTCTCGATGGTTGTAGAGCATCATGTTCTGGAACTCCATAGATTTTTCCTCTAGGGTTTATTGCAGTTACTGTGATCCATGGATCTGTACGGTAGGCAACCCGAGGATATGGAATGTAGCAAACCTAATAATAATTAGTGGTTATTGATAATATACATGAACAAGAAACCTTAACAATGAGTAAGTAGGTAAACATATTACTGTATTGATACCTGGTCTGCTTGAGACGCAAGGATAAATGGATCGTAATACTGTAGTTTCCGGCTTGAATTAATCGAAATAACACCAAGAGGGTCAACTCGAACCCCTCGACCATTGGATGGGTCATACCAATCGTACATAAACACAATGCACCGCAAATCCAACATTCCTGGATAGTGGATTTCCAAGATTTCTTTTAAAATCCTATAGTACATCGTATCACCGGATTGCGCCGAAATACCACAGTCCGAAGTTGACCTTTTACGTCCTTCCTCACGGATCCTGAATGAATATCCCCTAGTACAAAACCCGCGATATGAAGTCGCGGTGCTGAGTAACCCATGAACAAACTCAACTAACCATGTCGGGACATCTTCACCACGTGCTATACAGTCAGACACCTACAAAATGATATAAGTAACATATGAACGTGAAAACATGGAAAAGTAAGAGTAAGTAATTATCTTAAACTTACATAACATGGCAACCACCCCGGAAATTCTTCATCTTTCAAAACAGCTAGTTCGGCATCTGTCTTATCAGAATGGTATTCACGGGCGAGAGACATGTAGATCCTGTAACATAACAGTTGTTAGTTGATGAAGGCATATATATATATATTTCCATAAATTTGCCATAAATACTTATATACCTTTCGTACTTCAAAATGTCGTCACAGTTTCTGAGGATATACGTATGCAAATGTGTGACCTCTTGTTGTGATAGTGTGAGACTTCTTCGTTTAGGCTTTGTTGAACAATAGATCCATCAACCCTGCTCAAATTTTTTACCTTTTTCTTCAGGTAGAATATATAATGCTCGAACGGATACATCCATCGGTATTGAACAGGGCCTCCTAAGGCTGCTTCTCGTGGGAGGTGAATAGTTAGATGTTCCATAACGTCAAAAAAGGACGGTGGAAATATCTTCTCAAGATTACAAAGGAGAGCCGGGATATTGTCCTCCAAGTTACGTATCCCGTGGACGGTAAGCGTTCTTGAACATAAATCTCGGAAGAATGCACCAACTCCTATGAACAAAAATTAAACAAGTTAGCTAGTACATATATAGTAATATTATGGTAGTAAGAAACTAATGGGAGTGCGAAATATACCTCCAATTGCTTGGTGGATTGGTTGTGGAAGAAGATATGCAAAAACAAATGGAAGAAGACGCTGCATCACGACATGACAATCATGACTCTTCATTCCTATAAACTTCCCTTTCGTCGAATCCACGTAATTACGTAGATTAGATGCGTAGCCGTCTGGAAATTTTATAAATTTTTTGAACCATTCAAAAAATACTTCTTTCTGGCCTGCGTCTAACCGGTACGCAGGCATCGGTAATCTATCGTTAGAAACATGAAGAGATTCCCTTGAACAAACCAATGGCAAGTCTAACCTAGACTTCCTGTTGTCTTTTGTCTTCCCTGGAACGTTTAAGATGGTGTTCATGATGTTGTCAAAGAAATTCTTTTCAACATGCATGACATCTACATTATGGCGCAGTAGATGGTCTTTCCAGTAAGGCAAATCCCAAAAATACTCTTCTTGTCCCAATTGTGATATTGTCCACAACCGTCGACGGGGTAATGGTCATTACCCCCACATTCAGGAGTTCGCTCTGCACCAAAATCTCGTAACTGTTCTAATATGCTGCGACCATCTATCTCAGGAGGTGGACCACGTAATACTTGTACATTCTTCTTGAAATATCTTCTAGACCGACGATATGGATGGGTTGACGGTAAAAAACACCTATGGCAATCAAACCATGAAGTCTTCCTTCTGTGCTGCAATTGGAATGCTGAAGTATTTTCTTGGCAATAAGGACATGCCAATCTTCCATGCGTTGTCCATCCAGACAACATACCGTATGCCGGAAAATCGCTTATGGTCCACATAAGAACCGCTCGCATGTTGAAATTCTGCTTGATTGAAATGTCAAATACCTTGACACCATGCTCCCACAACATCTGCAACTCATACATCAATGGTTGGAGGAATATATCGAGTGACCGTCTTGGATGATCAGGCCCGGGAACTAGAATTGAGAGAAACAGGAACTCTTGCCGCATGCACATAGAAGGAGGCAAATTGTAAGGTGTTACGATGACCGCCCACAATGAATATTTTCTTCCATGCTTTCCAAATGGGTTGAAATCATCGGTGGATAAGCCGAGGTATACATTCATATGCAAAATCTGGATATACGGATTGGAAGTGCTTCCACGCTTCCGCGTCTGAAGGATGCGTGATATCTCCATCTTGACTATGCTCTGCATGCCATCTCATAGCCCTAGCAGTGCAGTCTGATTCGTACAGCCTCTTCAACCTCTCCGTTAAGGGTAAATACCACATCCGTTTAAATGGAATCTTTGCCCTCCCACTTGTGTCTTGGAACCGTGGTTTGTGGCAAAATTTACATTTATTTCGGTTCTCGTCTTCTCTCCAGTATATCATACAGTTGTCGATGAACACATCTATAACCTCGTAGGGCAAACCAAGACCGGCAACAAGTTTTTGGATCTCGTAGTATGATCTGGGGGACAGATTATCTTCTGGCAAAATATCTTTCACGAACTCGGCGAATGCATCAACACATTCTTCGGACAAATTGTAATCAGTCTTCAGGTTCATCATCTTACTAGCAGCAGATAGCGGTGAATGACCATCCCTACAACCGCTGTATAGCGGTTGCTTTGATGCGTCTAACATTTCAAAAAACCTTCGGGATTCTAAATTAGGTTCTTCAACCCTATCACCCTCATGATACCCACCCGACTGCAAATTCTCTCTAAACGCATCGTTAACCATCGCAACCGTACTTACCCCAACATCTACTTCCGGTGTACGTTCTCCTACGCTATCCGGAAAATAAGGTGCATTACTACTACTACTACTACCATATTCATAATTGGTTTCTCCATGTAAAAACCAAACCTTATATCCCGGCCTAAATCCATATATATATAAGTGATTCCAAACTTTACTAACCAAACCACTAATTCTATTACAACAATTAGAACAAGGACATTTGATATCCTGACCTTTGTTGGCCGCCTCTTGATTTCTAGGTAACTGCATGAACTCGCAAATACCTTGAGCGTATTCAGTCGTTAATAAGTTCGACCCCTCTTCCAACATTGGCGCGTCCATCCATGACCGAAAATATGAAGAACTCATCTCTCAAATTTTTTTAGTTTGGTTTTCAGATGTTGGTATAATGAACGTCGGAAGAAATATACAAACTTATGTAGAGGGGATTTCTGTCAGAAATCCATCGGAAATCCGTCAATACATCCGACATAACACCCCACCAATCACATCGGCCACCGCAGACGATATATCAACCATTCAAACTCTGCCGACATCGATAACAGTCCGAATTCCGTTGGAATGCCGTCGGAATATACCGACAACTAGTGTCCGTCGGAAAACCGTCGGTTCTTTCCGACGGATTTCAGATGGAATGCCGACTGGAATGGCATTCCGTCGGAAACCCGTCGGTTATTTCAGTCGGCATTCCGTCTGAAACCCGTCTGAAACCCGTCTGAAACCCGTCGGAAATTACAGTGTTTTCTTGTAGTGTATTGCTCAAGAGAGTTGCAAATCCCTTTTTAGGTGAATTGAGTTAAATATTTAAACTAAATGATCTTCGCAAAATCAACCCTAGAAATGCATGGAAAGTATTATAACTAGGAAGATATACACAATATTCCCATATATTCTCCACTTATTCTCCAAGTATTATGAAGTCGGTAATTGGACGTAGACTCGGCCTCTAAGCTTCGTGATGGGCCTCCTCGGTTGATCTAGGCCCATCTTCTTACCTCTAAATGAGTATTCGAGTCGCTTTAATCTTAAGTCGGGTATGGGTAGAGGGTGCCAAACCCGGTATACCGAGGTAGTGTCAATTACTGTGAATTTGATCACTCGTGTAACATTCGATACGCGAACTGGGAGCTTAATATTCCCAACCGTGGTAGTTGTCTGGTTGGCGAATCCGATCATGGGCTGAGGATCCTGTCGTAGCCTATTTCCTTCGATCTCCATTTCGCAGAGAGTACTTTGGAAATGAGGTTTACCGAGCTCCCTGTGTCAACCAATGTCTGGTTGACTTTACAATCGTCCACTATGATCTTGATAACTTGGGGGGTCATTGTGTAGGCGACTTATGTTCACCGTGTCCCTCTCGCCGAACGTGGTGGTTAAGTGCTCTTCCGCCAGTTGCATTCGTTTATTCTCCCGTCGGATGGCTCTGATGTCATCTTTATCCTTATTCATTCCTCCTATGATCATAAACGTCATCATGATTTCCAACGGTTGTTTAATCGATCGTTTTCTGATCATATTTTGCATCCAACAAATCTAGGCCCCACGCTAGACGCCAATTGAAGGTACCGGCTTCGTGAAAATGAACTCAATCTCTATCAAACAAATGGGGGTTAGATTCTTAGGTCAAAACAATGTAAAAACTTTAGAAAAGATCAGGAATGTTTCCAATGAATGTATATTGCTCAAAAGAGTTGCATATCCCTCTTTAGGTGAAATGAGTTACATATTTATATTAAATGATCTTCGCACAATCAACCCTAAAAATGCATAGAAAGTATCATAATTAGGAAGATTTACACAATATTCTCATCTATTCTCAACTTATTCTCCAAGTATTCCGAGGTCGATAATTAGACGTAGACTCGGCTTCTAAGCTTCGTGATGGGCATCCTCGGTTGATCTAAGCCCATCTTCTTACCTCAAAATGAGTATTTGGGTCGGTTTTATCTTAAATCAGGTCTAGGTAGAGGGTTCCCAACCCGGTACCACCACTACATGTCTCAGACTTGTAGTTGAGATCATGGACGAGTTACTACAAAATGAGATTGTTCAATTGTCAGATCCAAACCCTCGTGATCATGTGATAGGGTTCCTTTATAGAAAGATTATGTAAAGTGAGAGACAACGTTACAGTAGATTTATTTTGACTAAGTCATTTTGTGACCGCGAAATTTTGTTATTATACAGGTCTTAATCATTGTGATAGACTTGTATAATTTGTAGTCGTAGACATATTGAGAAGTGCATGAATGGTATATATAAATTATTTAAATAGGTGTATAATTTTGAAGGACAATGTTGGCACCATGACTTCGGTCTTTTGAAAATATGGTAGACTTGTTCGATCAACTTTAGTAATGTAATGAATTGACTGATTTTGTGTACTCTAAAACTTACTCCATACTACTCTTCCACAGCCAGGCTTGGGAAGAATAGCAGAGCAAAGGGCTACTTACATCAACGGCAGTTCGTCCGGGCTGTCTGACTGCAGGCTATCTGCTTCCAAATATCTAAAATAAACAATTAACATCAAATTATCTTCATAAATGAAATATATACATTCCAACATCTTTGTTGATATTATTGTTTGTCTAATGATTAATTACAAATTTTTAGTCGTCTAACCTATATAATTATTTACTATAACCACCACATTAATGTAATATCTTGTTTTTCTAAGGTAAAAATTATTGCATATTTTATTATGTTGATTTTTAAAAAACCACAGCAAACTACGACTCAAGGTTCTAATAAAAAAAAATGTAAAGATACATCCAACATCTTTGTTGAGATGATGCATGTGTCTTGGTAGAATTAATCAGTTTTTTCCAAAATGTGTTTTATGCAAGAAAAAGACGAACAAACATATTTTAGGAAATCGTAGTGAATATTGATAAAGACATATAAGTTATGGATTTGTGTCAAAAGAGATGTCATCTATATACTGTAACTTTATGAACGACATATTTCTTTTTCATATAACATTGTATATATCCAACGATTTGCTACAAATATTTAGTCATCTAACCTAGATAGTAATTATTTAGTTTTACTAGAAACATCAAATTCATGTAATAATAAATCACAATTAATCAATTATTACATATTGTACCATGTTAATTCTTAAACTCACGCAACGCGTCAGCAATCTTTAGTATACATATATATATATATATGTATACGATACTTGAGTATTGTATAACTATAATGTTGTATATTTTCTTCTTAAAGTTGAAATATGGTTGGAACTAATCTCTAAATTTTCATTATATCAAAATTGTATATTATTGTAAATTTAATCTTTATGAAGTTGAAGAGTTCTCTACGTGTTAATTGTTTTCTTATGATTAAATACTTCCAAAATTATTATTATTATCTTGTTCTCAACTTCATCAACAAAAGTTGTAGCCTAAATTTTTCTCTTTTGCATATGAGTAGCCAAGTAGGCTATCAACATCCATCTTATAATGATGATCCTGAAAAATAAATTTTATGAACTTTCACGTATTATTTTTATTTTTCTAGTTTAAAAAATCATGGATTAAAAGATCTCTATAAATTAATAAATATTTATTCATCAGTTAATTCATATTTCTCTAAATTAATAAATTTATAGAGTCTAAACATTATTAGTTTATATAGATTTTACTTTATTTGCCAAATTAATTTTTGATTATCGGTTTATTTCTAAATAGAAAAATAGAAGTGATGCTGAAATTAAAGCTATTTTTGGAATTTCGTCTACATAACATAACACACAGTTTATTTCTAATCATCTACTCTTTGAATGTCCACCAATTTTACATGTTTGGGCGCTTTCGGACTTTCCGTCTTCTCCGGGTCTCTTCCCGAGTATCTTTTTATTCTGAAATATGGACTTTCTATTTTGGAGAACAAACGAGATCTGTTTATTTGAGTCTCAAAGGGTTTCGTTCCCCTGGATCCTCTGGTATATCTGGAAGGCCAGAAATGATAAGGTTTTCAACGGGAAACAATATCCCCACAATATACTCTTCAGACGGCGACCTTCGAAGCGGAGAGTTGGAGCATGGCAAACCATAAGAATAGGACGAAGAAGCAGAGGATATACGACAACATAATATCTCACATTACCCCCCACCTAATGATCCCCAACTCTTGATATGTCAGATCGATGCATCTTGGGTTAATCATGAGCCGGTCAGTGGACTTGGGTGGTGCCTAAGAGACTACACAAGCCTTATCACTTACGGTATGAGAGGATGTAGACGAAGCATCTCGGCACTTCATGCTGAGTTCGATGTTCTATTTTAGGCGATGGAGTGCATGAACGGGAGAAGGCTATCAATAGTGAGGATTGAGACGGATAGTGCAAATCTGATTTTCATGACTATGCATCCACTAGATTAGCCATCTTTCAGTACGGAGCTTGACTCGTTCAAGATGTTAAAACAACACTTTGTATCTTTTAGCTTGATTCATATTCCACGTAGTGATAATGTATGTGCCGCCTCCCTTGCAAATGGAGCTCGAGCACAAAATTATATATTTTTCAATGTAAATCAGATATTTTCGTTTGAGATTGTCCGTGAGGAAAACAATCCAAATGCTAACATTTAATTTAATATATGATGATCGTTGACAAAAAAAAAAATTATATATATATATATATATATAAACATAACGGACAATAAAACATACGTCCAGCTGTTTTCTTTTATCTCCAATTCTTTCATACTACTCATTTTCCGAATTTATTCCTCTCTTTTTACTCGTTTTAGAATAACCTTTTCCCGCTTTTCATTTATTTTTTCTTTGATTACACTAAGATTCCACCTAAAATATATTATATCTGCAAAAATAGCTTGTCGTAGATCATCAACCAATCATTGTTGATAGAAATCTATGTGTAGAGAGTTTTTTAATATACAATGACTGGTTGATAAAATATACAATATAAGTTTTAAATTTTTCCTTATTTACTCAAGTATAATAGATAGAAAATGTCTACGACCAAAAAACAAAAATGGTGTAGACTCTGTGATGAGTTAGTAGTTAGCATTTGGAATTAGTTTCGTTGTGTCCATAGTTTAATCTACTGTACAATGTTCTTCTTTTAACATATGTAGCAAAGATACCTAATTCTTCAATTTATATGAAAATTACTATTAATAAATTAAATACTATCTAAACTTAATACTATCTGAACGTGAATCATAATCTTGTAAAATTTTAAACTTGAATCAAAAGTTTGTAAATTATCAGTTTAGCTATATATTATCAGTTTATTACGGAATGCGTTAAATTTATATACAAATATAGAGCTGAAAACCGTTGTTTCAAAAAAAAAAAAAGAAAAAAAAAAACTAAATAGAGCAGGTACATTGAACTCCAATTTTTGCAAAAGGTGTTTACATGACGGTAAAACTTATTATGGGCTTTGGAAATTAAATATTTAAATTCCGACAAAATCAAATGGCCATAAGAGTGATCGGGGAGCATTTTTGATCTTTGGCTTGTGCTTGTCTCTTCTATTCTTCCCTTAGGGGTGCGTTTTAGAACTAGTGGAGAGTTATTGTATTTGTTTATGAGTATTATATATTCGATTGCTATATTGTCCGATTATTATATATATAATTAGCATCTTTATCACAATAAACTTCTACCTTACAAATTTAAATTTCAGATAGAACAGTGGTGCCAAAACTTACTATTACAAACATAATTGTTTGTATATAGGTGTAATACGCCTTTATCTTTGATAATGCATCTCTGTAACGATTTTGAAATTACTACCAGGTTGTAAGCACTTCAAAATAATTGAATTCTAAAATAATTAATTTCTACGAACCATTATAACAATAATAATAGTTGTGTATCATACCACAAATGGTCTCTATTCATTATTTCATTTCACCTTATTATCGCGAATAGTTTAATAAATCTTTTCGTCAATCTCTTGACCCAGCAGCCAGCATCCTCAAATATTCATATATCTGTTTGTTTTTTCATTTTAGTACATGATATTACCATAGGTGTAAAATTTTCAAGCTAACTGCCATATATATGGATTCGTGAAGCGTTTTCATATCAAGAAAATTAGTGGAACAAATAATATCTAATTACATTCGTCTTCGAGGATAAATATCATTTCGGATAAATTTCTTTCGCCCGATGGTCTAAATCATATATGTCGACGTAAATTTTCTGATTTATCAGTTTAACCAGTAATTATATCCGTTGTATATACACATATCTATATATTGTGTGACTATTTGATACAAATATCAAATTATTTATAATTTCGTGATGATATAAAAGATATATATATTCTGATATGTTTTCATACTTGCACAATATGAACACGAAAAAGGTTATAAACTGGAAAGTGAGTGGCTAGGCAAGAAGGTCGTACCTGGCATGAACTTTTTAGCTTTTCATTTTTTTGCAGAATTATTTATTTTCTATATTTAAATACTTTATTTCCTGAATGGGGAATGTTAAGGTTATAGTGTTGGACTTTGCCTTTATTTACCCCAAATTCAGCTTTCTGATGATGATTTGTGTTTTTTCTTCCACGGGAAGCAATCAAACTAAACTTGGACCTCTCTCGATTAAGATGTTTAAAAAAAGAGGGATTTTTTTTCTTTAGGGTTTTGTTTTTATTCAAAAGACCTTAAACTGCGTATCACTCCGTAATTATAAACATGAATATAAATAGTGAAACTTTTTTTATTAGTACGACTTCATTTCCATATTCATTCATACAAGGGTCAAGGGTGAAGATAGAGTTGTGATACCTTTTACACTAATACGATATATAATTAGCCTCGCTTAGATGTAAATTACCACAGACAACAAAAATATCAACAACCAACTTTTGTTATATTTTAAATTTTGGTAGATGAATCAGATTTTTCATTGTATAAGTGAACATATTCTTCTCGCCAATACTGTTCAGAAAATAAAAAAATTAAGAAAAACATAAAATTAACTCGTCTAAAAGTAAGAGTTTCACATTTTCCAAAGGCAAATTAATATTTTATTTGTTTTATAACAAGTGTTCATAAAAAATTGTGTTCTGTATTTCTTTACATAAAATGTTGTTACGTATTTTAATGCAATATTTTAACTAAGTTACAAGTTTATCTATATAAATTCAATTTATTAATTAGAGAGATAATATATAGTATAAAATCTTATTTGCTTAAACGATACTAGATTAATACCCGTGTACACGAGTTAAATTGTAACCGTTAATATAATTTTAAAATTGTTTGATTATTTGTAAATGAATGTAAATATTGCTATAAGATTGTTGATATTATTAGGAAAAAAAATTATCATATAGAAAGAATTATGGGTATATACTTTTGATTAGCTTTAGAATTGTCTAGTATTTTGTTTGCTATACAATACGTACTATTCGAATATGTATATACGAAATTTAAAATCTTATTGTGTATATTCGAATTTGCAATTCTTTTATATATTGGAATGTGTTCCACTTATGGAAAGAAAAACCGCATAAAGCGAATCATATCATTATTCATCCATACGAACCCGAACCAAAACATATAATAATCCGAATGGATACAAAAAAATTCTATACTAATTACGTAAACGAACTGTATAAAATTTTGAACCGAAGTAACCAAAAATTACTAAAACTTATTACTTTGCCTGGGTGGGGGTGGTCATATGTTTGTTCTGGATTGGGGTGGTCACTGAGTGGATCACTTGTGCCTGGCTAAGTTCGTTTATAATAACAATTTTCAGGCGAGTATTGGGATGACTCTTACTAAGGCGTTGTATGGGAGGCCGTGTAGGACACCATTATGTTGGACCCAAGTGGGGGAGTGGAGTATTTTTGGTGCGAATTTTGTTCAGGAAACGACAGAGAAGATCCGTGTTTTGAAACTGAAAATTGAAAAAGGCTCAGGATCGGCAAAGAAGTTATGCTGATAAGAGGAGAAAGGAGTTGGATTTTGAGGTTGGAGATCGTGTGTATCTCAAGATGGCTATGTTGAGGGGTCCTAACAGATCTGTTTCGGAGAACAAGCTGAGTTCAAAGTTTATGGGTCCGTTTTCGGTGGTGGAGCGAGTTGGACCAGTAGCGTATCGATTAGAGTTACATCCGATTATGAAGGCATTTAATTAGGTGTTTCATGTGTCGATGTTGATGAAGTGCATGCATACTTCGAAGGAGTTAGTGGCTAAGATTCTGGAAGATCTTCAGCCTGATTTGATGGTGGCAGCGAAACCTTTGAGGTTTCTCGAGAGGAGAGTTAAGGTGTTGCGTCGGAAAAAGATTCTGTTGTTGAGAGTTTTTTGGGATTGTACCGGTATGGAGGAGGAGACATGGGAGCATGGGGCAAAGATAAAGCTGAGGTTCAGTAAGTGGTTCGACAAGCAGGTGGCGGCTTGAGCTTGTTTTACCTTTGTGGTTCCGCTTTTAGAGTTAGCTTAGTACTATTGTTGCGTTTGATTCATGTATTTTTTTGTTTGGGTTGTAACAATTATACATTTTTTAGATTAATAAAAAGGAGTTTCTTATTTTTTGATGTTTTATAAGATGAGGAGTTCTTATATGTGGTGTTCTTGAGTTGATCAGAGTTTGGGTCATGTGTGTTATGATATTCTGGGTCGGGAATATTGTGTTTTAGACCAAAGGAGGTAGTTCTAGTCGTTAGATGCTTAGAGACGTTTAGGAATTGTATACTCTAGGGGCCATTGTGTCCCTGAATAACTCAATTATTTTGGAGATGACGAGTTCTCTAGAGGAGATGACGAGTTCTCATGTATACTTATTTGGGATGTGGATTTCCCACGATGAGTGTCGAGGGATGACGAGTTCTCTTGAGGGGATGGTGAGTTCCCCAGATACCGATAGCTCAAAGGATTTGTTCATGAGAATGTGAATGGTATGATACACGATAGCTCAAAGGATGTGTTCCTGCGAGTGTGAGGGGTGTAAAACGAGTTAAGAGTAATTAATGTCTGAAAACGTAAGTAAGTATGAGACTGGATGTGAGCCTCGGAGATCGAGTGAGATGATATCAGGTGATACTGCGAGATTGAGTCAGGTGTATGGTCTTTGGTAGACAGGTTGTCGGGATTCGAGGTCAAATCCAGGGTAGTGAGGGAGAATTGTAACATCCATAAACAAAATTTGGGGAATTTGGTAAGGGTGTCGATCGACATTGATGTGAGTGTTGATCGACCCCAATATTTTTGGTTCATTTTCATTTCGATTGTAATTGCTCAGTTTGAGTCGGTTTTGGGTGCGAAACCCTAGGTCATGGTTTATAAACCCCTAGCAGCAAATGTTCATGGTTTTTCAGAAGTTTAAAAGAAAAAAATGTGAGATTAAGAGAAGAAATCATGAGTTCTTGTTTTCTTAGTGTTTGAGGGTCATAAGTGAGTGAGTTTTACGGTTCTAGAGTGTTTGATTGATTGTTATGGCATGATTGTGGTGTTTGAGGTCGGATCAGTGGGTTTTTGCCTCTATTCTTCGTGTTCTTCGCTGTCTCGATCCAAATCCGTTCTTAGGCTAAGGTGAGTGCGCAACCGTAGGCTCATTCAAGCCAATATCGAGTTTAAATGATCGAATTATGTGTTTTCTGTGATGAAATTTGTGTGATAGATTGTGTTCGCGTGTTTGTGGTTGTTGTTGTGTTCTGTGGTTTGAGTTTTGACGCACGTATTGGCGGAGCCTTTGCGAGAGTAGGTCATGAGAGGAGAAACTTTTTCTGCGGCTTCTGCACCCAGAGTGTCGATCGACACCTAGTGGTACTGTCGATCGACACCATTGTTATTTACGTGTCGATCAACACCTAGTGGTAGTGTCGATCGACACCAAGGCAATTTATGTGTTGAATATTATAATTGTATTGTTTTGAATGCTATTTGGTTTGAATATATTTAGCTTGTAAACGGGAGGACCGCCTCTGATGTGGTGTAAATTTTACCACTTAACTAATTTTCTGGAAGTGCACAGCAATCACAATTAGTATAGATAAGGGATCAAATCCACGAGGACTTGTTAACCACACTACAAATTGTAATAATAAAAATAAAAGCTAGAACAAAATATGTTTGTCTTTTGGATTATTGTGAATTAACACGGATGCAAGTATTAAATAGAAACTGAAAATCAGTAAGAGAAAAGCGTTAGGACTTAGGAAATTGCAGAAAATAATGCAACAATAATGATTGATTTAATCTAGGGACCTTAGGATATACCGCACCATCCAAAACTCATAACACGAATTTATAGTCTTTCAACTTCCGTGGCTCCAATCACTCTATTTAATCACCCTAATAGACTCAACTTTAGATGGTTATTACAAGGTGAAAATATGCAAGAAAAGTTCAAGTTATGATATTGTTCACCGAACTCCTTAAGTAAACTTTCGATTGTTGACGCTTGGCTCATCAAATACTAATTCAGACAATATAAAAGCTTTTGGAATCTATATTAACCTTGGATCAAATTGTAAATGCGCGGTAAAGCAATTATGCATAGAGTACAAGTAAAGATGAAGATTCTATATTATCCCTAAACAATCATCAACCAATTATTGAATTATGAAGCTCATTGAAAATCTAAAACCTAACAAGTAGATTACTCGGACATGGTGCACAAAAAATAGCAAGTGATGGATGAAAACATGATGATAGACTTTATTAAAATAGTAGGGATAAGAAGATTCTTCTCTATAGCGATGTACAAAGAGAGATCATCCACAAAAGCTCCTAAAACAAGATTTATGACCAATTCCTCCAAAGAAGGCGTGGTTGCTGTTCTCTATGAGTAAAAAATATTTATTATTTTTGGCACACCCTAAAAAAGAGGCTAAAAACAAGTATTTATAGTGCTAGGGTCTTCTAGGGTTTAACTTTGGACAAAAACGTCTTTTCGGTCGAAATTACCAAATCTTCATCACTCCAACCGATCTCCTCTCCAAGGCTCGTTCTGGGCTTTTAAAAAGCCTTCCAATTGGGCTAAGAATGTCATTAACATCGGTCTTAAAGTCCATCAACGTTTGACTTCATTCTGCACCTTTTTTATCTTCGAGGCAGTTTGACATGTTTTCAGTAAATCGAGTGTATTTTCCTGCTTACAGCTCCAAATAAGACCATTCTAACCCCATTAGAAACCTGACTCAAAGATCTTGAAATGAGCTAAGTTTCATTAAATTCCAAGTTGGTTTGATCTTCCGTCTGTAGCAAAACTTCAGACTTTTTGCTTTTGTCCAACTTGTTAAATTGTGATATCTTGATAAATCTTTGGCTTCGACTAAGTCTTTGGCTCTTGAAACTTTTTGTAGCTGAGAATACACCCCTTTAAGCTCTTTTTGCTCCTTTTTGATAATTTTTCCGGGTAAGATTCTAAAACTACAAATACAAGGAAAAACTACCTCTTTGGTGTAAAACCTTATTAAAATACTTAGAAAATGCTTATAAATTGATAGTAAAATAGGTAAAATATAAGGTATATCAGCCACACTAAGTATTTATTAAACTAGAATATGTAGACAATAAATATTTTCAAAACTTTGTTCTTGAACCGTCTTTTGAGAGGTCAACAAACATACATCAACAAATTTATTTAAAAGAAATTAATCATATGTGTAACTAAAATAGATTGAGTAGAATAATAATATAGGATGTTTACTGAAGCAAAATAAGATAGGTTCAATAATAACTAAAAAACCAACACCAAAAACCAACAAACTAAAGCAAAATCAACACCAAAAATCCTAGCGTATATATTTTTCCTTAAACTAAAGTTTGGAGAAAAACTAACGCAAAACCAACATAAATCCTTTAAGGAATATTTAAAGTGAAGATTTAAGGAATACTCACTTGCAGATTTTTAAAGTGTCTCTAATATATTTTTGGTGTTGATTTGTTTCCTTTTAAATGTTGGTGTTGGTTTTTTAGGGCTAATTCCCTTTGATAGGTTTACGGAATATATTGAATTAGTCATTAAAACACTCTTAGCATAACACATAGGATTTTTTAAGTTAGAATGTCTCTTAGGATGACATCTCCTCAATGTCTCAATGACTGACACCTAGGATTTTGAGGTTTTAGTGTCTCCTCAATTAATATATATAGGATACTTACGCAACTCATTTTTCCATGTGTTGCAGGTAAAAGAAAAGTGTGATCGCAGAATCATGGCGCACGAAGAGGATGATTAGGATGTTTCTATGAGTTTGCTTTTTAGTAGAACATGGTGTTTAGGTTGCTAGAAATGCTAACTTATGCCATTAGAATTGATTTTTGTAAGTTATTACATTATTGGTTTTATTGAATTCTGGATTATTATTGTTGGTTAGAATTGAATATTGGAGTTATTTGAGATAGATAGTGCAGTATGGATAGTGGAGTATTTATAGATTTTTAACTGCCCAGGTTCGAATACCGGGTACATGTGGGAGCTGGATTCTCACAATTGAAATTGTAAGGTTCTTGGAAGAGAAGAAAGCCTCTGGGATTAGAAAACAGAAAAGACAAAGTAAAGTTTCGAATTAGGGTTTCTATTGATAGATGGAAAGCTGTAACCAGAGTTTCTGTGTGATTTTTTGTGATCCCCTCATTATGAGGATTTACAAGAGTATTTATACTGTCATAAGTCGGTTGGGCGAGGCCCAATACAAAACAAGAAACAATCCTAAGTTTTTTTAGGTTTTCCTTTTAAGTCACAACCACCAGGTCGGCTGGGCCTAAAAATAGGCCTTTAATCTTGTGGGCCCTGATCATTGGGTTGACTTGTATTGGACCTTTGGTCCAACCTCCGACTCGAAGTGTGTCTTTTGAGATAGCTGGTTCAACGCATACTTAGTCATTTTAGGCTTATCGATTCTTCTAGGGGAGATATGACCCCTACAATTAGCAACTCCTGACCAGACCAGGATTTGGGTCTTTGGGTCTGGATATGTACTTTACACTCAAGTACTTACCTCTGGCAATACGGTATCTAGACAAGGCACTTTTCTGACCATTCAGTCTACTATGCTCCATTCTGACTCCTTGTATTATTAGCAGCGTCTGCTCCTCCGAATTAGGCGTTAGGATACTCCCAGAGTCAACTTGCTTATGCTTAATCTCCATATGTGATATGGGTACCTATTTTTACCCTATCACATGTAGAGTAAATAGGGTTTTCACCCTCTCACCATGAGTTACATGAGAGTAGATGATAAAGTCATTTGGACTTTACCTCAAGATATTTTGTTTACCTTGCTCGGTCTCTTGATAAGAGAGCATAGACGAATCGACATGGCTTCTGGATAACGACATTCCAATACTCTTTTCTCCTTGCCTCTGGATCCCCCGAGTCATAAAAAGGACTTAAGATTACATATATTATTTAAACTGGGCTTATGCCCCCAAGAAAATTATTTTATCCCAAAAAATTTATTTTATCCCAACAGTCTCCATATCGGAGAAATAGTTTTATAAATACGTGGTATGATAAAAATAATAGTTAATAAACCTTCAAGTAGCACGGAAGAAAAAACTTTTGACGATTCTTTTTAACCCTATTGCTATAATATCATTTAAGAAATAGCATGAAATAAATATGAACAAAAACAATTTAAGTTATATTGGGTATGGTGTAGTGTTAACCAATTAAAATATCAAGTCGGCTGAAAGTACTTTCGCTGTTTCTCCCTTCTTTTCAAGAACTTTCTGACGATTCTAAATCTTCGAATTGTTCGATCTAGATTTCTCTAAAATTCATCAAATTTCAAGTTAATCCATCTCATATTGGTGCTAATTTCTAGTTTCTACTTTGTTGCTGCAAGTATGAGTTCCCAAAAGGAGATTTGGGAGGCATTACAAGGCTTGAGAATTGGTGCTAATCAGGAAACATGGAATGTCCATGAAGATGTTCGTAATAAATTTGATCAGGAGCATAAGCTCTGTCTTGTTTTTAAAGGCTTTAACCCGATGCATCAGAATCCAACTTGAATTCGTCAGTCTATGCCGGTAACTTGGGGTCTCATCGGGAAATTTGAAGGGTATGTTAATGATGATGGGATGCTTAATTTTTACTTTCATAAAGAACATCAGATGTTAACAGTCTTAGATCGGGCTCCATATACATATAGTGGTTGGATGGTAATGGTGGATATATGGAGTCACATATCTTATACATCTTTTCTTAAGTATATTCCTCTTAAATTTCGTATAGATAACCTTCCTCCAGAATACAGAAGAGAGGATTATGCTAAAAGTATAGGGTCAATGTTTGGTCAGGTCACTAATGTCCAGATCACACAAGCAAACCCTAACAGAGACCGTCCAGCTTATGTTTGGGTTGAAGACTTTTTTGATGTGAACCATGAAATCTCTCTAGTTCGAAAGGTGCAAATTAATAATCATGGGGATGTTGTGGGATTAGAGTTTAAGTTCAAGTTTCTCCAAAAATTATGTGCTACTTATGGAAGTTTATGCCACTCTTATGATGTATGTCCAAAAGCGAATTATGTAGTAATTAGTAGTAATCCATATCCTACAATACAGGAAAGGCAAGTAGTTAGAGAAGGTATTAATACTTGTTAGGTTATTGGAGAAAGTTCTAATACTGCTATGACTCTGCCACCTACTTTAGCTCCTCTATCAGCCTATTTTGTTGAGGATATGTCAGAAGATGACGAGCACCAGAAATTCAACGGATGGACTCAGGTGATGTGACTATGGTACATGTGGAACATGGTACAAAGAGAAAAGTCTCTGAAATTGAGTTGAAAAGTAACCAATATCAACTAAAGAAGCAGTCTTCAAGAGTTGAGAAGATGGATCGTGCTGAATCTAGTAAGGTGAATGATCAACAGAATGATACTAATACAAAAGAAGATATGTCAAGCACTAAAGCTACCTCAAAGGGCTTGGTGGTTTCCTTAAAACCACCACAGGCGCAATGAAGATATTACATTAGAATTGCCAGGGATTGGGAGCTCTTTGATAATTCCAACACTAATGGATATGAGGAGGGCTATTAAATTTGATATCATGCTCTTGGTTTAAACAAAGAATGGTGTAGATATTGTTAATAGTGTATGTAAAGATCTAGATTATGTTAACTCGGCTATAGTTAACCCAGTCGATACTAAAGGGGGCATGGCACTTTTTTGGGATGCTTAGTGTACAAATTCACTTTTTGGATGACCCTTCTCTGTAATATACGGATATGGTTGTAATTAACGGTGTAAATATTTTTTGTTTGACATATATCTATGGAAATCCTGTTTTAAAGTATAGACAAGAGTTGTGGAGTAGAATTATGTATGTACATCCTCCAGGAATTTTCCAGAATAGAGCTAGGCTAGTGGTGGGAGACTTCATTAAAATAAAGGATAATTCAGAGAAGATAGGAGGTCATCTCAGGTCAGAAACAACCTTTACTCTTTTTAGAACAATGATGATTGTATATGGGTTAAATGATCTCAAAATGATAGGAAGTCAATTTACCTCGACTGGTAATAGAAAGTCTTATACCATTAAGTACATAATTGATAGAGTTTTAGTTGCATGCATATGTTCAGTAATTCCCATGGAATGCTTCCTCTGATCATCGACCTCTCTTAGTGTGCACAGAAAATCTATCTAAGAAGAGCTTCAAAATGTTTAGATATGACAATAGGTAGAGAAATAATGAGGAGGTAAAGAAATTAGTGTCTCAGGTTTGGAATAAGGAATTGTTAGCTACATCTCCTTATAACATCAGCAAGGTAACTGATAAATTCCGAAATGCCTTAGCTCGTTGGAACAGTAAGCAGAAGCACAATTTTTAAAAGAATATTCAGGAACTCAAGGACAAAATTCATATTGCTCATGAGGCACCAATGCTAGATTATGCTTATATTAATGTTTTGAAAGCTCAATCGCATAAATAATACCAGCTAAAGGAGGAATATTGGAGAACACAAAGCAGAGTCTTATGGTTGCAGCTTGGAGACAAAAACACAAATTAGTTTCATCCTAAAACCAAGCAACGCATGAGATAAAACCTAAGCATATACAACATGAGATAGAGCAGTATTTCACTAACCTCTATCAATCAAATGGCTCTGTGATTTCCCAGGAGCTTCTGCAGAGTATTTCAAATATTATTACACCATAAATGAATGATGTTTTGACAAGTTTACCCACAGAAGAGGAGATTATGAGAGTAGTATTCTCAATTAAGTGAGACAAATCTCCAGGTCCTGATGGAATGAATGCAAAGTTCTACAAGCAGCATTGGAATGTTATTAAAGAAGGTGTGTGCTCTTATGTTAACTTTGATTAGATCCTAAGCTCTGTCACACACACATATGCTTGATTCCAAAAATAGAGAACCCTGTACAGGTTAAAGATTACCGGCCTATCAGTCTTACCAATGTGATCTGTAAAATCATTCCTAAGATACTTGTTGATAGGCTCAAACGTTGCTTGCATCACATTGTATCAGATAACCAATATGCTTTTATTCCTGGCAGGCTGATTACTGTCAATGTTCTTATTTCTCATAAGCTTCTTCATTCTATGCATACCAAGAGGTTGAAAGAGAATTACATGGCATTCAAGTTAGATATTTCCAAATCTTTTGATAAAGATGAATGGGTACTCTTGGACAAGGTAATGCTTAAAATGGGTTTTAATGACAAATGGAGGAGTTGGATTATGAATTGTTTATCTTCAACCACTTACTCAAGGCTTATCAATGGAAGCTCTTCTTATACAATCACACCCCACAGGGGACTTAAACAAGGAGATCCCATCTCACAATATGTATGTTTGATCTGTATGGAAGGACTCTCTCAATTGATTAAAGGAAATATCTCTCAGCAAGCACTTCATGGATACAAGGCATCTAGGGGAGGTCCAAGTGTCTCTCATTTGTTGTTTGCTGACGATGATTCACTGTTATTCTGTAAGGCAAATAAGCAAGAATATTCTAACCTCCTTAATGTTTTGAAAGAATATTAGAAAGCTTCAGGGCAAGAGGTGAAGTACACAAATCTGCAGTTACATTCAGTAGAGGTACACCCTCATCTGTTCAAAATATGATCATTAACATGACAAGCATTAAACAAATTGGGAGTTTTGGGAAGTATATGGGTTCGGTGGAACATATTGAGAGGAAGAGGAAAGATGTTTTTCATTATCTTTGCCAGAGAGCCAAGAAAAAGATGAATGCTTGGTCTAATCAATTTCTCTCCCAAGCTGGTAAGGAAATTCTTCTTAAGTCGGTTATAACTGCCTTACCTACATATACTATGTCTTGTTTCATGCTTCCAAAGGGATTATTAAATTATCTTACTGCATCAATGAGACGTTTATGGTGGTCTTCTATTAATGATAATCATCGAATTCCTTAGATAGCTTGGTCTAAGTTTACTGCTCCAAAGTTTGAGGGTAGAATATACATCAGAGATTTAGAAGCTTTTAACATAGCTTTACTAGCTAAACAGGAATGGATACTCATGAATAATCCTTCATCCTTATTTACTCATATTTTCAAGGTCAAATACTATAGGAAAACAAGTTTTCTTTCAGCAAGGTGTTATACCACCTCTAGTTATGCTTGGAGAAGTATCATCAAGGCTCAAGAACTCCTTAAGAGAGGCACTAAGTGGGTGGTGGGAAACAGTCAACAAATAAAGGTATATGAGGATAATTGGCTACCTACTTCACCTTCTAGACCTCCTATAGGTTCAAGATCACTCACTAAGCCTACCATTATGGTAAAAGAACTTTTCATTCGAGGGAGTAATGAATAGAATACCTACAAGTTGGCAAACTTAATCCACCCTTTGGATGTGGATCTCATAAAGCAAATAAAGCCTAGTGTCACAGGTGGTATGGACATCCTTACTTGGATATATACCAAGAATGGATTGTACTCAGTCAAAACAGGTATGAAGTCTTCAAAGAGCTTATGAGTATATCAGAATTTAGAGAGGTCTGAAGTTAAAGAAGTGGCTACACAGATTTGGAGTTTCCACATTCCACCAAAAATTAAAATGTTTTGGTGGCGAGTGACTCATAATTGTTTATCAGTTGCAGCTAATTTAATTAAACACAATATTAGGGTGGATAGCATATTTCAACTATGTGGAGAACAAGAAGATACAGCAAACCATATGTTGTTTCAATGTAGGATTGCGAGAGAAATTTGAGAATTGGCTCCACTAATTACTTTTCCTAAGGAAGATGCAGAGGAGGGGTCTTTATTGCAAAATTTGCTACACATGTTTTTTCAGACCAAGAAGTGTGAGGATTTATAATTTTTTCTTTGCTAGCGTATATGGAAGATGAAAAAAGCATTGATTTACAACAATAAGCGAGAACATATTATTCATGTTGTTCATTAGACATTGATGGATCATATGAGGTGGAAAGAAGCTCAGCATGATGTCAAAGAAGACGATCATCAGGTGAGTATTAAGTCTATACAACAGGAAAGGGATTTGCAACCATATGGAATTTGCAGCAGCTTAGCAACATTATTATGAGCTATTATTGTACTGTATATGCGTCATGGATTAATTTAGATCAAAGAGCAGGTTTAGGATGGTCCTTATATAGAAGAGAAGGCATTCACCTTCTCTAAGGAAGTGTTATGATGTCACCTACTCTCTCTGCTCTTCATGCTGAAGCAACTGCTCTTCTTCAGATTATACAAACACTGGAGGCCTTAGGATACACTAACATCATATTTTTAGGTGATAATGCAGAGCTATATAATGCATTGCTCAATGAGTCCAATGCTTTTGTAGCTATTTTGGTCAATAATATTAGGACATTAGCCAAACAAAATGGTTCAAGAGATATTGTAAGTCGTGCTGATATTCTGCCTCCGCAAGCTAAGGAAGGGAGAAGAGCTTATACAATCTCTTAAATGTTATAATATGCTTATACTTAATTTCAGCACTAGCCACTCCGGCACCAACCCCGGTACCACCAGTCCTCGCACTGGTACTCATAGTGGCCTCACCCACGGACCCTCCTGATGCATCTGCGAATCAGCAGCCTGCTCATGAGTCAAACTCTGGACCACACTTTTGACGAACTCACCCACTTAACCCTGACAAGGCCCACAACCACGACTACGACCACATCCTATAGCAGCTTTAACCATCACTCACTGCATTTCGCAAAAATACAAACTAAGAATACTAGAACTCAAAAATAGAAATCACACTACACTTACTGTGGAATCTCACTGAAAGCTCGAAGAGGATGATCTAAGACTCCAGACTCAACAAAATTGACTTATTACTCATAATCAATTTTCAAGCAACAATCATAAACCATTCATTTTCCCACCCTAAAACCGTAAGGGTTCTGATACAAACTGAAACAACCTAGCCCGTTTTTTGTTAACAATTAATTCTGAATTAGTATTCCCATAAATACTATTCATCAACTCAATCACATTAAACCAGCAAATTAATCTCAAAACCAGCAAAAACAAAAAAAACAACCAAACTAGAAGTTAAACCAATTAATTCATTAAATGTAACCAATATTCCATACACCAATTCATCAATTCCAAATGATCAAACAACATAAACCAAATTCTAAACTCAAATAAAAACACATAATAGCAAAC
This sequence comes from Draba incana, assembly GCA_963576765.1. Classification (NCBI taxonomy): domain Eukaryota; kingdom Viridiplantae; phylum Streptophyta; class Magnoliopsida; order Brassicales; family Brassicaceae; genus Draba; species Draba incana. Next base: position 28,729,662 of record OY755203.1, on the reverse strand, counting down.
CCTATATCATCCTCCTCTTTATCGCCATGATTCCACGATCACACTTTTTCTTTACCTGCATCACATGGAAAAATGAGATGTGTGAGTATTATCATAAATACTCAGTAAAACGGTCACTCCATCTACGACTATACACACAGGTTTAAGAAATGCCAAGATACCAAACAATCAATCATCAAAATACCACAAACCAGAAATCATACGCTGGTCTCAATCGACACACTCCTTGTATCGATCGACACAAGAACAACAGTGGTGTCGATCGACACACTCCTTGTGTCAATCGACACTAGGTCGAAGAGAACACATAATCGAGCCTATCCTTTCATGGCTCAATTTCTGGTCTCGACAAGCGACCACCTGCATCAAAAACATCATAACAATACACGAAAACATCATATGAACACAATTCAATACCAAATTCCATCCAAAACACACAAACGCTATCTAAACACTCCATTAAACCCAAATAAGCCGTGGTCGCACACTCACCTTGGCCTTTCAGATTGAAAGAAAACAAGAACAAGATTGACACAAAATTTCAAAGATTATACCTCACTTTCTCTCTACAAATCACCAAAACTCACCAACAATCTATTTTCTCTCTTTTCTTTCTCAAAAACTACTTTTTCTCCTTAAAAATACGATTGCTCGACCATATATTTATTCACGAGCCTAGACCGATCAATTCAAATAAACTAGACCGGTTCCATAAACTTGGTGTCGATCGACACACACCCTGTATCGATCGACACCTTATCAAAATTACACATTTTGGTTTGTGGGCGTTATAACTCTTTCCCACTACTGTGGATTCGAGGGGCAAACCGTCCACCAAGGACTATACGCCTGACCCAACCCGGTCAGCACCACTTGAGATCAACACTCCCGATCTCAGAGGCTCACATCTAGTCTCATGCTTATAATAAAATTACAAACATTAATTACTCCTAACTCATTTCCACACCCCTCACACTCATAAGAACACATCCATTGAGCTATCGATGCATCATACCACTTACACTCTCAGAAACAAATTCTTTGAGCTATCAGTATACAGGGGAACTAATCATCCCCATGAGAGAACTCGTTATCTCTCTATACTTATACTGGGAACTAATCATCCCAAATAAGTATACTAGGGAAATTATCATCCCCTTTGGATACTTAATCATCTCCAAATGAGTTATTCAGGGAAATATGTTTCCCCTAGAGTACTCAATTCTTAAACGTCTATAAACATCTATTGACTAGAACTACCTCATGTGGTTTTAACATAACATTCCAATATCCCGAAATATCAACTCAAATCATGACGAATCATAAAGTCAACTCTAAACCAAAACATATAAGAAATATTCATCTTATAACACTACAAAAAATACATATATATATATATATATATATATATATATATATATATATATATATATATATATATATATATAAGAAAAGCTCATCTTATAAATATAAATTTATAATAATCGTATAACCCAAATGAAATTACATGAAGCAAAAACAGTACTAAGCTAAAACTTTGAAACAAGAAACCGCCAAGACACAACGCTCAAGGCACGCCTGCTTGTCGAACCACTTCCTAAACCTTTCCTTCATCTTAGCCTCTAATTCCCAAGTCTCTTCCTCCACACCGTCACAGTCTCACATGACTCTCATCAATGGTATCTTCTTCCGGCGCAGAACCTTGATTCTCCTCTCGAGAATCTTCACAGGTCTTGCCTCTAAAGTCAGATTAGGCTGAAAATTTATAGGAATCTTAGCCACCACCTCCTCATACTTATGCAAACACTTTCAGAGAATCGACACATAAAACACCTTATAAAACACCTTCATAATCTGAGGAAACTCTAACCGATAAGTCATTGATCCAATTCACTCCACAACTCTGAACAGACCCATAAACCTCAAATTCATCTTATTCTCTAAAATGAATCTATTAAGACCCTTCAGCATAACCATCTTGAGATACACTCGATCTCCCACCTCAAACTCTTTTCTCCTCTTATCAACATAATTCATCTGCTGATCATGAGCCGCCTTCATGTTCAGTTTCAAAACACACATCTTCTCTGTCTTTTCCTGATCAAAATATGCACCATAAGTGATCCTCTCTCCTCCACTTAGATCCAACATAAAAGTTTACGACATGGTCTCCCATACAATGCCCCATAAGGAGCCATACCAATACTCGCCAAATAGTTGTTATTATACGCAAACTCAACCAAGCATAAGTGATCCACCCAGTGACAACCCCAATCCAAAACACACATCCTCAGCAAATCCTCAAGCATCTGAATTGCCCTCTTAGACACAGCCCATCCGTCTGAGGATGATAGGTTGTACTCATATACACCTTAGTGCCCATCTCAGCCTGAAACGCTCTCCAAAACTCTAAAGTAAACTTAGGATCCCTGTTTAACACAATATTGGCTAGCACTCCATGCAGCCTCACTATCTTTTTCACATACTTCTTAGCCAAAACAGCTGCTCCGTCGGTCTTCTTAATAGCCAGAAAATATGCAGACTTAGTCAGACGATCCACAATTACCCAAATAGCATCCAAAGTCCGAGAAACTGGCAATCCTAAAATAAAATTCATCGTGGTCATATCCCACTTCCACTCGACAGTCCACTCAGAACATGATGCACGTATTCTAGGTTATGACCCAGTTAGCAACATTCTTTTTCATCTTGACCCAGCGATAATACCGTTTCAGATCGCTATACATCTTAGTCGCTCTCGGATAAATATAAATCTTGCTCATATAAGCCTCCCTCAGAATCTCCTGCCTCAAAATCTCTTCCTTAGGCACACAAACACGCCCATGCACAAGAATCTTCCCATTCGAAGATACGTGATACTCAGAACCATCAACCTTAGAAGCATCAATCAAACTTTGATCCTTCTCCAGAGCCACTCGGATCCTGCTCAGAAGATCTGCCAGATAAACTGCCTTTAATCCCAAAGGCTCTTACAAAATAGCACATAACCTCAAAGTACTAATCTCGCTCACCAAGGCCTCTACATCCTGCTCCTGAGCCAAAGAAACCCGCCGTAGACTCAAAGCATCCGCCACCTGATTAACATTACCAGAATGGTAAATAATGTCCAAATTATAATCTGCCAACAACTCCAATTATCGCCTCTGCCTCACATTCAACTCTGGCTGAGTAAAGATATGCTTCATATTCTTATGATATATGAACACCTAAACATTTCTGCCATAAAGATAAGATCTCCAAATCTTCAGAGTGAAAACTACCGCTCCCAACTCAAGATCATAGGTAAAATAATTGCCCTCGTGCTTCTTCAACTGCCTCAAACATAAGCAATCACCCTTCCCTGCTACATCAACACATAACTCAGGCCAACTCTCGAAGCATCTGTATACACCACATAAAGCTTGCCTGGTTCAGGCAAAGCTAAAACAGGTGTACTCGTCAACATTACCTCCAGGTTCGCGAAGCTCTCCTCACACTTAAAAGACCAGAAAAAGGGACATCTTTCCTTATCAGCTTTATCATAGACTAAGAAATACTTGCAAACCCTTGACGAATCTCCAATAAAACCTGCCAATCCGAGAAAACTCCATATCTCACTGGCATTACTCGGTCTAGGCTACTCCTTGGTAGCCTCTATCTTCATCGAATCCATAAAACCCCCCTCTGCAGAAACAATGTGGCCGAGAAAACCTATTTCTCGCTGCCAAAAACTGCACTTACTCAGTTTAGCAAACAACTTGTGTTCACTAAGCTTCTCCATAACCAATCTCATATGAACCTCATGCTCATAAGGACTCCTCGAATACACCAGAATTTCATCAATAAAGATGATCACGAACTCATCCCGATAATCCTGAAATACTCCATTAATCAACCTCAAAAACATTGTTAGTGCATTTGTCACACCAAAAGGCATAACCACAAACTCGAAATGTCCAAATCTCATCCTGAAAGTCGTCTTCCTGACATCGGCCACATCAATCAGAATCTGATGATATCCTGACGCCAAATTAATCTAAGAAAACCAAGTAACACCCCTCAGTTGATCCAACAACTCATCAATCCGCGGAAGAAGTACTTGTTCTTCATAGTGGCTCGGTTAAGTCTCGGGTAATCGATACACAACCAGAAACTCTCATCCTTCTTTTTCAGAGTTGTCCCAGGTTTTAACTCAATCGTGAAAGGATTAGACCGAGATGGCTGTAATTTCTACCTGGACCAAAACACATCCAAAAAGTTTCAAACCACCATGATATCTCTAATAGCCACCTTTCCAACTGTCTATGGCATCACAATCGTTGCCAAATACGCCTCGCATCCCCTCTCAAGCACCTGCTCCGCCCAAATCGCCAAGATCATGAGACTCTCAAAAGTCGGTCTCACCCCTTGATAAACCAACTTTTCTCTCTTGTACTCAAACGAGACTCGCCCGCGATGAGAATCTAAATGAGCTCTCCACAGGACTAATAATCAAGTCTGCTGGCATCGACTCACCAACCACATGAATATATATGCCCCTCACCCGACCAAGAGTAGCTAGGAACCTCCCTCCATCCACCTTGACTATTCCCAACTGCTCACCAGTATTGCTCCTAATATCGCTGCCTCGACACACTCCAGAGTAATGAAGCAATTCAATACTCTATAATCAAACAAAACATGGTATTCATAGCCGCACACTAATAAGGTCCCTACACAAATTTCATGTTCTAAGACACCTAACATTTCATAACAAAAAAAGCAAAATCCCAAACAACTATATTCTAACACCAAATATAATTTAAGAAGTCTAAGTTTGGAATTTATATGTGATCGGTTTGGCATTTATCCCACCAGACTCCACTGAAGTGTACACACGCGGCTCTGCTGCAATCTACGCCACCAGGTGAACCACTAACACCGGCTGCACTACTGCCACTGCCATCTCATGCAACTTGGGAAAATTAGGCTTGATATGCCCAGGCTCTCTGCAGTGGAAGCACACTCGCATATCCCGCGACCCGTTCCTCCTAAGAAATCTTGCAAATCGGTGCTCTACGCTCTCGCACCCGAAGCACCCATGACCTCTCTAGTTTAACTTGGAAGTGTCCTCCCACTTCTTCTTTTGTCCATGCGCAGGCTTGCCGTCTTTGCTACGAACAACCTGCTGCTGCTACCTCATAGGCTGAATAGCTGGAATAGGCACTACGGCATGATCTCTCAAATCCTCCTCAATAGCCACATCCGTCTTGAACAACTCTGCCCACGATGCGTAATTGGTCACTCTACAACACGTCCTCAAATCAAGCTAAAGTCCTCTCAAGAATCTCTTCACCTCAGTCTGCTCATTCTCCATGCCTCGACCCGCATAAACCAGGAATCGACTAAACTCTGCATCATACTCACGCACAGATTGGTCACCCTGAACCAGCTCCACGAACCACGTCTCTAATCGATCCACTGCCTCTTGAGAAAAATACTTGGAATTAAACTCAACCAAGAATTATTCCCAAGTCTACACTGTCGGCCTCCTCCTGGCCTCAACACCTCTCCACCACAAAAGTGTGTCACCATCCACGTAATACACCACCAACTCAACCCGGTACTCCTCAAGATATTTGTTAGAGTGAAAATTATGCTCAATCCTCATCCGCCACTCATCAGCCTCCTCAGGCTTAACACTGCCTGAAAAGAACACTGTGTCAATCCTTTGCACCTGCCCCATCATAGCAAAATATGGAGGAACCTCCTCTGTAACAGCAACTCTCGACTGCACCTCTGCCATTGGTGGCACCAGTGGAGGCTGCACTGGTACCGCACCCGGTACCCGTTCCAACAATAAGGTCAACATATGTGCCAGATGATCATCTCAACCCTGAGCTACACCTGCAGCACCACCCACACCCGGACCAACTACAACACCAGCCACTCCAGTACCAACCCCGGTACCGCCAGTCCTAGCCTTAGTACTCACACTGGCCTCACCCATGGACCCTTCCTGATGTGTCTGCGAATCAGCAACCTGCTCGTGAGTCAAACTCTCAAACACACTCTCGACAGACTCACCCACTCGACCCTGGCCCCAACCATGCCCACGACCACGACCACGATCTCTAGCAACTCTAGCCATCACTCACTGCATTTCCCAAAAATACAAACTAAGAATACTAGAACTCAAAAATAGAAATCAAACAAACACTTAACGTGGAATCTTATTGAAGGTTCGAAGAGGATGATCTAAGACTTCAAACTCAACAAAATTGACTAACTACTCATAATCTATTTTCAAGTAAGAGTCTTAAACCAATCATTTTCCCGCCCTAAAACTGTAAGGGCTCTGATACCAAATTGAAACAGCCTAACTCGTTTTTTTTTAATATTTAATTCCGAATTAGTATTCTCATAAATATTATTCCTCAACTCAATCACATTAAACTAGCAAATCAATTTTTTTCTCTTTTGTAAGTAACTTACCCCCACATTGGATAATCAATGGTGAGAGTTTTCTATAATTATAATGTGTAATTGACAAAAAAAAAAAAAAAAAAAACTTAGGAGTCTTCTTAGAATTCGGCTTGGAGGAACACATGAGAAATGATGCAGCGCTCCCTTTTTTTTTCTTCGTCTTTGATGTAGTTATGTCGGTTAACCGTTCATTCTCTCTTTCGTATAGCCTTGTTTTGGCGCCCATCACGACGGTTGTGGGTGTTTTACCGACCATTGTATTTCTTCTTTTCTCTTCAATCATTTAATCCAATTTATTTTGGGATCGAAGGAGCGCTTTTGGCAGGTTTTGTCATTCTTTTTTCAATTATGTTCAAATGAAAATTTGGTGACAGTTTGGAGATGATAGAATGGTGAATTTTTTTCTCCTAATGTTTGGAGAGATTATTTGGATTTTCAATCCCACATTCATCGGTCTTCTAGTCAACAACAAAAGCGCAATGCAATGTGCGATATTGAGGTCATTTCAAGGGATGTCATCGGTCTTCTCGGATGTGGATACGGATCATGGCAATAAAAATGATACGAAGAAGGAAAATAACATATTTATTCTGTTAGCAAATAAGGTTCTCCGTAGAAAAGCATCGTCAATATTCACTTCTCTTGTTAAATCATTTCTTGAATTTATGTCCATGTATTGAATTTATGTCATTTCTTGAAATATATCTCAATGAAATTTATGTATGTATAACTTTCTTTGAAATTAATATAACTTTAGACATTAAAAATGGAAGATAAGAACTTAGTAACACATAGTTTATACTCCCTCCGTTTCATAAAGAAGAATTTTTTCCAAAATAATTTTGTTCCACAAATATAATTTTTTCATGTTTTCTGTACAGTTTTATTATTTATTTTTTGTTAGAGGAGGGGCAGAAGTCTTTTTTTATTTAAAATTCAAACGAAACTACAAGCGTACTTGCCGAGGAAACAAAAATCCCTCGACATCTTCAAAAAAAATAGGACGAACAAGTTCTGACAAGTAAGAAACAAATGAAATCCCAGCGGAAGAGAAAACGTATAGTTTGCTTACCCGTCTGCTAGACCGTTAGCCTCCCTATACACGTGAGAAATACGGACTATCTAATCCTTTGAAATGAAGCCATGGCAGAGCCGTACCAGGAACGACAGCGGATTCGCCTCGCTTATCCCTATCTTAAGAAAACCAACCACCAACTCTGAATCAATCTCAATCTCTAGCCTTGTAGTCCAACACTCCCAAGCAATCACCGGACCATAATAAACTCCTAATAACTCCGCTAGAGGGACCGAACATATCCCAATGTTTAGAGAAAAGCCTTTTCGCCATATCCCTCCTAGATCTCGTATCACTCCCCCACAACTGACAATTTTATCATTTATTGATAAAAAATTGTAATTTAAAAAAAAATCAAATACTATTTGTTAAAAAGTTTTGAAAAATGTTTATTATAAACCTCAAAAATAATATACATTTTTTTTATATGTGTAAAAAACCTCAAAAAATTCATCTATGTAGAACAGAAACAATATTAACTATTAATCTCACACAAACAGTCATTGACTTAAGGGAAAATTATGAAATCTAACACTTTTTTCAAAAATTATGTTAACGAATGAACGAAAACAAATTATTATTATTATATATTATTTATGTAGGTACTCGCACATGTGTTGAGAAATCGATCGTGAATTATCATCACATTTGGTCCTCATCAATGTTTTGAAAACCGGACCGACGACCGAACCGGAAATACTTTTGGGTCATGGGTCGATGTGGTTTGATCGGGTCAAACCGAGTTTAATAGTTTTTTTAAAATAATAATAGAAATACTTTTTGTATAACTATAATATCCAAATATATAACATAGCCTTTGAATAAACATATATTTTAAATAATTAAGAAAATCATTTTAGTAACGAAAAAAATTATTCAAAGACAAAATTTAATGAGAAATAATTATTATATGTAAAAAAAATTAAAAACATTAAACCATAACAAAAATTAACTAAATTCAAATTTTTTTTTGTGGATAACTAAATTCAAAACTAGTATTTATTTTTATAAATTTTAATCATAAAAAAATTAAATATGGAAAAAAATGAAAATTTACAAAAAAAAAAAAAAAAACTCAAACCCGGGTCAACCCAACTCGGTTAGCTGGCTGGTTCACGGTTGAACCCGGTCCGACCCCCGGTCCGGTCCGGTTTTCAAAACACTGGTCCTCATGAATAAGATCATGACGAAAGAACAAAAAAAGCAAATAGGGCCTTCATCGGGAAATAAGAAATAAAGAGACAAAAATGTCTCTGTCGTCTTTTATCTTCCATGAGTTAATGAGTTATTATTATATATAAAAGCCCTATATAAAAGTATATTTGTTTCGAATATCATACAGAGGCTACCTCTAGCCAATTTAATAATTCACTCCTATAGTGTTAATCTAATCTTGATAAATTTGTCAAGCAATTACATTAATTCAATGGTTCACATTAATCCCACCATCCGAAATGTAACCAGCAGAGTGTAGACGTAATTTACTAGTAAAAACTCCAATTATTAAACTACTATTTTAACAGTTCGAAGTATAACTTTATTACGGCGAGAATCTTATTGTTCACGCGCCCACTCAAAAGCTTCGAATTGCAAATGAGGAAATGGCAGAGGAACAGAGGTATGTAGGGCCCATGTATACATGTGCTCTGTATTGTGTAACAGTCAGCTAATGCAAGTTGCAGGCGTAATATTATATTAATTACTAGTTAATTAATTAACTCTAATACTCTCCTATATTGCTTAGTTAACAAAGAGCAAACACTGTTAAGTCCAATAATCCCAAAATAAAAGCAAAACAAAGATTGACAAAAATCTAACCTAATCAACATCAGTCGCTTGTTTAATGTTTATCTCAACTAGCCAGTTCCTATCTATCCCAATCCCATATGGTTTATTGTAATTCTTTTTGTCTTATTATCACTATTTGTATTATATCTAGTTTAAAAAACGTATTATATCTAGTTTGAATTAGATTCCTGTTAGTTTTTAACTGTTAGACTATCGAAGGTTAAGAACTTCGGTTCAACTTTAGATCTATCAGTTAAAATGAAACTAGGAGATAATATTTGCAGCTAAGTTAATTATGAATCCCAAAGTAATCTTAAGATGATTTCTATTGTTAATTGATATACAAATTTTAAATAGTTACGACAAAATAAACGATACTTACTAAGTAGATCATGCAGAAAAGGGAAAACGGAACAAACGTGACCAGTACAAAATGAGTGAACGGACGAAACAATGAACCAAAATTTGAATGGTGACAATATGTTTTTTAATATAAGTATAATAATTACCAAAGTTGGATTATGTATTACCATTTAAAGCTGCAAAAACGGTTACTATTTTACTATTAAATAGGATTATTCATTCATGTTTTTTTTTTATATATAGATTTTACATGGTTACAACAAAATAAATGATATACAATCAATGGAATATACAAAAAGTGTGGTTACTATTGAATGTAAAAATGAACGGAATAACCGAATAAGTTTTATTATTTAATAAATCGTAGGAGTTCATCAACTCATAATGTTTTATAGTATCTATAATTAGACCGTAGAGAAAAGAGAGACGGAGATGGTGAAGAAACTAAAACAGTGGACAAAAACAAAGACAGTTGGCGCGACGGAGATGGTGGATAGAAACGAAGATGATGTCAGTGTTAAACATATTCAACAAAGGCTATGAATGGGGAGCATGTGCGGTGCGGAACTTAATTGCAGAGCGGGACGAATTTAGTTTGTGTCACCATTCATGCAAAATATTGAACTGCAAATAACTTTATGAAAATATTTATAAAATAATAGAAAAACTAAAATTATTAATCAGACAATACAAAAAAAACAACGGAAGTAATTAAACCAAGTAACCAAGTATTTATCCAAATTCAAGCAACCTAAAACAGGTTTTCAACTCAATTGAATAAATAAACATATAAATCGAGACCCTAGATCATCCTCCTCTTCACAGTCACGATTCTACGATCACAATCATTACCTCCAACACACGGAACAACGAGTTGCGTGAGTATTATCACAAATACTCAGTGAGACGGTCATCCCGTCTACCGGTTACATAATAAGGATAATGAATGCCAAAACTACGCAATTAACCGATAATTCACAACGCTCAAATTACCAAAATAAGAACAATCCATACCAAATTGCATCACATCAATTCAATGTCGATCGGCACACCACCACGACACCAAACACAAACACCGAAAAAACAACAGGGTGTCGAGCAACACTACCACTAGGTGTCGATCGACACTCCATCTCACCAAACAAACCATCGCGGAAATCAAAGTGGTGTCGATCGACACTTTCTCTAGGTGTTGATCGACACTCATCGCAGAAACCCAAAACGAGCCAAATCCTCACGTGGCTCGATTCCGTTCCATCGAGCGATCAATCACAACCATAAACAGTACGATTTACACACAAAATCGTACGAAAAACACAAGAAAAGCAATACCAATATCAATTCCATCACAATCCATCAAACAACAACCTAACACTCGATTATCCATAACCACGATCGTGCACTCACCTCGACATGGATTGAATGGAAACGAACAGAGGATTTTAACACGAAATCATACCCGAACAAACATCAAACTTCTGATTTCTCTCCAGATTCACGAAGAATCAACCCACAAACACGATACGGTGTTCTTAAAGCCACAAAACACGCTCAAGAACAACCTAATCAATAATCTCTCAAAAACAAAACTCTTTTCTCTTCCTTTTCTCTTAATCCTAAGGTTTTTCTGCCTCTAAACTCGATAAATAGAGGCTGCACAAGTTAAATACCTCGTACCTAGGGTTTTGTACCCTTAACCGGCTCAAACTGAATGATTAAAAAAATCAAACCCAAACAACCCGAAACCATTGATGTCGATCGACATCCACCCTTGGTGTCGATCGATATCTCTACCAAAAATGCCAAAATTCAATTTTAGGATGTTACAACTCTCCCCCACTACTCTAGATTCGTCCTCGAATCCTGATAAACCATCTACCAAAGACAAAAACCCTAACCCAACCCGTCAAACAACCCGAGATCATCACTCTCGATCTCTGAGGTTCACAACCAGTCTTATGCTTACTTACATTTCATACATTATTTACCTCTCAACTCATTTCCACAACCCCATCCCTCTTAGGAATACTTCCTTTGAACTAATGATACACGGGAAATACTCTTCTCCTTGAGAGAAATTCACATCTCTCAATACTTATTATGTGAAATCTTCATCCAAAATACATATACAGGAAAAATTTGCATCCTATCTGGAGAAATCCTCATCTCCCAATAAGCACACAGGGAAATCCTCATACCCCTGGAGAAATCCTCATCTCTAATAAGTACTCAGGGAAATCCTCATCCCAATAAGTACACCGGGAAATCCTCATCACTCTGGAGAAATCCTCATCTCCTAATAAGTACACATGTTAATCCTCAACAATTCCTCTAACACTCTGACAAGGACCTAGGATCCCTATCTGATATAATACTGGTTGACACTCCATGCAGCTTCACCATCTCTTTACCAAAAATATTTAGCCAACACCGTTGCTCTATAGGTGTCGAACTCCATCGTAATTTATATCTCACTTCAACTCTGGAATGAGCAAACTCCACACCAATCAACTCTGAAAATGATGCTCAGCCTTCCCTAGCATATACGTATCACACTCTGCGACTCACCAGTCAGTCTTACTAGGAATCACACAACCACACCTTGAGGTCTATACTCAGTCACATGCTTATGCCACGATCAAACATTATTACTCATACTCACCCCGACACCCTCATAATGTCGGGAACACATCCCTTGAGCTAACAGTATCGGTGCCACTCTACTCTTTGGTGGTTTCCGTCAAGCTCTGCATATATCGGAAAAATGCTTCTTTAGAGTAATCAATTCATACGTGTACAAGTACCTCATGACTAGGACTACCTCCCGTGATACCAACCTGCCATTCCATACTTTAAAATATCATGTTCACTCTGACTGAACACCTGGCCAGCACATCAAACCTTCTCGAGATCCTCTCTTCACTTCCGAAGCGCAACATTAATCCTATGTTTATACCGACGTTACATACATTTATTTCTCTTACTCCTCTCCTCAACCCACACAATTGCAGGAACATATCCTTAGAGTTATCGATATACAAGGAAATACTCATCTCCTCGAGAGAAATCCTCATCTCTCACTACTTATACTGGGAAATCTGCAACCCAAATAAGTATACTTGAAAATTCTCATCCCTTTAGAGTAATAATTTTGTAACGTCTATAAACATTTAACGCCTAGAACTACCTCGCGTAGTTCAATACATGATATCTCCTAACCCGAAATATCATCACATCAAGACCAATCCTTAGGTCAACTCGAACAACCCAATCACATAAGGTGTTCCACTAGAGTCTTTCGAGAAATAGACAACTCTAACTCCTCATAAAACTTCTATTTCAAACTCTCCACAACACTCATCTTATAAATTCTAAATTATAATAATCATTTCAACACAAACCGAAAATACAAATCCAAAAGAACATAGCAAAAGCTAACACTCTGAAAATGGAAAGATAACAAAAAAACCAGATCAATCCTCCACATGCTCTCTCAGGTCCCCGCGGCCGTTGCTCTACTGCAATATGTGCCACCAGCTGCACTGCCACCAGTTACGCTGCAATCGGCTGAACTGCCGCCACTGCCATCAACTGCTACTTGGGACACATCGGCCGGATATGCCTTGACTCTCTGCAATGATAGCACACTCTAATGTCCTCAGCTTTTGATGCATGCTCCCATACCCGAAATATCCTCGACCACTCTAGCGCGATCTCGAGTCATCATCCCACCTCCTCTTCTGGCTAAACTCTGCGTCGTACTCACGCACTATCTGGTTACCCTGAACTAGCTCTACAAACCTCTTCCCAAGATGATCCAAAGCCTCATGCGAGAAAAACTTAGCGTTGAACTCAGCTAAGAATTCACCTCAAGTCAATACTTCAACTGGCCTCCTGGCCTCAACACCTCTCCACTAGAGATGCGCATCACCACTACTGAGGTAATGAACTGCCAACTCTACCAGATAATCTGTCAGACATCGAATCGAACAGAAGTTGCGCTCCGCCCTCATGCTCCTCTCATCAGCCTCCTGAAGCCCAATATTGCCCAAAAAGAAGGTCGTACTAAGCCTTTGCATCTGACCCATCATCTTAAGATAAGTCGGACGCAACTCCACAACCATAGCCCTCTGATGCACCTCCGCTACTGGAGGCACTACTGAGCCTGCACTCGCACCACACCTAGTAACCGCTCCAATATCAGCATAAGCATCTGCACCTGACGATTATTTGGACCGTGGGCTCCACCTGCAGCAGCACCTACACCTAAGCTACTTCGGCACCACCACCGGCACCAGCAACACTCATACTAACATTGCCCACTAATCCCTCCAGATGCATCGGCATCTCAGAAGCCTTCTCCTGCGTCGCACTTAGAGCCGCACTCTTAGAAGACTCTATCACGCATCCCCAATCACGACCTCGGCCTCTACCTCTATCTCGACCTGTAGCACCGATATTCATCACTCTGCATTTCCCAAAAATGCAGACTAAGGTACCATAATTCATAAGTAGAAGTCAAATAACACTTACTGTGGAATCTCATGAAGGCTCGTAGATAATGATCTATGACTCCAAATTCACATAATTGACTAACTACTCATAATCAATTCAAACAACAATCTAAATCATCATTCAACCTACTACCCTAAAACCGTAAGGGCTCTGATACCAAAATAAAATAACCAAGCCTCTTTTTTTAAAAACCATCAATTGACTCGGATTATTATTCTCATTAATAATAATCCTCAAAGCCAAAAGCACTAAACCCGAAAATACAACAAAAACCAGTGGAAGCAATTAAACCAAGTAACCAAGCATTTGTCCGATTTCAACAGTTCTAGCAACCTAAACCAGGTTCTAAACTCAATTGGATAAATGAGCATATAAACCAAGACCCTAGATTCCATGATCACAATCTTTACCTGCAACACATGTAACAACGTGTTGCGTGAGTATTATCTCAAATACTCAGTAAGACGATCATCCAGTCTACCGGTTACATAATAAGGATAAAGAATGTCAAAACTACGCAATTAACCGACAGTTCACAACGCTCAAATTACCAAAATAAGAACAATCCATACCAAACTGCATCACAGCAATTCAGTGTCGATCGACACACCACGACGGTGTCGATCGACACTCCATCTCACAAAACAAACCATCGCGGAAATTCAAGTGGTGTCAATGGACACTTATCGCAGAAACCTGAAACGAGCTAAATCCTCACGTGGCTTGATTCCGTTCCATCGAGCGATCAATCAATCACAATCATAAACAGTACGATTTATACACAAAATTATACATAAAACACAAGAAAAGCAATATCAATATCAATTCCATCACAATCCCTCAAACAACAACCTAACACTCGATTATCCATAACCACGTTCGCGCACTCACCTCGACAAGGATTGAATGAAAACAAACAAAGGATTCGAACACAAAATTAGACCCGAACAACCACCAAACTTCTGATTTCTCTCTAGATTCACTTAGAATCAACCCACAAACACGATCCAGTGTTCTTAAAGCCACAAAACACGCTCAAGAACAACCCAATCGATAATCTCTCAAAAACCAAACTCTTTTTTTTTTTTTTTTTCTCTCAATCCCAAGGTTTTTCTGCCTCTAAACTCGACAAAAAGAGGCTGCACAAGTTAAATACCTCATACCTAAGACTCTGCACCCTTAGCCGGCCAAACTGAATAATTAAAAAATCAAACCAAAACAACCCGAAATCAGTGGTGTTGATCGACACCCACTTTTGATATCGATCGACACCCCTACCAAAAATGCCAAAATTCGGTTTTGGGATGTTACATGGGTGGTCAAGGTGCGTATTCATTTATATACTTTTAAAACTCAAATTTTTTTCTTTTACAAAAATATGGTTCATGTTAATTTTATCAAATAACATAATTATACTAAAAAATGTTAACTCTGTTACCAAAATATTAGTATTATTAATTCTTTTTATTAAAATGTGGGAATCCGATCCTTTGGATCATATAATCTCCTATGGTTTTCTGAATCAATATTTAGATATTTTGATTTAAAAATAATATTTTATACCAAACAAATTTGAGTCCAGGACACACAAAAATCAACGCTTATTTGTTACCACTACACTCTTATGATAATTCAAATTATTTACTTGTAAAACATTTCTTTTGTAGCAAGTGTTATTATCAAATCAGTAATTTTAACTTATGCAAATAAAAATAACATTATTCAATTTTTTTTTAAAACTGTTTTCTACAATATATTTTTCAAACCGCTTTTACCATTTTTTACCAATCAAACAATGTTATAACCCGCTTTTTCCACTTAAACCGCACTTGTTCCGCAAATATACTTTCTCGTACAATCCGCAGTTGTACCGTACAGCATTCGCAAATTTTTATATCTACACCACTCAGGTTTATGTTACCATTCGAAGCCAAATGATGGTGGACAAAACCATTACCAGAGCCAACTATGTTTTCGTCCACTTTCCACCGTCACCAAAATTAGCAATGTTTTCCTCCACCGTCTCTATCACCAGCTCTATTGTCCACCATCTCTATAACCGTTGGATCTTCATTTTTCGGAGCGAGAAGTAGAGAGAAAGTAGATATGGAAAGTATCCTTCTAGATTTAATACAAGGACAAACTTGTCTTTTAAACTCACTTGTGTTCTGCAATTGAAAAATATGACAAAATATGATAGTTTCAGTATTATTCATCTAAAATTATATATTGATAAACTTTTGTCAAAATACAAAGGCCAACAACTATAGAACTAGCCCAGGTTCTTAAGTCTTTTGAAAGGAAGACAAAGTTATACTGCAACCACAACCAAAACCTAAAGAGATTAAAAACAGAAAATAAGACAAAAAATAATACGAAATCCAAGCTGCAAAACAAACATCACCATAATGAAAAATTTTAAGCTTAGAAACCTAACACGAATGCTTATCGAAAAGAGCAAAGAGACTCAAATAACGATAAATAGTTCCTCCTATGATGAATAATACTACCTCTCAAAGCAAATAAATCTAGGATACTAAACCGGCTAAATGGAGCCTAGACTAACTAGGAAACAACATATCTCCCAAAAAGGGCGATGTCGGGCATATTCGATTTGATGACTCCTAGGTAGTAATCTGAAACTTTTGAAGATCACGACCAAAACTATCGTGTAAAACCCAATCAAACCAGAACACACCAAACTAGAAACCAGATAGGTATATTAAAACCAGAAAGACCTATAAGACAACAAGATAACAAGGAAGAAAGTCAGCGAGGCTGTAATACCAAAACCCGAATCCAAGGTCCTTGTTCCACCTTCTGCAATCTTACACAGAAAAGAGCAAGCCAAAACACATTTGATACTTAGAACAAGGAAGTTGAGCATCAAGACAGAGCTAATCAGGGTCATCGTAGAAGAAGAAAGAATCGAAAAATATTCACTATATGCTGTTTCAATCCCCTAGCCACCAAATCTAAATTGTTTTTCGTTAAAGATATGCCGCAAAAACATAAAGAAGAAAAAAACTATAAAAAAAATACAACACATAGACCGGCGGCACTATGGAAGCCACCAATCGCTAGTCGAAAAAAATCTCAAATCTAGTTTTGAAACGCGGCGGCCAAGTTAAAAAATAAAATTATGTTTTTTATACCACAAAAATATTCAATTTCAAATATGATAGATTTTAAAAAAATTCCTACAAAAAAAAATCACATTTTACCGAAAAGTTATTTTACAATATTAAATAATATGATTTTAAAATCCATATTTTACGGTCTCTACACCACAAAGACATACTTATTCCCCAAAATTCATAAACTAAAAAGTTCATATTGTTCATATTTCATACGTAAAATATGTAAGCGCGTTTGAGAATAAAATATAGGGAAATTGGGTTGTATATATGAAAAAACTATAATTAACAACCTAACTAAATACCCTAAATTTTGGGGATATAATTAAGCCTCATATATTAATTTTGGTTAGTTTTCCAACTATTATTTTTTTTAGCTAGTGAGCAAATTCACCCTATAATA
This sequence comes from Draba incana, assembly GCA_963576765.1. Taxonomy (NCBI): domain Eukaryota; kingdom Viridiplantae; phylum Streptophyta; class Magnoliopsida; order Brassicales; family Brassicaceae; genus Draba; species Draba incana. Next base: position 28,711,916 of record OY755203.1, on the reverse strand, counting down.
TATGTACATTTGTCATTGTGCTTTTTTGACAAAAAAAAAAAAAAAAAAACCATATGATTGAAGAGAATGGAATATAAAAAAGACATGTGATAAATGGACAAGAACACTGTAATGGATTTTCCTAGCAAGTCGTCATGCTTTACCTGTTCTAATTGCCTGCTTACATATCAACTTTTTTACTCCTTACAAAAGATATCAATTTAACCCTCAAATCAAATCAACATATCGAAACCCTTTATTATTATTTTAGTTAACTGTCTTCATTTCAATTTTTGGTTGTTTAATCTGCTGTGACTAATTTTGGCCTTATTCCTTTCCCCTCAGGAAAGGAGTAATCTGTAGATGTCATTTATTTATGCTAATATAGATCATCTTTTTTGGAGGCTAAAAGAGAGTGGTATCATTAAGGGTGACCGAAATATGTTTTTCTGGGTATTATGATATATTTGGAAGTCAAGGAATAAAAAATGTTTTTAGGGAGTGGAATCTGATCCAGAGGACATAATTAACATGGTAGATAAGGAATGTAGTGGCTGGACAGCTGCGCAGACTACAACTATAAGGGTAACATATATGGAGGTCGGTAATACACCTGTCAAACTTTCTTCTACTCAACTTAGATGTCGAGTAGATTGTTCCTGGAAGAATACTGATCCAACCACTGGGGTGGGTGGATATGTTTCCAAGATGATCATTATGTGCTATTAGGGGCGCGAGGTTTGCTCCAACGAAGATCACCTCTTCACTCAGAAATGGATGCGCTCCTTTGGGCGATATCTTGTTTGCATGAGCGAGGAATGGAGTGCCAGCTTTATGAGACAAACAGCTCTGACGTGGTCGATATTATTAGACATCCAGACGAGTGGCCAGCCTTTTCGCTTCTCCCAGATAAGATTCAGAGTTTGACGACTCACCTACCTAGCTTTACTGTATCAAAGATTGCGCGTGCAAACAATCTCCAGGCGGATCTAGCCCACTATGCGCGCTCTCATGCTCTTGAATTTTCATTTGTAAACACTTCTCCTCCGAATTGGACAACTGATCCAGGAGGCATTTTCTGATTTATATGTTTGGTTGACAAAAAAAAAAAATCTGTTGTGACTAATTATCCAGCACTATTGAAATACCTTGCAAATTATAGTTTATCAGTGACAAAAAAAAAAAAAAAATAGTTTCTAGTTTGATTTCCGAAAGGCAAAATGTTTTCAATGGGAAAAGTACCGATCCAAATTCTTTGAATAACGTGTGGTCAAGATAAAAATTATGTATGATAAAAATAAAAGTTATGGTAAAAATTTATATGTTAATCTATGTGTGGTAATAAAGATAAGAAAACGTCTAAAAGAACTTGTGGTGATCCACAGAAACCAATCAACAATAAACACAAAACAAAAATGAACCGGAAAATCTATAATGTATTGACAAAAACAGTTTAAACGTTAAATAAACCATTGTTTGATATATATATATATATATATATATATATATATATATCTTTTATTAGTTATATATATCTTCTTCTTTTAGTAGTTAGAAATAATACAAATATAGACCGAACCATCTTTTTAATGGCAATTCTTTAATCTTGAGTTAATCAATTATCATTCAAGACTTTTATTCGATAAAATATGGAATTCAACTACAATCGGACCTGGCGTGCAAAAGCAACACCACCAGCATCCTCCCGTAAAATGAAATCAACAACATCCGGAACCAAATCAAACACATGAATCCCTAATGGCAAGGAAAACGCAAAGTTTGCTAACCCATCTGCCAGACGGTTAGCCTCCCTATACACATAAGAAATACGGACTATCAAGTCCCTCGATATAAAGCCATGGCACAGACGTACCAAGAAAAACATCGGATGAGACTCACATATCCCTGTCTTGAGAAAACCCACAACCAACTCCGAATCAACTTCGACTTCCAACCGTGTGATCCGACGCTCCCAAGCAATACATAATCCATAGTAAACACCCCATACTTCTGCCAAAGGTGCCGAGCATATAAATATTAAGAGCAAATCCACCTCGCCATTCCCCTTCATTATCCCGTGACACCCCGCCCGCGGTGGCCATCCTAGGATTCCCTTTGGAAGCTCCATCTGAATTGAGCTTGACCCAACCCTCCGTCGGTCGGACCCAAGCAATCAATATCTCCTCTCTGGGGCCTCGAACCCTATCGCAATACTTCCTTGTCTCACCAAATATTCCCACACCTCAATTTCCATCCCCACCATATTGAACTAGCAAATAATGTGGACCAAACTCTCTCCTATCCGGCTATGATAACCCAAATTACCATACAACCATTCAATCAATGATTTTGAAAAAAGCTTCTTCTTTTCCAACGTGGTACTTACCGATTCCAGATTCCTTCCATAGCAGGACAATCTCTAAGAATGTGAATTATAGTCTCATCCCCCATTTTACAAACCGGACATACTCCTGAGGAACACAAATGTCTCTGTAGTTTCTCCACATTCGTCATTAAATTTGGTGCATTCCTAACCAAATAAAAGTCCTCACTATCTCTGGCACCACAACTTGCCACACACGCTTGAATAAGTTTCCCACATAAGCCCAAGGAGTCCTATCCCGTGTCAGCACAGAATACGCCGAAGTGGCCGTGAATTTGCCATCTTGGCTCCCTCCCCACGAAATCATGTTTGTAGCTCCTGTTACATTATCCAAAACCATGGAACTAAGTTACAATACCGTATTAGCCGAGACATAAGGAACAATCAGGTCCAGCCTCCATCCTCCACTATTCTGCCATAGCTCACAAACCCTAGTCTCCTCAGACCTAGCCGACAGTCTCCCCATCCCACTATCTCCTAAATCCCAATTAGATAAACATTTATCCGTCCAGAATCGGCTCATCTGCATGTCGCCAATCACCCATCTCACACTAGGAAAAACCACTTCTCTCAAACCAACAACAATACTACGCCATGTCGACGACCAGTTACTTTTCACTGTCAGCCATGAATCATCGTGGACATCTATGTAATATCCCAAAACCAAATAAGTACAATTTGGTGAGGGTGTCGATCGACACCAAAGGGAGTGTCGATCGACACCAATGTTACATGTTCGGGTTAATTAGATTTTTAATCGCGGTTTGGCTCGGTTTAATGGAATAAACCAAGGGCTCCCATATATATTGTTTATGCAGTTCGTGGCTGCGAGGAGGAGGCAGAAATAGAGTGGTTTGAGAGAGAAAATTGGTGGATGTGGATTGTTGCAAAGAAATCTATAGGAACATTGTTTAGCCATGGTCAGGAGATTTAGAAGTGTAGGTTCATCCGTTCTTCGTGATTTTGTGGTGAATCCTTCGGGTCAGGAGATTCTCGTGTCCTAGAGGGTATGTTTTTCATGTTTATCAGAGTCTCGAATTTTTGTTTTCGTTTATAGCCAAGGTGAGTGCGCGAACGTAGCCTCTTTGAAGCCCATAGCTAGTTTTTGATGATTTTCATGTTGATTGGTAATGATTGTGGTGTTACGAACGAATTCTGGTGATTGAATCATGTTTATATGCTCTGTGTTCGTGAGTTTTGTGCAGGTTTGATCTCGGGAAATCGCATGAATGAGCCACGAGAGGATAGGCTTCGTTTGTGGTTTTGGCGATCGAAGTGTTGATCGACACCTAAAGGAAGTGTCGATCGACACCTCTATTGATATCGTGTCTATCGACACGGGTTGTTGTGTCGCTCGACACGAATGTTGTCTGAGTGTCGATCGACACCTGAATTTGGAGAAATGATCGTCTCACTAAGTATTTATTAAATACTTACGCAACTCTTATTTCTATGTGTTGCAGGTAAAGGAAAAATGTGATCGCGGAATCATGGCAGTAGGGAGAGGATGATAGGAATTTAATTGTGTGTTCAATGATCTAATAAAACCTGGTGTTTAGGTTGCTAGTTTCCTTTGTTAGAATTCTGGAATTGAATATGAATTGGTTATCTTATTTGAATTAAATTATTTATGTTGGATTTAAATGGTTTATTTGAATTGCTGTTTTTCCGCTGTTTGTTTGGTAATTTGCTGGTTTAGCCGATTAAGATTTTTTTTATTTATGGAAATAATAAATCTGGGTTAGTTAAAAAAAAAGTGTTGGTTGTTTCAATCTATAACTTTGTACTTATAACGTAACACTTTGGCCCACAGACTTTCCTTATCTTGCACAAGACGCCATCCTACCTTCGCGATCAGAGCTTTGTTCATCTCTAATGCCGATCTGATGCCTAAACCACCATCTTCTTTTGGTAAACAAACCTTCTCACAACTTACAAGGTGTTGTCTTCTTTGTGTCGAGCTGCTACCCCACAAGAATGATCGTGACGCTTTGTCCAATTATGCCAAAGTAGTTTTCGGTAAGCAGATTGTGCTCATCGCATGCACCGGTAACGACGAGAGAACCTCTTTCATCAATGTCAAACGACATGCAAAGCTCAAACACCGACTCTTCCAACCAGCCAATTGAGAAGAGACTTTCTCAAGGATTTCACCAAACGTCTCCTTATTTATTCTCTTTTGTAGCATTGGCATCCCGAGATATTTTCCCAAATCACGTGACGATTTGATCCCGCTCGCGTCACTAATCAATTTCCCCAAGTCACGGCTGACGTTAGAGGAGAAGAATATTTTGGACTTATCCAAACTAACCTTTTGACCAGAGGAGTTACAAAAACCGTTCCAACACCCTTCGGATAATCCTTATTTGCACAACCAAAGCCTCTGCAAAAAGGATTAGGTCGTCCGCAAAGCAAATATGAGATAGTTGTGGCCCTCCTCTTGATAACCGGATTAGCTTCCACTCCCCTGCCGTTACCGAAGAATCAATAAGATGACACAATCTTTCAAGACAGAGCACATATAAGTATGGTGATAGCGGGTCGCCTTGTCGAAGCCCTCTCATTAGTTTAAACGGTTCCGTTTGCTCACCATTCCTTAACAAATTCATAGACGATCCCATCACACACTTCATAATCCAAATAACTCATTTCTCAGTTAAAATCGTCTTTGTAACAATGCTCATAATTTGCTAAACACAACACTCAAATAAAATGTTATACATACCATACAAAAAAACTTAAAAGATCAACTAGGGAATAAATAACACAAACAAAAGATAATTATATGTTGTTGGATACCATTTCTCCTTCTTTTTTTGTAATGTTGCAAAATAAAATAAATAAATAAAATCGTAATGGCCTTATGGGCTTTTTACTCTATAGTGTCCACAGTACCACAATAAACAAATAAATGTAATGAGCCTCTCTCTATCATAAAAAGGCAAGAGAAGAGCAAAGTACCAAACTTTTCCTCTCAGGGTTTCCTCTCCGATTCTCAACTTGGCCTCTCTGTTCTTTTTTGCTTTCTTATGTTCATCATCACTCTCTTCTCCTTCTCTTCTTCTCTGCAAAACCCATTTTCTTACTTCCAAAATTTTCTCCCCAAAAAAGTAGCAAGAACACAAAATGTATGCAGATTCTGGGTTAATGCTCCGTTACATGCATAATTGTCCCCCTGATATTCACCAATTTGAAGACCTCTTCAAATCGTACAAACTCTCCGATGAAACGGTTTGATTTTGCTTCTTTTGTTTTTTTCCAATTCACTCTGCATTTTATTACAGATCTTCTTCTTTTTTTTACTAGAGATGGGTTTTTTTCGTTTTTGTAGTTTGATTTTAAACTGATTTCTAAGTTTTGGGATTCCCCGGAAGATTCTCTGATGGGGTTTTGTCCTTTTTGATGTAATTAGTCTTTTTTTTTTCTTTTTGGTTGATTGAGTTATAAATTGGTAGATGGAAAAGCATATTTGTCTACTAGTGAAGTGATTTTCCAGAGGACTGTTTAGTGGCTAATTTTTTTTTTTTTTTCTCGGGAAAATTTTATGTCCACTTGATGAGATATTTTTGTTCCGCTGACCTGACCTAAAGCGTTTATTTTTTGGCTGCGGAGAAAGTTGAGTTAAAAAAAAAAATTAGGTTTTTTTATTTCAAGACAGAAGAAAAAACGGAATCTTCTTCTACTGCAAAAAGCCAAATTTTTCTTTTTCCGTGAGGAAACTAAATGAGTTTTCTCGAGAAACCGAGGAAACCCTTTTTATAAAAAAGAATGGTTTTTTCTTATGATAATGAGAAATTATCTCTCTGTTCACATGAGATTCCGTGATTTCTGGAACGTGAGACACCGTGTTCTTCAAGACTTGTTCTGTTCCATTATCAATTACTCTTACAACTAGAAATGTGTTTATGTTAATTCATTAGTTTTTTTCTTTTACACTAATCAATCCTCCACTAAAGGAAAAAAGATTCCTTTTTTTTTGTTTACCTTTTTTGAACGAATCCACTCCCAAAAAGATCTCTACTTCACTGTCTGAATTTCTCGAACTATGTTCTGTTCTGTTTGTGGTCTTTTTGATTCGATGTTACTTGTGATTTTTTGCAGAACAACAACTCTTTTGCTGAGTCATCAAACATACAAGAGTATGATATTGGTGAAGAAGGAGATTTATTCAAAGCTCCTGATCCAATTCTCGAAGAACCAATCTTAACCGTTGATCCACTCTCCGCTGCGTTAACGATGATCTCTTGCGGTGAAAATACTTCACAAGGGCTTTGTGAGCTTCCTGATCTCGATCTCGGGTCGTTGCAGAGTGGTCAACAGCTTTTGGACAAAGCCTTTTATGAATGTGAGCAAGATCTTATGATGAAATCAGCCATGGAGTCTTCTTTCTCTGATGTTTTAGACATCAAGAACATTTCGGTGGTGGTGACGACGACGACTATCGATGGGAACCAGGATTTGCAGAAGAGCGTTAGCTCGGGGAATTTGAGCTCTATGGATTGGTCACATGCTCAGCAAGAGGCTGTTGTCATTCAGAATTTCCCTGAATTTGATGTTTATGGGATGCGCAGAGCGTTTAGCGAAGGCGACATTCAGGTTCGAGAATCCGAAACATTGTACACAGTAGAAACTTTTGTTTCTTGAATTATCAAGAACTTGAAGCAAAGTTGTGTCGTTTTAGACTCGAAATGAATTTGATTTTGAATATGTTTTGTTTTGTTTTTGATGGAACAGAAACTCGGGACAGGTCAATCTCCATTGGATAGGATTATTGTGAGCTGTACTTCGGAGGATCGTCGTGAGAAGCTTTCCCGTTACAGGAACAAGAAGAGCAGGCGAAATTTCGGGCGTAAAATCAAGGTATAACAAACACAAACACTTGCATTTCTATCCTCTAAATGATTGAGAATTAATCATCATTTTAGCTCATAAGCAAACAACTAAATATCCTCTAAATAGTTGGGAATTAGTAAGTTTAGCTCAAAACAAACTCTTGAAGACCTTCGAAGTGATTGAGAATGAAACTGAAATCTCATTCTGTGTTATTGGTGTGGTTGCAGTATGCTTGTAGGAAAGCTCTTGCAGATAGCCAACCGAGGATCCGAGGAAGGTTTGCGAAAACGGATGAGAGGAAATAGAATGGTTTAAAAGAACCTGAAAGGGGAAGGAGGCTGAGAAAACAAAAGGAAGAATAAGGAAGCAAAGCTTATCTCAGTAGAAACTAGTTTTGTATAATATTATATGATATGTATAAACTTAAGTCTTATAAGCATCCAATTTAGTTTTTGTATATAAAGGGTTTCTCTGAAATCTGAATAATCTTTTAAGGAAAGAAATTGTAGCTATAGAAGTAATGTAATGGTGGTAAGAGATGTAGATATATCTATAATTCTCTCTTCTATATATATTATTAGATCTTGTGATATAAAAAGGTGTTTGATGTTTCTTTGCTTGTACGCACCGCAACAAGCTAGAACCTTTTAACAATTTTCAGAGATTGCATTTTCATTTCTTTTTCCCACTCCTTTATGTCTTAAGTAACTCAAGAACAGATCTACTGATACATATTTGGGTTATATTAACATTAAAACCCCAAACATAATTAGACCGGTTATAAAAGCAGAACAAACCGGTAAACAATCCATAAACCGGCAAACCAATTGAACCACATTAGATCGGGTTTACTTTCTTTTTTTTTTTGGGTCAACAGATCGGGTTTACTTATTATACGTAATATTTTCTAAATTCAAGCTGCTAAATTTCCTTTTTGATCATTATAAACAGGTCTGTTTACTTTTTCTTTCTCTAATTTGTTTGGCTTGATATTCAAATATCTAGCACATGAACAAAGATGGAAGAAGAGTATAAAACCAAATATACTAACAATTTCAAAATATCATCAAACCTGGTTGAACAAAGATGGAAGAAGAGTATAAAACCAAATATACTAACAATTTCAAAATATCATCAAACCCGGTTGAACCAAGACGGACCAGGTTGATCCATGACCCAAAAGCTTCATTCGGTTCAAAAAACATCGTTCTTCTTTAGTTTTCTCTAGTCGTTCTTGTATCATCATTGACGCACTGCACATGTTTCTTGTTCTGTAACTACTTTTGAGAATATATTGTTGGTCTTACTTCTTTTGTTGCGTTTTCAATATATAGCAACATTCTTTTCGTGTTTTACAACTACTCATGAACCTTTGGTTTATATAAAAATCGATTGAATTGTATTTTTTTCTCCCCCCAAACTCTAATAAGATTAAATCAGTCTCTAATCCCAGATATTTTTTGTTTCTTACACGAATCATGGACTTCCGATCAGAAAGATTTGGATTATTTCGACTGTTGGTTAAAAAACACAAAAAAAAAAAAAAACTATAAAAGCAATGGAGTCGAGAAAAACAGCTCACCTACCAAAAAAAAATAAAAATAAGTCGACTTCTATTCAAAATTTTCCAAACCTTAAAATGAAATAAAAAAAGGTTATGGACAAAGAAAAACAAAAGAGAGCTCGAGAGTACACAGTCGTACCATGTAACTTCCACTTTCTCCAGTTCCATTGTTCTTGGATCTCACTCATTATAATAACAAAAACACAGTTTGAGAAATTTAAAACAAAACCAAACAGAAGAAAATAAAACAAAGAAAAATGAAGAGGAATTGTCTAAACTGTAAACCAGAAGACAAGAAAACGAGAAGGAGGAGAGGAAGAAGGAAGCGCAAATTAGCATATAATTACATAAATCTTGGGTAATGTACACACGTCCTAACGCTCTTTCTCTCTCTAAAAATTTCTCACCCAGCAAAAATAAAAAAATTCCGTCTTTCGATTAAACAAAATTCAGCATTCCGTTTTTCTCTTTTCCTTATCCAAATCAAAAACCAACTGTTCCTTTCTTCTGGGTTTCTTAAGAATTCCAAGAGAGATACAAATTTAGAGGGAGAAAAGTTGAGATTTTTAAAACAAATCTCTCTCTTTGCTCTTTCGTGTTTCTCGGTAAATTTCTTCACCTTCCATAGAAAAGAAAAGTCTTTTTATAATTCAACAGCAACGTGTATGCGATCTGCGAAAGTGGGTCAAACTCGTCGGGAGATTTCTGTCTAAGTATCTGCTTAAATTGGGCGAAATTAGGGTTTCTGGAATTTGGAAATTGGGGAACATTGAACATCTGTGATGCACTGATTGGGTTTTTTCTTCTGGATTAGAATGATAATCAAACGGAAATTGAAAACCCGAATGCCGAGTTTGAAACGGTGCAAACTCGGTAACTCGGCGAGTGAGGAAGAAGAAGGAGCTAGGAAGAAGAGAAAGGTTAGTAGTGGTGGTGGTGATTACTATTACCCTCACAATCTTCTTAGAGAAATCGCTGCAGGGATAGTTCCGGGAAAACTCAACGGAAAAAATGGATTCTCTGCTTCATGGTGCAAAGAAATCTCGTCTTCTTCACCTGTTGAGGTTGAGTCAGAGTCAAAGGCAAATCGAATAGTTTCCGATTCTGGTCGTGGAAGAGATCGGACGGCTGAGGTTTCTCGACCACCGCTTGTTAGGACTTCAAGAGGACGAGTTCAGGTACTTCCTTCTCGGTTTAATGACTCGGTTCTTGAGAATTGGAGGAAAGATAGTAAAACTAGTAGTGAAGAAGGTGAAGAAGAAGAAGAAGAAGAAGAAGAAGAAGAAGAAGAAGAAGAAGAAGAAGAAGAAGAAGAAGAAGAAGAAGAGATTGTAGAATGTAGGAAGGAGAAAGTCAAAGTCAATCATAGGAACCATAATAAGTATAGTAGTGCATTGTGTGGAGAGATTGTAAGATATAGTGACATGAAGAAGCATAAGATGAGTAGTTCACGCTCTAGGCTCGAGTCTATCGAGGAGCAGCGTTTATATATCGAAGATGAGATTCGTCCCAAGAAAGAAGGTGTTTATGGTCCAGAGGATTTTTACTCGGGTGATTTGGTTTGGGGTAAATCTGGGAGGAAGGAGCCGTTTTGGCCGGCTATTGTTATCGATCCAATGACGCAAGCGCCCGAGCTTGTTTTGCGTTCTTGTATACCTGATGCAGCTTGTGTCATGTTTTTTGGTCACTCAGGGACAGAGAATGAAAGGGTACATATATACTATTATTGTCTTCTTGCATGATTCTAAAAGTTGTATTTTTTTCTGGAGGCTTGACTGTTTTTTATGTAAGCAGGATTATGCGTGGGTTAGAAGAGGGATGATTTTCCCTTTTGTGGATTATGTAGACAGGTTAGTCTCCACTAGAATCTTACAAAAGTTTTTTCCCTTTTGTGGATTTTTGCTTAATAGTTAGTTGTGTTATTTAGGTTTCAAGAACAGTCCGAATTGCGTGGATGCAACCCCGGCGATTTTCAGAAGGCACTTGAAGAAGCTCTTTTGGCAGACCAAGGATTCACGGAGAAACTGATGCAGGATATTCACATGGCTGCTGGTAATCAAACTTTTGATGATTCTGTCTACAGATGGATTCAAGAAACTGCAGGATCGAGCCAATATCTTGATCCAAGCCAGGCAAGTTTCTCTTTGCTTCGGGTTCCTTTTTGAGTACCTATAGTTTATTCCTTGACTGTTATAGAGATTGAGTTTATATATTTGCAGGACATGTTGAAGAAATACAGAAATCCAAGAGCTTGTGTAGGATGTGGAATGATCCTTTCTTTCAAGATGGCAAAGAAAATGAAAGCTCTGATTCCCGGAGATCAGTTATTGTGTAAACCTTGTTCAAGGGTACGCTAAATTTTTGCAATGCTCCTTCTTACTCAATTTCAATGCAATGAACTCAACTAATTATTCTTGCAGTTGACAAAACCAAAACAGGTTTGTGGTATATGCACAAAGACATGGAATCATTCAGATAGTCAGAGATGGGTAAAAATAAATACAAATTATCTTCTTCTTTTTGTAGTGTAGACTCAGGTAATGATTTCTTGAAATTTACTGTTTGATTACATATGGTTTATAAGGTGCGGTGTGATGGTTGTAAAGTCTGGATTCACGCAGTATGTGATCAAATATCACATAAGCATTTTAAGGTACATGTTCATGTTGCTCTTTGTCAAGGTTATCTTGTTTCCAGTTACCTGCATGTATTGATATCATTTTCGTTTGACAACCTGAAGGATTTGGGGGAAACAGATTACTACTGTCCCACATGCAGAACAAAATTTAACTTTGAGCTATCAGATTCAGAAAAACAAGGCTCAAAATCTAAGTACGTCCATTTTCTTACAATTCTTACAACAATTGAATTATGAATACCAAATTCTAAAGTTGAGAGTTTTCTGGTATATAGACTTGGCAAAAACAATGCCCCGATGGAGCTTCCTGACAAGGTCATTGTTGTGTGCTCTGGAGTTGAAGGCATATATTTTCCAAGCCTTCATTTGTAAGAGGACACTGTGTGATCTCTATTTCGCATTGTTTTCACTTTTACTGCCTCGTAATTACTCTAGAATTGGGCGAAGCAACGACCTTTTTACATCTCTAACTTCTCCAGACTTCTAGGTATCTATGTTGAATGATAACTCTTACTCTATTTGGTTTATTTACAGAGTCGTATGTAAGTGTGGATCTTGTGGACCTGAAAGGAAAGCACTTAGTGAATGGGAAAGGCATACTGGCTCAAAAGCAAAAAATTGGAGGACTAGTGTGAAAGTAAAAAGCTCCAAACTGCCTCTAGAAGAATGGGTGTGTACAAATCTTCTTATTTTCGCTTTAGTGATATGACCTCATTATTTTTTAATCTGTCGTATCAATTATAGAAAGTCTAACTGTCATATTCCTTTTACTTTTCAGATGATGAAATTAGCCGAGTTCCACGCAAATGCTACGGCAGGCAAACCTCCTAAAAAACCTTCTGTAAAACAGAGAAAGCAGAGGTTGCTTTCCTTTCTGAGAGGTATACTAAAAATCTAATAACATATTGAATCGCTTTAGTTGTGTTGTGTGTTGCTTATGTTGGCTTGTTCTTTCACTTTTGGCAGAGAAGTATGAGCCGGTCAGTGTGAAGTGGACAACAGAGCGATGTGCAGTTTGCAGATGGGTTGAAGATTGGGACTACAACAAGATCATTATCTGCAACAGGTGCTGTTTTACTGCGTCTTTGCTCTATTCTTTTTTTCGAGAAACATATTTACTGGCAAATATCAGACTTATAAACCTAAATCTATCATAAATTAAAATGTCTTTTATTCCTTTTTCTCCTCAGATGTCAAATAGCAGTTCATCAGGAATGCTATGGGGCAAGAAACGTTCGTGAGTTTACATCATGGGTCTGCAAAGCCTGCGAGACACCAGAGATTAAACGGGAGTGTTGCCTTTGTCCTGTAAAAGGCATGTCTTACCATTTTTGCCTTTCTTATTTGTAAATCATATTTAACATGGTCTTGTTCTTTTAAGTGTTACAACTTCTGCAACCGGTAAAAGGTGGTTTAATAGAGCATAGTTAGCTAGTCTCCATTGAGAATTCGGCATTGTTGCCCGTCAATTAAATTTTGCCAATTTTTGTTTACTGATTAATAGGAGGTGCATTGAAGCCAACTGATGTGGAGACACTGTGGGTTCACGTGACATGTGCTTGGTTTCAGCCTGAAGTATGTTTTGCAAGTGACGAGAAAATGGAACCAGCTTTGGGGATTTTGAGTATTCCATCAAGTAATTTTGTGAAGGTACATACCTGACTCTGTGGATCTCATTTCCTACTTTTGGGAAGTTTCACTTTTTGCAAAACTAAAAAGCAAGAAACCTTCTCCTGTTTTTGATGAATTCAGATTTGTGTAATATGCAAGCAAATACATGGCTCATGCACCCAATGTTGCAAGTGCTCTACGTATTATCATGCAATGTGTGCTTCCCGAGCTGGGTATAGAATGGAGGTAAGCCCACTTTACTTCTGATTTTATCTGACTCTGCGTTTGAGCACTACGGAATAAAATCACTGTAACATGTAAACTTTTTTCAAATCTCTAAGATATTACAAGTTTCTTTGAATGTAGTTGCACTGCTTGGAGAAAAATGGTCGACAGATAACAAAGATGGTGTCGTACTGTTCCTATCACAGGTAAATTTGCTCGATACGCTGTCTGCAAAATCTCTCCTATCTGATTTCGGGATATGAACTTTGTTTTTGTTCTTTTTGGGTGTAGGGCTCCGAATCCAGATACTGTGTTGATAATACAGACGCCTTCAGGGGTCTTCTCTGCTAAAAGTCTTGTTCAAAACAAGACGAGAACGGGTACAAGGCTTATTTTAGCAAACAGAGAAGAAGTTGAAGAGCCCCCCGCAGAGGATATCATACCAATTGATCCATTTTCTTCTGCTCGTTGTCGGTTATTTAAAAGAAAGGTTAATAGCAAGAAGGTATCTTTGTTGAATCTTTAAAAACTCTGTATATAGGTTCAATTCCCCTTTGTTCAGTAAACTGATGGGTGTTTGGGATATATAGAGGATTGAAGAAGAAGCTATTCCTCATCACACAGGAGGACCACGTTATCATCCTTCAGCAGCGATCCAAACTCTGAACGCTTTCAGGGTAAGAGAGGATCTTTCTGTAGTGTCATTAAATAATGCACTAGGAAACGAAACTTGGCTCTGACTCTTTTTGTTAAATATAATGTGTAGCATGTGGTGGAAGAGCCGAAATCGTTTTCCTCGTTCAGAGAACGGCTTCATCACTTGCAGGTAAGCATTTCTCATTTGTTTTGAAAGAGATTGTAGTATGAATCTTGTTTATAATATCTTACGAGCTTCATGACTTCTGACAGAGGACAGAAATGGATCGGGTCTGCTTTGGTCGGTCTGGGATACATGGATGGGGTCTTTTCGCTAGAAGAAATATTCAAGAAGGAGAAATGGTAGGCAGAGCCATCTGAAAATATTTCTTCCAAGAAGGAAATCGATATCTTTTCCTATGTTATCCTAAGGAATGTTGAAACGTATTTTCTTTTCAGGTTCTTGAATACCGTGGGGAACAAGTGAGAGGAATCATTGCAGACTTAAGGGAAGCACGGTATCGTAGGGAAGGGAAGGATTGCTATGTGAGTCGAAGCCGATATCTCCATTGCTACACAGTTTTAAATGGTTTCGAACAAAGGTTTCTGAAACTTCATGTTTGTTTAAAATATTGTTTCAGCTATTTAAGATCAGTGAGGAGGTAGTGGTGGATGCTACAGAGAAAGGGAATATCGCTCGACTAATAAACCATTCGGTAAGCAATCCTTTATGCGTATAAATCAAGTGATTACCAACAGAGAGACTCTCGAGTCCAAAATTTAACTGGTGTGTCATGTGATGCAGTGTATGCCAAATTGCTATGCAAGGATTATGAGTGTAGGAGATGACGAAAGTCGGATTGTTCTGATTGCAAAGACCACTTTAGCTGCTGGCGAGGAGTTAACGTATACATATATCCCGTCTCTTCACATAATTAAAGCATCATATCCTTTGATTCACTGAATATGACATGGTTGTGTGTTTTTTTTTTTTTTTTGCAGATATGATTACTTGTTTGATCCAGATGAGCCTGACGAATTCAAAGTGCCATGTCTATGTAAATCCCACAACTGCAGGAAATTCATGAATTAGAGAAAGTTTCAAGTAGCTGCTGCATAAGAAAATGACCAAGAAGCCGAGAAAGAACCTGACTACACTAACCCAAGAACCTGTTGCTCTCCACCCTTGAATATGAAGCCGATGAAAGTGATCATTTACACCGACTCCTCTTCTTCGATATCCGAATATCCGAATCATTTACAGAGACTCCTTTCTTCGATATCTGAATAAGACACTTCTTCAATGACAAGCTCCAGAGCATTTGTTTTTTTTTTTTTTGTAGGTAGAGATGTTTGTAGCTTAGTCATTTCTCATTTGCGATTTTTGTATAGCTTCAAAACCTTTTTTTTAGTTTTAGGGTATCAATTACTCAAAAGATCAAAAATCAAAGAGACTACAAAAGCATTTTTTTCTCTTAATTTTTTATTATTATTATTTCTTTCGGCATGAACTGATTAAAGCCCATGAAACATTTGAGTTTATTTTTGGGTGAATTTGTGATATAGCACCAAAAAAAATTATAATTTGAAAACTAACAAATTGAGATAGGAAGAGATAGGGAGAGAAAAAGATAAACATTGGTTAGTTTTTAGATTATAAATTTTTTTATGATTTTTTTTTTTAACATCTGATTCATTCATTTTTTATTTTTTTGTCGACCATCTTTTTCATTAAAACAGGCTAAAAAGCCTATTACAATCGGTGAATTAAGCCATTACAAAACCAATTAAGCCCAACAATTAAGCCCAAACACATAAAATAAAGAAAACATTTAAGCACATAACACGTGTGGCTTAACCAGACAGGAACCAGAATCTTCTTCTTCGAACCTCCACCGTGAAACCACTGTCTTGATGGAAGCCTTGAAAACCGACTATGATTTTTTCCGAAATTCACCGAAATACCTCCTCTATTAAACAGATCCACATCAGATTAGGCTACAAAAACTTCTTACCTCCATAAAATAACACTCGATCTTCTCTAACACATGGCCACAACACCAATCGCCTAAATGGAAGGCACAGATTTGATGAGTTTGGGGACATAACTCCCAGCCAAGGAAGGAAAATCCTAAAATAGAAGTAAGAAATTTATGAACCGTCTCCAATTTGGCCTTATCACCGTTTCCTGAAGAGGAGATAGGAAAAACTAAAAACGAAAAGACCTTAAGAACCGGTCATCGCCGGAAGTAAAATCGGTCTAGCCAAAACACAAGATCCGACCAAGTCGGAACAAACTATTGAAAACTAAACTATGTACACGACGCCGGCGAAAGCCGAACGCCGGAAAGAAAGAACCGACACTCTTTTTTCTTTTTCTTCTAGAGAGAACTTAGGGAAAGAAAAGAGGAGAGAGAAAAGGTGACCTGACAAAAAATTCCTACATCTGATTCATTCATAAATTCCAAACAATGTACAGGAGTTGATACATCCATAATACATCAATAATAAACATATCTAAATACACATTCACAAACACATAATCAATCATTAAAAAGAACGATGAAGAAGTGAATTTCCACGATGCTTTCGAAACCGAAGCCTTACTCGCCAACGAGTTTTTAAACCAGTTTCTTTCCTTCTCCAGAATCAATCCCAAAATAATGAGATCGTCGTTCTTGATCACCTTTTGGATGAAACTCCATAATACTCTAACATTATCGATGTTACTCAATATTTTCTCTTGCATTGAATCGTTGATTCTCCATGAATATGCTATACCCGGATCCCACAATTGTCGATCGAGACACCATCTAACGCTTCTGAACTTGTACTCAATCCCATTTATTAATCGAGATTGTGGACCACGGGCATCGTGAAAAATCGTAAAACTTTTCACGGAGATAGCGGACTCGTCTTTGTTGAAATCAGAACATCGACGAATCATGAATGAATCGACTCCATAATCGGAGGACGTTGCAAACGACATCGTTTCTCTTAATCTCGGATCTGGCATTGATTGTGTGTAAACTGGAAATTGCACCAACAAATTTGAAACATGATAACATGTGATATCCGTTGTTGTCACGAACACAATCACCACCACCATCCCGGAAAAAAAAGAATCTATAGTGATAATTGAAAACAGAATTGAAAATAAAATTAACAAACAGAGAAGAAATGCCGGTGGTTTGAAAAATCAAAGAAAAAAAGTTGTTGTCTTATCCCTTTTGAATCGTATCTAGAGAGAAAAGAAGAAAGATGGCTATAAATTTTTTTTATGTTATTTTAGCTAATTTCCTCTTTATTTTTTCCGTTTTAATAATTTTGGGTAGATAATTATCTCCCCTCTTCTAACGACCAAAAGAAGACATTCCTTTTATAATGATAACCAAGATTAATAACACGATATGGAATCTGATAAATATATTAAAATTTAATAAACAATTAAGTAATAAAAAAAATTATGAATTTTTACAAAAATTGATAATTATTTTAAATTATGAATAAAAATAACATTTCTATAAAATTCTCATAAATTAATAACTATATAAATTAAGAAAAAAAAATTAAATTAATAAATTTTAAAATTCTAACTTTATTAATGTACATAGGTTTTACTGTATGTTTGACACAACCAAGTCTATATCTTATTGAAAAATTATTGGGTTCACTGAATCCTCTCATTCACTCTCTATTTATTAACCGATCAAAATTAAGTTGTGAAGACCATCAATCTTAATTAAAAAAATACTGCAAATACAAAAATTAATTTTTAATAGATTTGTAGTTAAAATTTTTGGGTTTAGAAATCAAGAACTAACCAACCCCTAGATCGTCTTCAGTCTATTCTCGTGGAACCTAAGGAAGTGCAACGACGGGATCGACAGGAATCATCGGTACGCCTTCTAGAAGTACAGCAGCTGCTAACACTTCTGGAAGGTTATGCTGCAATACTCTGGCACTTCTGGTAATGTGGTACCGGTGAGTAACCAGACACATACCAGGCATGTTATGAGCTGTTCTTGTGCGTTGGTAACGAAGCTACAAAACTTAATTACCGAACTATGATAGAACATCAAAAAGCAGGAACAACAAACATAGTAATTGTAATTGTAATTAACAAAATTGAAGGAACAACAATTACTTGAACAAGGAAGCGGTAGTACTGGTGAGTGCAATTGTAATTATGATGGTCTTGGTGGTTACGCACGGCCATAGGGTATAAGAATAGACCAGCCGCGGGTTTGTATACCATAATCTCATGAATCTGCGTTATGTTGTCGATTAGAAGCTTATGAAGTACTTAACTTAGAGACAGTCTATTATTCTCCGAGTGTAAAAAGATGCCCGTTGTAAACAAACATATCCAAAGATGGTCAATAAAGAGAACACATATCCAAAGTAAGAAACCAAAAATATGTGCACATCAGTTACTTTGACATTTTAGTTACATGTGCAAAACATGTGCGAAAGATGGTCTGATTAGTTTTCATTTTAGAATCAAATGATTCAAAGTTACTTTGATTTCATTAACAGATTTCTAGACTATACTAGAGACCAAAATCTATGTACAAAGTAGTTTTTACACCCAAAACAAAAGGTCTGATTCGTTATCAGTAGCTAGAAACAAACAAAAAACTACACCAACCGCAAAATCAATCGCAATGTTAAGTCAAGGATCCACACAGATAAAGTCCATAATCAGGAAAACCCAAAACCTCCATTGACCTCAATCAACATATCTAATACAATAATTCAACAAATCACGACCTAAACACTACTTGTTATGGCGGCAATTCCGGCGTTATGACCACCGCCGCCTCCGTTACTGCCACCGCCGCCTCCGTTATGACCACCACCGCCTCTGTTACCGCCACCTCAGCCTCCGTTATAACCACCGCCATCTCCACCTCTATTATGACCACCGCCGCCTCCACCTCTGTTATGACCACCGCCGCCTCTGTTATGACCACTGCCGCCTCCACCTCCGTTATGACCACCTCCAACCGGAATAGATTCCACGTGAATCATAAACCCTAAGCCGTTTGGAATGAATACCCGAAAACCACCTCCAAGAAGTGCCACAGGTGGTCCGACTGGTCCAACGACGATTTCTGCATTAGGATCTGGGAGTATACTCACGTCCATTGCCGGAGATTATGTTGGAGATTTAAGTGAAAGGGTGTCTTTTACTAACAATTGCAAATGTTCGGTTATATGGTTATTTACAAACGTACGGTTGCAAATGTATGACAACCTTTAAACCATTATAAAACCATGTTTATTTGCATTAAAAATGGTAGAAGAAAACATAGAGAGATAAGAGAATTAACAAGACCATAACATCTTTGATCTTTGGTCAAAACACAAAAAATTCTAGTTGTATCTCTTGTGTCTTAACTTAGAACAAGAGGAAACTTTGGATGTCTTATCCTACAAGGGATTTCGTGTATCCCAAGGCATTGATAAGGGTCGAAATACTCTTTAAGGAAAGTGCTCTCTTGCACGATTCAATCCATTATCCAAATTCACTGTTACGTTACGATCCCAAAGATAAATCGACCAGTGAACTTTCGGGCCGATTTGTCGTCGATCTATGACCCAGAAGACGATTAGCATACTGTTGAAAAGCCCCGACTCTCAGCTTTCCAGAGACATCAAGTTCGTATCTATCGAAGTTCCGAGTAGAAATATATTGTTGTATCAGTGTGACTGATACATTTGTTGATCTATACTTCGGAATACAACAATCTTAAAGAGTATTTCTCGTGGACGATGGCTAATGTTTCGGATCGTGAGATGACGTCAAAGTTTGGAAAGTTAGATAAGTTTGAAGGAGTCGATTTTTGAAGATGGCAAAAGAAGATGCACTTTCTCCTTAGAACGCTTAATGTGGTGTATGTTCTAAGTATGCCAATGCCCACCGTGTCGGAGAATGCAGAGGAAGAGTCTGTGGAGGAGACAAGCAAGCAACTTAAATGGGAGAACGATGACTACATATGTCGTGGCCACATTCTCAACGGTATGTCTGATCCTCTCTTTGATGTTTACCAAAATATCAAATCCGCAAAGGAATTGTGGGATGCGTTGGAATCAAAGTACTTGAAATTTACTAAGTTTCCATATGAATCAGGGGAATATAATCCCTCACTTGACATTGAAAAACTAGCCATTTCATGGCCTTTAATAATGTTTGCATTACCCCTTATGGTACTCACGCTTCCGGCGGAGTCCTTTAATTTGAGATCACATAAATACCTTTTATTCTTAACTCTTAAGTATCGTGAGCGTTATGACACTGTCTTCTAGACATATATCTCCATCTATGATCTCAAGTTGTGACAACTTTTGATGTCTCTCAACTACGTATGAGTAGAACAAATTTATTGATGGTTCGGTTTAAGGGATGATATCGTGCAACGTTTTATAAACTAAATAATATAATTATACAAAAGTGTTGGACGCGAGAGTTACTTATGAAATTAAATATTGATTGGGAGTGACGAGATAATTTGGGTTTCGCATTGGCTGGTAGAATTTTTAGAGATAAGTGACGGAGTTTGGTGTGGAGATTTCGCTTTGAACAAATGCATATGTTCGGCACTGATTTTAGCTTGAGAGCGTAGGATAACACGGCTGGAGATAGAAGTGGATTGGAGATGGTGGTTGGTTTCTTAACAACAGAGATAAGTGATTCTCTTCCGTTGTCTTTTCTAGTACGAATGTGCTATGATTTTCTACTGACGGGCTCAATAGTATGCATTTATCATATGTATAAAGAAGCAAATTATCTTGCAAAAAGATAAGCGAACTAAACTTTTTTTTTTTATCTTTGGGATTTCATATGTTTTATTTTATTTTAGATGCGGTTAATTAGATTGTAATGGAAGATGCTAATGGTCGGCACAAAGAAAGGAACAAAAAGAACATAAGCAATGGATTTTGAGAAGAAGAAAATTGCACTGGAAAGTAGATGGATGGTAAAAAAAAAAGACAAAACAAAAGGAAATGGAATATTAGAAATATTTTAATGTGTACTTTGAGGAGAATCATGTATCCGACTTATTACTGACTCATCAGATTCATGAACTAATGGTTCCGTTACCTTCGGAGATACATCCTCCTCAACAATTACACCATCGTCACCTTCCTTCTTCTCTTCTTCTGCTTCTTCCATCTTCTCGTCTTCACACAAATCGTTCCTCTCATCGACCTTCATGGCCACGAGAGGCGGTGAAGTTACTGTCAAGATAACAGGATCAGCTTCTGGAACACCATCTTGTTCAGGAACTGTCTCCATTGTTTGGTCTACACCAGACCCATCATCTGGCTTTGCATCATCCTCATAACCTTCCATGTGATCTGATGCTACAGCTTCTTGAGCTTCGGGTGAGTTGTCTGGATTAGGCGATGACCCTCCTCCGTCTTGTGATTCTATCTCCATTCCGGTATCAACAGGTGACGGTGCTTTCTGCTGTTCCTTTTGGGATGTGTCTGAATCGGACCCATCCACAATTTTCACATCTGCTGTCTCAATGGAGCTGTTTCCTTTCACTGCATCATTCACATCATCATCGTTATCGACTCCAACAATATGGGAAGGAGAGACTTGAAGAGGTCCCGGATTTTCGACATTTGGAAGACCCTTCATTTCAAATCTATGCTCCTTGTAGAGGTCCATTGCTATCTGAAAGTGGGAAAATCACAGTTACTGTATTAACTTAAATCTTGAATTGCCGGGAACCTAACAACAAGATCTTATTTTCTTTCTGCTAGTGCTTACCTGAAATACTGAACTGTTTTGAGAAGGAAACAGTGAAAGAGCCGTCAAGGAAGTACTATTGCTTTTGGGCACTCTCTTTCCACCTTCCTGTCATCAAAAGAATGTAGAGATATGAGAAAAGTGTTTAAAGATGCATACAAATAGAATAACTGAGGATGGAGAAAATTTTACCTTGAGATTTACAAACACAGCAGTTCCATCATCAATTAATTGACTTTCTTCATCTATCAATAAGCTAATACATTTGCGCAGCTCGAGATCAGCAAGTTCTACCGATATATCAAGCTTTGAAAGATAATGCCGGCAATAAAGTTCACTGCTATCAGTTGTTTCTGTAACAGGATTTTCAGCCGCAACTTCCGCCATAATTTTGGGAGAACTCGCATGCAGTTCTTTTGCTGGAGATGTTAGATTTGACCCAGCTTCGACACTTTTTGCCCTGTTATTGTCAGAGTGACTTGTTTGGCCACCAAGAGACTCATCATCAGCCACCTGCACCGAGTTATCATCTTTGACAGACATTGATGAGACTTCCATGCTTGGATCTCCATTTCGAGTTTTCCACTCATCTGCACCAGATTCCCAAACCCAGCTCTGCACCCGCCTGTTATGGTCCCAATCAGATACCCCATACATGTTTGTTTCATCCCTAAAAACACCATTATTCATATCCCCAAAAAAACCATGCATGTGAGAAGCCCCTGAGCCATCCATCATATTCTGCCACCCAAGTGGGCGCATGTGACCAGAGAACCTCTCAGCATCAGGTATATGGTAAGAGATTCCCTGATGACTGATTTCCATTTGAGGCCTCACCCCAAAGAGAGATGGAGTTTGGAATTGTGGCATCATAGTCTGGAAACTTCCATGAGGTGGAACGTGTTGAAACGGCATATAACCATTCGGAATTGGAGATGGCCAGGTTGGGACGCCTCTCCACACATTACTTTGCCCTCTTCCCATCATAGAATCAACTCCTCTCTTGTAACGTCCACCTGTATTGACCCTGTTATCTTCATCTCGAGGGCCCACTCTAGGGCTACTAATCCCACCCCTAGATTCAGGTCGTGGAGGGAAAGAAGAATTATTCTGGTTGGCTTTATTGTTAAAGGATACTTCTGCCTGAGGTGTCTCATCTGCCAGAAGCCTTTCATCTTCAGGTGCTAAAAATTCCCTAGCGTTGTTCCTTTGACCTGTTTCTTCAACCTCAAGACTCCGTCTTCCACCACTTCGATTATTGTATCTCCGGTCAAGACTCGTTGAAGAAGGAGATCTTTCAACCATGTGTCGGGGTGAAGCTTTTGTGCCGGAAGACCTTTCACCCTGAAACTCGCCCAGAATACCATCTTCCATCTTTGCTGTTTTCTCAGAAACTTTCTGTCTTGTACCTCTCTCTGATCCTCCAGACAGCTCAGCAGCCTCCCTGGAAGAGACCCCTTTGGTAATCTGATCCGATGCATTCCTGTTTCACCATAAGAAAAATATGATCAATCTCAACTTTAAAGCTGCTTCAAAAGCTTACCACAAACTGTAAAATTTGACACTGAGATAGCAACCTAAATCTCCATTAGAGTAGATTATATTCCAAGGACTAACATATCACTAATCACAACACTAAAATGCTTACAAAAAAAATCATACCCATTCTCTTCTTGAACTACCGAACTGGAAGGTTGACGCTCTGATCTTATCATATCACCATCAGGCTCTGCTCTGCTACTTCTAGTGCCCGTGGTGACGACCTGATAATCCTGATAATCTGGAGACCTCCTACCTTCCCTCTTATCCTTATACCTACCACTTTGATCATCTAGACGCGACACATCGCGATCATTATCCCTTTCACGGTCACTTTTACTTCGTTTCCCATCATGATAATAATCGCGACTCCGGTCTTTTTCTCTCTCATGTGTCCTGTCCCTGTCATGATCCCGGTCACGATCTCTACTCCTATCACGGTCCCAATCCCTATCATGGTAACGATCATGCTCGTAGTCTCGACGATCGCGATCACGTTCCCGATCCCTATCACGGTCCCTATCTCGCTCATACTCACGATCCCGAGCTCTTTCGCGATCCCGTTCATTTCGGTCACTTTCTCTCTCATAGTCCCGATTGCGTTCGCGGTCATGATACCCATCAAGTTCACCGTCAGGCTCATGACCATGGTCGTTATCCTCAATTTTAGACTTTCTTTTACTTTCATCTCGGTGGGGCTTTTCATCAGACCTAGGATGCTCTTTAGTAGACCGGTCATCTCTCTGCTTGTCACTTTTCTGTTTGACATCTTCTTCCTTGTCTTCCCGATACTTATCTCTGCTTTTCTCAGTCTTCTGTTTTCCATCTTTAATGTAGTCATCTCCGGAAGTGATAAGCCTATCACCAACATCATCACTGTTATCTTGATGCTTGTCTCCAACACCATGATCATCCCTCTTACGCCTTGATCGCTTCTCAGTATGATTTTCAGTACCTGGACTCCTTAGCTGATCCTGAGCTTTGGACTCTGAATCCAAAGAAACATAAAGATTAGCAAAAGCCAACAGAAAATCCTTTTTGCAGCTTTCTAAACTATCTAACTGAATATGAGGCACCTAACTAAATACACATACAAGTGCAAATTTTCAAAAAATTCACCACTTATAATTGCACTAACTCCATGTTATGTTTGGAAAAGACAGTAGAATAGAAGCAACATGAATACCTACTGCAAGTGCTGATTACAATAACTAGTTCAAAAGTTTATGCTTATAAAATACAAAGATGATAAATACCAATTCTAGGCATGTAAGTTCGTCTTCCATAAAGAACTTTGATTCATATCAAAATCCAATAATGAACAAAACAGAAACTATGAATATCATATAACCACAAGTCTCAAAAGCAACCAAAGACGAACACTTTCAATCAAACCACAATGTACTCAAGGCAATATATTCATCCTAAGGTTCCAGTGGCTTTTTTTTTATGATGGTGGAGAAATCTTACCAGTTTTATCTGAGACAAGTTTGGATTTACGATGCTGATCTTCACCATCATAAAATTTCTCACTTTTGCCTTCTTTATACTTTTTATCTTTATCCCGTTCCTTATCCTTCTCAGACTCCTTTCTACTAGACTCTCTATGCTTACCATCGCTTTTACCACTACTCTTCTTCGTCTCTTCACCTTCTACTTCCTCTCTCCTCCTACTCTTCTCACTCGACGCCTTGGTCTTCTTCGAACTCTCTCCTTTCTCTTCATCTTTACCATTCCACCTATCACTACCACTCTCTCCGCTTTTCCCTTTCCTTCGCTTCGACGAAGTGTACTCTTCATAATACTCTTCATACTCCTTTCGTTTATCACCAGAAGCAGAATCTTTCGAAACCCTAGCACTGCTACTCTCCTCTTTGCTTTTCCTCTCCTTCAAACTCGTCTCTTTCTCCGAATCAGAGTAATCTCGAGATTCCTTATGCTTGCTCGATTTGTGCCTCGTACTCCTTGGCATCTTCTCGATTTCACTCTAAGCAAAATCACAAAAGAGGGGAAAATCGAACACGCGATCACAAAACCCTAATTTGATTCTTCTCGATTTGAAATTTCTCTGAATGGAGAATCACAAACCCTAAATCGAGGTTTTCGGGGGGATTTGATTTGATTCGATTTTGATCTCACAAGCAAGTCGCGAAACCTCGCAGCGGAATATAATACGGCGGCCGAAGAATCTAGATCGCCGGCGAGATTTTGATGGGGAAATAACGAAAGTGCCACGGAGGCGGGATATGAGGATAAATAGGGAAGAAAGAGAGAGGCTTTTCGATTGCGAGAAAATGTGTGCTTTCGATTAACTGTTTTTCAGACAAGGGGAAGACTAAAGGGATTATTTAGTTAATGACGATATTAACCCTTTAATCATCTCTTAAATTACGGTTTTGCCCCTTCCGAAGGTCATCAGATCGAATTTTGCTTTCTTCGCCGGTTAAAGTAAGTGTGCTTCGGTTATTTATCCGCTCGGTCATCCATCCATTCATGTATCGCCACGTCACGCGTCTTAAAAACCTGGCGACAGCTGGATAAGCCCAGTAAGGTTTGGGTCAAACCACAAAAGGCCCATTAAGGGCCCAATAAGAGTTTTGGGATGAGAGATTATTTTTGTTGAAATTTTTGGGGAAGACGTAGACGTGAGTCCAGCTCGAGGCGCGATGCATCAGGCGTACTTCATCACGCAACTCTCACGAGCCACTGTGTCGTTATATACCATTTTTGATTTCTTCTAATTTAGAAATAATCCATTTTTGAATGTGAGAGATTACTTCGCTTGTCGTCTCCAGATCTCTCTCTCCTTCTCTCTTTGACCAGTTCCTTCTTAGCGGTGAGCTTTTGATTCAAGTATTATGATTGATCAATGATTGTTAAGTTGTTCACGTAATCTCTCTTCAATTTTTCCAATTCGTTTTTCTTAATTTAATTTAATTTCTGAGATATGGAATTTTTTCCCGAATTATATGGAAGATTAGTGTTTCCTGGGAAGAAATTGTCAAATTATTGTTTCATTGTTTGAATTTTGTATGTAGAGGCTTGGAATGGCACTTTGTGGTGTTTGTTCGACTCCAAATCTAGGGGATTTAGGAGTATTACATTCCGCTAGGAATTCGAGCATTGGTTTTAAACGAAACCGTAGTCTGTGGCAACCTACAAGCTCAATTCTTGCAAAATCTGTAAAATTTCGTTGTTCATCGTCCTTAAAACCTTCGTCGTCGAACGTGGAGATGGAGGAGGATGCTAGTCCTTTGGTATCTGTGGAGAATGAATCAGCTCATGTTAAGCAGTTCATGTGGAAAGATTTTAAGATTCTTGATCGTGTTAGTATCGGTCATGGTGGCCGAGCCGATGAGCTAGTGTTTGAAGCTATTGTTCAGGTTCCAGATAGGTTAGTTTCTACTTCATTGTAGTATTAGTACAAGATTTTCAAGATGATTTCAGGAGCTTCATTCTGTGTGGTGCTTCGATTTCACAGCCCTTTGTTTAACCAAGGAGTTGTTCTTCGGAAATTGAATACCACTCACGCTCAAAGACGGGGAAGAAGAGCCATAGAAGTTTGTCCTCCCTTTTTCAATTGCCATTAATCTACAATGCTGCTTATTGTATAGTAACAGATATTCGTACTACTTGCAGGTATTGAAAAAGCTAGTTCGTCGTAGACTTCTGTACCATTCTTACTCAATGCAAGTTCACGGTTATATCTCCAATAACTTGAGCGATGATCCGTACTCGTTTACCCTTGTACATGGCGTAAGTGCTTCCCTCCTTAACGACTTATCCATACATAGGTTTTTACCATTCATTAATCTATATCTTTTCTTGCAGTGTCATGGAAGTTTCTCGATTAGGCACTGGCTTCAACAATCGGATTGGCTTCCAACATTAGAAGCTACTCTTGCACTAGATGAAGAATCATTTAGAAGGGTGGGGGATGATACAACTGGAGGGCCTGCAGTTTCAAGGCAGTTAAGATTAATCCGTATATTAATGAGGGATCTTTTAATCGGAGTATGTGTTGTGTCCTTTGAACAGGTGAAATAGATATTTCTTTTTGTCATGATTTGTTTAACATGTTTTTTGGTGTTCTTGAACTTGAAGGTCAATTACTTGCACAGCCATGGTCTTGCTCACACAGAACTGAGATTGGAAAATGTGCATATTAGCCCTGTGGATAGACATATCAAAGTCAGTATATACCTTCAGTGGTGAAGTTTGATTATTAATCTAAACAATGTATTTCATTTCTGTCAATTAATTTCAGAGTTTTGTCCAACTATAGGTAGGGATTCTCGGAAATGCAGCTGACTTTTGGGATGGTCCTAGTACTAGCAGCGCTTACAGTACCATGGACAGACGACAGATGATGATAGCATTTGACATGAGGTTTTTTGAGAAGAGATCCTTATTATTATTTATGTTTGTTTACTTAACTCAGCCTAATTCTACATTTCCTTTTTCATGTTTAAAGATGTGTTGGATTCATGATGGCAAAAATGGTACTTCAAGAACTGATGGATCCTTTAATCTTTGCGAAATTCAAGTCTTTCCTGGCAAAGGTATTATAAACTGGGCTACATAGTGTAATAAAGTCTGATGTAATAATCCATAGATTGAGTTTGATGTTATTAACTTATATTGATTTCTGTTACATATTCTTCGAAATGAATATCCAGGGGAATGATCCTTCCTCGCTACGGGAATTCTTCGTGACGACGCTCAATACAAACTCCGAATCTGGAAATACCGGAGTGCAAGTAAGTACACTCAGCTAAGTGCTATCATGCACCTTTCAACAAGATTACTAGTTCTTTTGCTTGCCGTGAGATTAATTAAACAGTTGTTTATCATCGCCCCTTGTTTGCTCTCAGATACTCGATAGAAACTGGGGAGCAGGTTGGCATCTTTTATCGTCATTGATTGCTACCAGACCTTCTAAAAGAATAAGGTAACATAACATTAGTACATGATAGTATTACTAATCTATGGAGTCCTTAAATAGTGTAATAACTAAGAAGCTACATCAACAAAATCGGTTTGGGTTTGGTGCAGTTGCTTGGATGCTCTTAAACATCCCTTTCTATGTGGACCGAGATGGCGTGTTGCCCCATCAATGGATATCATCAGATGGGGTCTTGGATCAACCGCAGTAAGGATTTCAGAAGAATACATTTACCGCATGCCTCAGGTATATATGAGATATTTTGCGTTTGGTTTTAAAAGTTTGAACCTTTACTCACCCGCTCAGTCTCCTAAAAGACTAAACCCATGTCCACTTCGTACGCAGCGTCAGAGACTTGCGCACTTCATTGAACTGATGGAGATGCTAAACCCATGTCCAAAACCAAAAGTATGAATTACATCTCATGCTTCTTTGACTTCGATTTATCGCGCTTAAAGTGTGTTAAATAGTGATGGTTTTACTCTCTCAACAGTGTTGGTTGGAACTTTTACCCGGAAAATGGCGTTTGTTATACTCCACCGGAAAGCACATAGGTCTAACTCTGCGTCAGCCCTCTACACGTGCCTTAATAGGCAATGTTCACTTAACAATAACTCGAGCTTCAGAAGCCAACAACGCTTCACTTTCCTTTACCTCTGATATAGGCTTCACCGCCATAACGAGCAAAGACTGGCCACACAACAAAACCGGAGCCACGGGTAAATTACAAACGCTCTCTCAATTCAGACTAGTAGCCGGAAAAAGACTTTACCTCAAAGAAGAGAAAAAGAACATTGGTAAGTTCTCAATGGGGGAACTAGATACTGAAGAAGGTCTCGCTGAGAAACTAGAAACTGAGAAATGGAAAAAGGTTGTCCCCTTCAAGGAGTTTCCGTCGAGTCTTCCTGTAGCCAAACTTGTCTCTGGGGATATCGAAGTAACGATGAATATGAATGATCGTATAGATTCGCCTGGGACTGTGATTGGAGAAGTTAGAAAGCAGATTCCGCAGGAGATGTTCGATTTGTCGAAGCTTGTGTGTGGTACGTATATAGACAGTAGGTTACTTGTACTTAGGTGTGTGAATGGTTCGGCTTTGTTGTTCACAAGGTCTAACTTGGACCATAAGTCTATGTAGCCACTTGGCTCGGTTCTTATGCATATAACAATGATCATTTTTGTTGGGACTAGACCTTGTAGTCTCGTGTATGTTGTGGTAATAATGTTTGCTTTTGGACTTGTAATAAAGTTTTTCAGTAGAAAAATATCCAACTTTGTTATTCTATGTGTATAAGTTAAGTTCCAACTTTAAATCAAAATATCAAATCATGAAAACTAATATTCTTTTCATGATTGAAACTAAAACACAATGATTTGCAAGACATTTGTCTAAAGTTTGTCCATATGTTAATCAAATTCGTAGAATGTTGACGTTTTTATTCTGGATTTATTTCGTAAAGGAGAGAGCATCCACAAAAAGCAAATATCAAGGATTGTGCCTTAACAATTTTATTTCATAACTCTATGCTTGTGGATGCTCGTTATGAGAACTTTTACGAGTGAATTTGCCAAATGACAATAAAGAAGAAGCAAATTAAGAGAATGGCAAGAGTCATTTCGTTGTTACATGATAGAGAATACTTTACCACCGATTCGTCCGTCATTGCCTTCACGCGAATTTTGTTCGCGTCCTTCTCACACATGTATTATAAACTCACAAAGCATTTATTACAACACATTGATGTTTTTTTCATTCTCTTTCCAACACATTTATGTACATTTTACCACTTGCATTCGGTTCACTCGCATATCTGCAATATGTTCACACAAAAAATATATACATTTACTTTTCAAAGATATTTCAATTTAATTGTTAAACAAATATGAAATATGTATGGTATAATAACGAATTATGCGGAAAGATACATGTTGAGAAAGTTAAATAACACGTTATGTGATTTTACAGCCTGCTAAAAAGCTAAATGTATCGTATAAAAATGTTCTGCTAATTTTATACTTGACAAGATAATTAGATATGTACATTATACTTGTTGGAGCTAAATTTATATAAACAAATAGGCCATTTATTTGAGTATTTGGTTTATGTAAAATTTAGTTAAAATGTGAATGAGAAAATTGATTTGGACCATTTTGGAAAAACATCAAATGGTGTGGAAGGAAGTGTGTATGTAAATAGTCTCACATCCCTTAGGGGAATCTTTTTCAAGTGGTATACAAGGAGTGAAAGATATACTTATGATTAAAACATAACACCCACACATGGAGAGACACAAGGATACCACGCGCGCACCACCACCACCGAACCGAGCCGGATTTGGGTTTGGGTTTGGGTTTGGGTTTGGGTTTGGTCAATTGGATCGTAGGTCCATTAAAGACTATTCTTTTTGGGAATATTTTGTATTAAAATTTTAACCGAAAAATCGCGACTCAATTCAGTCGCACCCGGTCAATGGTTCTTTGAACCCGGTCGGTGACCAAACAATTGCAATCCAAATTCGTACCCCTTCGGTTCTTGTTGTCCGAACCATTGCAACCCGCGAATAGCAACCTTTCGGTTCTATAAAAGCTGCGCGCCATCATCATCGTCTTTAATCTTTTTCCTGCGAATTTTTCTAACTTAGAAAACTTCGATCCTCCACAAAGTAAGTCTCGAGAGTGTTCATAAATATCTTGTTCGTCAGATAACGATTCTGAGTGCTGCAAATCGTTTTTCTTACGGTTTTATCCTGGGATTCGTAATCGTATCAAACCGTCACACTACGGGCGATTTTTTGAATTAAGGACAGAGAGTAATCTCGACTCCGTAAACGTTTTATTATCGAGAATTTCTTCTTCTTCTTAATTCTTGTTCATATTTCATTCAGATTTCTCAATTCGGTTTTCGCGGTTCCTACAATCTTAATGCGAAAAATTCGTTCTTCGCTTCACGCTTAGATGGATTGAGAATTTGCCGAAGTTTGTTCACGTCTTTTCTAAATTTATTAAATCAAGTTGAGATTTGGTTTAATCACTTTCTCAATATCAAAGCCTTGATCGGTTTGATTGATAGTTGAGCAAAGATTGCTTCCGTCGTTGGGCATGAATAAAGGTTCAATATATTCGGTTTATTGAACCGGTTTACAAGGAACTGAATAGTTCTGGTTTTAAACATTTGGTGCATGATTCTGTGGTTTTGTCGTACACAGAGAAACTCAGAAATACGGTTTGACTTCTAATCGACACCGCTCAGTTTCCCGGCGACGTCTTGATATATTAGTATTTTGGTCTCTTTTACGTATTATTTTCTATCTGTTTTCGGTTCTTTCTAGTTCTTCTTGTGTTTTTTCAGGTTCTAAGAGGCTCTCAAGCATGGATTGGAGTCATTGGGGGTCATTGGAGCAAAAGGGATGCATCTGGAGAAAAGATGGCGTTTTTCATAACCGAGCACCTGCTCGCTCGAGGACTCAAAGATTTGAAGCTCCCTGGAAACCGGACCGGTCGATCCAACCACAGGACCGACCGGTCCACACCCAAAGTCCCGAAGCCGAAGCCCCCTGGAATCCGGACCGACCGGTCCGGCTGAGAAGAACGACCGGTCCACACCCGAAGTCCCGAAGCCGAAGCCCCCTGGAATCTGGACCGACCGGTCCCAGACACGAAGACTTGCAGATTTTTGAGACGCTCGAAGACGGACCGACTGGTCCGGAACCAGACCGACCGGTCGGTCATCCAGAACCAAGTTGCCCTAATTTTTACTATAAATTAGAAGCAGCCACTTTCCTAAACACAAGTTCTATTCTAATATTTTTCCATTGCACGTTCTTGAGAGGCTGAGACTAATTTGTTCCAAGTTCTTGAGATCTTTGAAGTGTTTTTTTCATTCCTTGGATTTTGCTTATAAGATTTGGAGGATCATCCACAACTTTCTATTGAGATGAATTCTTAAACCCTTATCCCTTTATTATCATGATGAATTCTTCTCATTTGATTGCTGCGTTTTTGTTCTCCATGGTCGAGTAGTCTCATAACTAGATTAGGGAATTTCAATGGTGAATTAGGATGATAGTGACTGAGCCAAATCGGAATGCATGATATCATTTGTCTTCATCAATTGGGATTCGTATTGCTTAGGCTAATTTGATCACCTAGTCTATGTTCTCAAGTTTAACTTATTCACGACAGTGTTCTAGGTTGCTAGATAAACCATTGATGAGCAATCGGTGTGTAACCAACGACAGTTGATTGTTACCATCAATTGTGAACAAATCGAACCATCTTGTTAATGCTTATCAACATTTCTGAATTCAAACGACAGTTTAGGCATTTAGGGTGTTAGATAAAGATATTGATGCATCACGACAGTGGCGCAATATTACATTTATGTTTGAGTTATAGACCGCGCTAAATTTGAATCCTGAATAGTTGCTGAGTCCTTAATCCGAAATCACCGGCGAATGACCTTAATCTAGTGCCTTTCTCTTATTGAATTTACATCGTTTTGATTGCTGTTTCGTTCATTGTTTCATTGCAAACCAACCCCCACTTTGTCTTAGCTTTAAATATAAATCCATAGTTTAATAGAGTAACCTTGGTCTCTGAGGATTCGATATCTAAAATACTACTGCTTTTGTCTGTGCACTTGCGGATTTTATTTGGGTTAAAACTTTATTGCATCACGTCTCAAGACGTAACTCAACTGAGATTTTAATTTTACGCAATTATGCAGATAAGTATTATTTACCGTCATATAGTTTTATGATTCGTTATAAATATACTCATGCTTTATGGATATACACATGGATTAAAGAAAATATATATATTCGTTAGTATTGGTTGAATTGAAACAACAAAACTGTTTTGCAATTGACATGCATAACTCGTAAATTTTTCTTGTAGGAATTGACTTATGCATATTTGTTACTTTAATATATCGAGATATATTTGTGTTGTTCTTTGAACTTGAATATTAACATGGATTTAATAAGAAACTTGTTGGTTAATCGTTCATTGGTGTTCGGGTCGTTTGCGGTGAACGGATACCGGTTTAGCAAAGTATATTGAGATTCTTTGACAGAATTCTCTCTACCATCTCCAACTCCTGATCAAATTCTGATTTGATTTTAAGAATGATTATGTTGAGTTAACAGTTTAAATCGAAAATATGTTTCCGATTTCTAAAAATTGTCTAACCAACAAAACGTTTACATAAACGGATAGCAATAGGTTTAGTGAGTAGATAACTCTAATTGAGAATGGTCTATCATTTATAACCATGTTTGTTATATAGATTACAATTCTGATTTTTATTGGAATGTTCAGATCCTATATACACCTAGAGCGGTGGAAGTGTTTTGGTTACAAGTCTAGTGAGTCGATACACCAAATTCAATTTAGTTCATGGTCTTCCACATACGATTGTGCAAAATTCTGATTTTATCAAATTATCATGCTAGAACCTAATGTTGTAAACATAGGGCTAATATTAAACTAAGTCGATGAACTTTGATTCATGCTGAAATTAGACTTACTTCTAGGATAATTATGAAGTACAAGTCTAAAAACTCTGAATACACTTTAGTGTATTAGAGAGAAGAGAAACGGACGACCAAAGCAAGTTGGATTCGAGCAAAACTTTGTGGACCGATTTGGGCAGATTCGACCAGTCCACTTGTGAAGTATTTTCCTGGTGATTCAGAAGGAACCAGAGGTGATCTGCATATCAAGAGAAAGCTCTTGGTGTCTAGTTTCCAGAACCGTTTTCTGATTAAAATTTTGATATATGTAGCATCGGCTGTCGCAGTTACAGTGTCGCGTATCAGATTAGTGGCCACTCTTATGTGCTTTACTTGTCTTCTAAAAGGCTAAATTACATCACATTTGTGAATATGTTAGTTCCTACCGCTGTGAGCATAGGATTGATGCCGAAAGAGAATTATAAGTCTAAGGACGTAAAGAAATTTGCATTGGCGAAGTTTCTAGAGTTCAAACAGGTGGATTCAAAATTCATCATAGAACAAGTGAAAGCAACGTAATTGCTAACGCATAAGATAGAATTTGAAAGTATGTTCAGGTGAACTACTTTATTGAGAAGCTCCCTCCTAGTGGGAAAAACTTCAAGATCTATCTCAAATACATGCAGAACATTAAGTAATAACAATCAAACTCTTAAAGAGATGATAAATGTGATGTTAGAGGAATCTGGATAAGTCCAGAAAATGTGGGGGGGAAGCGTTGCTTACCACTAGGTATATCCTCAACAAAATATCACAAAATCATTAGCAAAAGGCTATATGAACTTTGGAAAGGTGTTGTACTTTCGTATAAATACCTCAAAGTGTGGGGGTGCCTTACCAAAGTCGCAGTACCACCTCCGAAAAAGGTCACAATTGGACCTAAAACAGTGGACTGTATTTTCATAGGATATGCACACAACAGTAGTGCTTATCGATTTCTGGTTCACAAATCAGACATACCCGATATTCATGTGAATACAGTAATAGAATCACAAAATGCATCTTTCTTTGAACATATTTTCCCTTGTAAAGAAAAACAAGGTCAAAAGAGGATCCTTGTTTAACGGGAAACAAGCTTCTCAACAATTGAGGCAAGCACTTCCAGAACCTCAACACATGATGTGGAAGACGTAGAAGATGAACCTTGATGCAGCAAAAGAGCTCGTAAGGAAAATTCTTTTGGTGATGATTTCATGATGGTGTTTCTCACAGAGAACGCACCACAAACTTACTCAGAAGCCAAGTCTACACCAGAAGCAGCCTATTGGAAGGAAGCTATTAATAGTGAGATCGATTCTGTATTGCAACATCATAAGTATGAGATTACCGATCTACTCGAAGGGTCTAAAGCACTAGAGAGTAAATGGATTTTCACAACAAAAATGAAAACCGATGGTTCTGTGGATAAGTATAAGGCTAGGCTTGTTGCTCAAGGATTCCGACAAAAAGAAGGTATGGATTTCTTTGACACATATTTTCCAGTGACGCGAATAACCTCCATTAGACTTTTGGTTGGTATTGCTGCATTAAGAGGCCAAGAAATACATCAGATGGATGTCAAAACCGTTTTTCTTCATGGAGATTTAGAAGAAGAAATCTATATGAAACAACCTGAAGGTTTTGTTGTCCCCAGACAAGAAAGATTTACAAGCGTGAGGGAGACGATCGCTTCAAGCCTTCTGTTTTGAACTAGAACAAGCATCAAGGTGACCAGTATTTCATGCTGATCAAAGAAGAACCACCTGATTCCAACTTCAATCCAAAGCCGAATAAATTCCTTTTCGGAATAAGACTCTTACTTTATGAATATTTCGCTTGTGCTATCTTGTTTTGTGATTTCTTTGCAAATTATTCAAACTTGAGGAATGCATCAAGCAAATGGAAATCCAAGCTGAATCCATTATTTTATGGGCCATTCAAGATCACCTACGAACTCAACTTGCAAGGTTCGGATTTGAGGGCAAATCCTTCTCAAGTTGGAGGGAATGATGTGATCATGGCTAGCTCGAGACTAGGAGGTTCAAGACAAAAAGACGCAGAGCAAAAGACTAAGGAAAAGCTTGTAGGTGAGGAGCAACTAGTATCCGAGGAAGAGCTTTTGGAAGCTAAGTCCATGAACATTCCGGTTGGACCGATGACGAGATCAAAGAAGAAACTTAACCAAGCTATCTCTTCACTCTTGGTTAAGACCACCGGCCAACTTCACTCGAACGCTTATCAAACTACATTGGTTGTGATTCAAGCCGAGGAAGGATGATAATGGGAGGTGTGTGAACTTGTACTCTTTTTCCCTCCTTTCGGTTTTGTCCCATTGGGTTTTCCGAAAGAGGTTTTTAATGAGGCAAGAAAACACACTTTTTCATAAGCCTCATTATCATACTTAGGCCTTAATAAGCCCATTCCCCTTGACAATTTTGTGGCCCCTTCTCTTGGTTTTATCTCTTTAGTTTTTTATTCAAACTTGCCTTTATTTCTGTTTTATATTTTCAAGGTCTTGTGCATGTACAAGCCTTAAATGTTTCATGCACTTTCTCTGTCTCCTTTCCCCTTTATATTTTCGTGGCCATTGTAATAGAAAATCATTCAACTTTTTATCAAAAAAACCTTCTTTAAACTTTGGATCATTGATCAATTTTTGTGTGTCGAAATTCGATCTTTTACGACTTATCAAAGGGCCTTTTCGCAACTCTTTGTGGCGTCATTCAATCCCTCCCTCGAGAAGAGTCGTATGTCGTCTCTGATCCGAGTCCGAAAGTCCAAGAGTCTCCCGCAACTCTCGGAAGTTTCACTTCATTCCACCCTTTGATTCCCCGTTTTCATCATTTCATCACTTCCGCATCCATCATCTCTTCACCCCGATCATCACAACCTTTTGGAGAGCATTCAGGGACGTGATCCTAACTAGGATCTTATCAATTCCACGGGACATGCTTTATTCATATCAAAAAGGTCTAATACATGAAATTCGTGTAAATAGAAAATCCTAAATCAAATAAAATAAAATAGGTATATTAATTGAATCATAAGACCTAAAAGTATACATAAATTATCAACTTTAACCTCTTAAATCTAAATCTAAATCTTTGACCATAAAAATTTCAACAAATTGGTTTTTTAACCATAAAATATTGTTTTTAGTATATTAACTGAATCATAAGACCAGCTAAAAGTATACCTAAATAACAAGACCATCATGTTTGTGACAGGTAGCGCGTTGGTATTGGCAGAAAGGAGTTTGCAGTCAAGGTGCCCAAAGATATCAAAACTTGGGACAATGTGTGTGTGTCATAAGCAATTCACCATCAGCATCGTAATTGTGATCATTGAGATCGAGAATGGGAGGAATTTGAGTCTTGATGTTGGTAACCCCAAATGCTCTTGCGATTGCTTGAGGATGTGAAGGAGCAGCCATTTAAAAAGTTGAGAATGAAAAAACGAAAAAAGAGTGATCCTTAATTTCCTTTGAGATGGTTTTGATACCATAAAATAGATTAATTTCCCTTGAGAGAGGATTCATCAATATACAAGGCTTTAAATAGCCAAATACGTACATAGTTAATTTATAAGATATGAGATATGAAATAGTATAAACAATATTTGTTGGTTTTACAAAATACTCCTATATTCTATATCATTAGTAGTATCAAAAATATGTCTTTGAAAATATGGACGATTTTGTTTTTTGTTTTTTTCTTTGTCAACGGGCGATTTTATTGTCGTTTGTGTTAAGTATGTGACTGTTAACGGACAATATTGGAGACTTTACAAAGAAATTGATGCTTCTATTGTCTACATCCAACTCATTAATTGAGCCTAATGTATGTATAAAATACTGTCCTGTTAAACAAACATAAAATACAATAACCAAGACACAAAACCATGGAAAAAAAATATAGTAACGTAAAGTTCCAAGAAATGCACTTTAAATTATAATAAGAGCGGGCCCTATGGAGAGAGCTTTTGACCCTTAGAATCTGTGAAAGGAGAGAAAAACTCTTCTATTGTGTGGCCGTTGATTCACACAAAGACTCCTCAACTATCCAAACAGACACATTTGACTCTTCTCTCTCCCATTTGCACTTCCAAAAAAACAGATTTTTTATTTATTTCTCCCGCAAATGGTTCGTCATGGTCTCATCTATCCCCGACACACTGACATTAGGCCTGGGCGCGGATCGGATATCCGAGAAAATTATAGTATTTGTGATTCGATTTGTTATTCACGGATATTAAATTTTCCGATTTGCTTTGCTTTGAAAATTTTAGATATTTGGAGTTACGGATATCCGGATTTTTTTCCGGATATTTGCCGATATTCGGATATTTGCGGATATTTGTTTTAACTGAAAAAAACGAAAGAAAAATATTTTATTTTTTTTTAAAGTTATTTTTTCAGTATAAATTTTAAACTAATTAGTGAAAAAATAATATAAGTTAGATAATTTTATTTGATATAACTAAAAATAAAATGAAAAGTGAAAGAAAAAATAGTGGACTACGAAACATTTATTATTATTATTTTTAGATAAAAATATGAGACAACTGATTTACAAAATTAGTAACTACGTAAATTTACTATAACTATATCCGTTCAATGTATTGAAAAGGTTAAAAAATACAAATATATGTTCTAGGTATATCATATTATATGTACATATATGTAATTTACGGATCGGATCGGATATTCGGATTTTTAAAATTAGTATTTATGATTTGCTTTGCTTTAGACGGATCGTAGATTTTACTATTTGCTTTGCTTTGATTTATAACAGATATTCGAATTTTTCGGATCGGATCAAAACGGATCACGGATCGGAGCAAATCTAACGGATAATTTGCCCAGCCCACATGACCAAGGTTCATCCTCCCTCTTTCACTAAACGTGGGGAAACAAATATTTTTTCTCATTTCGCATCATTCGAATGCATGAGAAGGGATTTGAAAGTCCTACGTGAAAAATGACTGGGCAAAAATGTTTTTTTTTTTATAACTTAAATTAAAAATGTTTATATTTGTTTTGAATCAGATAATACAATGTACGTTGACAAAAAAAAGAAGATAATACAATGTATATGATTCTAGTCGCATAGTTTTCGTTGTCATCACAAACTTAGATTAAAATGAAATGTGGTCATCGAGTGTTTATATTTTACGTCTTTTTGTAAAGATTTTAGATTTTTTGTTTGTCCACATCTATCTTTTACCATGACTTAAAATGTAAGATGCAGACGGAAAAAAAAATGTGTTTTTTTTTTGTGTGAAATGAACGTAAAAATTCTAAGTTTGGTTTTGATTTTTGTATATTGGATTTCAATACATGGTGGGTCAATTCTAGAGCCTAAGTTTGCAAGGTTTAACAAATTCAAATTCTTCTAGTGAGCAGTCGAACTCAAATCTTAACAAAATCTTTGGATTAGAATTATTTGGATTAACAGAATAATAATGCAATTGTTAGTACCTAATGGTAGTGTAAGTTAGTCTACAATCATAGAGTAACCTAATAATTAATACAATAAGTATTTAATTAGTATAAAAGTATAGTTTCCGCCGCACACATGTGAAGCGGAGCACATGGACGGACAAATGGTTCGTTGGCCTCACTCTGCTCCGAGAAGTCGCGTCGCTTCTCAATTTTTCTTTCTTCTTTGTTTGATAAATCAATGGGTGTGACTGTATGACACATAGGCTGTGAATGGTGTGATACTTAGAATAAATGAGAAGAATTCAGAAGAAAATAATTAGGAAGAAAAGAAAATTGGGCCCACCACAAACTTATTTGACGATGAAAAAAAGTAGAAGAAATTTTTCTTCTGCAATTTAATGGTGGACAGTTTTCTTCCACGGAATAAAAAATTTGCTTGGTTAAAAAAAATAATTCACTCATTTCTTGTGGGCCCAGAAGAAATCAGAAGAAATATTTTCCTTTCTTTTATACCTGACTGGTAAAATCATAGATAGAATGTTGGAGTATTAATTTTTCTTTTCCTCTCTTTTCTTCTGTCGATGGTTAACATTCAGACCCATATACTAGAAAAGAAAATAGATGAAAAGAAAAAATTTACTAAACTTACCAGTCAAGAGGAAAATGAAAGAAAACAAATTCTTCTAAAATGTACCAAAAAGTAATTAAAATGGAAGAATTCTTCCCTCTCAAATACACGAGTAAAATTTTTTCTTCTATAGAAAAGACATTTCTTTTCTTCTATTTTTTTTTCTCATTTTTTCTATTTTGTTTTCCAGTCAACGCCAATATACTTATTTAACAAGTGTCACTTTGCTTTTGTTGTCTTAATAACTAACATTCAGGTACTTGTAAATGAAGAAAACTGTTTAGATTCGCTGGCTCTACATTTGTCAGTTATCATTTATCAAACAATAACCCAGTGGACGTTCGTTAAGATAAAATTTCGTAACCAAAAAAGAAAAAAAAGAACCACTAATTAAATTTAAAGCTGCGTGTGTAATACCGGAGAAGACTATAACGAAAGAAGACGGCAAATTTTATTTTTTTTGGTCGAAAGACGGCAAAATTGAAACATTTAATTGCTAAGGTATGTCTCCAATTTTGCAATGAATAATTGAAAATAGATTTGACAAATTGGACAAGGAAACAATATTGTAGCATGATTGATGAAAACATTTCTTACTACCAATTTCATTGGTTTGACGTTTAAGTACTAAAAAGAGGCGAGAGCTAAAAAAATTATATGAATGTTTACTAGATAACTCCCCGCGTGATACACGGATAAGCTTTTGTTTATTTATTTTTTAAATTTGATGAATTAAAAGCGTTCATTTTAATTTCAATACTGTGAATTTTTAAGATTTTAAACTATCTTATCTAAAGTATTATTCAAAATACAATTTATATGAATGTAAATTTTGTTCGTATTAATCAAAGCACATAAGTTTTTGAACATGTAGAGCCTAAAGAAACATGTAAAATTCATTAAGAAACAACTAATTAATTTTTTACCTTAACGGAAAAAAAGTCATATATTTCTCTTTACTTTTTGATTAAAATAACTTATTCATATAAATCAAACCGTTACTAAAAGTATATGACTTTTAAAAAGATAGATTTGTATTATTTATAGGTGTCGATATTTCTTTTCCATATATATAAGATAAAAAAAAAATTCGTATTATTAAAATCATATAAAATAATCAACTGATACATGTTTTCTCATAAACAGATTTTTGTATTCGGTTAATAAAAAAATATTAAGTAGTTATTTGATTTGTTTTCATGCTTATTTTATTTTTTATTGAATGTGGATGATTAAAACTATAATATATACACACATTAGTTTTCTTACACATGATATCTCTAAATAACAAATTTTAAAAACATCATATATCAAATCCATATATAAGCTAATTGGAGGAATCCAAAGAAATACTAACAAAAAAGTAGGCCATAAAGATTAAAGATGATAAATATGGGATTACATTAAGTTAACTATAAAAATATTTTGAGTGGTTATGTTTTTATATACTTTTTTATTTAGTGTAAAATTAATTGTAGGCGTATTTTTAATTCCATAATACATGTAATTTAAAGATATAATTTAGATTTTCTTCAATACATTAGAAAAACATCTTAAAAAATTTATAATTATGGGGAAAAAATCCATTGAAAATAGTTATGTGAATATAAACGAAATTTTAACTAATAAATTAATGTTGTTATTAAACGATTTTGGTAGTAATGAGTATTCGTAAACACTTCTTATCAAATCTATGAAGATGTTAATTGTGAATTTGCTTTTATTTTTGTATTTTAAATAAATCTATTGTTCAAACAATATTTATTATTAGATTTATAGTGATATTGGAAAGTAATTTTATGAGAGTTTGTGGTTAAGGTAAATGAGTTACCATCTTACATTTTATGGATGCCATGTCACAATTTATGAGATGCTATGTCATATTAATAAGAGAAATCACCTCTCTAATCATATATAGGAGATTATTAGATTTCAAGTGATATTGAAAAGTAATTTTATGAGAGTGTGATTAAGGTAAATGAAATACCATCTCACATTTTATGGATGCTATGTCACAATTTATGAGATAACATGTAAGACCCAGTTTTTTTTTTTTTCCGAAAATTCTCATTAAAATAATTCATAAAATAATAGTAATAATTCACCAATCAATTCAATTTCAGAATAATCATAAAATAAATCTAGCAACCTAACCGGGTTCACTAGAACTAGAAAACATAAAACCAACAATCGCCTAATCATCCTCTCCCTAATGCCATGATCCCGCGGTCACACTTTTCCTTTTTCTTTACCTGCAACACAATTGGAAAAAACGAGTTGCGTAAGTATTTAATAAATACTTAGTGAGAACGTCTACATGCTAAGTACGAATAACCGAACAATAATTAACAAGTAGTTTAAAATATTTAATTCCGAAAGCACAGGGTGTCGATCGACGCTGGTCCTACCTTGGTGTCGATCGATACACCATAGGGTGTCGATCGACACGAGGTTTCTTCTCCGAAACCAAAAAGCACAAAACACACGAACACACGATTTCAACTCAATCAACACACGAAATCATCACACAAACACCCAGGAAAACCATTCTTAAATATCTAACATCGTCGCTAATCGCTATTCGGTAATTCAACCTATAGACACGCACTCACCTCGGGGACGGTTTGAACAAGGAAAACCCGACCGAAACAGAAGGGGATAACTCGCGACTCCCTTCACCAAATCCAGTTCTGAAAACTGATCTGGAAACTAGACACCGAGAGCTTTCCAACGGTGTATAGAAATCCTTCTAACTCCCACCAGATCGACGGCAAAACCTTCCTCAAAACCGGCTATTCGCAACAAAAACGCAGAAACTGTACGAACTAACCAAATTCCAAGGACCATAACTCAGCGAAATAATCAAACAATCGACAAACGGTTTTCACCGGAATCAAGACCATAGATCAGAGAACTTACCCCCAAAGTCTCACTCCAATCCGATCACGACAAACCGAACACAACCGAGCTCTAACGGAGGAGACAAACACGAAGAACGGCTCACGAATTCGATCGAAAACCCTCAAAACTCGAATGGTGAACGAAAGGAACTTTTTCACTCTCTGATCCTCTTGGAATTACGGCCACGTACTGATCCCGAGGTTTAAATACCCGAGCCCTAGGCTCCTTAAACCGTCTCGCAAAACTGCACGATTAAATTCTTCAAACCGAACCGGTCCCGATTGGTGTCGATCGACACCACCCCTTGGTGTCGATCGACACCCCATACCAAAACGCACAAATTGGTTCCGGGATGTCACCCGTAGTAAATGCTAAAACGGCTATAAACATCAGCGACTAGGTCACCTCACATGGTCTAAACTCGATACTCCCACCGGAATATCCACAAAACACGACCCGCACTGGTCCTCACACACATACTATCAGAAATCACAATCTGATATACCCAAAGTATAAGGAAAACTCATCTTATAAATCTCCAAAACGTATATCGTTACAACGAAAACGAAAATACAAGAGTTAAAACAATAACACCGGTACCAAAGGCCAAAAGAAACTAGAACCACAAAGAAAGCTAAGCTCAATCGGCTACCTGCTTGTCAAACCACTTCCTGAACTTCAGCTTCATCTTTGCCTCCGGCTCCCAAGTCTCCTCCTGGCAGCCACCACAATCCCACAAAATACGCTACAACGGAATCTTCTTCCGGCGCAGTTCCTTGACTCTCCTCTCGAGAATCCGCACGGGAACCGCTGGAACCGTCTAATCAGGCTGCAGATCCGCAGGAATCTCAGGCACTAATACCTCCGACTCATGCAGGCACTTCCTCAACATCGATACATGGAAAACCTTATGAAATACCTTCATGATCGGTGGTAACTCAAGCCGATACGCTACCGGTCCCACTCGCTCCATCACAGGAAACAGACCCATAAAACGCGGACTCAGCTTGTTCTCCGCAATGGATCTGTTAGGACCCCTCAACATAGCCATCTTGAGATACACGCAATCTCCAACCTCAAACTCAAGCTCCCGCCGTCGCTTATCAGCGTAGCTCCTCTGGCGATCCTGAGCTTCCTTCATGTTCAATGTCACGACTCGGATCCTCTCCGTCGTTTCCTGAACAAAAGTAGCTCCAAGAACACTGCGC
The DNA here is from genome assembly GCA_963576765.1 of Draba incana. Classification (NCBI taxonomy): domain Eukaryota; kingdom Viridiplantae; phylum Streptophyta; class Magnoliopsida; order Brassicales; family Brassicaceae; genus Draba; species Draba incana. The sequence continues at coordinate 28,668,126 of OY755203.1, read as the reverse complement.
TCCCCCACTTGGATCCAGCATAAAGGCGTCCTACATGGCCTCCCATACAAAGCCTCAAAAGGAGCCATCCCGATACTCGCTTGAAAGCTGTTATTATACGCAAACTCTACTAAGCTCAAGTGATCGCACCAATGACCACCCCAATCCAGAACACACATCCTCAGCAAATCCCCCATAGTCTGAATAGTCCTCTCTGACTACCCATCAGTGTGTGGATGATAAGCCGTACTCATATGCACTTAGTGCCCATTTCTGCCTGAAACGCTCCCCAAAACTCAGATGCAAAACTGGGATCCCGATCAGAAACAATACTGGCTGGTACTCCATGCAGCCTCACAATCTCCTGAACAAACTTCTTAGCCAACTTAGCCGCTCTATCGGTCTTCTTAATGGCCAAGAAGTGTGCTGACTTAGTCAGCCGATCCACGATCACCCAGATGGCATCATACGTCCGCGAAACAGGTAATCCCACTACAAAATCCATCGTAATCATATCCCACTTCCACTCCGGAATGGGTAAACTCTGCAGAAGACCACCAGGAACCTTATGCTCTGCTTTAATCAAAGAACACGTGTTGCACTTAGAAACATAAGCTGCCACATCTCTCTTCATCCCGACTCAGTGATAATACCGTTTGAGATCACGATACATCTTAGTCGCACCCGGATGAATCGAGGACTTGCTCGAATGAGCCTCACCCAGAATCTCCTGCCTCAGCTCCTCAATCTTGGGAACACAAACCCGACCGCGAACAAGAATTGCCCCACTCGAGGAGACCTGATACTCGGAACCCGCTGCGGTCGACGCAGCTACTAGACCTGAATCGCTCGCCTGAGCTGCAAGAATCCTACTCAGAAGGTCTGCCCGATTAACCGCCTCTAAGCCCAATGGCTCCTCTGAAATAGCACATAACCGCAAAGTGCTAACCTCGCTAACAAGCGACTCGATATCCTGCTCTCGAGACAAATCCACTCGCCGATGACTCAGCGCATCCGCTACCTGATTAGCCTTGCCCGGATGATAGGTGATCTCCAGATCATAATCCGCCAACAGCTCAACCCAGCGCCTCTGCCTCATATTCAACAATGGCTGAGTGAAGATATGCAGCAGATACTTGTGATCCGTGAAGATCTTCACTCTCCCTCCATAGAGATAAGACCTCCAAATCTTCAGAGCGAACACGACTGCTCCAAACTCTAGATCATGCGTAGGCCGATTACGCTCACTACCCTGCAACTGCCTCGAAGCATAAGCAATAACTCGACCCTCCTGCATCAAAATGCAACCCAGACCAACTCCTGAAGCATCAGTATACACGGTATAAGGCTTCCCTGGCTAGGGTAATGCCAATACTGGCGTACTAGTCAACATCTCCTTGAGTCTCGCAAAACTCTCCTCGCACTCCGGCGACCAGACAAACGGAACATCCTTACCGGTCAGCTTCGTCATTGGCTGTGCCATACTCGCAAAGCCCTTGATGAACCTCCGATAATAACCTGCCAAACCCAAGAAACTCCTGATCTCGGTAGCACTGCTCGGTCTAGGCCAATCTCGAATAGCCCCAATCTTAGCCGGATCCACAGAAAATCCCTCTGCAGAAACAATACGGCCAAGAAAACCCATCTCTCGCTGCCAAAAGCTGCACTTGCTCAACTTAGCATACAGCTTCTGCTCCCGAAGCTTCGCAAGAACCAACCGCAAATGAGCCTCATGCTCCTCGGGACTCCTCGAATATACCAGAATATCATCGATGAAAATGATAACGAACACGTCCAGATATTCCTTGAACACGTCGTTCATCAATCGCATAAATGCCGCAAGCGCATTTTTCAACCCAAAAGGCATGACCACGAACTCAAAATGCCCATAACGCGTCCTGAATGCCGTCTTGCAAACATCTGCCTCGTCGATCGGAATTTGATGATATCCAGAAGCCAAGTCAATCTTGGAGAACCAAGTAGCACCCCTCAACTGATCCAGCAACTCATCAATCCTCGGGAGAGGGTACTTGTTCTTCACAGTAACCCGGTTAAGCCCCCGGTAATCGATACACAACCGGAAACTCCCATCCTTCTTCTTCACAAACAAAACCGGTGCTCCCCACGGTGAAACACTCGGACGAATAAAACCCTTACCCAGAAGGTTCTCTAGCTGCTTCTTCAGCTCTGCTAACTCTGCTGGAGCCATCCTGTAAGGGGCCTTAGATATCAGAGCTGCTTCAGGCTCCAGTTCAATCGTGAAAAGGTCAGACCGAGATGGGGGTAATCCCTTCAACGACCAAAAAACATCCTCAAACTTTTGAACCACTCGAATATCCTGAAGAGCAACCTCACCACTAGACTCCGCCATCACAATCGTCGCCAAAAATGCCTAGCAACCTCTCTCTAACATCTGGTATGCCTGAATAGCCAAGATCACAAGACTACTGTAAATCGGTCTCAACCCCTGAAACACCAATCTCCCACCATCGCGCTCGAAGCTCACTCTACCTCTGAAACAATCTAGAACCCGGTAAAATGATAACCTGCCCATCCCAAGAATCACATCATAAAGCGCCACTAGACTAATCACCAAGTTCGCCGGCATCAAATGCCCTGCTATCTGAACATCCACTGCTCTGGCACGGCCCGAAGTAGCCAGGAAACCACCTCCAGCCACCTTGACCATGCCTGCGTGCTCACCAGCGGTGCTCCGGATACCACTGCTCTCTGCACGCTCCGGAGTAATGTAGTAGTTCGATGCTCCAGAATCAAACTGTACGTGGGACTCAAAACCGCCCACTAACAAGGTCCCTACACAATTCACATGCATTGAGAACCCTGATATCCCGACCCCAAATAAAATAAAAGAACAACAACAACCTCGACAACAAATTCAACGACTAGAAAATTTACGAAGTTAAGTCTAGAATTTTACCTGTGATCTGCCCGGCGCCACCCTGCTGACCAAAATCCGCCGGAGGATACACATGCGGTGCTGGACCAATCTGCCCAATCGGCTGCTGCACTGCCGCAATCTGACCCAAAGGCTGAACTCTAGCTGGCTGAATTGCTGCCACACCTGGCTGCTGCAACTGGGGACACATTGGCCTGAAGTGCCCCGGCTCACCGCACTGGAAGCAAACCTTAGATCCCCAGGAGACCTTAGGATAACTCGCCACTCGATGCTCCGAACTACCGCACCCAAAATAACCCTGAGCGTCGTAGCTACCTGAACTCGCCCTAGAGGGATCATCCCACCTCCTCTTCTGGCCCTGCGCAGGCTTACCGCCCTTGCCAGAACCAGAACCTCTCCGCTGCTGACTCCTCGGCTGGATGGCAGGAACCACAGTAGGCTGAACGAGAACCGGACCAGACTGCTCATGCTGATCCTCCTCAATCGAAGCTACTAGCTCCACAAGATCCGCCCTCGAGATGTATCTGCCACCTCTGCACTGGGTCTTGATACTCAGCCGAAGTCCCTGCAAGAACCTCTGAACCAGAGCCCGCTCGTCATCCAAACCGTGCCCAGTATGAACAACCAACCTGCTGAACTCGGCGTCATACTCACGCACTGACAGCTCTCTCTGCGTCAAGGACATAAACCTCATCTGAAGACGGTCTCGAGCCTCCTGAGGGAAATACTTGGTGTTGAACTAAGCCAAGAATTCACCCCAAGTCCACTCCGCAAGCCTAGCCTCAAAAGCGCGCCACCAGCAGTGGGCATCACCACTCAGATAGTGGACAACCAACTCGACCTGATACTCAGCAAGACACCTGATCGATCTGAAGTTACGCTCTAACCTTAGACGCCACTCATCAGCCGCCTCAGGACCAACTCTGCCCTCGAAGAACGGCGTAGCTATCCTCTGCATTTGTCCCATCATCTCGAGATACGACAGAACATGCGCTGCTACTGCAGCCCTTGGCTGCTCAGCAACTTCAACCCTCTGCTGCAAACCGGCCACTGGAGGAACACCCGGAGCCTGCTCAGGAGCCACCGGCGGAAAACGTGCCAACAACTGCGTCAGCAATCCCACGACCTGGAGCTACAGCAGCACCCCCACCAGGGCCCACTGGAACTCCCCTGCCTCTACCGGCACCGGCCAACACACTGGCACCAAATGACTGGGACTCTGACGCTGTCGCCACACCCGGGGTTACACTCTGTGCCGCGCTCTCGGCTGACTCAGCAACTAGCCCACGACCACGGCCCCGGCCTCCACGGGCACCAACTCTGCCACCACGGCCTCTACCTCTGGTATCATTCTCACTGCAACACAGATCGATAGATAAGCACTATAGAAAACGCAATCGAATACAATAAAACTTACCGCATAATCTCATTAAAGGCCGGAGAGTATGATATCTAAGACTAAAAATTTAACTAAACACAATTAATCAATTAAGCACATAGTCTCAGTTCATCCAACCCTAGCAGTCCTAAAACCGTCTAGGCTCTGATACCAAAATGTAACACCCGGTTTTTTTTTTTTTTTGCGGAAATTCTCATAAAAATAATTCATAAAATAATAGTAATAATTCACTAATCAATTCAATTTCAGAATAATCATAAAATAAATCTAGCAACCTAACCGGGTTCACTAGAACTAGAAAACATAAAACCAACAATCGCCTAATCATCCTCTCCCTAATGCCATGATCCCGCGGTCACACTTTTTCTTTTCCTTTACCTGCAACACAATTGGGAAAAACGAGTTGCGTAAGTATTTAATAAATACTTAGTGAGAACGTCTACATGCTAAGTATGAATAACCGAACAATAATTAACAAGTAGTTTAAAATATTTAATTCCGAAAGCACATGGTGTCGATCGACACATCGCACGGTGTCGATCGACGCTGGTCCTACCTTGGTGTCGATCGATACACCATAGGGTGTCGATCGACACGAGGTTTCTTCTCCGAAACCAAAAAGCACAAAACACACGAACACACGATTTCAACTCAATCAACACACTAAATCATCACACAAACACCCAGGAAAACCATTCTTAAATATCTAACATCGTCGCTAATCGCTATTCGGTAATTCAACCTATAGACACGTACTCACCTCGGGGACGGTTTGAACAAGGAAAACCCTACCGAAAAAGAAGGGGATAACTCACGACTCCCTTCACCAAATCAAGTTCTGAAAACTGATCTGGAAACTAAACACCGAGAGCTTTCCAACGGTGTATAGAACTCTTTCTAACTCCAACCAGAGCGACGGCAAAACCTTCCTCAAAACCGGCTATTCGCAACAAAAACGCATAAACTGTACGAACTAACCAAATTCCAAGGACCATAACTCAGCGAAATAATCAAACAATCGACAAACGGTTTTCACCGGAATCAAGACCATGGATCAGAGAACTTACCCCCAAAGTCTCACTCCAATCCGATCACGACAAACCGAACACAACCGAGCTCTAACGGAGGAGACAAACACGAAGAACGGCTTACAAATTCGATCGAAAACCCTCAAAACTCGAATGGTGAACGAAAGGAACTTTTTCACTCTCTGATCCTCTTGGAATTGCAGCCACGCACTAATCCCGAGGTTTAAATACCCGAGCCCTAGGCTCCTTAAACCGTCTCGCAAAACCGCACGATTAAATTCTTCAAACCGAACCGGTCCCGATTGGTGCCGATCGACACCACCCCTTGGTGTCGATCGACACCCCATACCAAAACGCACAAATTGGTTCCGGGATGTCACATAACATGTTATATTTATAGAAAAAATCACCTCTCTAATAATATATTGGGGATGCTTTCTTTGGTGCATTGAACTACACCATAAAAGTGGTGTGATTGGTAAGTTTATTTGTGTATATCGTTTTCAATTATCGTCCATATAGTTAAGTTATTAATCAACGAAAATGTATGAAAAGACAGCTTCTGAGCAAACAAAAAACATACCATACGTCATAAGGAATTTTGATGCAAGAAAATTTACTGAGGCAAGTTTGTTGCATGTATTGTTTTGTATAAGGATACATTACATAGTTTTTGTTGGTTTTGAAACTTGTATGTTGGTTTTTATAAAAAAAAAAAAAACTTGTATGTTTGTACTATCAAGTTATAAAAATGTGAAATGATATTTTTCATTTACTTTTTTTTTTAACAATCCTTAAAATATCATTAACTTCACTCGGGTCGTTTAGAAGCTCACTAAGAGCAGTTTTAGCAAGGGAGTCAGCGACATGATTTGTTGCCCTTGAGATAAGCTAAACGAAATGAAATCAAACAAACAGACGAAAGATACATAATATCATCAAAAATACCATGGAGTTTTGAGTTTTTTAGCCTTTGGAGATGATTCTAACTAATTGTAAAGAATCAGATTCTACCGCTATAGTTTTTAGTTTTTCTTCAAAAGCTTGTAATAGGACTGCTCTAATGGTCAGACCCTCTACCACCAAAGGAGAGTCAACGTGATGTACTCCTTTGGAGAAGGTGCATATGCTATTGGTTTCTGATTAGTTAAAACACCAATCGATTTCTGTTTTTTTGGGATTTTGCACTCCATGCTCCATTTGTTTGGCATGCAACATTTTTAATTTTCTTTCTTTTACTTTTTTCTTATAAATTACAAGCATACTCTAACCCCTAGAACATCATCGGTCATAATTACAATCGAGCTGATATTTTTTACCATCTTCTTCTTAATTAATGTTATTTCTTAGTTTAGTACCACTTTGAATCGAACTGTGTTCTTTAATTACTATGACTATTTTTTTTGGCAACCAAACATTAATTATATAAAACCCACACGATTGGTTACCCAAAGTGGAGGTAAGTTGTTTACATACGAAAAAGAAATTGTCCTTGACCGCACCGACCAAGCCAGGGAGTCTGCCTTCGTGTTTGATGTACGGGGGATTAGGGCTAGTGAGAAGAGCGGAAAGTGAATCCATAGATATTGAAATCTGCTTGCGAGGATGGCGCATGCTGGCCATTCCTCCGTCGACTGCGAGAACCTAATAAGATCACTACAATCCGTCTCAAAACTCTGGTAGGGCACATTATTCTCCAACAAGCTGCTCATTACCCACATTAGCGTTTCTATCTCCGAATAAAGTGGGACCGCAATTGTCGAAGCCCCTTCGCACCGTGTAAGACAATTGGATTTCCGTGATGACAAAACCACCCTAATCCAGAAGTTAGTTCTGCATCCTTCCATGATCCATCAACCTTAACAACATATTTCCCCTGTTGGTGAAACCACTCTTGGGCCTTGTGGCACAATAGCGTGCATTTGCAATTGAGCCTCATTCCATACCTTACACCCATTAACTGCTTGTGAAACTATATCTGAAGGATCCATGTCTATTCCCTGAAAGACTTTTTTATTCCTAGACTTCCATAAAAACCATGCTATCCAGGGAAATAATTCGTGTTCACCACTCAAAGCCGTTCATTGTGGACTTCTCTAAAAAAAAGAAATCCATATTTGCAAAAACTAATGTATATGGGAAATTCTCGCTTTGCATGAAAAAGACGATAATTCCCAAGTCCTCCGAGAAAACGGGCAATCAAACAATGCATGATTGACCGTCACGTCATCAAAACCGCATCTTGAACTTATCGTAGGACAATCAATGCCCCGCTGGTGCAACCGTACCATCAATGCCAATGAACCAGTTAAAGCTTGCCACAAAAAATGTTGAATCTTAGGTGGACATATTATGCGCCACACATGAGCCTGCAAAATCGTAGTACTGGGTTCCCTTATTTCGGCTACTACTCCCCTATCGTGGAGCATTTTTGCAACTTGATAACCTGACTTAACCGTATAATTGCATGATTTTGTAAAGTGCTAGATCCAAGTATCCTCCATGAACCTTGGGCTAATCTAGAGTCCTCTAATCCACATTATATCTTCTGGTTCCATAAATTCTTGCAGGATCGGCAAATGCCAATCCTTTGAGACAGGATTAATTAAATGATTTACCATAAGATTAGAGTGCCAGATCTGACCCTGTCCCCTGCTGGTCGGGAGAATTTATTTAATACCCATTGATCTTTACATACTGCAATGCCATGATCCGATCCTGCACATTTTCGACTCCCTTGATAGAGTAACTCTTTGGACAAAAGTAAGCTTCTCCATTCAAAAGATGGAGATCTTGGTTTATTAGCCAATATCGGGTGACAATCTCTGAAGTACCTCCCTTTCATCACCCTGGCGACTAACGAGTTTGGAAATTTATACATCCTCCATAAGTGTTTTGCCAATAAAGGAGAATTGAACATTTGTAAGGACCGAAAACCAAGTCCTCCATCTTCTTTGGGCAAAAAAAGTTTGTCCCATGCAACCCAGTGCAGAACATGATTGATTCCATTAGAGCTGCAACAAAATTAGCAATTGCACTCGTTAGCTTAGAAGTTGACGTTTAAGGCAATTGGAAGCATGATATTATGTAGATTGGTAGTGCCAAAGCCACCGATTTAATCAACACCTCCTTTCCTCCTTTTGACAGAAATTTTGCCGACCAACCATTCACCTTTTCATTGATTTTTTCAGTGATATAATTAAATATCTGGCTCTAGGATCCTTTTAAACTCTTAGGGTTCTCCAAATAATTCCCCATTCCTTTTTCCTTGTCAATCCCTAAAATTGATTGCATCTGCATTTTGGCTTGTGCTGGGACATCGTGCCCAAATATAATCGAAGATTTCAAAAAATTAATTTCCTGACCTGATGCCACTCCACACTTCTGGAGAATCTCCAAAATGACCTTTCCCTCTCCCTCATCTGCCTTACAAAATAAAAGACTATAATCTGCAAATAACAGATGAGATGGAGGGGCTCCACCTTGCTATTTTTATTCTTGTAAGTAGGGCGATCCTTTCTACCTTTCGAATATTAGCTATTAGAACCTCTGTGCAAAGAACAAAGAGGTATGGCGATAGCGGATCCCATTGTCGTAATCCCCGATTCGGTATGATTTGATCTCGTGGTTATTTATTCAGTAAAACTTGATATGATACCGAACAGATACACCACATTATCCAAGTTATCATGATTTGGTGAAATCCCAGCTTTTGGAGCACCTGTTCAAGAAAATCCCATTCTATCCTATCATAAGCCTTACTCATGTGTGTCTTGATAGTCATAAAATCTCCTCGATATGCCTGATTTGTCTGTAAACCATGAAACATTTCTTGTGCAATCATGATATTATCTGTAATCATCCTCCCGGACACGAAAGCTAATTGAGTCTCAGAAACCACTTTAGGTAAAATATATCTCAACTGTAGACACTATATCTTTTAGATAATTTTGTAGCCCACATTATATAGACTAATTGGCCTAAATTCCAATATTCTCTTTGGTATTTTGACTTTCGGAATAAGACAAATATTTGTCTCATTGAGACGAGGATCAAAATTTCCCCGTTGGAAAAATTGTTTAACCTCCTTAACCAATTCCCCCTTTATGGAGTCCCAGTATCTCTGGTAAAAAAGAGCCGTCATCCCATCTGGACTTGGTGCTTTTTCTGGTTTCATTACAAAAATCGCTTTCTTGACCTCTGTCTCAGTGAACTCTCGTATCAGCCTATCATTCATACTGCTTGTAACTCGTGGTTGGACCTCCTCTAGAGTCTCAATATTATCCTTTGATCTAGCCGCCTTAAACAATAAATTAAAATACTCAGTGGATGTTGCCTCCAACCCCACATCTGTCTCCCCCCAACATCCGGCCTCGTTGAAAAGCCCTATTATCCCATTGCGAGCCCTTCTTTGTTTAGTAATTCCATGAAAGAATTTTGTGTTTCTATCGCCGCCTTGATACCAATGATTTCTACTTATTTGCTGCCAATATATTTCCTCTTTTCTATAAGCATGTAACAAATCTCCAGCAATAGCTTGAACTGACGTTGTCGAAATCGTATTATCATTTTTTGCCGCTTCTAAAGCCGTCTTTAGAGATGCGATATGAACGTGTCCTGGAAGAATATTATGTTTCCTCCACCAAGAAATTGAGTTCCTACAATTCGCAATGCGATCCACTAATCCCACCGTCCTATAATTCTCCGTTCTATTCCACCCTAGGTCGACTGCTTCTTGTATTCCTTCTTTATCCCCCGATCGTTTATCAAATCGAAATGAGCAACGGTATAACTCTTTATGTGGATTAAAAACTCCCAATATAGGTCGATGATCTAATCCCACTATAGGTAGATGGTTTACAACAGAAAACGCATACGCTGCATGCCATTCCTCATTCCCCATAGCTCGGTGTAGACGACACCAAACTCACTGATTTCGAGTCTTGTTTTCCCTCCATGTCAATTTTGGCCCCGTACATATAAAATCCAACATACCACAATGGCTAATCATAGCATTGAAAGGTATAAAGGACGCAGCTGAACGCAGTTTCCCCCCTTCCTTTTCATGATTTCCAGTCAATTAATTAAAATCTCCTATCATTAACCACATAGCTGACTGTTGCGTTCCAATCTAAATTAACTAATCCCAAACAAATTTCCTTAATTTAATAACCGAATCACCATATACAAAAGTAAAAAAAAAACCTCTTTTCTTTTAAACCTTGCGTTAACATCAATAATCTGATTTTCTGAAGAAATAACATGTAATTTATTTCATTATTATAAAAAAGATCTAAATCACCACTAGAACTAATTGGATCCACAATGTACAACTTATTAAAATCAAACTCAATTTGCAAATTTTCCAAAGAACTAAAACATTGTTTTGTTTTCGAAAGAAACAAAATCTCCGGTTTGTGTGCGCGCCATAAATCTCTAAAATAATCAACTGTCAGATCACCACCCAGACCATGACAGTTCCAACTCATGATCTTCACATTTTAGCCGGTAGCTTCGGGAGAGCTACCATTCCTGGTTTCCTTGTACTGGCCTTGTTTTCCGTGGTCCCCTGGTTCCTCAACATCCCCACCGTGTTCCTCTTGCTCCTTGAAGCGTATACAACCTGCTTGAGTCCCATCATTTTAACACCATTAGTTTTTCTAGGAGAAACCAATAACAATTCCTTTTCCTAGTACTAATTTCTTTAAATTCCTTGGGACTGCGTTTCCCAATCCTATTAACCATAACACCATGTGGTAAATCCAAAGAACACTTAATCAAGTCCTCATTATGATCTTCAATTCCTTCGGTCCTAACCATTTCAGAATAAAAATTACCTTTCAGTGTATTTGCAATGAACTCCTCATTCCCTTGCGCCCCTGCCACCAATCCTTGTTGATTCGCTACCTCTGATTCCTCACCCTCATATTCCCCTTCCAATACTAAGTCTTCATCTTTGATTTCGTGATTCGCGTCCCCATCAAGTTCCTCACCTGTCACTAATACCGGTTCTGAAACTTCTTTACCTTTACCCTTGTAATATGTGGACCTCCGTTCATCTATCTGTCCGATCATCCCTACATCACTAGACCTAGAGACCTGTCCTCCATCATCTATTTGAATTGGGTAAAGAGGAGCAGGCCACGCACTGCGTCCTCTCCCACGATTGCCATCTCTAGGCCTGTAGGCATGTTCCATAGCAATAATGGCTCCTCTTGTATATCCATCCCATACACCCTTTCTTCCTCCCTTTTTCCGAGTGAGTTTGCAATCTCTGGGTAACCCCCTTTGAGTATCATTACAACGACTCGAGCCAGCCCCATGTTTCCCTTCCATTGCCATAAAACCCATCATATCCTTAACCCCAAAGTCTGTCATATTTAGAGCACATTTAACCGGACGCCTACGTGTAATTCCCACCTACCATCATCTGCCTTAATCTGGTCTATCTCTTTCTTCGGCTGTGAATTCTCGTTCTTCACTTGTTCGCACAACTCCAGACAAGAACTAGCCAGATGAGTGATCCTTCGACAATGCTTGCAATGATTAGTCAGCTTGTCGTAATCAATTGTCTTTGTGACTTCATCCACTTCATCCCTAATAGTGAACAGAACTATTGTGGATTCAATAAAAACCTATTCAAAGTGACTTGGACATACCCTGAATTTTCGTCCACCTCTGAAGCATGACCTATAACCTTTCCCACTGCCCAGAACGGAGCAGCTTCCCAATACTGAAATGGAATACCTTTCACTCTTGCCTAAAATGTTATGTCAGAGGGATAATCCGGAGCTAATACCGATTCCCATCTTACCGCTGACACCATTCAAGCATCGAAATGATACGGCGCATTCTTTAATACCTCTCGAAGATTATCTTCGGTCTGGAAGTGTCGGGCTTTTTGGGTGAGAGGACCGAGCGTGGAACCTTCCTTCACCCAAGTCAGACCCGATTACTATCTTTCTTTTTAATCATGGTTTCAAAATTTTGACCGCAAATGTTTTTTTTAAATGATGAATATAAACTTTATGAACAACAATTGTTAAAAGAATGAAAAATAAACAAATCAAGTGATGGTGGTTCATTGGATGAAAGACTAATAATAAAAATTTGTTTTATTTAGTGAATTCAAGTATTTCCAATAAGATTTCAACCAGCTTAGCTTTTATTACCCGTAGACATTTTGATAAAAGCAAAAAAACGAATTTGTATGGATCTCATGAAAGTAGTATGAGTTTGACTTTGATTCCCTAAGTTTTTGAAAAAGAGAGAAAAGAATAACAATTTGAACGTGGTATTTAACAATTTATACATGTCAGCTAACAGCAGTTAGTCAAATGTGCATTACTAGATTTTTTCCTATGTTTTACTTTATACAGTATGATGTTTAAATATTTTGCGTATTGATCAATTCCAAAAAGAACTAATCGATAAACCAATCTGCATAATTTAAATGATACTAAAAAAAACAAAATCCTAATTAATTTTGTATAAAAACTTTAAAACATTCACTTACAAAAAAAAACTACAAAACTTCACTTATAGTCTAACAGAGAAAATACATATAGGATTCAAAACTTTTATTTCAAGCCATAACGAATCTTGCTTCATACATTTCAATTGATTTCAACCTGTTAGAATATGGGCTAATATTCTAACACAACCGACCTGTTCTACTTTTTTTGCTCCTCATATAACGAACATTATAGACATATGAAAACAAAACAATTAATTAGTCAAATAAAATAAGGTCGTAAAACGATTAAAAGAAACAAAGAAATAGTAGGAAATTAATTGGGCATCACGAGACCCTGCTTAACGTCAAAATGACAGTTGTATTGGATTTAACAAGAAAAAACTAATAAAACCGTGGTTTCCAGACTCACTAACAACCAACCGTCAATGCACTTCCCCTATACTTCTAAACTCCTGCATTTAATAATATTTTTTTAATTATTCAAACCGACAACAAACATTTTTAATTGATTACACTAATCCAGTCAAACGAATAGTTATGTATAGATACGAATTAATTTTCTTTTTTTTTTATTGTTCCTTGGGGTCGATGGCAGTTTTAAAGTAATCTGTAAAGGTTACTTAACGAATTCTTTGTATTAATTTTTACATGTCAATGATCTATTTATGGGAATCATGGAAGCGTATTACTCCTATGTACAACTCATAACCCATTGGATGAATAAAAAACTGAGAAATGGAAAGTAGAAAAGTTGTTTCTCTATTAAATTAAGAATGAAATGATGATTTAGTGGGGCATCATATATTGTTACTTATAAGCATATTCTGTTTTGTTTATGATTAAGTTTAGTTAAATAGTTCAGTCTCTTTCTCTCCAATATTTGAAATCACAGTTAAATGGTAAAAATATTTTCACCGTATCCGTGTTAGGATAAAAATAGGTGGTTCACACTAAAAAAATCAGTTAAAGTTTAACAAAGTTGCTTCATGGATACGGTGTTTTGTTTAACCGATTTTTTTGTGTAAACCACCTATTTTTTGTTTAGTGTTAGATGTCGCAGAAGCACGAGGAGTCATGTGCAATGTGCTCCGACCATTCTTCGGCCATAACTCTCCATATATCTATCTTCTCTCTTCTCTCACCGCTAAATTCCTCCACCAAACGTTAAATATTTTGCAATCCATTCTCATTTGGCCCGGAGTCACAATTTCTACTCTCTTATTTTCCGACTCTTCATTCTTTAACTTCCTTTCGACTCACTGTGGTATTGGTATTTCTCTCTCACTTTTTTTCTTCCACCCTTGATTTTAATTTGAGCGTTGAAGTCATAACTAATTATTGAAACATTAATTTCTCAAATTTTAATACTAATAAAAAGGTTTCACAACACAATCATTTTGAGTTGAAATTTGAAAATTTCTATACTGTTATAAATCATAGTGGATTGTCATAACTAGTTCTGGTCCGTTTACGGTCCATTAACACTTAGTCTTTAGGCCGGTTTAATGAATCCTAGTTGAATTAGGATTTTCCTTTTATGTACTTTCCTTTTCCCATTAGGAAAAGGAATTTTCCTTTTCTCTCTTGTAATAATCCTATATAAAGGATCTTATGATTAATGAATAAACACAATCTTCCCCATTCGTTCTCTTGATTCACAACACGTTATCAGCACGAGTTGCTCCCTAAACCCTAAAAAGACAAAAAACGCGATTACTGTTCATCGTTACTATTCATCGTACTGTTCATCGCGTACTGTTCATCGCGCACTATTCATCGCGCACTGTTCATCGACGATTACTGTTCATCGACGATTACTGTTCATCCGGCGTTACTGTTCAAATCATAGTTCATACAGCCTTTAAGGTTACGGCGAACTAGAAGAAAGTTCATACAGCCTATCAACGGTTACGGCGAACTAGAAGACTCACGGAGGTTAAGGTAAACAATAAGAAACCCTAATCTAAAGAACCTAGATTCATGATAATCTTAGAAACCCTAATCTAAATCATGCTTGTTATTGTTATTGCTTGCTTGATTGTGTTTATTGATTCATGATTCGTAATCACTTGAAACCCTAACTTGAAACCCTAACCTAATTCAATTAAAATCCAAACCGATTGCATGATCTGTACCCGTGTCGATCGACACTAGTTTTATGTCGATCGACACGTAAACTTCTGCCTGAATTTGTTATTTGAATTAAACTGTGTCGATCGACACAAATCACCCGTCGATCGACAGTAAACACTCTGTCCAAATTTGGTTGCATATTTATTTGAACTCGTTTGTTTGTTTGCTTGTTTGGATTGATTCGTTGATTGATAAACATGAAACTGAAACTGATTGCATCATATAGACATAACATGCTTGATTAAAATCCGGTCATATCATCATACGGTTTAGAATTTGAATACTAGGCTTGCATCATGAGCATATAAAAACATTATGTTAGGTTGTTAAACATAAAAATCTGGTTTCATAAGCATCATGCATCCGTACCCGTTTATATAAGCACCCATGACCTATTTTGCATCATATGCATAAACTTTAAAATCTTATAGTTCTTAGAGAATAGGATGAATGTTTTCAGATGTCGAAAATCAACAATTTGGATTATGCTGCCCTCAATCTCTCTGGAGACAATTACTTACAGTGGGCGTTGGATACTAAGATAAATCTAAAGTCTAAAGGACTTGGCGAATGTATCATTGAGGATAATAATGAGAATGAAAGGAATCGATACAGAACGATATCGATCATTCGTCATCATCTTGTTGAGGGTCTCAAGGATCAATACCTAACCATTGAGAACCCTTTGGACCTTTGGAAAGAATTAAAGATAAGATATGACCACCATAGAACGGTGTTGTTACCAAAGGCCAATTATGATTGGAGGAATCTCAGGTTCCAGGACTTCAAGTCCGTGGAAGAATATAACTCGGCTATGTTCAGAATAGTTTCTCAATTGAGACTATGTGGTGAGAAGGTAACTGAGAAAGACATGTTGGAAAAGACCTTCTCCACCTTTCACACTAATAACGTGTTGCTTCAACAGCAATACCGTGAAAGAGGTTTTGAGACATACTCAAAGCTTATAGCATGTCTATTACTAGCCGAGGAGAATAATACACTGCTAATGAGAAACAGTGAGATGAGACCTCCTGGATCAGCCCCACTTCCTGAAGCGAATGTGGCCACAAATGAAAAGAAAGAAATTAACCACGTCCAAAGTGATTATAGACATCGTGGTCGTGGACGTGGGGGTAGATGGCAAGGACGTGGCCGTGGCCATTTTAATCCATACGGCCGAGGTCAGGGCCGAGGCCACGGATTCCATAACGATCATTCTAACCGCGGGCGAGGACGAGGACGCGGATACCGAACTGACTATGATCGTAATAACCGTGGTATTACTTCTCAACCACGAGAATCAAACCCAAAATCAGTTTGTCATCGATGTGGAATGAGTAATCATTGGCTAAGACATGTAGGACTCCCAAGCATCTGGTTGAACTCTATCAAGAGAGCCTTAAAGGGAAGAATCCAGAAACTCATATGATCCAGCATGATAATGAAGGAGATTTCGATCATGAGCAAGATGACTTGATGAATTTTGAAACCTCAGATATACTTAAGTGATTGATTTTGATTTTCTGTTTTGGTGTTTTGTGTTTTGCTTGTTTTACGTTTTACACTTTATACTTTGGTTTTGTGTTATTGCTTTCTATTAAACTTTATGGAATGAAAGAGTGTTATTTAAAAGTATCTATTGTTATCTCTTTTGAAGTATGAACGATATGGATGTGTTCATTGTGGATAGTGGATCAAGCCACTCGATATTAAGAGATAAGAGATACTTCATTGATCTTACACTTAAAAAGGCAAATGTAACCACAATTGCGGGTATAGCAAATTTAATTGAAGGCCACGGTCAAGCCCATATTTTATTACCTAAGGGCACGCATCTAGAAATTTCTAATGCGTTATATTCACCTAGTTCAAAGAGAAGTCTATTGAGCTTTAAAGACATTTGAATGAATGGTCTTCATGTTGAAACTAAGGACGAGAATAACAAAGAATTCCTTCAAATCTTTGAAACCGTCCATGGCTATAAGAAAGTCCTAGAGACTATACCTGCCATTTCTGTGGGCCTTTATTGTGCTAAGATCGGAATGATAGAAGCAAATGCTATGGTAAACAAAGAGTTTACTGAGAATTTCACTTTTTGGCATAACCGGCTTGGCCATCCCGGTGCTAACATGATGCGAAAGATATTAGCAAGTACTAATGGGCACACCTTGAAAGAAAGGAGAGTTATCCCAAAGAATCTCACGTGTGAAGCATGTTCACTAGGGAAACTCATTACTAGGCCATCACCAATCAAAGTAACTAAGGAAACGATAAATTTTCTGGAAAGAATTCAAGGAGACATATGCGGACCAATACACCCACCTTGTGAGACGTTTAGATATTTTATGGTCCTTATTGATGCATCCACGAGATGGTCACATGTCTGCCTATTATCAACTAGAAATGTGGCATTTGCAAGATTGCTTGCCCAGCTCATACGTTTAAGAGCACACTTTCCAGATTTTCCTTTAAAGACTATACGTCTTGACAATGCTGGTGAATTTACGTCCCAAGCGTTTAACGATTATTGTATGTCCATGGGGGTAAGTGTTGAATATTCTGTGGCACATGTACATACACAAAACGGTTTGGCTGAATCGTTTATTAAACGCATACAGTTGATTGCTAGACCGTTGCTAATGAGATCAAAACTCCCGGTCTCAGCTTGGGGACATGCAGTTTTACATGCAGCAGAGCTAATTCGTATCAGGCCATCTAGTGAACATAAATATTCCCCATCACAGTTAATAACGGGTCAAGAGCCAGACATATCCCATCTTAAAACATTCGGATGTTCCGTTTATGTGCCTATTGCACCACCACAGAGAACAAAGATGGGACCTCAAAGGAGGATGGGGATATATGTTGGATATGATTCTCCTACTATCATTAAGTACCTTGAGCCAACCACGGGTGATTTGTTTAAGGCCAGGTACGCAGATTGTCATTTTGACGAATCTGTCTATCCAACATTAGGAGGAGATAACAGACTGGTAAAAGAAATTATATGGAATCAAACGTCCTTAAAATGGCAAGATCCTCGGACTCAAGAATGTGAATTAGAAGTCCAAAAGATTATACATTTACAAAAGCTAGCTAATCAATTGCCAGATTCCTTTACTGACCCGAAAAGAGTAACTAAGTCTTACATACCAGCTGTTAATGCACCGATTAGAATTGATGTTCAAGAGGGACACAATCAAGTTGCTACAGAATCTAAACCACACTCAAAACATGGCCGGCCAATAGGTTCCAAAGATAAGAATCCTCGGAAAAGAAAGAAAGGTGCTGAAATCGTGGTTGAGGAATCTGATGGAACCCCAGACATAACTGAACCGATAGTTCCAAGCAATGAGACTCGGGACGCCGAGTTTCATGGTTCTGACGTTCCTGAAAATAATGAGATCTCAATGAATTATGTTATGTCTGGAATACAATGGAATAGAAAGTGTGTGGAAATCGATGATATATTTGCTTTTAAGGTAGCACTTGAACTTATGGAGGATCTAGAACCCACGTCGATATATGAGTGCACTCAGAGTGAAAATTGGACTAAATGGAAAGAAGCTATAAACGTGGAGTTGAATTCTTTAAGGAAAAGGGATGTCTTTGGTCCAATAATTCGGACACCCTATGAGATTAAACCAGTTGGACATAAATGGGTCTTTGTGAGGAAAAGAAATGAACATGGTGAAATCGTGAGATATAAAGCACGGCTTGTTGCACAAGGATTCTCACAGAGACCAGGAATAGATTATGAGGAGACATACTCCCCTGTGGTGGATGCTACAACTTTTAGATTTTTGATAAGTCTGGCTATAAGAGAAAAGTTGGATATGCGGTTAATGGACGTTGTAACTGCATACTTATATGGTCCACTGGATAATGAAATTTATATGAGATTACCAGAGGGTATTGAGCTCAAAGATAAGAAAGGTTCTCGAGAACAACACTGCATAAGGCTGAACAAATCCCTTTATGGACTGAAGCAAAGTGGGCGTATGTGGTACAATAGATTGAGTGAGTACTTAGTCAAAGAAGGCTATAAGAATGATCCCATCAGTCCATGTATTTTTACAAAAAAGTTTGCAAACAAAGGGTTTGTTATCATAGCAGTTTACGTGGATGATTTGAACATCCTTGGAACCCCTGGTGAAATCGTCCAAACAGTTGAATGCCTCAAGAAAGAATTTGAGATGAAAGACCTAGGCAAAACTAAGTTCTGTTTGGGATTGCAACTTGAGTACATAAATGATGGAATCCTTGTGCATCAAATGGCATATACTGAAAAGGTACTCAAGCGTTTTAATATGGATCAATGTCACCCATTGTCCAGCCCAATGGTGGTGAGATCTCTTGATCTAGAAAAGGATCCGTTTGGTCCTAAGAGAGACTCTGAAGAAGTCCTTGGTCCCGAAGTGCCATATCTCAGTGCCATAGGAGCTTTAATGTATCTGGCAAGCCACACTAGGCCAGATATATGTTTTGCCGTGAATTTATTATCAAGATTTAGCTCATGTCCGACCCAAAGGCACTGGGACGGGATAAAACATATTCTTCGTTACCTACAAGGAACGAAAGACTTGGGTCTATTTTATACTAACCAATCTAAGGACGGTTTAGTTGGTTTTGCTGATGCAGGTTATCTTTCAGATCCTCATAATGCACGGTCCCAGACAGGTTATGTGTTTACTCATGGAGGAACTGCAATATCTTGGCGGTCAATGAAGCAGGCCATTGCAGCTACATCTTCTAATCATTCAGAGATATTGGCAATTCATGAGGCTAGTCGTGAGTGTGTTTGGTTAAGGCTGATGACCCAGCACATAAGAGTGGATTGTGGAATGGCCGAAGGTAAGCAGGAATCGACGGTCTTGTTCGAGGACAATGCAGCGTGTATAGCTCAACTTAAGGATGGATACATCAAAGGTGATAGGACGAAGCACATTCTGCCAAAATTCTTCTTCACATCCGATCTACAGAAAGATGGAGAAATTCAAGTGCAGCAAGTACGATCAAGTGAGAATTCAGCAGACCTATTCACCAAGTCACTTCCAACCTCAACGTTCAAGAAACTTACTTATCAGATTGGAATGCGTCGTTTGAAAGACTTGCAGTGAGGTTCAGAACAGGGGGAGTAATACGTGTTGTACTCTTTTTCCTTCACCACGGTTTTGTCCCAAAATGGGTTTTACTTGGTAAGGTTTTAATGAGGCAACATCCAAAGCGTATTACAAGCCCATTAGAGTTATGACATCCAAGGGGGAGTGTTATAAATCATAGTGGATTGTCATAACTAGTTCTGGTCCGTTTACGGCCCATTAACACTTAGTCTTTAGGCCGGTTTAATGAATCCTAGTTGAATTAGGATTTTCCTTTTATGTACTTTCCTTTTCCCATTAGGAAAAGGAATTTTCCTTTTCTCTCTTGTAATAATCCTATATAAAGGATCTTATGATTAATGAATAAACACAATCTTCCCCATTCGTTCTCTTGATTCACAACATATACTTTTTTATTGTTAATAGTAATTTTAAATTTTACAAAATGGATCAGATATCCAACTAAAACTCCATATTTTACCGAACATACAAACACTGAACATTTTCAGTTGGTTGTGGAGTGGATCACAAACACTACTAAAACCTAGGATATCCCACTTGTGTCCACTCCAACCGGTTTTAAAATTTTAGTAACCATAATAATTATGTTGTTTCTCAACTAATTTATATTTCTTCTGTTTTATAACTAGTGGTTGTACAATTTTCTACATGTTAAAAAATCTATTATAACAAATTATGCACTCTTTGTTAATATAATAAATACAGTAATTTTTTTAGTTTAAACAGTACTTTTTTAAATTAATATGTTAGAAAAAGTACACTAGAGTAGTTAAACGAATGAAATATGATTTGTTTTGGGTAATTGTGGCTTCTTAGTTAGGCTCATACTACTAGTTATGAGAATTACTAATGACACGATGACTAAATGCAAATATCCACGATCTCACTCGATCAATAACCATTAAATAAAATGTTGGTTAAAATATTTCACTAAAAAGAATGTTTAAAATAGATAAGACTTCAATATTAATGGTTAAAAAACTTTAAAGTGTGCCTTCCACTTTCACGAAACAAATTATAAAATACTGTAGTTTATTGAGCCTACCCACTTACCAATTATCATGATGCATATGTGTGACTTCCTGTTAGTGGAATTGGAATCTTTAAAATTTTAAACAAAATAAATAAATAAAAGTCATCAGATTCACTTCTACATGATGATTTTTTTTTTTGTTGGCAAACGATGACTATTATTCTAAATTCTCATTAAAATAAATAATTATATATATTCTGGATTGTGATTCCCCTTGGATGCGAGTACTGAGTCGTCTGGTGAATCGATCAAAGATTCTGAAGCCTATATTATTTTTAAAAGGTGATATCTTAAGAAAACTAGTAGCTGCATAAGCTTATAATAATTGGGAAAATAAAAGATTCCGTTGTATCTTCATGTACCTTTGAAGACTTGTTACATTTGAATTGATTTATAGGAAAAAAAAATTCGTTTAGTATGCTTCAGTATATCGCAAAAAGAAAACAGAAAATTACTCAAATCCCATGGAACTATTGTTATATGACTAGAATACCATATATCTTTAAAAAATTACTCAAATCTTTTCATACTCTTAGTAAATTACGATAAACACCCTTGATTAGTTTTTCTTAATTGAAATTATTGTTAATTAAAAAATGAAAAACAAATCCACTTCAGCAAGAAATAACCGTGATCATATAAGAGGGAAGTTTCAAAAGCAGAAACGTTTTAGTGTGCCTTCCCAAAGAAAAAAAAAGAAAAAAACCACATTGTTTCTTTCGAAATCGTCTTCCCCGAAAATTGCCTTCGTCTTGAAATCGTTTCGTCTTCGCCGAAATCGTTTTCGTCGAAATCGTATCGTCTTCGCCGAAATCGTCTTCTCCGCAGTCGTCTGTAATCGTATTCTCCGGTATGTTGTTGATGAGTTTGTTTTTTTTATTGCGGCTGAGTTATAAATTACGGCTGAGTTATCAATTATATTGTGGCTGAATTAGGGTTTAGGGTTTCTGAGTTATAAATTATGCTGTGGCTGAGTTATTAATTATGTTGTGGCTGAGTTATCAATTATATTGTGGCCGAATTAGGGTTTTCGGCTGAGTTATGGTTATATATCCGGCTGAGTTATATATTATGTTTTGGCTGAGTTAGTTTTCTATTGCGGCTGAGTTATTTAAGTCTTTTGTGATCAGATGGAACAACATCAAGCACCTGATTACCCTAGAAGATCAAGACACGCTACTAATCTAGAAAATAAAGTGCTTAATCACTATTCCTATATGGGAGATTTCGGTTTTGTTAAAGAACAATTAGGACGTGAGGTGTGGGAAGAACTGAAGAAGTTTCCTGTTGGAATAATTGCTAAGTTATTTGATGGAAAATGCGGGTAGTCTGCTAGGACTGTACACTATCTACTGTGCAGACAGCTGAAAGTAGAGAAGAAGGAGATTTGGAGTGTGGTTGGTGATCAACCTATCAGGTTTAGCTTACTCGAGTTTGGTGAGATCACTGGGTTAAACACAGATCCAGTGCCAACAGAAAGTATTGAACTTTCTGACCAATACAGAGAGTTCTGGGAGGAGTTGAATGTGCCGCATGGGTTTGGACCCAAGCCTGATGAACTGAGGGCAGCAGTAAGAGGCTGTCGGGCCTGGAGTTTTGAAAAGCGTAAATGGTTAGGGCTGTTAGTTCTTCAAGCCATGGGAATTTATGCTGGGCATCATAATTCTAGGACACCGTTTGAAATTGCAAAAAGAGTATTCGATGATGAAGCCATGATGCCTTATCCATGGGGTCGGGCTGGATTTGAAGCTCTTGTTGGTAGTATTAAGTCGTTGAATCCAGTAGGAAAGACATACTACATCAACGGCATGAGTTACGCTTTAATGGCTTGGGCGTACGAATCTGTCAGTTGCTTTCGAGAGCGTTTTGGCAAACTAGTCGGTGAGGAAGAAGAAGTTCCGCTTCTTCGTTAGGATACAACGCAAACACGTGCAAGTTTTGATAGTGTCCTGAAGAAGGAGATTAAAGACCATGGTCAAGTAAGGTTTTAGACTGAGTTATTCTTTATTTGATGGCAGAGTTATTCTTTATTTGATGGCTGCGTTATTATTTATTCTACGGCTGAGTTATTATTTATGTGATGGCTGAGTTATGGTAATTTGATGGTTATGATTTGTTTGATGGCTGAGTTATGATTTGTTTGTTTGATGGCTGAGTTATTCTTTTTACGGCTGAGTTATGATTATTCGATGGCTGAGTTATGAGTTACTGTTATAGGTGCGTGTGAGGCATATGGTTTCAAAGGAGTTTATAGAAAACATGTCTCCTCAGTGGAAGGGTCAAGACGATGACCCACAACTGAATAACCTGATAAGAGACCTACATTCTTGTAGGTATGTAGCAGGTGATTATTGGGATGTGCAGAGGAAGGAAGAGAAGAAAAAAACCAAGTTGGCTATAGTTCCTTATGACTCTGAGTCCGAGCCACCCAAAAAGAAGCAGAAGAAAGATAAAAAACACGAGGGTGAAGCTGCTGATATAGAGAAGAAAGAGGATGCAAAGGGAAAGGGTTTAAACGAGGATACGGTGGCTCTGAATACCATAGTCGCTACGCTGGGAAAAATTGCGAGTAAGTTTGAGAGCCATGACTCTATGTTTGGGAAGGTTGACTCTATGTTTGAGAAGATTGGGTCAAAGTTTGAGGCCATTGATTCCAACGTTGAAGAGTTAACCCGAAAATTTGCTGATATGGAGAAGAAAATTGGTGATTATGCCAAAGATGCAGTGGATGAGCGTCTGAAAGTTCTGGGTTTATCGGAAAGTGCCCAAAACTATGTTCGCAGCCCAAAAACGCAAACATTACCATGGCATAAGTCAGTTAATAGTCCAACGGTCCTTAACACGGAGTCTAAGACCCCTGATAATGTTGTTGTGTGGGCGAAAAACACTTCGGTTGATGAGCCGGCTAAGGCCAAAAGTCGAACTCCGCAGCAGTATTTTCCAAATTTGAAGGCCGAAATTCCTAAGGGTACCCTTGATGAGCTTGGTAAGGCCAAAGAGAAAGCTGCGGGGTCGAAATTGAAGGCTGAAATTCCTAAGGGTACTCCTGAGGCGAAAAAGAATTTGTTTGGTAGTGGTCTGGCAAATTTCGTTTCTATTTCTCCTGCTAAGTCTCCTGCTAAGCAACCAGATTTACGACGCCGCTCCAGGAGGGAAAAACCAATAGAAAATGAGGCTGATTTGAAAAAGAAGGCTGGTGATGCTGCTAAAAAGAGGACTGTGGCTGCTGCTAAAAGGAAGGAGAACGCTGCTAAGAAGAAGGAAGAGAAGGCAGCGGCTGAGTTAAAGAGGAAGGAAGAGGATGCAGCGGCTGAGTTAAAGAATAAGCCGACTGAGTTAAAGAAGGAGGTCCAAACAAAGGGTTTACGTGACGGTATAATAAGAATACCTATTATTCCACCTACTCCTGGGAAGATGAAGAGGAAGACTGGAGGTGAAACTGATCTTGAGGATGTGACCGAGGAAGCGATCGCAAAAGGAGATGAATTGTTACCGGAGTCTGATGAGGACGAAGATGAAAGGCTTATGTTAGCAAAAATTAAGACTTATCGGGCGAAGGTTGTTCAATTAGCTACAACTGGGTTACTAGCGAAGTCAAGTGGTCCTCCTACATGAGTTTTTCCTTATGTTGTTGGAGACAAAGGGACGATGTGCATGAGGAAGGATGTTGAACCTTCATCAGCAATCTGTGATCCTCTCTCACCTGTTCACCAGGATAAATTGGATGAACTTATGCAACATCTAAGGCCATTCGAGTATGGACTTTTACACCATTTTATTTTATTTTATACAGCTATTAGCAATATTTGCCTAAACTGACTTGTGTTTGATTGTTAGGGACATTCCACTGACAGATGGTAGTAACGAGGAAGTTAATTTCTACAGAATACTCATCAGTGAAAGAGCGCAGTGGCCGAAGCGTGATTTTGGATGGTTGTTTGACACAGTAAGTATAAGTTACGGCTGAATTATGATTATTTATGGCTGAGTTATTAGTTATTTAATGGCTTGGTTTTGATTATTTATGGCTGAGTTATGGTTGTTTGATGGCTGAGTTATGGTTGTTTGATGGCTGGGTTATGTTTAATAATGGCTGAGTTATGATAATTCGATGGCTGACTTAATATTCTGTGTACAGCATGTTGCTGCGTATATCAGAGTCCTCATCAAAAGGTCCATGGAAGATCCCAGCCCATTTTGTTCTAAGCGCATTGCCTTTGTGGACCAATGGTTCCTAGGAACATGGATTCGGGATTTCAATCAGTTCAGGATGAAGCCAAAGATGTTCAAATTCAAAGACTCAGGTTATGAGTTACTCATAAACGGTGCGATTCCCGATGACCTTCAGACAAACAAAAAGTGGTTAGAAGATGTCAATCACTTGTACGAAGTTCTTCATACTGGAGGCAATCATTGGGTGGCGTTTCACGTGGATCTTTTGAAGGAGAAGATTGATGCCTACGATCCCATCATTGGACAAGTAACTCCTGAAAGTCAACAAAAAATGGTAGATGCATTTAGGCCGCTGATGCAAATGATCCCTGCAATGATCAATGTTGTAATTCCTGGCTAAAAAATCGGTTGCAAAAAACAATTTGCGTTCAGATGGAAAAGCGTCAAAAACATTCCCCAAAACACCCAAGTTGGCGGTTGTGGGGTGTATTCACTGAAGTTTATCGAGTGTCTAGCGCTTGGTGTAACTTTTGATGGGATATGCGATGTAAATATTCAGGGATTACGGGTTAAGATGGCAGCAGAGATCTTCGATGAAGGAGGACATGATATGTATGCGCAGTTCAATTAATTTTTTTATTATTAAGATTTGACTGTAAATGGTATTTTTTAGTGTATAACTTATGGTTTTTATGATATATTACTCAGCCATTTTGCTTAGATAACTCAGCCATACCCTAAAATCGGAAATGTAATTTGAAGACTTATGGTATGTTTAGATAACTTAGCCGTGTCATTTAGATAACTCAGCCGTGTCATTTAGATAACTCAGCCATACCCTAAAACCATTTATATAAGATTTAAGACTTACAAAATTATAATTAAGCTCATTTTATTAATATAAAATAAATATAAATCAACTGAATGTGCATAGTTTCTTCAATTTATACAATTGAATGTGTATGGAATCGAAAATGTAATCTAAGTTGATCTTGAGATATATGTTGTCTTACAAGTACTTCAAACATTACCTATAGATAATTAAGACCCAAAATCATATACAATAACCCATATACAATTTTTTCAATTGAATGTGTATAATTTGATTCAGTTGAGACTCTAAATCATATACTTTTTAAATTTTATACATTAAACCCTAAACCATGATCCCTAAACCCTAAACCCTAAATCCATAACTCAGCCGTGAAGTTCCTATAACTCAGCCGTCAAGTGTAAAATTTTAAGTTGCGACGTTTCGTCTTCCAACAAAGTTGGTAGTAGTCGTGGGTTAACGAACAGTCGTTTAGGAACGGGTGCCAAGAAACAGTTACAAAACCAATGAACTAAAGACAACACGCAAGGATTCAATGAACACTTCCCCAAAATTGGAACGAGTGCCAAGAAACAGTTACAAAACCAATGAACAGTCCTTTATATATATATATATAATATCCAAATCCTCTTAACTTCCACTAGCATCATCCATATCCTCCAAACTTCCAAAAAGAATCTTCTTTCTATCAAGTTTGCAGGAACCATGGAATGGTTTGCATAGCAGAAGGAGCAACGAAAGTGGAAGGTCTAAAAGTATTGTCTTCATTAGTAAAACCTATGATGTCAACGACAATGGAGGAGATGCCGAAACTTCGAAAAAATGTTCGTGATGAGATTGAGTGGGGTGGTAATCGGAAGATGAGATGGCTGAAAGAAAGTTACACTTATTGAGGTTGCAATTGCAATGGTGGGACGAAGAATTTCTTGAAAAGCAATTGTGCTTGGAATGGTTATGGTATTAACGAAGACATAAGTACTTCTTCTGCTTCATTTTGTGAGATTTGTTTTTGGGATTAAGAAATAGATTTGCTTTTAGAAAATGTATAAGGATAATGTGGATGTGATTTGTTTCTTCTTTTTATTTATTATTGTTTTTGGTTTAACCATAACTCAGCCGTCTTAACCATAACTCAGCCGTATCATGACGTCGAAATGTTTGATGAGTTAGGCCCTGATAATTTTCAGTATGGACAATGTAACTTCTCTTAATTAAATGTTTTGTTTTTGTTTATATAAATGAATCAGCCGTTTACAACAATTTTTGTTTTGTTTACAAGTTTTAAAATGTAAAACATAACTCAGCCGTCAAGTATAATAACTCAGCCGTGATTAACATAACTCAGCCGTCAAGTTTATAACTCAGCCGTGATAACTTATAACTCAACTGTGTCGTGACGTTTCATCTTTCTATACCATAACTCAGCTGTGTCGCGATGTTTCGTCTTTCTATACCATATCTCAGCCGTGTGGCGACGTTTCGTCTTTCTATTTTTGGCGGGAAAAATCCTGCCAAAAATCCATAACTCAGCCATAATAATGAATCCACAACTTAGCCGTAATGTAAACAAAATCCATAACTCATCCATAATAATGGAGACGACACCAAGAGGAAGACTCCCAGAGGAGCTACTGACTATGATACTTACCAGTATACCTCTGAAAACCCTGGCCAGATTCAAATGCGTCTCCAAACCATGGAAAGCCCTAATCAAATCTCCCTACTTCCGCCATCTCTTCGTCTCTCTCCACATGGACTTATCTACCTGGTCACTCATGGTCCCTAACGCACATATCGAATTCGGTTTCCACTGTTGCCAGTTATGGAACATTTCCAATTCTCCAGGTTCTTATCTCACCCCAGATCCCACGAATCTCCCTACTTTCTATCGAGCTTCTTCTAATGGATTGGTTTTGGTCGAGATTGGTCGCGATTCTCTCAAATCCTTTGTTGGTAATACGGGTTTACACTGGGTCGAGATCCCTCACCCTCCTCAGCCATGTAAGTTCACTGCTTTGGCAACCCCTGTTGAGGAAGACGGTCAAGCCTCGAGCTTTAAGGTGGTTAGGACTTGTGAGACTAGTGCTAGTGATAGCAAGGAGTGGAGAGTTTGTGTGTATTCGTCTGACTCGGGTGTATGGAGTCAAAAGCGGCTTTTCCCGTCGTTAGATTCTGAGATCATCTATCTTTGGCCATGAATCCATTTGATTCCGAAAACATTGGTTTTGTGTTTGTTTATTTAAACTTAGCCGTAATGTAAACAAAATCCATAACTCAGCCGTAATGTAAACAAAATCCATAACTCAGCCGTATCATAATACCATAACTCAACAATTTTTGTTTTTGGTTTAAACATAACTCAGCCATGTCACGACGTTTCGTGTTTCTATTTTGGGCGGGAAAAATCCATAACTCAGCCGTGAAGTTCGTATAACTCAGCCGTCAAGTGTAAAATTTTAAGTTGCGACGTTTCGTCTTCCTATATCTCTCTCTCTCTATATATATAGCCCTTCTCATCAAACCTAATATCATCAAAACCTAAGAAAAAAAAACTTGAGAAAACATAAGAAGAAAAACCTAAGAAAAAAACCCTAATCTCATCAAAAACCTAAGAAAAAAAAACCTAATCTCATCAAAACATACATCATGTCGATTGTCCCTGCATATACATCCAAGTTTGAGAGCATGGTCAATGCCATACACAACATGCAAGATCGGGATAACCTCCCTCTTCTAAACCCTGGTGCGGGTGTCTGGTGTGACAAAACCACTGTTACGTGGTTTAAGTTTTTACACGATCTCTCGCAGGCGATCCCGGATATTCTTCGAGAGGGATGGGTTCAGCTGTGGCCGACTTACCTATTCATTCCCGATGATGTTAAGGGACAGTGGTTTCTTAAACTAACTGTAAGCATAACCGATAATGTATTCTTATTAGATTTAATTTTTTGTTTCTTAAAAACTAATATTTTTTGTTTCTTTTTATAGCGAAAATACAGATGGGATCCGAGGCATGATTTGACAGTTTGGACATAGTTTAATCTACTGGCTAGAACGCTATTTCGCACTCAAATGCGCACGTTGAAGAGGATATTGTTTCATGGCGGCGAGAAGCCTGATTGGATGACTTATAGAGTTTGGCTTGCTCTCGTCAAAATGTTTGATGAGTTAGGCCCTGATAATTTGTTTCTGTATGGACAATGTAACTTCTCTTAATTAAATGTTTTTTTTTTGTTTATATAAATGAATCAGCCGTTTACAACAATTTTTGTTTTTGTTTACAAGTTTTAAAATGTAAAACATAACTCAGTCGTCAAGTATAATAACTCAGCCGTGATTAACATAACTCAGTCGTCAAGTATAATAACTCAGCCGTGATTAACATAACTCAGCCGTCAAGTTTAATAACTCAGCCGTATCGTGATGTTTCATCTTTCTATACCATAACTCAGCCGTGTCACGACGTTTCGTGTTTCTATTTTGGGCGGGAAAAATCCCGCAATATTACGGCTGACTTATGCAATGTTACGGCTGACTTATGAAATGTTACGGCTGACTTACATGTAGTTGTTTCTCAGGCGTGTCACGACGTTTCGTGTTTTTATTGTGGGCGGGAAAAATCCCGCCAAAAATCTCGAATCTATGTATTTAATGCGCCGATTTGACAGTGACCTATACACTCGCCGAAGAGCCGCTACGCCTAACGTAGGTGTGCAGTGACCTATACACTCGCCGAAGAGCCGCCCAAAATCCCGCCCAAATGTCTTAAAGAGTACAAAGTGAACAATCAAACCAAAGTCCATCCAAAATCTCTATTTGTTTTGTTAATCGGGTTCTTAACTATCAAATAATATGGATTTGGGGAGGGGAATACCTAGAAGGTGTGGATGTGGGTCGGTTACAATTGTGTTAATGTCTAAGACAAAATCTAACCCGGGACGAAAGTTTTATCGTTGCGCCATGAGATCTGGGCCTAATCACGTATTTAAGTGGGTCGACGAAGCTCACGATGAAGAATTGGAGATTATCGGTGAGAGGCATACGACTATGTCCGACGAAATTAGTGAACTTAAGGAGGACATCACCGATATGAAGGCTGACATAAATGAGATAATGCAGATGTTGCAGTCTATGCTTTCTAAGTAGGAACAAGTTATAAATGTAATTGGTTGTGTTATAATGTAATGGCTGATTTATAATGATTAAGTAATTTTGTATTAGCTGATTTATAATGGACAGCCATAACACAGCCATGATAACTTATAACTAATAACTCAGCCGTTTACAACAATTTTTGTTTTTGTTTACAAGTTTTAAAATGTAAAACATAACTCAGCCGTCAAGTATAATAACTCAGCCGTGATTAACATAACTCAACTGTGATAACTTATAACTCAGCCGTGATAACTTATAACTCAGCCGTATCGTGATGTTTCGTATTTCTATACCATAACTCAGCCGTGTCACGACGTTTCACGACGTTTCGTGTTTCTATTTAGGGCGGAAAAAATCCCGCCAAAAATCCATAACTCAGCCATAATAATGAATCCACAACTTAGCAATGTAAACAAAATCCATAACTCAGCCGTATCGTAATACCATAACTCAGCCATAACATACAACAATAAATGTTGAACAGTACATGTTGCAAGTGCCGTTGAATAGTACATGGTCCGGATTAAATGTTGCAGTTTCATTTGAGCCTACATATACTTGTTATATGGCTCATTTGTATGTATCAAATTATCAAATAAAAATCAGAAAAATCTTTGTTCTTCTTTTATATCAGAGCAATGCTCTTGGGTTAGTGATTTGGAGTATTCGGTTTTCAAAAAGTTTTTGAAAATTTTTATTTTAAACTTGTTAAGATTAAATCGTTATAAGTGTGGTTTCCATTCCCCTTATGTGCTTAATCTAAACATATTTGGGTGATTTCTCTTGCAAGCGAATGATTGCCTCAATCATGGTGTTAACTTCCACAAGTTCTCATAC
Source organism: Draba incana (assembly GCA_963576765.1). Taxonomy (NCBI): domain Eukaryota; kingdom Viridiplantae; phylum Streptophyta; class Magnoliopsida; order Brassicales; family Brassicaceae; genus Draba; species Draba incana. The sequence continues at coordinate 28,637,040 of OY755203.1, read as the reverse complement.
ATGGTTGAAGTTACACCGGAACCCATTGGGGCAGAAAAGTTTTCACCATCCGTTGCCAAACTTGAAGAACTAGTGAAGGAATTGACTGGGTTATAATGTAATGGCTGATTTATATGCGTTCTAAGTAAGAATAGGTTATAAAATTACTCATTTACGAGGTTTGAGTTTGCAGGGAAAATCCTCTATAACACAGAACAACCATGCTACTTCCCGCCAGAGCTAGTCTCCCAGTTTCTAGCTCAGTCGCAAACAACATACCATTTGGGTGATTTCTCTTGCAAGCGAATGATTTCCTCAATCATGGTGGTAAGCCTCAATCACTTACCGCAATGAAATCAGAATCATCAGACCAAGACTCAAGATCTTCTCAACCTTCACATTTACTAGTAGCTCATTTTCAGGGGCAGTTGTGGATTCTTTTGGAGTAGCCAGAACTGGAGGATCCAAATCAGACGGATCATTTTGCACATTCGCCACATGCTTTGTTTCCGAATCTTTAACAGAATAGGTTATAAATGTAATTGGCTGGGTTATAATGTAATGGCTGATTTCTAATGATTAAGTAATTATGTAATGGCTGATTTCTAATGGACTGACTAAATTTAGTAATTTGTTGTATTACGACTGACTTACGAAATGTTACGGCTGACTTATGCAATGTTACGGTTTAGTTTCTTCAGAACCGTTAATCAAATTGGGCGTGAATATCGACGAAATGTAAACAATCGTAATTCAAATTGGGCATGAATCCATAACTCAGCCGTAATACAACAAAAAATTAAAGCCATAACTCCACCGTAATACAAACTTTCTACATTGGACAAGTTCCTGCATTATGTCCAACCTGTTTACAAAGAGAACATGTGTGTTCTTTCCTAGGACGTTTCTTCTCAAGTGCAACTTCTAGAGAAGATATCATCCTACCTTTCTTAGGCCTTCCTGGTGGTTGACGAACAACCGGGGGAAAGCACGGTTGGTTAGCTACGTTATCTGGAACTTGGAGCGCTGAATCTTTCGGCATGATCGACTCAGCGTATGCGTTTACTAAATAATTGTTGTGATTGTAAGGACTGCACAAGGATATACGACATTTATCCCTGTACTTGGCAGCTGCGATTGCATGCACACATTGTAATTTCTCCCTTTCGAAACGCCGGCATGTGCATGTTTTCCGTCCAAATTCACAACATGCAAAGAATCCCCAGAAGATCCATATATAACTTCAGTGTGATAATCATCAATCTTTTGTGCCGTCATAAGTCTGGCGGCAGTAACACAACCCTATTATAAATACAAAATAAAAAAATGTTATGGTTGACTTATGCAATGTTACGGCTGACTTATGCATTGTTACGACTGACTTACATGTAGTTGTTTCTCGACACCACGCGAAAGCGTGGTTAGCTGCGATCTAGCATCCTCTCTCCGTTCAACAAACCAACTGGTCATCATAACCCGTATCGATTCTAATAGTCGAAAAATATTAAGACTTCTAGCATTTGACAGTGCATGGTTCATTGATTCCGCTATGTTCGTAGTCATCAAATTGTACCTTTCGCTCGGGAAATGAACACGCGCCCACAGTCGGACATCAGCTCTTTCGAGGTATGCATGGAGTTCAGGATTAATCGCTTGAATCTCCTCGTATATCGCAGTAAAATTAGCCATCCTACAACATCTTGCCACTTTCTTCACCAGACGAAAGACATCTTTTCCGTTGTACGTTCCCAAAATGTTCTTATATAAATGATAAGTGCAAATTCCCCGAGAAGCCAACGGATACACATTTCCAATTGCTTTCCCTATCGAGTTATGCCTATCCGAGATTATCGCAAGACCCTCATCGTCAAGAATCGCAAGTTTTAGCTGCGTAAAAAACCAGTGCCACGAATCATCATTTTCAGTGTCAACCACACCGAAGGCAATTGGGAAAATCTGAAAGTTACCATCCTGGGCTAGTGCTGTGAGAAGCTTCCGTTTGTATTTACCCTTAAGAAACGTACCGTCGACAACGACAACTTTACGCATGAAAGGAAACCCATTTACGCTCGCACCAAATGCAAGGAACACATACATGAATTTTCCAAACTCATCGATTTGAAGACGCATAATTGTACCCTGATTTGCCCTTCTTATTTTGTATAAGTAAGAAGGCAAGTCTTCAAACCCACTCTCAGGAGTTCCCATCTCGATTTCCCTTGCAAATCTTAGCGTTCTATGTGATTTCCAATAATCCATCTGACCACATGGAAAATGATACAAATAAGTCAGCTGCATTGTAACAATAAGTCAGCCGAAACGTACTAGTAACTCAACCGTTAAGTTGAAATAACTCAGCCGTTAAGTTTATAATATAACTCAGCCGTTGAGATTAAATAACTCAGCCGTCTCGTTTATATAACTCAGCCGTTAAGTTTATAATATAACTCAGTTGTAATATAACTATAAATCAGCTGCATCCTAAAATTAAGTCAGCCGCAACGTACTAATAATTACCTTTACACCAAATTGCTTCTGGATAGATATTCCGACACTCCTAGGTCGAACTGACGGACCAAAGTCGCCGAGAAAGTCCTTGTACAACTCTCCTAAAGTAGCCGCTGTTGCTTTTCGAGATCGACCAGAACGCTCAGTTACGGAACATGTATGATCCGAATCGTAAATACGAACATAAAATGCTGGGGGATCCCCTAGTGTAGTAGCACAAACTCTCCAGAGACATCCACCAACCCAACACTTAACAACGAGTGTATCCGAATCGGATACATCTACATCAAAATCAAATCGATCCCTCACCGTAAGAAGTTTCAGTCGTTTCTCCAAATCGGCTTTACTCTCGTATCGTTGCCCTACCGAGAGGTTTAGGGAAGACATATCTAACCTTGGAACCTCCGGATTCCCTTTGGATCCGCTCTTCGACAAGTTATGAGGTCTCTTCTTAGGAGGTAGTGTCGGTGAATCTTCGTTTTCGTATAAACTGAAGTTATCATCTTGAGATGACTCACCATCCGAGTCATCGAACATATCAAATCGGCTGTCAAATTCATCATCTTCTTCGTCTTGTTCTCCTACTTCATTTTCTTCGACTACTTCATTTTCTTCGCCTACTTCATCTTCTTCGCCTACTTCATCTTCTTCTACTTCATCCTCCAAATTGAAAGCATCATAACTCCCACCGTAATCTTCAGATCTAGATTCAACTTCTAAGCTATAAGTGAATAAACTTTTATTATTCTCTCTCACTCCGTCATTCCGGCTAATTTCATTCTCCGTAATCTCCACACAAAGACGTAAGTGTTCAATTTTTCTAAAGCTTAAAAAAACTTGCAACTGTCGAGTATTGGAGAGGTAAACTGGTGGAGTATCGTGCGCCATTATTTTCAAAGCTTTATTCGAGAACATGTAGCTCATTGAATCTGATGGCTCGACTCCTTTAATCCGTAATCATCGAGTACTATCTTCTAGTGTTCGTCTAGGGTTGTTTTCTCATCTATATGCACAACTCTACACCCTCTACCGTCGGCGTTGAATACATATCTGTGTTTCTTAACCCAGTTACCAAAAACAATAATTACCGGATCCATAAGATCTCTGATGAATGAAAATAATGAAAAAGGTAGATGAAGAAGAATAAGAAGAAAGTCTTAGATGAAGAACCCTAATTTGTAAGAGCTGATGAAATGGAAAATAAGAGCTCATGACATGGAATATCGGAACTGATGACATGGAATATCGGTAAGTCAGCCGCCAAACAAACACATAACTCAGCCATTAATAAATCAGCCATCAAGTATAATGTAAGTCCGCCGCAACGTGAATAGTATTTCAGTAATTAACCTTTCGCTAATAAATCAGCCGTATTGTCAAATAAATCAGCCGTCAAATGAATGCTATTCTAGTAATTAATCTTTCGCTAATAAGTCAGTCGTAACCAGGTTGAGTTATTGTTAACCCAGCCAATTACGGCTGATTTACGTAAGTCAGCCGTAACTACCTCTCATAAGTCAGCCAACCGGAGAACATAACTCAGCCGTCTCTTATCTAAAACTCAGCCAATTTTCCACAAATCAGCCCGCCGTTGTATAACTCAGCCGTAACTTGTGTTCGTTAGTCAGCCGTTATCTCATAAGTCAGTCAGATTTCTGTAAATCAGCCATAACTAACAGCTGATTTATGTTTGTAAGTCAGCCGTTATCTCATAAGTCAGCCAGATTTCTGTAAATCAGTCGTAACTAACGGTTGATTTATGTTTGTAAGTCAGGCGATCTCTCATAAGTCAGCCGCGTTTTTTAACTCAGCCGCAACGTAACCATAATTCAACCACAACGTAATCATAACTCAGCCATAGCGCTTTACGGCTGAGTTCATTAATACACGTCAGCGATTTCCTACGTGGTTGCTTACGTGGCTATGACATTTTTGTAATTACGTTTTTTGTCACAACGTAACAAAAGGGCACACTGGGTATTAAAAAAATGCCAGTAATAAAAAAAAGTTTTATATGATTCTAGTCATATTACCTGATTTATGTGGGATTTGAGCAAAGAACCCGAAAGAAAAACCTGAGACTAAAGGAAATTTTCAAGTCTCAAACTATACCAGTGGTACGTATGTGATTTGACGGAAGATATTTATACTGGGGTTAAGTTTAAAGATTGGAATCAAAACGTGCGAACAAAAATGTATGTGTCATTGATACTAATAGAAGAATTTAGGTGGAAGAGATTTAGATTGGAGTTAAGTTTTCGTTATAGCACATAACTCTTTAACAAATATTTTAGACATATTTTACCTCAAAAGAAACGTTAATCCTTTAACAAAATTTCTAAATGCTTTTTTTCTTCAAATTGTAAGTTGTTTATTTATAAATAAATAAGAATCATGTCATTTTATAAATTATATTGTAAGAATCTTCGATGTAACCATGACTAGTCTATAATATCACAGTTAGCAAAAAATAAAAAATATCGCATTGGAAATAAATATATTGTGGTGTACAGTAGAACTTCTATAAATTAATAATCACCATAAATTAATAATATTTCTTGGTCCCGAGTCGGGACAATGTAAAAATCATCGAAATTCGATAAAATGATAAGATAATAACTTTTTAGAAACTTCTATGTAAAATATGGTCCCAATAATAACATAAATTAATAATTTAAATTTTAGCCATATACATATCTAAGATAATTTAGTAAAATATGATTTCAGTGTTGTTTGCATTTTCTTGAAGTTAATAATAATTATAAATCTTGCCATACATATCTATGATCTCTTGTATACTCATATAACTCTTGGTGTATTTGATCCGTCATTGTTGATTTCGTATCACCTTTTAGATGAGAGAAGTCATTGCTAAATTTGATGTTGAAACATTAATGAAGAAGAATCGTTAATCAAAAATCTAAGAAGAACATTGAAACAAACAAAGTCACGTACATATAAGAACAAAATACAAAGAAGTGAAAAAATGGAAAACTAACAAAATATTAAATATGTAAACAACAAAAAATTATGAAATTTAAGTAAAAAGTCATTTTAGTAGAATATAAAGTTTAAGGAAAATTATTTATTTAAAAAATAAAACGAATCTTTTTGAATTTAGAGATTGGACGAAATCTCTCTATAAATTAATAATTAATATTTCTCTAAATTAATAAATTTTAAAAGTCCTAATATTATTAATTTATAGGAATTTACTGTAATTATCAAATTGCATATATTGTGGCGGCTTGAGAAGAAAAAAAACAATATTTTTAGCATTTTTTTAATAACTAGATGTTGATCCAAATTTTTATCATCCAACTTGTTTTCATAATGAGCGTAGTCATTAAATAATTTACTTACCAATATTTTAGTGTCAAACCGTAAAACCATTTCAACTGATCAAAAAAAATTGCAATATTTTTTCAAAAGAAAATCAAACTCAAGTTGAAAAATAATTCAAATTAGAAGAATTTATTTATTCCCCTGGATCATTTTACAGACCACCACCACTTATTTTTCATCTTTCTTTCAAGTTTAGCTCGTTTACTCTTGAAAAAAACTAATTGTTTCAAGTTTGTGAGCTTTACTATTTTAGTCCTTCATATATCGAAATACGCACGTTTCTCTTACCTTTTTTTTTTTATAAAAACAACTGCTTTTGAAAATAAAATAGTCAAAGTCGGAAAGCTGAATTCATATCGTAACTTTGGAATATTTATATTATTAGTCCATCGTTTTCCATGATTTATTGAAATAGTTATTAGGATATATTAATCTAGTATTTAAAAGCTGCGTACGACCATAGTAGATTGAATAAATTATGTTCAAGATTTACTTTCTACTATTTTACAGTTTTCATATTTTGATTGTATGTATCTATTTTTAATGAGAATTTTTATTAAAAAAATAGTTGAATAACATATTATGACATACTAGTAATTGTGTACTCATACTATGGGTCAAAATGGTGTCGGTGGAATGCTTCCACTATCAGCATAATTATTATACCAACACCATTCACATTTCACGTTCTTTTATTTACTTTTTTTTTTCTTTTTCTGTCTATCACGGTTTTATTTTTTTTGTTTTTTTCTTTCAGCAAAAGCAGTGGAGGAGAGGCAAAACATCTCCGTGAATGAACAACGACTTTTTTTATATTATTTTTTTCCTTCTGTCTCAAATTTTTACAAAAGTAGAGGACGAGAGGCAAAACAAATCCGTGATAGAACAGTGACTTCTGTGTTGTATATATAAGTGATGCATCTTCTCATATCATATAGACAACGAATTTCTTCAGCTTGCATCAAAACATTGGTCATAAAAAAAAACCAGTGTAAGTTCACGTTTACTTTATAATTCATTATTTTTTTTGTCATTCATTTTCACAAAGATTTAATTTCTCTGGTTTTGTCTTCTGGGTATTCTCATTTTCCCCCTAAATGCTTAAATCGATAGTGGAATTGTGATAGTGGAATGATTCAACCGACAGTATAATTGTCAAACTGTTACCATTCACATTTTTTTCAACCGATAATTCATCAACTTCAGTTTTCATTCATTTTTACAAAGGTTTAATTTCTTCCAAAACAATTAATTTATGATTGTTTCAAGTTTGTGAAATGAGTTTTTGTTTTTGGTTAATAATTTTAGATTTTAGATTTTGTTTTTGATGGAGCGTGGCCCGACTTTTCCAATGCCCCTGCCCATGAAAATCAAGAAAATAATATTTTCTTAAAATAAAAATTTGTAAAATTTGATATATAATAAACAAGCTTATTGGTAATGCAACACCACAAGAAAATTTTCTTAACAGCGAGGAAGATGGGGGAGATGCAGAAGAACCTTTTGTGCAACAACAAGAAGAAACAATTGAAGGAGGCCATATGAATACGACACGAGATGGAATAAAACAACAACTTTGGGATTCGTTTCAATAAGAATATATAAGTATATATGTCTTTGCATATGCTTGTAATATTTCTTACGTTTATTTGTTTTTTTTGTAATTTTTCGAGTTATTTATAACATGTATGCATGTTAAATTTTAACTATTATTACATTTTGCATAACTTCTTTATTACATTATATTGTGATTATAATAAAATTTTGGTTCAATTTTGTTGTAAAAAAACTATACTTATGTGATAGAATAAGTAATGGTTGTGAAATTATTGCTAAAAATATTTCTCTATTAAGTTTTCTACTATTTATAAAATAAATTTAATTAATCATTTATTAATTTTGGTATATTTTATAATATAATAAAAAACCATAAAAAATATTACAATTTAAATACCAAACACGACCCAAAATAGTTAATTTTGATTTATCCATTATAGTTCTCATAATTGGCAATTTATGTATTAGATTTTTCATATTTATCTCAAAATACTTAATTTTCATACTTTATGATTTACATGATAATTATATATAATAAATTTAGTTTATTTAATTATTATTTTGACAAAAAAAATTATAATCAACTATTTATAAATTAATTTTATTATTTTTATTTATTCTGTGAGATTCTGCTATTGGTATAATGGTTCTACTGACACCATTTAACTTTCTTTTATTCAGCCAAATTCTGCTAGAAATTTAATCATTCTGCCAGAAATTTAATCATTCTGCTGTTACCATCCCATATTCCGCATAATTTATGTTGTTGGAATGGACAGTTTAAATAAAAGCTCAATTACATAAATAACTGATAAGAACTGAATGAATTCATTTTCTTAATTGCTCCTTTACGAATAAAAAAAAGAGTGGAGAGGAGTAAGTTGAGAATGACATCATTACATTTGTCGTGGAATGGTGTTAAGATTGATGAGGTGGACAGAATTGTAGGAATGGTCACATTGATTTGTCTTTCTAAAATCTTGCCCAAATGCCCATAACGTGTGACAGGTAGATAGATGATTTTGGCCGTTTTAGTTAGCCACACTCTCTTCGTAGCTTACATTGCCTAACCTCTTTGGGTCCTTCGTCAACCGCTTGTTGGGAATTCAGTATACTTTTACACTGTTAATTTTTTTTTTGTTAAAGTACACTGTGTTAATTATACTACATATTTATGCCTTTAAAGGTAATGGTGACTTAACAAATGTCCCGGAGTTGTTAGTCAATGACAAAATAATGCACAGATCCCATGTTCGACACACGGCGATTAATAGGAAGATTGTTCACTTTGTTTCTGATCATTGATCCAAAAATAGACTATTTATGTTTTCGAATTAAGTTTTTGACCAAAAAAAAAAAGTTTTCGAATATCTGATTTATAAATATCAGGACACCTATACCCAAATCCGTTTTCAAGTACTTATAATTTTCTTTAAACACATTTATCAAATTAATATGTATAGAATCCGATGAGAGTGGATTACTTGACGGCTATACTCACCCTGGGAGGATTAGTTAGGTGATAAAAATCAGGATCTGGCTATCAAACTTTTTTTTTTTATTAAATATTGTATATCACATATACAGTATTAATTTATTTATACTATTTAGGGTTCAATTTGTTAAATAACCTTAAACAAATTAAAACCCGCACACTAACCAAAATCTCTAAATTACAGGGTTGAGATGTTGTCACAAAAGTCCAGTTTTGTTAATTTATGGTTTTTAATTTTTTTTTGATAGTTATTACTCAAACTATCCCTTGTATTTAGAGAGTGTCTATAATAATAATAATGTTATAACACACACATATATATATATATATATAAATTCGAGATTTTAATATATACAATTTAATTTAATATTTATATTGATTATTATGTATGATAATTCTTATATCATTTTGATTAATTTCAGCTATTTAGATGGCTCTGGAATTTGAATACTAACAATTCACATTTTTGAATTATGAAATTAATTTGTTGGACTTTAAACTTACATATCCATGCCCACCTCTAATTTTTATGCTGTAACACTTAGCGGAGCTCATGGACAACAATGATATTTTATAAACTATAAATGAAATGCAATTGACAAGTCCTTCTCTTCTCTCTCCTCTAAGTTCGTCCTAGTCCCTTCAATATTCGCAGCCGCCGTCAATCCTTTTCTCCGCCTCGTCGCCGCCAGGAGAGGCCCCCTATTCTCCCTCTTTATTTCCTGCTCCGATTCGCTGCCACCACATAGTTCCAAAATTATTTCTCCCCGGCGATTGGGTCTTGTGGTGTGTTGTTCGGTTTGAATATTGTCTTGCTAGTGCGGTGGTGCATACTGGTCAAGACATGTATCTCGAATCAGCTTTCGCCATGGCTGGAATCCGGATCTTGGCTCCTTTTCGAACTTCTTAGAGGTTTGTGTGTACTCGATGTTTGAGATTTAGTTCCACTAAATCTTAAGAGGCGATGAGGTGTGGTGAATTTGGTGGTCCTTTAGGTTCGACGACTCAGTTGTGGTGGGGTTGTGGGAGCTCCGCTTCTACATCCGGTGAACTTTCAGATCTGGATTTTTCATAATCATTACCTGCTTTTGTTCTTATTTTGTGGGTTTTGGCCTCGCTACATGTCGTCTTGTGTCCAAGTCTCAATCTGTTAGTGTTATTGGAGAAGGTTTTTTAACTCCATAATTGCTATTTGATAGGTCGGGAAGGGGCTTCAATGCAAATTGTTATTCAATGGCTAGTGTAATCCTACATGTGCTATTGTACCTTGCGTGGTTGAGCTTCTTCAATCAGGTGTGAAGGACATCTTGTTAGTTGCCTATTGGCCAGTGATTTTATGGCTTTAGTTTAGGTTACTGGATGAAAGTGCTTCCTATATTGTTGACTTTTCATTGATCTTTCAAGTGGCCTCTCCAGATCCGGTTTTCGGATTGATTTCTTGACACGTTGATTTCAGGATCCTTATCGATACTTTCTTGGGACCGTAAGCTTCACAGCTAAGGGCCGTAAATGTGTATTGATTGTGTTTTGTTCCCATGTTTTTCCAAATAATTTTTTTTATGATTTTCATTTATAACTATTTCTATATATGAACAAGTCACTTTATTACCAGTTTGTTGGTTGTTTAGTGGTTTTGAGGCTTGAGAGCAAGTATTCAAGGTTATAAGTTCAATTCTACTTGAGAAGAGTTATTTACACCTTAAACGTAGTATTATCAACGGCATATTACACCGAAGAAGATTATGGTTCAAAGATTTATAACTTCTATGACTTATCAAAAAAAAAAAAACTAGCTACCATAAAAACTAAAGTATAGACAATGTCATAGCTTGGTAGCTTCTCTAATTGTTCTACCTACCTAACATTTTAATGACATGTGGTTGGTGGCATAATTGATACAAATCTTCTTCTTCTTATTAGTTTGATACGTATTCATGTTTGGTGGTATAATTGATACAAATCTTCTTCTTCATATTAGTTTGATACGTTCAAGTAAGAAAATAGGACAAAGAGAAAAAAAAAAATAGAGTTTGACAACGGTGAGTTGAAGGAGATCTAAATTGAAAGGTTAAAAAACTAGAGTTTTGTGGTGAGGGTGCCTCCGGGTCCGAAAGAAAGTTGGATTCACAAAGTATCAACTTTTTAGTAAGAAATTTAGTAGTGAGGAGGAGAAAAATGTTAAGAAAAAGAGGACAATTGTAACATCCCATCATCGGGATAGGAATTGGGTAGGAATACTTAGAGAAATAATTAAGAATTTCTATGTGGATAAATGGTCTTAAAATGGGAAATGGCTTGGTTGGGCTTTCCTACGACCCATTAGAAAGATAGGTGGACATGGATAAGGTTCTTTGATGCCTCCGGGTTAGGGAGATGCAAAAAGTTTTAAATTTATAAACTCTAATCTGCAAGTGCACAGTTGACAATTGTAGTACTTAGGGATCGATCCACAGGAGACTATGTTGTTACGCTATAAATCTATATGATGCAAAATAAGCTAAGAGAAAACATATTTGGGTTTTGGGGTTTATGATGAAATAAAGCAAATCAATAAAATAAGGAGATAGATAAATCAAAACACGCAAGATAAAAGCAATTAAAAGGAACTAATGCAACATGATCTACACGGTTTTTAGAGAGATGCAACTAGTGTTCTAGAACTCAAATCACTATAGTAGAATCATTCCCCTTTCGAGGCTCCGAAACCTATAATTCAAACCCTAATAGACTTGGCTTTCGCGTGGTTATTACAAGGTGAATTATGCTGTAAGATTGAGATTCGATTGTTCATTAAACTCCTTAACTAACCTTTCGAATTGTTAAGACGCCTAACCTATCAAATACAAGATCTGATCGGTGCAAAAGCTTTTGGAATCCGCACCAATCTAAAATCGGTCACTAGGTAGCTAATCTTGATCACGCCTTGAGTATAAATAAAGATAGAGAATCAATCTAGAAACAAGCTCAATAAAGATTTAAAATATGCAACAAAACAACTTTAAAATAACTTATTATCAAATATACAACTACTCTACATGTTATAAAACATGGAGCAACTAGAGAAGTTGATAAAACAGTAGATTTGTGCTAAGTAAGGGCTCAACATAGGTGGATTTCGAAGCACAACGCTTGAGAAGAACACCATGGCTTTCATCGCTCTTTTACAAGGGATAAAGATGAAGATCTAAAGAGAATAACAAAAATACATGTTTATTATTGATTTTTTGGTGCCTAGGACTGCTCTCCTTCTCTCAAGAGGCTAAAAGAAAGTATATATAGGTGTAGGAAGAGGTCTTGGGTCGGTGGAACTCCTAGGATTTCAGTTTGGGCAAAAACATGTTTTTGTCTATAAGTGCGCAGAAGTGGCCACGGCACCGGACGGTGGCACCTGTCACGTGAACTTGTTCGGGGTCTGCTAAAAATCATCTCCTTGTGCGTGGCTTCACTTAAATGAGCTGGTACATGGGTTGGTTCGGTGATTAGGCCATCTTGGACTTGATTCTTCTTCTAGGTAGAATGACATGTCTTCAGTAAAACTTGAATAACTTCCAAAATAAAACTGCATTTGATATAATTCTAACTCCATTGGAAAGCTGACTCAACAGGTTATCTCCATGTGAAATTTCATTTCTGTCCAATTTGTTTTGGTCTTCCGTCAGAGGTGATCCTTTGGAGACATACATTCTGTCCAACTTGGGAAATTGTGAAATCTTCAACTTGGGTGAGTTAGATAGGATCCTTTGACCTTGATAAGTTGTTGTAGAATGAAGAATACTCATTTTGCTCATTTTTACGCTCTTTTTGATGATTTGACCTATATGACTCTGCAAAACCAAATATACAGAAAACTACCTCCTTTGATAGAAAAGCTTATTAAATAGCTTATAAAATAGATAGAAATAAGTAGTAAAAGTGGTAAATTACCGGGTATATCATTTTTCCTTGCAGAAGGAAAAAAATAAACGAGTTTGGCCCGTAAAGTAAGGAGGTGGAGAAAAATAAAGAAAATGAATTTTCTTTTAAGGCATTCGCTGTAGTATATATATTGAGCAAATGGAGTTAATTATTCTTCACACCGAAATTCATTCTCACTCTAGAGCCAAAGATAAACGCTTAGGAGCAAGAGAATACGAAGAGCTTGAGAAGGAACTCAGCGCCCCAAGTCCCTAGGAGAGCGGTGCAAAGCCAAGGTAAGGCACGATTCGTACTTAATATATTCTTTTTATGCTTTTCTCCATTATAGTTTTCATGTAGTGTGTTTAATAGAATGAGTTAAGGGTAGTGTAGAAATGGGAAGAGAGAAACTCGGTCTAGAGATCCATATGTACGCAATACGATGGAACAAATGATGGTTCACATGTCCGAGGTATAATGACAAACATTGGTCCATACGTACGCGGTACAATGGAATGGACGATGGTCTGTACGCTTATGGTGCAATGACGGCTAAGGGATCCGTACGTACGCCGTACGATGAAACGGATTGTCTAGTACGTGAAGTATTTATGTGTTAAGTATAGTGGTATGGCCTCAGGGTGGCCTCATGGTAGCCTCAGTAGAAGGATCTGGAGATGATATATGTATGACCTCGGAAATGCCTTGATACATCTTTTCAAAGGTCAAGATGGGTAGTGTAGGTACAGCGATCACATCAATGCTAACCTAAAAAGCAGTTGTCCGCAGATTGGAAGGTCTTGATAAGAGATCAATACCACTACAAGAAAACAGGTGTATTTGCGACGGAAATTTGCAACGGAAAAAACCGTCGCAAATTTGCGTCTTATTTGCGACGATTTTGCGACGAACATTCTTCTTTACTCGCAAAACCATCGCAAATTTGCGTGGGAAGTTTCCGACGCAAAGTCGTCGCAAAATTGCGACGCTTTTGCGTCGATTTGTACATTTTGACGCAAATTCGTCGCAATATTTGCAGCGATATTGCGTCGATTTAACGTTTGCAACGGATTTGCGTCGAGGTGTACGTTTAGACACAAAATAGTCGCAATTTTGCATCGAGTTTGCGACGATATAACGTTTGCGAGTGATTTGCGAGGAAAATAGGTAGAACACGTTTTAATTGATTCTTACTTGTTTATGAGTGTAATATTTTAGCCGCAAATTAGTTGCAAAAGTCTTGCACATTAGTTGCAAATTAGTCGCAAATTGAAATGAACATTTTATAAAATCCACCTTATGGATCTCACAATATTATATAATTCAACAAATATGGATAACAGTCGATCTTTGATACCGGGTCCGGCTGGTGTGAGACAAGCAGAAGAACGGGCAAGGAAAAAACTTGAAGAATCGATGTTGGAAGAATGCAATTCTTATGAGAGACATGTACAGATGGTTAACTGTGTTGTTGAGGCAGAAGATCCATCGTTCACCGATGTCCTTTGGAAGACGACAATTGGAAATGTCACCAAATTAACAGGTATAATGAAATGTTATTAATACAACCTTTGAAATATATATTAATAATTAAGAAATAGAAATAATTATATTTCAAAGTTTGTATATTGTTTTATTGACATTTAATTATATTTTACTTATTCTACGTAAAATATATACAGGTGGACATACACGTGGGTGGACACTGGTAAAAGAGTTGCATAAAATAAAACCACAATGGCGTCACGTACCATATGTGGTAGCAGTGATTCATAAAATGGAACCTAATGGATTGGGGGACGCGATGGTCATACTAAAGGTAACATGTATATATAAGTTATAAGAAAAGATGTTTTTAACAAATTATATATATATTTAGTAATCTATATAAATGTTATTTATTTTCCTTGAAGGATCCTACCGGGACTGTACAAGCGAGCATTCATAGGTCCGCCATATCTGATAACAAATATGGGCCGCACATAAAGGAGGGTTCGGTATTGGTTCTAAAGGAGGTTGTAGTTGTTAAGTTTGATAGGGCGCCAACATATCTTAACATTATTCTTGAGAACATAAGCAATGTAAGTTAATTACAATATATATTTTAAAGGTATTGTATTAAGTAGTATCCGTACACATAAATCAAGTTTTTATTTCACAGGTTATATCTAAAGAAAACCTGGCTATAGCGTTCATAGAAGAAGGTAGTAGCAGTCGTGGTCATCGAAATCCAAACAATTGGCTATCCCAGAATGACGACGAAGGGTCGACGACGGATGATGGTGAAGAAATTGATGATGAGTAAAACATTATCAAATCAATGAAAGAAATAAAAATAAATATGTGTTTATGTTATCAGCTGTTTATTTGTATTACGTTTTTAAGCAATAATGTACGTACGTTTATGAACATTGATGTTAATGTTAAAATATCATAAAGGTTTTGAAGCATGTGCATCCTGATATCGGAATCTCGAGCAAAGCGATGGGAATCATGAACAGTTACATCAACGATATCTTTGAGAAGTTTCCAAAAATTTAAATGTAACTCTAACACATTAATACTAATAACAAAAAATTACAAATTAAATCTTAACTTACCAAACTATAAATACGCAACATTGCGACGATTTTGCGTGGTAATATATTTTGTAATAGAATAGACACGTGTTTATGATGCTTACCTGATTATGGGTGCAATATTTTTAGTCGCAAACGTGTCGCAAAGTAGATGCAAAAAGGTCGCAAATTAGTACCAAAATAAATTAATTCCCTATAAAAACCTCGAATGTGTGATCGACGAATTCACAATAAACATTCCAATCATAATTTTAAAACACTACGAGGAGAAATTTTTTTTTTCTAAGATTTCTTAAAGAGAAAAAGTATTTTGATAATTAATCGATCGAAGATGTCTTCGCATCATGAGGTCTACGTGGTTCGAGCATGGATGTACAACCGCAAAGATTCAGAAACTGGCCAAGTGTCTAGAGAATTTAGAGAAGGGCTTGACCAGTTCTTGACGCAGGCGATAAACAACCCAGGGGCTGTTGCAGGATATACCAACGACGGTAACGTGAAAGTTTTCTGTCCTTGTGTGAAATGCAAAAACTTTATTACACATGATACGCGAACTGTTTGGAAACATTTATTTACGAGGGGGTTTTTACCTAACTACTATGTTTGGTTTTCGCATGGGGAGGATTTTGTTGTCAATGTTCCGGGTAGTTCAAGTACGAGTTATCGTGGGAATGTAGAAGGTGGTAGTAATTATGAGGATAGTAATTATCAGTATGGTCATGATAATTTTAATGAATCTGCATATGGAAATACAGATGGGAATAGGTTTAATGATATGGTCAATGATGCATTTGAAGAAACTACTGCTTCATTTAGTGATAATACTTTTGAAGAACCAAACCCGAGTGCTAAAATTTTTTATGATATGTTAGATGCTGCTAACGAACCTATCTACGAAGGATATAGAGAAGGGCTATCAAAATTGTCGTTAGCATCTAGGATGATGACAATTAAAAGCGAAGATAACCTTAGTGAAAATTGCATGGATAAATGGGGTGAATTGTTTAAAGAGTATTTGCCAGAGGGTAATAACTCTGCAGAAAGTTACTATGAGATACAAAGATTGGTAGCAAGTCTTGGATTACCGTGTGAGATGATTGATGTCTGCATTGATAATTGTATGATTTTTTGGAAAGATGATGCTCAGCTGCAGGAATGTCGTTTTTGCTCTCATCCAAGATATAAGAAGACTAGTGGTCGCACCAAAGTCCCGTTCAAGCGTATGTGGTACCTTCCAATAACAGATAGGCTGAAGCGATTATATCAATCAGAGCAGACAGCAGGGGCAATGAGGTGGCACGCAGAACACGATTGTCAGGAAGGGGTGGTCGCCCATCCATCAGATGCAAAGGTGTGGAAACACTTTCACACGGTATATCCAGACTTTGTTGTAGAACATAGAAATGTGTATTTGGGTCTTTGCACTGATGGGTTTAGTCCTTTTGGGATGTCTGGTAGGCAATATTCGTTGTGGCCAGTCATTGTGACGCCATATAATCTCCCACCGGGAATGTGTATGCATCGAGAATTTTTATTTCTCAGTATTTTGGTTCCAGGGCCAAAGCATCCTAAAAGATTACTTGATGTCTTCCTACAGCCTCTTATCCAGGAACTAAAGGAGTTGTGGCATGTTGGTGTACGGACATTTGATTCGTCGAGCCGTAAGAACTTCAACATGAAGGTTGTCCTCATGTGGACGATAAGCGACTTTCCGGCGTATGGTATGCTATCTGGATGGACAACGCACAGAAAGTTATCATGTCCTTATTGTTTAGATAAGACCGAATCATTTCAATTGTCAGCAGGAGGGAAAGCTTGCTGGTTTGACTGTCATCGTCGTTTTCTTCCAAGGGATCATCCTTATAGAAAGAGTAGGACGTTATTTCAAAATCGAGTTGTTAAAACCTCCCCTTTGGTTTACCTCTCAGGTGAGGAGTTGGAAGAACAAATCGATGGATATGGTGCGGAAGAAACTGTAAAAATTGGAAGTAATTGGCAAAGTAATCCAGCAAATATGTTTGTTGGGTATGGGGTATACCATAACTCGCATAAGAAAAGTATATTTTGGGAATTGCCTTACTGGAAGGAGCATCTGCTGAGGCACAACTTGGATGTCATGCATGTGGAGAAAAATTTCTTTGAGAATATTATACACACATTGTTGAATGTTGCAAGGAAAACAAAAGACAATAGGAAATCTCGTCTGGATCTCGCGGCTTTGTGCATAAGGCCTGAGTTGCATCTAACAGGAGATGGTAGGGCACCTATTCCCAGTTTCCGACTATCACCTGCTGCGAAGAATGCTTTGATTAACTGGGTTAAGGAGTGGGTGAAGTTCCCAGATGGCTACGTGTCAACTTTTTCAAGGTGTGTTGAGCAAGGGGGGAAATTTTCTGGGATGAAGAGCCACGATTGTCATGTGTTCATGCACCGACTACTCCCTTTTTCCTTTCAAGAGCTTTTACCGCAGGATGTACACGAGGCAATTGCAGGTATTACGTTTATCTATGGTTATTAATATATACATACATGTATTTTGTAACTGTATTAATTAACTTAGTCCGGACCGGATTGGCGTTTTAGGTATTGGAGCATTTTTCAGAGACATATATGCCAGAACCTTAACGGAGGACGAAATCTTGAAGTTGAATTCAGACATTCCACTCACTATTTGCAACTTAGAGAAGATATTTCCACCTTCCTTTTTTGATGTGATGGAACATTTGGTTGTACACTTACCACATGAGTTAGATTTGGGTGGTCCAGTCCAATTTCGATGGATGTACCCCTTCGAAAGGTTCTTCAAACATTTGAAGATGAAGGCGAAAAATCTCGTTAGAGTAGAGGGATCAATCATTGCTGGAAGTTTGACAGAGGAGACATCAAACTTCTCTACTTACTACTTTAGCCAAATCGTGAAAACTAAGAAAACCCGTCGTAGACGATACGACGATGGTGGGGTTGGTCGAACATATCACTTGGAGGGTGTACCAGATGTTTTCTGTGATGTAGGTCAAATGGGTGGAAAAGTGAAGGAATCAACGTGGTGTGATTTCAAGCATATGGAAGCTGCCCATACGTATATAATGCTAAATTGTAACTACTTTCAGCCATATGAGAGGTATATATATATATATATATATATATATATATATATATTTATATATTAATTGAAAAAATATATATACATCTAATTAATTAACGGGTGTACAGTATGTTAGAAGGCCAAATACGAGAAGCATTTCCTGAACTAAATGATGGAGAAGTTCAATTTTACCTAGAACGTGATTTTGCTGGCTGGATGCGGGAGAAGGTAAGAACCATGCATGAGTTATATTAGTATTGCTTATATATATATACTAATTATTTCAATTTGTCAATAGGTGGCGAAGAAATCTCAACAAAGTTGGCCTTTATGGGTACATGAGTTTGTTTTGGGGCCCATTGCAAGCATAAAAACGAGTAAGATGTATTGTACTCGGGGCTTTATTTTTCACACATTTCAACATGGACAAAATAAAGCCACTGCAAATTATGGTATTCATGTCCCGGGCGATACAAACTTCTATGGTATTTTGAAAGAAATCATTGAGATTGAGTATGGTGGTGTGTTGAACTTGAAAAGTGTATTATTTCGTTGTGATTGGTTTGATCCATCCAATGGTCTCGGGGTTAGAACCAGCAAATTTGGAGTTGTTGATGTAAAAGGAAATAGGAGCTACACTGACAAGTTTGAGCCATTTGTTTTAGCATCGCAAGCAGAGCAAGTAGTTTTCATTTCTTACCCTCGTACTCGTGGACGACGGGATCAAGATTGACTATCCGTGATTAAAGTTAACCCAAGGGGACGAATTGTCGGGGGGTTAGCAGCTGATGCTGATGATGATCATCAACCCCCAGTGCAACCTGCAAGAACCGAAGAAGTTTCGATCCCTACAGAGGTAACCACCAATTTGACAAGAATTGACCCACTTCATAATGGTCTTGATGTGATATTCGAGGATTGAGAAGGAAACGAAGATGAGTTTGATGAAGACGAAGAGGAAGAAGAGGACGACGATGATGACGTCGAAGATGGCGGAGTAGAACGTTATGTTTCCGATCATGACGAAGAAGATTAATAAATTTATTATAATTATGTGTATATTATAAGTATGTATTTTTGAGTGTGTTGATAATTTGTTTTCCATCAATGCCTTTTCGTGGAATATAAAAACATATCATAGAGGCCTTAATTCATATATATATTGTTTTCCCTCAATGTCCAAGTAATAAGAATAAGAACAAAACACTAAGGTTTAGGGTATGGAAGTTTGCTACGACTTTGCGACGGAATCGTCGCAAAGCCGTCGCAAATATGAACTTTTGCGACGGTTTTGCGACGATTCCGTCGCAAATTTGTAGCAAACTTCCATACCCTAAACTCTAACCTATACATTATTTATACCGTTTCAATTGGCTCGTCTTCAAATATAAATGTATGAGAAGTATAATAAATAACAATCCCTTTATAATTATTGAAATAAAAAACTTATCAAAACTTTATCAAGAAAACATATATAACAAAGTGTCACATACATGCACTTATACTAAGAATGTGATCAATCAATCATTTTTGCCGATTTTACGAAAAGCTTCAATTAGTATACTAACTTTGTTTCATACATGGACTAAGGACCTAAAGAAGTGTTTTTTTACATATATAAATTGTAATTTTAGTCTAAAACATCCAAAACCCTAAGTATACCCTAAACCACTTTAGCGGGGGATTTGCGACGACTGCGTCGCAAATGCCACGCTAAATTTGCTACGCTTTTGCGACGATTTGAAAATAATTGCGAGGCATTTGCGACGGTTTTTTTAGTATTTGCGAGGCATTTGCGACGATTTGTGGGCGGCAAACGAAACGCTGTGGCGGCAAACATGCACTGGGTAAAATATTCGGCCCACTTTGCAAGGGATTTGCGACGGAATTGCGAGGGATTTTTTTCCCTATATAAGCAATTCCAATCCCTCGCTCATTCCTCACACCTCTCTCTTCTCTCTCTACAAAAAACCTTTCTCTCTCTAAGAAAACGTTTCTTCGACGTTCCGAATCCCGACCCCTTGACCTTCCGAATCCGAACCCTCGACCTGATAAAGTAATTTTCTAAATTGTTCGTTTATTTTATTAATTTTAAATTTTTTTTTTAATGTTATCTTTAAAGTTGTTCAAATTAATATTAAATATCAAATTTTTTTAATATGCAATTACTAATTTTTAAAATTATAAAATTTATTTAGATGGCGGAGAACGACTATACCGACTACTTAGAGCCTGGTGTTGGTCATGGTAGTGGTCATTTACGACCAGGACAACGTACACATTCCGCCTGCGTCTCTTCTTCAGTGCGTGCCTCTTCTTCCGGTACCGCTAACAGGATTCCAGAGTCACAGCCGACGCCACCTCCCGAGCCAAACCCTGGAGCAATTCCTTCATGGGATGACTTGACCTTCGAGCAGCTTCTCGTTATTCCCGGACGGCAGGCTCTTCCCCATCTAGAACCTGAATCTGCCGGCAACGCTGTGTGGTAAGTAATTTTGTTTACATTATTTTTGTTTAATTATTATTAATATATTTATTTAAACATAATATTATTTTTATAAATTTTTTTAGGTTTTGCGAAAACAAGGTGGGAAAGGATATTAGAAAGATCATAGAGCGGTATTTCAAGATGTGCCACACGAGTTGGAAGTATGTTAACCTCGAGACCAAGGATCGGTGGTTCAAAACATTCGCGGTAAAAAAATTTTAAAATTTTTATTTGTTTATTCAATTTTGTAATTTTATAACTTATTTATTCAATTTGCAGCAAAAATATTATTGGGACCCCGCGATTACCGGTTTAGTTCGTGAATAATTTGAGGAGAAAGCGAAGAACCGTCTCAACAACCAAATAGGACGGTGGAAGGAGAAGTGGCAAAAGAACCAGGATCCGAAGGTATGTATGCCATCTTTCTTCGATCCCAATATTTGGGCTGGTCTTGTCGCCTTCTGGCAGTTGGAGACTTCTGCGGAGAAGTCTGCCCAGTGCTCGGCTGCTCGATTAACGAAGGTTGGCGGTAGTGACCAGCCTTCGAAGCACTGTTCGGGACAGATTTCTTATGCTCAGCATGCGGTTGACATTGTAAGTTATTAAATTTTTTTACTTTCAATTTTTACGGTAACAAAAAATTTAACTTTTAATATGTTTCCATTTTCAGACTGCGGAAACAGGAGTTTTCGCAACGATGACATCGGTTTGGGAGAAGACCCACCGCAGGTCGGACGGGACATGGGTTGATGAACGTGTCCACAAGCTCCACGACGATGTCATTGAGCGAGTCGACGAACTCTCAACCCAGCTTACTCCCGATGGTCAATCTACTCAGCTAACACCGATGGAGATTAACCGTGTCGCATTACAGGTAAAAATTTAATTTCTTTTTATTTTTATTCACAATTTTAAATATTTATTATACTATTAAAATTTTTAAAAATAAAATTATAAACTTTTAATTTTTTTTTGTAGATGGCTCCTCGAAACCGTAAGGGAAAGATGGCATTTACAGGATCTATCCGGACGGATGATCAGGGAGTGCCATTTTGTCCCGTTTCGAGATATGCTTCTGATCCCCAAATGGCCAAGGAGCTCCGGGAAACAAAAGAACGGCTCGGGCAAACGGAGAAGAAGTTAGAGAGGAAGGTGAACGTCTACGATAATTTGTTTCGGGAGTTAGCGAAGTCGAACCCCGCCATTGCCGGGATTTTAAGGAGGGAAGACGAAGAAGGAGGCACATCTAGCCAGGATCCGCTCGATAATTTTAACTTCGATTAGATTTTTTTTGGTTTTTGTTTTTTGTATTTTTAATGTTTTTTTTATTTTAAACCTTATTTTATGAATTTTTTTTATTTTAAATATTGTAGAATTTTATTAATAAATAATAATTTTTTTTTTTTAATAATCAAAAACATCTTCGTCGCAAAACCGTCGCAAACAAAAGCCGCAATTACGTCGCAATTTTTTTTTACGCAAACCCATCGCAAAACAATGTCGCAAAATCGTAGCAAAAACAGTTGCAATTTCGTCGCAAATTTCGCCGCAAAACCGCCGCGAAGTTGACGCAGATGTTTGCGTCGTAAAACCGATGCAAATCCGTCGCATATTTGATATGAACAGTATTCGTCGCACATCCGTTGCAAAAAGGAACGTCACAAATTCGCCGCTAATAGTAGCGACGAATTTGCGACGATTTATAAATTTGCGACGGTTTTGCGACGATTCTTGGTTTGCAACGAGCTAGTGGCGACAAACCAAAAATCGTCGCAAAACCGTTGCAAATCTCTGTTTGCAATGGATTTGCGACGAAAACCTCCCTTGCAAATGCACCTATTTTCTTGTAGTGTACGACCTCAATCCAAAAATAGCACAAGGCCATAATGATAAGTGTAAGCTTAGCCATAGGCGCAGTGATGGTTGGATCATGGCGATCTAGCTAATGTCTTAGGTGTGAATGGTGTATAGTCTAGACATAGACTTGATCAATGAACATGTTGGCCAAGGATTGATTCCTAGGGATGAATGTGGGACATCAACCATATGCTCGGTGAAATTTGTTTTGGCTAAGGCTAGTGCAAGAGTGACTCGTTGTTTGGTGAGTTGAAGGGTAGCTATAAGTTGTATGGGCGGCTCATAGTTAGATCTTAACTCATGTCATATTATTAATATTGTTTAAAAAGTTGAGAAATGATGGTTTACTGTCATTTCCGAATAGAGTCTTGCATGGGCGTAGCTATACCCTATCCAAGGAGCTATCATGGGCCAAGCATATGATCGGATTGGGGTCACTAGTAAGTGGCTTGATCGATCATCATTAAATCATGAAAATAGAGCTATGGTAAGATAAACGATCGAGTAAGGATTGTCTAATTTTGAGGTACGCTTAATCATAGAATCTGCTATGCAGAAACCAGCCTATCGCATGATAGAATGAGAATTGACCCACGTTACTTTGCGGTTACCTTTGTGCATTCATTGTATCATGAGGTATAACTGAAATAAAGACTTCGATCTAGAGAAATATCATTACTCGCTGGTTCGCTTGTTTGCCGGGTAAAACGTACCATTAGGGTAAATTTTACCCAAGCATGTTTAGGTCGAGTAAATGTCGTTGATTGATCCTTAGTCAACCCGACAATATGTCTGTTGGTAAGGTCAATTTGAGAAGTGCTCGAGAGGTTCACAAACTCAAACTTGGTCTTATACGATCCAGAGTTTAGAAGAAGCACATATACTACAATTTGGTATATGAGACTTCCACAATTAACATATAATCTTATATGTGTAATTCTGCAGAGACGGCTACTGTATGGCTGTAGATGTTATCATAGGTAACATTATGAGATAGCCATGCTTACATGGGGTGAACCATACGGAGCCGACCATATGGGGCAAAGATATTGTGTGAAATGCTTCGATTATTGTTTGAGAACGTAGAGGTATTAAAGAATAGGATAATATGGAAGTAGAAATATTGCTTGTGAACCGTAGGAATGAGTCTAGAGTAGAATGCACATTAAAATACTAAGATAGTCGGTTCACAAGACCACCATAATTATATGATTTCATAGGGGCATGTGTATTGGCACATGTCGCCGCCTTGTTTGTCTTTGGCCTGAAAGATGGTCCGAATACCCAATTTGACCAGCGTGTCTTGTTAGATGACTAAAGTTTAAGAAACATTCCGCCGACAGAAGTTTTAAGTTTAAGTGAATAAGTGATAAGTGTGAAGGTCACTTGTGAAGTAATGTTACGCATATTGCTGAGGCAATATGTGGAAGTTGTAATAGTTACAGGTAGTTAGGATATGTTAGGTCGTGGAACGGAGAAAACTATTTTAGTGAGTATTCAATACTTACCCCTTACCAAAGTGGCAGAAAAGGTGATCAAGGAGGTGGACCTGAGGATGGCAAGGATAAAGCAGTGAACAATGGTGAAGAATTTTTCAATGCAGTCTAGAATAAGGTCCAAATACGTTGTAATTTACCAAACAATGTAAGAAAAGTTTTAAGAGCAATGAAATGATAAGTCAAGTTGACTAATAATTTGTCGTTAACTTCTAGTCGATAGTGCGAGTGTTACAACAACCTTGGTCGTAAAATGATCGGAGCTGAAGAAAAAGATCACAAGACCAAAAAATGCCATTGAGAAGTTGGAAAGCGAGGGCTTAAAGACTATAAGTCTCAAAAATTTTCAAAATATCTCTTTAGTATAGAGTAGAAACAGAAAAATCAGGATCCCTTTTTATGAGGCAGATATTGTGCTATTTATAAAATTTTACTTGCACGAATTCAGTACACAGCTCCTGACACAATCAGGGTTTAGGTATTCAGGTTTGGATAAGTACTTCATACTCAAGTGCTTTTCCCTGTCTTTATTGACTTTTAGAGGACCACTTGACCGCTCAGTCTATTACACTGCATTCTGACTCCTCATACTATTGGCAGTGCCTGCTCCTCCGGATTAGGCACTGGGGTACTCCCATAGTCAACTTGCTTATTTTTAATCACCATCCGTTACATGGATTACATGTTGGTATCCTATCACATGTAGATTAAATAGGATTTTCACCCTTTTACTGTGAGAGTGTTGGATAGGTTGTTCAGACTTTACCCTTAGATTTTTTTTTTTACCTTGCCCGATCTTTTTTTGGATGGGTCTAGTCCTCGATTAAATTGAACCTGAGCCTACTTAAATTATCATAAAACTAGGCTTATGACCACATGAAGATTTTCGTTAAAAGAGTTTACTCCACTTTCAAAGCAAAGACCCCATCTCAACACGTGGCCAAGGGGAACAAATTATTTTATCTCTAACATGTAAAAACTAAGCTGGTCAAACTACTCAAATCTATCCAGTTAATATGAATAAAATTTAACATTTAAAAAAAAAAATCCATTATGGTAAATATATTTTGTAATGGGATTAATTTTTTTTTAAAAAACCAAAAGATTCGCTTTGCCAAATTCATGGAATCAAAATAGTATATTTATGTTTGAATTAAAAACAATATACATTTTAATAAATTAAAAACTCAAGTTACACTGTAACTAAAAAATTATCTTTTTGATTGAAAATTTACTATAATAAACCCTAATTATACATTTTTAAATTACATTTTTGTTAGAATTATTAAATACTTAACAAGAGATGGTCCATGCTATATCATAACATTTTGAAATTAAATTTGGTGGAAAACAAAGTTTTTAGGAAGGTTTGTGAGTCCTGAATCTGGATTGACTCGGATCACACCAAAATATAAAATAATCGAAGACCAAAATATGATCGGGATGCTAGTTGCAAGATAAAAATGTAACGTTAAAATTGCTAAGTAAAAAGAACAAGTTTAATTGTGTATTGTTTGCTAGAGAGTTCAAAATCCCCTTCTCTCTAGACTCGTTGTGTTTATATATTCGTTACAAGTTGCGAGAATCTCGCTATAGATTAATCATCTTCTTTAACTCTCATTACTCTCATTGACTTAGACGTTACATGGTTCAAATTCGAGACTGTCTCCGGACTCACATCTCGTGGACCTCACTACTCTCTCTGCAGTAAAGCCCACTCTCTCACACGATCGTGTTTTGATTTTCCGGTAAGCCGTATTCCGGGTTCCCGGGTCGGATTTGCTTCTTGCGAGATCCGAGGCCAACAGTTTGCCCCCCAAGTCTTTCATGCGGATACATTCCTTAGTCCGAGCTTGGAAGACTTAAATTTGACCTGTAATCGCCTGATGCGAGATTCTTTCCTACTAGAAGCTTGATTTGCGTGCTATTTAGGAAGTTAGATAATATTGAGTCGCGTACATGGTATCTAACAGGATGCGAGTAAATTTATATTATCATTCCTTTAACATCGGGGATTCCGTCTTACGTCAACAATTTCTTTTAAGGAAAACCTGATATTTTAGGACTCTATTCCGTGATGCGAGGTCTCAGCAAATATATTTTTATTCCGCAATCGAGACTCGTATTTAACGCTATTTCCTTATTTCGAATTTTGAAAACATGCGTTGCACGGTCTCCAAAAAGGTACATTTTTGAAGGAAGTGTATAAAAATGAGAGTAATGAAAGGTCATGTCTCATTATTTCTTCCCAACCACTCCCTCCTTAAATGGTATTTTTCTTCTCCTCTTCTTCTCTAGTTTGGCCGTGACTCTCTCTTCCTCTTGTTTCTTATATTTTTTTTTTTTGCTTGCTTCTTCTTTTTTTGTGTTGTTTTTTGTTCTTTATAGATTATGAATTTATGGAGTGATTTTGATCCAGTTTGACCACTCGTTTCCTTGTTTTTCACGTTTGTTGCACGCCTAACCTTGGATTTAGCAATGATTTTGTGTGGTGTTCTTGAGTGTTCTTAGGGTAAATGGATCTTAAATCCATGGGTTTTTCCTTCTTTTTCATGTTTATCACTCCTTGATTTGAACTGAACCACTCAATTTCGGATCTACACAACCTTTTTCTTTTGGTTTTAGTTGATGTTCTTCTTTGTTCTTGAACCTTTTTGTTCTTTTAATTTGGAACAAAATAACAAAAAAAAAAAAATATTTGATCTTGGTGGTTCGGATTTTGAAGTTTTTTTTTATTGTGTTGGTGTGTATGAGTTTTAACCCAAAATAATATCCGCAAGTGCACAGACAGTTGCAGTAGTATAAGGGGTATCGAATCCACAGGGACCAAGGTTACACTATGAAATTACGAGATTTTAATTTAAAGCTAAGATAAAGTATGAGTTGGTGAATTGTAGTGAAACAAGAAACGGAACAGCAAATTAAACGATATGAGACTCAATAAAGAAAGGCACTAGATCAAGGTCATTCGCCGGTGATTTTGAATTGAGGACTGAGCATCTATTCAGGATTCAATTTAAGTGCGGTCTAGAACTCAAACAAGAATGTAATATTGCCTCACTGTCGTGATGCATCAATATCTTTATCTAACACCCTAAATGCCTAAACTGTCGTTTGGATCCAGTGATGAAGACAAGCAATAATGAACTGGTTCGAATTGTTCACAATTGATGGTAACAATCAACTGTCGTTGGTTACACCCCAATTGCTCACCAATGGGTTATCTAGCAACCTAGAGCACTTTCGTGAATAAGTTCAACTTGAAATCAGAGATTAGGTGTACAGGCTAACCTAAGCGTTATGAATCCCAATTGATGAAGATGAATGATAATCTATCCTATTTGGCTCAGTCACTAATCAATCCTAAATCACCATTGAAATCCCTCAATCTAGCTAGAGGACTACTCGAACATAGAGAATGAAATCGCAGCAATCAACGAAATAGAATTCATAATGATAAATGGAAAAGATAAGGAATTAGAATTCTTCTCAATGGGTGTTGTGAATTTATCCTCCAATTGTTACAAGCAAATCCAAAAGGAATCAATGAGGAATAGTTTCAAGGGTTGAGGAACCCAGCAAATCTCCAAGAAAACGTAAAAAGAACTGTTTTAGAAAAATGTTTCCGACCCTGTTTTCAGAGGTGGCTACCTCTTATTTATAGAGAAAATAGGTTAAAATCGGATCAGGCATGGGACCGGTCGGTCTGAATCCAGACCGGTCGGTCTGTCTTCAGGTGGTTACGATCTTTGAGCGTGGATCGGTCGGTCTCCTCACGTGGACCGGTCGGTCCGCTTTCCAGAGAGTTACGGCTTCTTTGATTCTTCGGGTGAGCAGGTGCTCGATCCAAACCGAGCAGGTGCTCGATTATGAAAATCACCATCTTTTCTCCAGATTCGTCCATTTAGCTCCAATGACCGCCACTGACTCCAATCCATGCTTCAAGGCCTCCTAGAACCTGAAAAGACACAAAAGGAACTAGAAAGAACCAAAAAGACTAAAGAAGCAATACGTAAAAGAGACCAAAATACTAATATATCAATTCCCCCGAACTTAGATCTTTGTTTGTCCTCAAACAAATTCAGAAATAAGTAAAGGAGAAAGATTTGAAAACGCGGGAACTCTTTTATCCTCAGTGAACCGAATAACCTTTCAATCTGCAGACCACATAATCCAAATTACGAATAGCAAAGCTTTACCAGAACAGCCTCAACACATTTCTCCTCCAAGCCATTTCCCAAACACAAACTCAACGCATTTAAAGTACGCGTGAGGATCTCGCTAAAGGCACACTATTAGGGAAGACGGCGCTAAGGGTTTAACGGCCATTTAGAGGTGGAGTTCAAGGTGCTTAGAGTGTTTGAGGATTTCCCGATGTTTCGTAAAGGATGCAGGATATCGCACAAAATTGCAAGAGAGAATGAGTACGTTGATATCCACATTCTCTAAACCACTCTTTCTTCTCCAAAACTCTCTGTCGTCTCATTCGGCTAATCATCCACCTTGGGTATACTCGCTGTGCAGAGAGACACTTTTTACATTTTACAGAATAACCACTTCTTCATCATCGTTTTTTTTTTTTTTTTTTTTTTTTTTTTTTTTTTTTTTGAATTAATAATGATGATGAAGAGGGATATACATTACAAGTGTGTGCCTCTCAAACACGAATATAAATAGGAGTGTTGTACGTACCCAAGTGGAGCTCATTATTGCTGTCCCTTCCTTAGTTATTAAATCATCTTTCAAAACCGAGCAGGTGCTCAATTATGAGCGAGCAGGTGCTCGTTCTTCTGAAATCTTCTGAAAGAGTGATTTAGATGCAGTGTCGACTCGATTCTCTCCGGCTCTTTTGCGCATATGCTGCGCATGTGACAATGAAGTAACAAGAATGCAAGGAGTTTGAAAAGAGGTAATGGTTAAGGAGGGTACTAGCTAAAAATGAGCTAGCTATTCAGGAACAACAAGAGCGGTAAAAAGAATAAGGAGTCTTGAATATGGTCCGTTTCCCTAATCTAGTGCCAGTAACGAGAGGAAATTTGGTCAATCTGAAACCTGGAAGATAGTGCGTCGAAGTGTCCCAGCTATTCCTTGTACCCATGCTATGTAAAAATGGTCACTAGAGAGAAGGTTAATCATAGATAGTTCAAATATCATCATAAGATAAAGTCCTAATTCCCTACAAAGTTTTGACATAAAAATAAAAATACAAACTCAAAAGCAAGACCGCTCCCCCGGACTTAAATCACACCGTCTCCGGTGTGAAAAAATTCAAGAGATTGGAGACTCAATAAAAACAGAAACAAATATCGTCCTTAATGTCGTAACTCGACAACTTCGCAGCTTGTTTTTCGGGATGGCATGTTCCACCTTAAATCGCTTTGGTCCACATCCTCCTAACCGAATGAAAGACGAGGACTTAGTTTCTCTTCGCGCCAAATGCGGCACACCGAACGAGATTGAGTTAGTTCTTCCTGCAACCGGCTAATCTCCAGAGTTAGTTAGACCCGGATTTTGTTGCGGATACGAAGTATATTTTACAGAATGTGGGTTTTGTTTTCCGATTCCCGAGATCCTCATTCATGTAGCTCACAAACTTGGAGTTGCTCTTCCTTAATTATGTCCCAATTTTATTCGTGATGTCATCAGTTTGCAAACTCTAGCCGAGGAACACGTGTTGCCGCTTGATATTTCGACCTTGGTCCGTATATGCATGATTCGCTCGAATTCCAGGGGCAAGGGAAACTTCTTTGTCGCCATAAAGGAAGAACGTTGCGTCATAACCGATCGTCCTCCCAAGGACAAAAAATGGAGCAACCGTTTCTTTTTCTTTTCCGTTAACGAGTTTTCAGTTAGGAAATTAACTTCTTTGGTTAATACGAGCTGGTCCTCTAAGATTGGTACAACTAGGAAATGATTTTTCTGAACCGTATACATTGTCTTTTGAGTTTTTTTTTTTTACGCGACTTTTGACTTGCTCGCATTGCGTCGTGAGTACTAACATTTTACTTGTTGATTTTTTCATAGTGCTATTGCCGAAAGCTCCGGACACGCTTGCGGTTGATAATTTTTTAGACTTTTTATGTCAAGGAGATACGTCTTGGCCTTCGAGCTCTTGGACCGTACAACCCAAACTGTCGAGGTTGGTGTTTCTTGGAACATCATGTTTATTGATTTTTTATTTATTTATAGTTTTTGTTGTATGTTTCCTTGTTTCCATGTTTCAACATAGTATGCATGTATCTTTTATGGTGGATAGTGATGATTATGGATATGTTGCACCTTGTTTCTTTCGTTGATTCCTTATTGCGAGATGTTGAATAATGGTGATTAGATATGTTGGACTTTGTTTCTCTCCTAGTTTCCAAGTCGCGAGATAACGTGTTTTTTTTTTAGGCTGGATGACGACTAGACATTAGATCTTGTCACATAAAGAGAACATAACACGTTTTTTGTGTGTAGGTTACCTAACTCGGAAAACAAGACAAATGTCGCTCAGCTATCATGCTCAACGTAAAGCCAACGAGGCGCTGAAGAAGTCTGGCGTGCCAGCTTTTGGTAGGATCTCGGAACCTATCGCTGTTTTTGAAGACAATCATTCTATCATCCCGGTGACTTCGAAGTCTCCCGAGAGAGTCACCTCACCAGCTCAACCTTCAGAGATTTCCCCAGTTCCTCAACATGTAGTTGGCCTAGTCTCGGGTATACCCGCTGTCTCTCCTAGACTTGCCCGAGCTGCCGAAAGTAGTAGCCGCGCTCGGGTGTCAACCTCAGTTGTTCCACGACGCTCTGGTGACGGAAGTGCTGATCGGCATCCTCTTTTTGTTAATGATGGTAAGAGAAAGCCTTCCGACGGTTCTTCTCGATCTCGAGGTGGATCGAAGAAATTGAGGTACTATTGGGATTTTGAGTAGAACTCTAATTACTTGATCACATAGGATCCTAGTTTCGTTGCTCACTTGTTCATCCACTTCAAGAAATCTTCGAACGACTTTAATGACCCGATATGGACTTTACCTTTTCGCACCAAGTTTACCAGCTCCGTACTCTGCCGTATTCTTGCAAACTCGGCGAAGGACTAGTTCTCCTACGTCAAACGTTCTCTGTTTTATCTTCGAGTTATAATATCGAGCTGTCGCGTGTTGATAATTTTGCATTCGTATCATCGCCTGATGGCGTCGCTCGTTGATTACATCCTAGTTGTCTTTAAGCATTTCGTTGTTTTCCACCTCATTCTTAGGACAAACATCTCGCCTTACGCTTGGCACAACTACTTCAGCCGGTACTACAACCTCCATCCCATAAACTAGCGAAAATGTGTTTCTTTTGTAGCTTTTCCTGGTGTTGTTCGACAAGCTCATAATACTCCATGTAATTCGTCTGCCCATCCGCCTTTGTGAGCACTCAACCTCTTTTTAACTTATTAAGAAATGATTTGTGTGCGGCTTTTGCGTATCCATTTCCTTGAGAATAACGGGGTGTCGATTTACTAAGGCGAATCTTCCAAGTTTCGTAAAATCCTTCAAACTTTTTTGAGATAAACTGAGATCTATTGTCAGCCACTATCTTGTATGGTAAACCGTGACGGAATACAATGTTTTGCCATACAAATATCTGAACGACAGTTGCGGTTACATTTTTATAGGCGCCCGCCTCTATCCATTTAGAGAAAGTATCAGTTAGTACTAACAAGTATTTCACGTTCTCGGTAGATGGATGTAGAGGTCCCTCGACATCCATGGACCATCGCATAAACGGACATGGAGCTAAAACCGAAGATAGTTTTTCCGATGGTTGGTGGAAGAGTAGAGCGTGCCGTTGACAACGTTCGCATCTTTGAGAATACTTCTCGCAATCCGCTACCAAGGTCGGCCAAAAATATACTTGACGCTTTATCTTGAACGCGAGGGCTCATCCTGCGGAATGACTCCCACATTGTCCCTCACGGACTTCTCTTATAACCGTATCGCTATCTTCCCCAGCTACACAAGTTAGATAAGGTCCCGATACACTACATTTATATAGGGAGTCCTGGATAACACAAAATCTCGAACTAATTACTTTTAGCTTTCTTGCTTCCCACTTGATTTCAGGAGCCCGTCCGGTCAAAATGTACTCTTTGATCGGGATTCTCCAATCAAGCATGTCAGCGATATCCATCTGCGAGGTGTTACCTTTCTCCGAGTTAAATGGTTTGCCGAGAATAACGGGTTCTGATCCTCGGTCTAACTCGTCGGTTTCCTCTTCGTCATCTATCTCCTCAGTTGTATCGTTTTCCATGGTAGGATCCTCAGATTATTTACTTGAAGCCAACGATGATTCTTCTTGAGATGAGTTACCTAACTCGCTACTTAATTTTTGCTTGCAACCTTCTGTTTGTGGTATAGAACTCAAGTCGATGGGGTTTCCTTCTTCACGATAAGGTTGTTTGCTTATCACCTCGTCTTGTGAACACCGGTTCGGACATGGTGCACATGGCTGGATGGCTTTGTCAATTGTGGTAGGATCCAACCCGAGTAACTCTATCTTTGAGATGCCACTTTATGAAGAATCCGCGTTGGGGTCAATAGGATTGCATGACTCCTTGTTATCTTGAAGATTTGACCTACTTACTTTTCTCTTCTCTGGCACTATGCTAGCCTCCACATCCTCATGCAAATTCGCTTTTTCTTTTCGTCGCCCATGTAGTGATAGCGAGTACATCCGAAACAAGTTTTATACTTGGCTCTTCGATATACTCGTCGAACCAGCGAGTTTGACTTAGATGCTAAAGTAGCTAAGGCATCAGCAGAAGTATTCTCACCTCTAGGAATTCGGGTAACTTTAAAGTTGTCGACTTGTGTTGCTAGTTATTGAACAATGTTTAAGTATGCCTCCATACGCTTATCTTTGGCTTCATACTCTCCATTAAATTGGTTTGTGACCAATTGCGAGTCAGTAAATACGCACAGTTCTCGGACCTCTATTCCGAGTGGTAACCTCATACCCGTAACAAAGGCCTCGTACGCGGCTTTATTATTCAATGCAATAAACACCAACCAAAATAACTGATCTATCGCTTCCCCGGTTGGTGAGATTAACCGAATCCCAGTCCCGGATCATTGTTTTGAAGAAAAGCCGTCTTCGTGAAGAGCCAATTTAGTTCCTAAGGATGGACTTCCTACAATTTTGTCGCAAGTTCTATGAGAATATTTGCAACAACCTGGTACTTCGAGCTTGTCTTAATACGATATTCAATATCGTACTCACTTAGTTCGCTTGCCCATTTTACCAAACGGCCCGACTGACTCGGACTATGCAAAATAGTTCGTAGAGGTTGGCTACTCATCACGATAATTGAATGTGACTGGAAATAAGGACAAAGCTTGCGGGCCAACATGGTTACAACAAGAGCTAGCTTCTCAATCACGGGATACCGAGGCTCCGGATCGGTGAAACTTTTACTTACATAAAAGATAGGTTTTTGCTTGCCCATATCCTCACAAACTAGGACCCCGCTTACCGCCCACGGAGACACCGATATATATAGGAACAAAGGTTCTCCTGGAACAGGTTTGGACAAAATGGGTGGATATGCTAAGTAGTGCTTCAATTGTTTAAAGGTCTCCTCACATTTATCATCCCAACGAAATTTCCTATTCCCCTTAAAAATTTAGAAAAATGGATGACATTTATCAGTTGACCGTGATATGAAACGGTTTAAAGCAGCAATTCGGCTTGTTAACCATTGCACCACCCGGGTTAACGTAGGTGATTGCTTGGTTAATAGTTCCTTGATCTGATTGGAGTTTGCTTCGATACTTTTTTTGGTTACTAAGTACTCGAGAAATTCTCCGAAATTTACAGCAAAAGTACATTTGGTCGGGTTTTATTTCATTCCATACTGGTTAAGAATTCACTCCATACTAGCATTTGGTCGGGTTTAGAGAGGAAACATGATCTCGAGCAACCATCAACTTGAACAACATGTCGTCGATATAAACTTCCATCGTCTTTCCTAGTTGTTTTGAAAACATTTTGTTTACCAACCTTTGGTATTAAGCTCCTGCGTTTTTCAACTAAAAAGGCATTATCTTGTAGCAATAAATCCCGCGATCCGTGATGAGTGACGTTTTATCTTGGTCATCGGGATTCATTCGGATTTGATTATACCCCGAAAATGCATCCATAAAAGTTAAAAGTTCATTTCCCGTCGTTGCCTCAACGAGGCGGTCAATATCGAGAGCGGAAAACTATCCTTCGGACATGCTTTGTTTAAGTCCGTAAAATCAATGCAAATTCGCCACTTTCCATTTTCCTTTTCGACCACCACCGAATTAGCTAACCAATCTGGATACTTCACTTCCCGGATTGAGCCATTCTTCAACAATCTTTCGACCTCGTCGTTAACGGCTTGGGATTTTCCAGGTCCTATCTTGCACCTTTTTGTTTTACCAGCTTCACGGTTGGGTCAATACTTAGTTCATGCGAAATGACATCTACCCCAATACCTGGCATGTCTTCAACCGACCAAGCGAAGCACTTTTTGTTTTCTTTTAGTAAGGAAACCAAAGCTTGCTTGATTTCTTCATCAAGGTCAGCCCCAATGCCGACGCACCGATCTAGACTATCCTTGTCTATGCAGACTTGGATAACTCGATCATTGGTCAAACTAATTAGTGTTGACGATTTCTCCTGAGCTAATGATCTCGGGTCTTAAATGGTTCGAGACCCAGGTTCTCCCACTTGCGAACTGAGTGTATCATATTCGAGACTCGGTTTCTTTGAAATCTCTAAGCTCCCTAGTTGGTTCATGGACCCGGAACTGGGGAGATTACCTATCCAGCTCGAACTCCTTTGCTGCTTTAATTGCTATTGTAACATGAGTTTATACCCGTTCATGTTACATATGCGTGAATCTTTTTAGCTACCATGAACCACTCTGATTCCATTCAGAGTTGGAAACTTAACACATTGATGATATGTCGACGAAAATACCTTCATGGTGTTGATCCAAGGTGTACCGAGGATTACGTTATATGTAGTGTATCGATCCTAACTTGAAATTAAATAACTTGAGTTCTCCAGCGGTCGATACAGGCAGCCGTATCGTTCCTATTGACATCACGATCACCATGTGAAGACCAGTTGACGGGGTTGGAACTCTTTCAATTTCGAAATTGCTTATTCCCATCCGAATTAAGGGATCAAGAAAAATTAAGTCGACAAAGCTTCCTGTATCGATAAGGATTCGCAAAACCTCGCAATTCGCTTCGATTTCGAGTTTAACGACCAATGCGTCTTCATGCGGTTGGTTAAGCCCACCGTATCTTTTTTTGGAGAAGGAAACTTCTACATTGGAGTGAGGCGTGAATCGTGTTTGGTTAAAATCTGCTCTTTGTTGGTGATTCTTGATGGATGTTACCGTATCGCGACAAAACTTAGACCTGCCCAGAATCATGCCAATTTTTATTTTTGAGTCGGTTTTGACGAGTCTACCTTTTCTTGCGATCTTTCCCTTTTCCTGGAAGGGGTATCGTTGCGATCATCCTGACTGTCGCTAATCAATTCCTTCTTAAGTTTTTCTATGTCGAGTTAAGCATTAGTGAGTTCCCCTGATGCAAATTTTTCGGCAAGAAATTTATTTAGCCTGAACCAATCTTGTGTGAAATGACCTTTACATCTGTGGATCTCGCAATACGCATTTTCATCGCGGCCCATAACTCTCGACCCAAATCCGTATGACCTTTTTTCGGAATCATGAATTACTACATACGCGTGAGATCCGCCACCATAATTTCACGAATCTCTGTTGTTTCTTTTCTCTAATTTCTTCGCATTTACGAATGTTTCCTGAATCGGCTTATGAGCTTTGAACTTTTTTGCTAAGACAACTTTTTCTTCCTCCGCGTCGATCCAATTAGTGGAACGGTGAAGAACGTCTTCAATTCTTTATGCCTTATTAACCGTGAGATCAAAACGAAAACGTGATTCATACCAAAGACCTTGCTTCCAGGCTTGCAACGCGGTGGAATCATTAACGCCAGCTATCCTTGATTTCACCTTCTTAAATCGCTCAATGAAACTATGCAATGGTTCGATTTCCCCTGTGACAAATTCTGAAGGTCAGCGGTAGATGTTCCCTTGTTCATAAAGATAGAGTAATGCTTTAGGAATGCCGTTGGTAACTGATTAAAGTTGTCAATCGACCCTTCCTCTATCCGTGAAAATCATTTTAAGGCAAAAATTGCGAGGTTCTCTGCGAACAAGCGACAAAACCTGATGTCCTTTTCTTCATCTTGGAAATGTGCTCTCGCTGATGCAATACGAAATGCAGTCATAGAAGCCTTCATATCTAAATTTCTATCATACATTGGAAGTCTTAACTTCCCAGTATATCGGACTCTTGAGTTAACGATTCTTTGAGAAAATGGGGTTTCTCTGTTTCCTCAATTACGTGGACGATTTCTGGAGCTGCACTATCCACTCTATGGACTTTGGAGGTAACAACCAATAATTCCACATTGGTCCTTGCAAGATCTCTCCGGAGAATCTCAAACTCTAACAAGCTATAGCGTCTTCTTGAATGCGGAATAGGGGTACCATTAATCTGGTCACTCTCCGACTCAGGACGAGTCGAGTTTCGTTGGTCACCTCGATGGGGTGAACCATTTCTTCCAGGGTTCCTAGGTGGAGGCATCTCCTGGTTGTTTGTTGGCCCAGTATTACGATATATATTCCCGCCTTCTGCTGCGTTAGTTAGTGGGATAGACCATGTAGGTACCTGCTTGTTGGAGCGAGCTTCCGGGGTCTCGTTTGGATTTGTGTGTCTTGCTCCCGAAGCATATGCGTAGGTGAGCGGAATGTCTAACTGTCAGGATGGGGTACTATATGCGTTCCCATCAGGTTGTGAATTGGTAAGTGCGTTAACGCGCGATTCCAATGCAGCTTGCGTGGTGGTGAAGCTGGTCAATTGTGAAGAGACTTGTTCCACATGGGAATCAAGACAAGCTGCAAGTGTGTCACTCGAAGTATTTTGTTGATCAGAAGCAGATTTTGGCTCTGCCAACATTGATTTGATCTCGGAAGATGCTTCAGTTGTTTCCGACATCGTTAAAAAATGAGGTGATCCCGAGTTTCGGTATTGGTTGATATAGTATCGGAATCCATTTTGTTGGCACAAAAATGTGAGTTCTAAATCTGGATCGATTCATATCACACAAAAATGTAAATAATCGAAGACCAAATTATGATTGGGATGCTTGTTGCGTGATAAAAATGTAACGTAAAAATGGCTAAGTAAAAAGAACAAATTTTATTGCATAATGTTTGCTAGAGAGTTCAGAATCCCCTTCTCTCTAGACTCGTTGTATTTATATATTCTTTACAAGTTACGAGAATCTCGCTATACATTAATCATCTTCTTTAACTCTCATCACTCTCATTGACTTAAACGTTACATGGTTCAAATTTGAGACTTTCTTCGGACTCACATCTCGTGGACCTCGCTACTCTCTCTGCAGTAAAGCCCACACTCTCACAAGATTTTAGGGCCATCTCCGCGGTTTTATCAACCAATATCCGAGTTAATGCAAATTAAGCAAGTTCCACGATCGTGTTTTAATTTTTTGGTAGGCCGTATTCCGGGATCCCGGGTCGGATTTACTTTGTGCGAGATCTGATGCCAACAAGGTTCATTCAAACAGGGTGGGAGAGAAATCTTGGAAGAATATGAAAATAATGATCATAAATAGCTAGAATGTGATTAAAAGCTCGAGATGTTTCGCCTTAGTCTCAAGAGAAATAGGTTAAGCTTATAATCTTCTCTATAGAGAAAATCGCATCCCTTTGAAAATGAATGATGAGAATATTCATAGGCTTTTATCAATTTGAGTTCAAATATCGGTCTCCACATTTTTGATTAAGTTGGGTCTGGCCTAGTACAGTGCACCCGAGTGATTTTCACCTAACACCTTTGTTTTTTTGTGTGCTAACTGGCATACAATAGGATTCTACATTATTGAATACTAGGTGATTCAAATACCTTTAGGGTTCAGTCTAATAGACCAAAATGACGATACAAGATTCGCGTTGGCTGAAAATACGTGAAAAAATCGTTTAACTCAAAAGATACTATATTTTATCTCACATACTATGATAATTATTATTACTAATCGGCATATATTGAATGTGATTGATTGAGTTTGAAAATTTTTCCTACAACTTCTTTAAGCATTTTTTACAACATTTCATTACCAATAAGATTTTAAGGATTTTAGTAGGTTCTATATAAAACTTTCAGCCTCTATAGCCATGTTTATTTTGTTTGTTCATGTTTTATTTTTTTTCCGCAAGCGAATATTTTGTGCCTAGGCCCGGGCCTTCGGGTACCCGTTCGGGTTCGAGGTGGGTAATTACACTCGTCGGGTACCCATTTTTATAATTAGAAAAACCCATTCGGATATAAGGCATTAGCGGGTCGGGTACGGATTGGATACTAACAGGTTCGGGTTATACCCGAATACCCGGAATTTTGTACTTATACAATAGAAATGTAAACATAAGTGATCAAAGATGAAGTTTAAAACTCAAAACATAATGTTTCGTTCTTAAAACAAGTCTTCAAACCAAAAGGAACAACCAAAACACAAACAAGTCTTGGAAGCAAAAGGAACACAAACAACAAACAAATCTAGAAAGTAAAAGAAACACAACTGAAACAGAAGCAAATAACACAAATAGAACTAGCAAATGAACACAAATCTTCAAAGTCTTCCATCTTCAAAGTCTTCATTCTTCAAGCTTCACTTTCCATTCTTTAGTCTTATACCTGTAGTAAATTGGCACAAATTTTTAGCAATTGGACTAATGAAGAAGTGAAAGAATCAATAAAATAAGCATATCAAATCAGAGATAGAGTTTTAGTGATTTTGTTATCATTTATGATTGAAGGTTGAGAGACTCAAACTTTACAAAAACAAGTACACAAAGTCAGTTCACTACAAACATCAAATAAGGCAATATGACAAGAATAACAAGAAACATACATCTTTGGAGCTCATCTTCATAAAAGACATCTGCAAGTATCTGACCGTTTGTTAACACATTTGATTCAAAGTTGATTCCTTGTTTCATCCATTATTTTGTACACATCAACACGTCTTCCATATAGTGGGTTAAGTAACTCTTATATGGTTCTATGATTCTCCTACTAGTACTAAAGGCACTCTCAGACGCAACATAGGAGACTCTCTAGCCATCACTGAAAGAATGGGGTACTTGCCACTGTTGAGTTTCCACCAAGAGAGCACATCATACTCTAAACCATTCATCAATTCAGGGTTCTCCACTTGTTCCCTCAAGTAAGCCTTTAACTCATTTATATCTCTCACATCAATCTCTCTAAGCAGAGAGTTATACATTTGCTCAACCGGATTATACCCTTCTAATATATCTTCATCAAATAAATATGCAACTTTGTCTCCTTGAATGTTATGAGATTGAGTTTGGTGGCTACTAGGAGACTGATCATCCTAAGGTGGTGGCACATCAGCAGCAGCAGCAACGTTGTGTCTCTCTACATACTCCTTATACATTTCCCTTAAACACAGAAGGACTGATTCACCTAAACTTGTAGCAGCTAAACTATTAACCCCATACAAATCCTGGAAAAAACATGTTTGCAAACTGCATTTTCTTCATCGGATCAAAGACACTGACTATGATCACCATTTTGTTGATGTTCTTCAAGTAATCCTAATACTTATCAAATTTCAGAAACATCTCCTCAGCTTTAACCCTGACCTCATTGACAGAACTACTACAAAGCAGTTGAAACTTGCTTGCTATGTTGACAATTTCACCATAGCACTTGTGTGCATTCAATGTTGTAGAAGCTGAAACCACTAGAGTATACTGATAGAAAATTCCTAAGAACTTAGCCGTTCCTTGAACACTATGCCAATGAGGGAGGTCCAACCCTTTTCTTCTCATTCTCAACCCCTAGGAAATGATCATTATACCATTTAGCTTCAGATTCCATCCTATCAAACGCAGCTTTGAACTTCATTGCTTGCTTAAGCATCAAGAAAGTATTGTTCCATATAGTCTTCACATCAAAAGGCAAACTACTCATGGAAACCCTATACCTTAATCCAATTGCCTTATGTTCAAAGAATTCTTTTCTACTTGTTCCTGACCTAACATAAAAGATGAAATTACGCACTGCAACCACACTTTCATTCACATCAGCCAACCCATCTTTCACTATCAGGTTTATAATGTGCCCAGCGCATCTCATATGCATGTATTCACCAATTCATAGCATTGCTATTGGTTGATGCATTATCAACAGTGATGCAGAAAATCCTTTCTATTCCCTAATCAGCTAGGCATTCAAGCAGAGTGTTTGAGATTGTTTTATCTTTATGATTTGTGACGTTCTTAAAGCCAATGATCAATTTGTTCATCCTCCAGTATTGGTTAATGTAGTGTGCAGACCATGTAACTTGCACCTGTTACATGACAATAACACTAAGTTAATAAACTGATAATGTTGCTTCAAAGAAAAGATTAATAACAAATTATTACATACATATAACTTGAGAAACCCAAATATCTGTTGTTAATGATACCCTCTGCTTAGTAGTTTAGAACCACTGTCTAAGTGTGGCTTTCCTCTTAGCATACATCTTGACAATGTCCTTTGTTGTTGTTCTCCTTGAATGAGGTTTTGGCAAGTTCACCCAAAATAATTATGTATAAGAAAGGAAAGTTAGAAATGTGTAAAAGAACTCAAACAGTTACAAATTTGTAAAAGAACTCAGAGATATTACCTTGTTGCAGAAGTATTTGAATGACATGCTTTCTATGATAGCCAATGGTAACTCCCCAATCACCAACATCTCATTTGCAGCTTCTCTGAAAACTGCCTCAGAAACTTTGGCATTCTGCAACTGCCCATCTTTGTTAATCAATTTATGTTTATGAGATGAGTTTTGGCCATCTTCCCAAGCTTTGTACTCTTTCCAGATTCCCATGTGATTCTTAAGATTTTTCGTACCAGACTTTGTTGGACAATTAAGCACCTTCTGACAGTGGTTGCAGGAACATTTGTTGGGGTTGTTGTCTAGTTTCGTGAACACTGACCACACTCTTGACCTAGTGGGAAGTGTCTTCTGAGCCTTAGCAGTATTTGGCTCATCAGTACCAAAATCACTACCAGTGGTTTGTGTCCTTTTGCCTCTCTCAGACGAATCATCCATCAACAGTTCTGCTTTTTCATTGTCAACATCCTGCACTTCAACTCTTTCTCCTCCAGAAGGACTTTTTGAAGCAGAAGAATACATCTGCATTAAACACAAATCATTAATCTCAGTATCAAAAATAATCTCATAAACATGAACCATAACAAATCAATATATCAAATGTTCTATACTAAACTTGATTTCAATTACAGAAATAAATTTAGTTTTAATTTCAGAATCCAAATTTGATTTCCATTTCACAAACCAGTAACAAATAAATTTCAGAATCTACATGGTTTTCATTGTCAACTTCTAAATCGATACACATTCAATTTCATTACAATATCAGAAACAAATCAATCCAGAACCAATTATATGAAGAATTTATTTCAAATAAGATACAATTTCGAAACAGGAACAATTTCTTCTCAATTCAATTTCGATTTTGTTTCAGAACACATCGATTCAAATTCCATTTCAAACCAACATCGATTCAAAAGCAAATACATAAACCCATGATTTCGATTCGCACAACAAATAATCCAAAGGAGACAAAAAATTACCTGAAATCTCCAGTGTGAGTTCACCGATGGAGGAGAAGAGACGTATATGGCTTGAATTTCCAGCTTTGATGCTCGGTGATGTTGATATACTACTTTCTTTGCTTCGATTCCGCAAAAAGTGTCTCGATTATAGATCGGAAGCACAATCGATTA
The DNA here is from genome assembly GCA_963576765.1 of Draba incana. Taxonomy (NCBI): domain Eukaryota; kingdom Viridiplantae; phylum Streptophyta; class Magnoliopsida; order Brassicales; family Brassicaceae; genus Draba; species Draba incana. The sequence goes on along the minus strand of OY755203.1, from coordinate 28,594,819 downwards.
TAGATCGGAAGCACAACAGTCTCGTACATGCAGAGCATAGGGGAAAAGTGAAAAGGAGAATCGAGTGTTTTAGGCTAGGCTTAGTCATTAGGGTTAGATAATTATGTTTAGTGTTAATGACTCAGGTATCCAATCGGATATAGGGTAAAACTCGATAAGGTAAGATTATCAGATCTCATTAAAATCAATACCCGACCTGATATTTAAACCTAACTGTGCCCGTACCGAACTCAATTTTTCGGGTTGGATTCGGGTTCGGTTATTAAGTCCATGCCTATTTGTGCTTTTAAAAGTTATAGGATTTTTTCTACAACAAAAAAATCTACAAAACATCTACAGACTAAATCTTACATAAATTATTTTAGAGCTACATCTGAACCAATCACCCAATTATTCAAACAAAAGTAGTTAATTAATGTGATAAGATTAAACTGTTCTAAAAAAACTCCAAGTTAATTAATGTGATAAGATTAAACTGTTCTAAAAAACTCCAAGTTAGTTTTACGATTGGCCGCATACCCCATATAAACTTCGTGCGATTCAATTCATCAAGTGATTCGTCATCAATAGCGTCACGATACGTATCTACTGTCCAATGATCCACTTTCCGTTTCTAGTATTTTACATTTATAACCAAAGTTTGACTATGAAAACCAATCAAATTAGTAAATCAATCTCTCAATAACTCATTTAATTTAGATAATTACGTTTTAACCTCTACAAAAAGTCAAAAACCAGGTCTTTTTTTTTTGAGTGAATCACAAAAACCAGGTCTTTTAAATATTGGCCCGGCACATAAACTCTTTTTTTTAACCGCGTATTTGCGGAGGCTCGTAGCCGATTAATTTTTGTATTATGGTAAACCCTAAACTGAGACTAGGCTAAAGTAGCCACCGAGGGTAGTATCCTCTACGGTGGAACCCACAGTAAGCGGTTGTCGCGTTCCACATACACGTAGCCTTCAATACTGAGCCCCACATATACAGAAATCTTATATTTATCCATGTATTAAATTAATTAATTTTAATAATTGTTTATTTTCGTTTCAAAGCGTTTGGATTTTTTTTCTATATGAAACGGTTATTGATTTTCTGTTTAAAGATTCTCTGACAAAATATTTTAAAGCTAAATATCTACATAAGATGAATTAGTCAGAGGTTTTCACATCATGATTTAAAACTTCTTTTTCTCCCAAACTGGTAGTTAGCTGTATAATTTTAGTAGTAAATTTCTAAATATTAAATTTAAAAATATTTAACACATTATTGCATCGATAATTTTAATAAAAATAATAAGCCGATGCAATAATGTAAAAATAAAAACCCAAAATTACTGAATAAATACAGTAGTATATTATAATTTCCCAAAATAAAATAAAATTTCTCTCTCTAAAAAGCTACCCAAACCTCTCTCTCCTCTATAAATATAAACGCTTCGCCTCCTGAGAAATGTATACTCGCACAAACTCTCCCTAGCCAGCCGCCACCTACTTCCGCCGCCTCTCTCCGCCGCGCACGCCTTTTTTTGTTTTCTGCGGGACTTTTTCCCCCCCGATTCTGTTTCTGAAAAATCTGTGTCTGTTACGATTTTGTTTTCGTGTTTATCCGATTCCGATAATCGAGAATCGTAGTTTACCGTCTCTCTCTTTCTCTGAACAAATCTGATAATTGATCCACAAAAATCTCACTGTTGATTGTGTAAAAAAAAATGTCGGCGTCGTCGAGCTCTGTTTTTCAGCTTCGCACCAGCCAATTCCCTGTCCGATCTCTGAAAAACTCCGTCGCTGCTTCCCAATTCTCCGTCGCGACTGGCGTTGTTGGCCGGAGAAGGGCATGTACTGCTCGATGCTCTGTGAAGAAACCGGTGGCTCCTGAAAAGCCTTTTTTAGGGACTCAGATGCGGAGATCCGGATCAGAGACGCTTCAGTTTTGGAGATCGGATGGTCCTGGGAGGTCTCCGAGACTCAAAACGGTGGTTAGATCGTCGTTTTCTGCGGTTCCGGAGAAGCCTCTCGGTCTCTACGATCCTTCGTTCGATAAAGACTCTTGTGGAGTCGGGTTCGTCGCGGAGTTATCCGGCGTGACCAGCCGCAAAACGGTATTGTCACTTGATCCTTATCAATACATATGAATTAATTAATTGATCTCGCGTGTGATGTGATCAGTGACGTATATTCGTGATTTTAGGTAACTGATTCGTTGGAGATGTTGATAAGGATGACTCATAGAGGTGCTTGTGGGTGTGAGAGCAACACTGGTGATGGTGCTGGGATTCTTGTCGGTCTGCCTCACGATTTCTATGCAGAGGTATGTTTTTTAATCTCCTGGATTATTTGTTTATCATCCATGCAAAATAGATGAATCTTTTATCATGTTAAATGTTAAAGATCTGACAGTCAGTTTTTGTTTTTGTTTTTTTCCTGTGAATGGCTGAGAATTTGGTTTTAATTATTATGGTTTGATGTGATTGATGTTATGTTTATACAGGCTGCTAAAGATCTTGGCTTTGAGCTTCCTCCCGCTGGAAAGTATGCCGTTGGTATGTTTTTCTTACCAACCGCCGAGAGCCGGAGAGTTGAAAGCAAAAATGTGTTCACCAAGGTTAGTTTCATGAAATTGTTTAATGTTCTAACGTGTTGATGAAATTTATCTGGATTTTGATGGTCAAATTTTTATTGGTTCTGTGCTCAGGTTGCTGAGTCACTTGGTCATTCAGTTCTTGGATGGAGATCAGTTCCTACTGATAATTCTGGGTTGGGGAAGTCTGCTTTGCAGACCGAGCCGATTATCGAGCAAGTTTTCCTGACTCCTACAGCTAAATCGAAAGCTGACCTTGAGCAGCAGGTATTGTTTACATTAGATTTCAATGTTCTGTTCTCTTTGAGATCATCTTGTTAATGACATTATGACAATTGTTATCTTTTTATTTTACAGATGTACATCCTTAGAAGGGTTTCCATGGTTGCTATCCGGGCTGCATTGAACCTTCAACATGGTGCGATGAAGGACTTCTACATTTGTTCTTTATCTTCTAGGTTTGTAATTACTCCAATTAATAATTTCATCATGTTCTTCTCAGGCAAACGGAATTCTAATCTAACTAATTATTTTTTTTTTATGCAGGACTATTGTCTACAAAGGGCAATTGAAGCCTGATCAGCTGAAGGATTATTATTACGCGGATCTTGGGAGTGAAAGGTTTACGAGCTACATGGCCCTGGTAAATATATTTTCTTTTCACTATCTCTCTTTTTATGCTGACTCCATGCTCCACACAGCATGGGAACCAACGGGGGTAACCAAGGAGATGCGAGGTTGAGGAATGACTTCTGAGCATTGAAGTTTGAATGATCTCTTAAGTTCCTCCAAACCCTTGATAAGTATTTTAATTTGGATGCTGGTGAGTTGGTGGTTAATCAAAAATGTCAAGTGAGTCCGTGTTTCTAGAAACTCGTTGCCTTGATATGTATGATCACTTTGTCTTAGGTTGAATTATCACAATGCAGTGATTAAGATTAAAATTCTGTTGGTAAAGGTAGTTAGGAATTCTGCAACATTTAAACTTGGCTCCCACTAGATGCTGTTGAAGTTTTGTCTAAGACCAAGTGGTAAAGTTTTTGGTTGCATCCATACATGTTGCCATGTTTGATAACTAATTATTTACTATGCTCGGTTTACATATTTAATGCTTCAGGTTCACTCTCGGTTCTCTACCAATACATTTCCCAGTTGGGATCGAGCTCAGCCGATGCGCGTTTTGGGACACAATGGGGAGATCAATACGCTTAGGGGAAACGTAAACTGGTATGTTGTCTGGTGCCTTGCCTAGAAAAGTTTTGGGTTGTGACCAGGGTTTTTGGTATATATTGCAAACAATTTGTGTGATAAAATTCTGCCACATGATCATACAAATTACTGCATTCTTTAATGAGTTTATGTTTCACACAGGATGAGGGCACGTGAGGGTCTGCTCAAGTGCAAGGAACTTGGATTATCAAAGAAGGAGTTGAAGAAGCTTCTGCCTATTGTTGATGTTAGCTCTTCTGACTCAGGTAACTTTCAGTCTCGAAGAAATGCCTCTACACAAGTGTTCTACTAAATGTAGATCAGAGCTTTTTCTTAGAGATTATGGACTTGTGACACGTTCGTATTGTCTTGAAACCTTGGTAGGTGCTTTTGATGGTGTTCTTGAGCTTCTTGTCCGAGCTGGCAGAAGTCTTCCTGAAGCCGTTATGATGATGATACCTGAAGCATGGCAGAATGATAAAAACATAGATCCAAGCAGGAAATCGTTTTATGAATACTTATCTGCCCTAATGGAGCCGTGGGATGGACCTGCTCTCATATCATGTAATAATAATTCGAACTTGTGCATGATTTGTCAACCACTTTGGGCATTGGGTCTTTAGATTTGATGTAACTCAGTATCGAATGTTTTGCAGTCACTGACGGTCGCTACTTGGGTGCCACATTGGACCGTAATGGACTTCGCCCTGGTAGGTTCTACATAACCCACAGTGGAAGGGTTATCATGGCTAGTGAAGTTGGGGTAGTGGATGTACCACCTGAAGATGTGATGAGGAAAGGAAGACTTAACCCAGGCATGATGCTTCTTGTCGATTTTGAGAAGCATATTGTTGTTGATGATGACGCCTTGAAGCAACAGTATTCACAGGCAAGGCCCTATGGTCAGTGGCTTAAAAGGCAAAAGATTGAACTTAAAGACATCATTGAGTCAGTTCCAGAAACTGAACGGATTGCTCCTCCAATTACTGGGGCTGTCTCGGTAAGCTGTCACTAATTAACCACTGTCCCCCTATAATAATACTTTCAATTAACCTTTGCTACGGTTAATTAAACTATTATTGTTTGTAATCCAGGCCTCTAATGATGATGACTCAATGGAGAGCATGGGCATTCATGGTTTATTGTCTCCACTAAAAGCCTTTGGGTATGTTTGTTCTTATACCCTTAAGTTTATTGATTGGTATATCTTTGTAATTGTCTCACCCTTGCTTATGCCATATTTATGCAGTTATACAGTTGAGGCCTTGGAGATGCTGCTACTTCCGATGGCTAAAGATGGCACTGAAGCACTTGGTTCTATGGGAAATGATACCCCTCTAGCTGTAATGTCAAACAGAGAGAAATTATGTTTTGAATACTTCAAGCAAATGTTTGCTCAAGTAACAAATCCTCCGATTGATCCTATTCGTGAGAAAATTGTTACTTCAATGGAGTGCATGATCGGCCCAGAAGGTGATCTAACCGAAACTACTGAAGAGCAATGTCACCGTCTTTCCCTAAAGGGGCCTCTTTTGACCATCGAAGCGATGGAAGCAATCAAGAAAATGAATTACAGAGGCTGGCGGACCAAAGTTCTTGATATAACTTATCCAAAAGAACAAGGTACAAAAGGGTTGGAGGAGACGTTGGACCGAATTTGTGCTGAAGCAAATGAAGCAATAAAAGAAGGATACACATTACTGGTTTTGTCTGATCGAGGTAATTACTTGGCTTCGTTATAAACCTTGACTTTTGGATCTGTAAGTATATTTCCATCTTTGACCATGGTCTGACTTTTTTCAATGTCTGACTGTTTAGCTTTCTCTGCAACGCGTGTTGCTGTGAGCTCTCTCTTGGCTGTCGGTGCCGTTCATCACCACCTGGTTAAGACACTTGCTCGCACTCAAGTTGGTTTGGTTGTGGAATCTGCTGAACCACGTGAAGTGCATCATTTCTGCACACTTGTCGGATTCGGAGCAGATGCTATTTGCCCATATTTGGCTGTAGAGGCCGTTTATAGATTGCAAGTTGATGGCAAAATACCACCCAAATCTAATGGGGAATTCCATACTAAAGAAGAGCTGGTCAAGAAGTATTACAAGGCAAGCAACTATGGAATGATGAAGGTTCTTGCCAAAATGGGAATATCTACACTGGCCTCATACAAGGGTGCTCAAATATTTGAAGCTCTTGGGCTTTCGTCTGAAGTAATTGAGAAGTGTTTTGCGGGGACCCCAAGCAGAGTGGAAGGAGCGACATTTAAGATGCTTGCACGAGATGGGCTTCAATTGCATGAGATGGCCTTTCCAGAACGTGGCTATGCTCCTGGAAGTGCAGAATCCTCAGCACTTACCAACCCTGGGAACTATCACTGGAGGAAAAATGGGGAGATCCATCTCAATGATCCTCTTGCGATTGCAAAATTGCAAGAGGCAGCACGAACTAATAGTGTGGCGGCCTACGAGGAATACTCGAAACGTATCAATGAGTTGAACAAGCAAAGTAATTTGCGCGGGCTCATGAAGTTTAAAGATGCAGATGTAAAAATTCCACTAGATGAAGTGGAGCCTGCCAGTGAAATTGTTAAGCGGTTCTGCACTGGGGCCATGAGTTATGGATCAATATCACTGGAGGCACATACAACTCTTGCAATGGCCATGAACAAACTTGGAGGAAAGTCGAATACAGGTACTATTTGTTTTGTTTTTAATGATATTTGTATTTCTCTTGTTCTTCTGAAATACGTAGTAACACTTTATGTTCTGCTTAAGGTGAGGGAGGGGAACTGCCATCCCGAATGGAGCCTCTTCCAGATGGTTCAAGGAACCCTAAAAGAAGTTCCATCAAACAAATTGCTAGTGGAAGATTTGGAGTTTCAAGCTACTACCTTACTAATGCTGATGAGCTGCAGATAAAGATGGCTCAGGTACCTTTGGATATGACTTGACACAATGGTCTCTCATCTATGTTAACTGCGTCATGTTCATAGCAGATGGCGTTTATTTGCACCCAGTATTTATTTATATGTGCAGTTAAGGTTTGTTCGAATTGCATCTATATACAGTTCTAAGTTCCTAACTACTTTCTTTTATCACACCCAGGGTGCTAAACCTGGGGAAGGAGGGGAACTACCCGGCCACAAGGTTATAGGAGACATTGCTATCACCAGAAATTCCACTGCTGGTGTGGGGCTTATCAGTCCACCTCCTCATCATGATATCTACTCTATCGAGGATCTTGCCCAACTAATTCACGATCTTAAGGTTCCCATTTATGTTTTCCTAATTCTTACATTACAAAATATTTTCCCTGTGTGTTCCTTTCAGTATTTTTTTTGTGACATCTTTTACTCTTCATCTCCTGTAGAATGCCAATCCTGGGGCACGTATTAGTGTCAAACTTGTATCGGAAGCTGGTGTTGGAGTTATTGCTAGTGGTGTGGTGAAGGGCCACGCTGACCATGTTCTCATAGCAGGTCATGATGGAGGTACTGGTGCCTCTCGCTGGACTGGTATTAAAAATGCTGGTCTTCCGTGGGAATTGGGTCTAGCTGAGACCCACCAAACTCTTGTTGCTAACGACCTTCGTGGCCGTACTGTTCTTCAGACAGATGGCCAGCTGAAAACTGGCAGAGATGTTGCAGTTGCTGCACTTCTTGGTGCAGAAGAGTTTGGTTTTAGTACTGCTCCCCTTATTACACTCGGGTGTATCATGATGAGAAAGTGCCACAAGAACACCTGCCCGGTTGGGATTGCTACTCAAGATCCAGTTCTTCGGGAAAAATTTGCTGGGGAGCCGGAACATGTTATTAACTTCTTCTTCATGCTTGCTGAGGAAGTTAGGGAGATTATGTCTGGACTTGGTTTCCGAACTGTAACTGAAATGATTGGCCGCGCAGATATGCTTGAACTTGACACGGAAGTTGTCAAGAACAACGATAAGCTGGAGAACATTGACCTCTCTCTTTTGCTCAAACCTGCTGCTGAGATTCGTCCTGGGGCTGCTCAGTACTGTGTCCAGAAACAAGATCATGGCTTAGACATGGCTTTGGATCAAGAGCTGATTGCATTGTCTAAATCTGCTCTAGAGAAATCTCTTCCGGTGTACATTGAAACTCCCATCTGCAATGTTAACCGTGCTGTGGGGACAATGCTGAGCCATGAGGTAACCAAACGTCACCACTTGGCTGGGCTTCCAAAGGATACAATTCATATCAAGTTCACAGGAAGTGCTGGACAGAGTCTTGGAGCTTTCCTGTGTCCTGGGATAATGCTAGAACTTGAGGGCGATAGCAACGACTATGTTGGAAAAGGGCTTTCAGGGGGTAAAGTTGTTGTTTACCCTCCAAAAGGAAGCAGCTTTGATCCAAAAGAAAATATTGTTATCGGTAATGTAGCACTTTACGGGGCGACTAGCGGTGAAGCTTACTTTAATGGTATGGCTGCTGAAAGATTCTCTGTTCGTAATTCTGGTGCCAAAGCCGTTGTAGAAGGTGTTGGTGATCATGGTTGTGAGTACATGACTGGTGGTACAGTTGTGGTGCTTGGAAAGACTGGTAGAAACTTTGCTGCTGGTATGAGTGGGGGTATAGCTTATGTCCTTGATATAGACGGAAAGTTTCACACTCGATGCAACCTTGAACTCGTTGATCTGGATAAGGTTGAAGAGGAGGAGGACAAAATGACGCTCAAAATGATGATCCAGCAACATCAAAGACACACGAACAGCCAACTTGCTCAAGAAGTTCTTGCAAACTTTGAGAATTTGCTGCCAAGCTTTGTCAAGGTTTTCCCTAGAGATTACAAACGTGTTTTGTCAGCCATGAAACACGAAGAGGTCTCCAAGCAAGCTATAGAGCGTGCTTCTGAAGATGCTGATGAGATGGAGGAAAAAGAACTCGAGGAGAAAGATGCCTTTGCAGAGCTAAAGAACATGGCCGCTGCCTCTTCAAAAGAGGAGATGTCAGGTAACGAAGTGGCAGTTGAAGCTCCGAAAAAACCTTCTCGGGTCAATGATGCTGTTAAACATCGTGGTTTCATTGCTTATGAGCGTGAGGGAGTTAAGTACAGAGACCCCAATGTTCGTCTTTATGACTGGGATGAAGTCATGGAGGAATCAAAACCTGGACCGCTCCTTACAACTCAGTCTGCTCGTTGCATGGACTGTGGAACTCCATTCTGCCACCAGGTATATATATCCTCAGACATTACAAATGCCTATTTTGTGAGTCTTCTTCCAACTTGCTAAAACTGGTTTTGTTGTTTATTATTGAAAATTTAACAGGAGAACTCTGGTTGTCCCCTTGGCAACAAGATCCCTGAATTCAATGAACTTGTCTACCAGAACAGATGGCAAGAAGCATTGAACCGTTTACTCGAGACAAACAATTTCCCAGAATTCACAGGGAGAGTATGCCCTGCACCATGTGAAGGTTCTTGTGTTCTTGGTATAATTGAAAACCCTGTTTCGATCAAAAGCATCGAATGTTCTATTATAGATAAAGCGTTTGATGAAGGGTGGATGGTACCAAGGCCTCCTCTGAACAGAACAGGGTATACTTCAAACTCTGTTCCCTTAGCAATCTATCTTATCTTATATAGTTAGAAGTCTTACATACTTTACATCTTGATGTTCAGGTAGAGTTTACATTTGGTTGATTTACATGCTTTTCTTGCTTATTGGGTGTGTAGGAAAAAAGTTGCTATTGTCGGAAGTGGGCCGGCTGGACTGGCTGCTGCTGACCAGCTCAACAAAATGGGCCATTTGGTTACCGTGTATGAGCGTTCCGACAGAATTGGTGGACTTATGATGTATGGTGTCCCAAACATGAAGGCTGACAAAGTTGACGTAGTTCAGCGTCGAGTTGATCTTATGACCAAAGAAGGCATCAACTTTGTGGTCAATGCCAATATTGGAACAGACCCGTCTTACTCCCTAACTGGACTTAAGGAGGAGAATGATGCAATCATTCTTGCTGTTGGTTCGACAAAACCAAGGTAATTGTTTGCTTAAAACAAATGGCAAATTTCTATTTATATTACCAGAAGTTGAAACGCATTATAATGATTCAACTGAAACATTGTTGGTGTAATTTTGCAGAGATCTTCCAGTGCCTGGTCGTGATCTATCTGGTGTGCATTTTGCCATGGAGTTTCTTCATGCAAACACTAAAAGCTTGCTTGATAGCAATCTTCAAGATGGCAATTACATTTCTGCAAAGGGCAAAAAGGTTGTCGTTATTGGAGGAGGTGATACTGGCACAGATTGCATAGGAACATCTATCCGCCATGGATGCAGCAACATTGTAAACCTAGAACTCCTTCCTCAACCACCTGCAACGAGAGCTCCTGGAAACCCTTGGCCACAGGTTTGTTTCAGTTCTCCTCCATAAAACCAGATTCATCCTTAGCTAGCTTAAAGAACCTGTGACCAAGTTTGAATATTGTTGATTAAATACAGTGGCCCCGAGTATTCCGTATTGACTATGGACATCAAGAAGCTACCACCAAATTTGGAAAAGACCCGAGAACCTATGAGGTCTTAACCAAGCGGTTCATAGGAGATGACAGTGGAAATGTGAAAGGGCTTGAAATTGTGCGACTGAGTTGGGAGAAGGACGAGACAGGGAGATTCCAGTTCAAGGAGATCGAAGGCTCTGAGGAAATAATTGAAGCAGACCTCGTTTTCTTGGCCATGGGATTTCTTGGTCCTGAGCCAGTAAGTGATCCCATTGTATTTGTGTACCCTCTTCATTGGCTTAATAATGATTGAAAGTTGAAACCATTGGCTTGTATTTTTTTTGACAGACACTTGCGGAGAAGCTAGGACTGGAATGCGACAACAGGTCGAACTTTAAGGCAGAGTATGGCCGGTTTTCCACAACTGTTGAAGGTGTATTTGCAGCAGGTGATTGTCGAAGAGGCCAGTCTTTAGTGGTGTGGGCCATCTCAGAAGGACGTCAAGCTGCGTCTCAGGTGGACAGATTCCTGAGCGAAAAGGACGAGCAAGGAGACTCGAGGGTACAACAAGGCCTTAACCAGATTAAGCACGATGTCTCGAATTGAGATAAAGAAAGCCTTATATCTGAAGCAAAAAGTTGAGAGAAGACTACTATCTTAAGGCAGAGAGGATGATGATGAAGAGGAAGAGAAGGGAATTTGAAGGGTTTAGGAGACAAGGAAGTGCTTAGGTTGTTTATTTTGTGTTAATCATCGTCCATATGGTAATAATGATTTATAAGTACATTTTCTTGGTAGGATTTTCCGTAGCTTTTTTTGTTAATGCTTTATGAACTGAAGGCTGTTTTTATCTATGGCTGTTTCATGGCTTGAAATTAAGGAATGGTAATTGCATAGTTTCTTCTGCCTCTTGTCCTTTTTCTTCTCTTTTTTCTTCGTTTTCATATTATAAAATGTTTGAAAGTGGAATAGCTCAAAATTGAACTCCTTCCAGGTTATTTTTCGAGTACATTTCTATTCCAAAATATGGATTTTCTATTTTAGAGAGCAAAAGAAAAAGGTTTCCCCAAACCACAAAAGGATAATATTTCCATGGTACATTTGGAAGGTTAGGAACGACAAGATCTTCAATGGAAAGAATATATCAGCCGCAATTACGCTCCAAGTAGCCCAACTAGAGGAAGAAAATTGGCGATGTGCGAATTTGGCTAAAGAAGAAGACGAAGAGGAGGAAGTAATTACTATCCAGATCGAAGATACCATCCAACACGAGCACCCCCAAATCCCGATCTGTCAAGTGGACGCATCTTGGACAGATCAAGAGTCTACTAGTGGTCTCGGATGGTGCCTCACCGACACATCAGGACAAACACACACCGGCAAGCAAGGATGTCGGCGAAGCCTCTCAGCGCTACATGCAGAATTCGAAGGACTCCTTTGGGCAATGGAATGCCTAGTCCAGAAACGCATATCTAGGGTCCGATTTGAGACTGATTACTGAGACTTATTGACGATGATGGACGATCCGATAGATTGACCTACTTTTCAGATTGAGCTAGATCACTTTATCGAACTTAAGGAAAAATTCAATTTTACAACCATCTTATATTCCTCAATCTTGTAATGTCCGTGCCGATGCCCTGGCAAAAACGGCACGAGTACGTAACCATATCTTTTCCCATGTAGATCTCGACAAGTTGGTAGAAAGTATCCGTTTTTGGGATGTTTCTTCCAACCAAATGTGATTTAATATATGGAGTTATTTGAAAAAAAAAAAAAAAAACTCAAAATTGAACATTGGTAAAAAATCATAATGTAGGGGATTTAATTAGTGAAAAAACTGTTTTCCATATTGTACATAGTAAGATAAAAAAAGTTATCAACACTTGTATTAACTACTATTCATCACAGAAAAAATCTATTTCTAGTGGCTTGTAATTGTATCACCTAGATTTGACAAAAAGAAAACAAAAAGTAAAACTTTTTAACTTGAACAATTGAAGATTGTGTTGGCATCGTCTATCTTGTCATTCCTCTGTCGTTTCATCTGTACCAGAAGTAAAAAAAAGCCCAGAAAGAGAACAAAAAAATCAAGAATTGTGGAGTGAAGACAAGAAAAGAAAAAAAGGTAGTTCCTTATGTGTTTCTGGAGATGCGTTCTTGTTTAAGTTTTTAGGGTTTCGTTTGTCTTTGAATCTGGGTGATTAGGGTATATTCCGATTTGGGGAAATGGAGGGTTAGCTCAATCTATAATCTTTGGTTTGATCTTCGCTTACCTTTTAGCTAAACTCATCTCTATCCTCGTCGCCTTCAAAGACGAGAATCTCTCTCTCACTCGCAACCACGAAACTCAATCGGAAGATGACGAATCGCTGCACCAAAAGCTCGGTGGCGAGACGGATTCTCTAGTGGCGGAGCAAGGTAGCTCCAGAGCTGAAAGTGATGACGAAGACGATGATGATGACGATTGGGAAGGTGTGGAAAGTACAGAACTTGACGAGGCCTTTAGTGCTGCGACTGCGTTTGTAGCTGCTGCTGCATCTCAGAAAGTATCAAACGAATTGCAGCTTCAGCTTTATGGATTGTATAAGATTGCTACTGAAGGACCTTGTTCTTCTCCTCAACCTTCTGCTCTTAAAATCACTGTTCGTGCTAAGTGGTTTGTCTTCTCATTTTGGCTTTTATCATCTTGATGCTTTTCTTCTTCTTGTATTGATTGGTGATTAATGGGTTTTGCTTGAGAGTTGGTGTTATTGTATTTATTTGGGATTGGATTTTGACTCGGTTTGATATGTTTTGTGTTTTTGGTTTTAGGCAAGCATGGCAGAAATTAGGAGCAAGTATATTGAGCTTGTGACTCACTTGTATCCGACTTGGGATGATGGTGGCTCGGCACTTCTCTTTTCATTCGTTTGGACTGCTTATGTGTCATCTGCTTCATTTATTGAATCTCTATCTTCATTCTTGGTTTCTTCCATTTAGAAAAGAGGAAAGCGGAGTATTGATGCTACTGGCTCCAACTCGAGAGCACCCATGGGACCGGTTTTTAGCTCATTGGTGTACCAAGAAGAATCCGAAAATGACTTGTAAGGTTCTTAGCTTAGCTACAAATCATCATGTGTCTCTCAACTTTTGTTTCCTTCAAGACTACTTACTTTTCCCGAGTTCTCCTCTAAATGGTTACTTTTGAAAGGACTCTATTTTTGATAAGTTTGTCGAAGCTCTGCTCATTTTTGCCTTTCTTTTTCATTTTCGATATTTCATTGTTCCAGGAAGATTGATGCCATACACGGCTTTGCTAGAGAAGGAGAAGTAGAGAATGTATTGAAATGTATAGAAAGTGGCATACCCGTAAATGCAAGAGGTTAGTAGTCCCTACTCAGCATTCTCATTTTTGTTTTGGATTTGCTTTAGACATTTCATGGTTTCTCCTTCTTGAAAAATGTCAGATAGTGAAGGTCGGACACCGCTGCATTGGGCTATAGACCGTGGCCACCTTAATGTTGCTAAAGCTCTGGTTGATAAGAACGCCGATGTCAATGCTAAAGTAAATACAACCCTAAACCAATCCTTTCGTTCAAATACCCTTTTTGTGTGTGTTGCTGACGAACTTTGTGTAGGACAATGAAGGCCAAACCTCTCTACACTACGCCGAGTTTTTAGTGAAGCAGAAAGCAGATACAACCATTAAAGACGAAGATGGAAACTCGCCTCTCGATCTTTGCGAGTCAGAGTGGTCGTGGATGCGAGAGACATAGTTCTGTAGTATCTAATTGTATCACCATGTTAAAACATTAGGGATTTTTGTTTTTTTTACCTTTCTTCTTTACACATTGCTTCTATTTTTTTAAGCAGAATCTTTGCTTCCACAAATCGAGTTTATGTTTGAAATTATGGGAGACGATACATACACATTACATAGACATGTAGTAGCTGGTTATTATTGGTTACAAATTCGAACCAGAGAGATCATCATAATAACCCAATAAAGCAAAGGAAGCAAAAGGTTTTAACATGATGTTTTTTCCCTACTGGATTTAATATAACATAGTTTTGATGATTACTTTCATAAAATTATTTTCCTTTATTTATTTATTTTTTTTGGCCGATACTTTCCTTTATAATTATGACTTAGTATAATTACAAAAATTTGCAACTCGTTTTAAGAAAATGAATCTAAAGAATCTGGACCGTTGATAAGTCAGGAATTGAGACGGTGAGAGAATATTAAGGTGGGGTTAGATAAGGACCACCCAACACGCGATGTACGACATAATTTCTGAGGTATAATTTCATTTTTTTCGGTGTGGTAATAATACAATTTAATATTATATTTTATTTAAAATATATTCTTATTAGATAAAGTTTGGGTGAATTTCATAATAATCTTCTAATCGACAATATATTTATATATTATTGAGATGTTTAGCACATATTAGTTAAGTAAATTTGACATTTTTTTTTTTGGGTATGTGGCAAAAGAAGAAGAAGTAAATTTCTATTTTTAAAGATCTTTTTCTTTCAATTTTTGTAAATAAATTTAGATATTTGCCAACAACTACTATTTTTAAAATGTATTGTATGGATATTTATCTTTTATATTTAAATGTTACTAATACATGTATTCATTCAAAAATCCTAACTCCCTAACTCTATAAAATTATATAAACAATAAAATAAAATTATATAAATAAAAACACTTTAATAAATAAACCATTACGATAGAAACAATAAAATTACATAATCGTTTGTCGACAAAAAAAGAAGAAGATGATTAATTAAAATATTTGATTTAAAAGAAGTTTTTTAAATATTTAAATCGAAGTCCAATCTTCACATCCGATTCTTCGTTGTCTTACCACCTCTCTCTCTCTCTCTCTCTCTCTCTCTCTCCTCTATTCCCTTTTTAGCTGGAACTGTTTTCTCTCTCTTCCCTTCTGGGCTTCTAGGGTTTGTCTCTCACTCCCCGATTCCCCGCTTTCTCCGATCGCCGCCGCCGAAATTCTAGGTATTCCTCTTCACTTCAATCTCTCTTACATGCTCGATTTAGATCCATCCTCGGATTCTTTAGTTCTCGAATTCGCGTTTTCCCGATCTCGAATCGTTCAATCATCGATTCCAACTTTTGTTTCGATTCGCCCACTGTTTTCGTGATTTCAAACTCGTTCGTCTATGGATTTTTGAATTTTAGGTTTTGTTTAGCAACTAGTTGATTTGGTCTTCTTCTTAGTCTGCTGAATTCCATTCGGTTTCTTCTGATTCTCGATTCGTTGCTCGGATCTGTTGTTCTATCAAGTTTGATAGTCTTTTACTGGGCGTATCTCGTTCTTTGGTGTTTATATTCATCCATAGCGTTCAAGTTTGGGTGCGGCGATAATGATTTAGTAGTTGTTTGACGTTTATTCCGATGATATGTGTCGTAGAGTGAATTCTGGGGAATTTGTAGGCATGTTTGTTGATTTTGCTGATTTTGTCATTGTTGTTGCTTTGTTCATTATGTTTACGCTTGGGTTATGGTCATGATTGATCAAGGTTGTTTGATGTGGTTTTTTTGTTGATTTAATGCTAGAATAGCTATGTCATTTAAGGTTTTATCTCTAAAGTCTTTTTTTAGGTTTTGCTAAATCTGATGTGTTGAATTTTACTATTGCAGATAAAGTAATGGCAATGGAGGTTACACAGTTGCTCATAAACGCTCAGTCGATTGATGGAACTGTGCGTAAGCACGCTGAAGAAAGTCTCAAACAGTTTCAGGAGCAAAACCTTGCAGGTTTCTTGTTGTCACTTGCTGGAGAGCTCGCGAATGATGATAAGCCAGTGGATAGCAGGAAATTAGCCGGTTTAGTCCTTAAAAACGCTCTCGATGCTAAGGAGCAACACAGGAAGTATGAGCTTGTTCAGAGATGGCTGTCTCTAGATGTGGCAACCAAGTCTCAGATCAGAGCATTCTTGTTGAAGACACTTTCCTCTCCTGTACCTGATGTTCGTTCAACTGCATCTCAGGTCATTGCCAAGGTTGCAGGTATTGAGTTGCCACAGAAGCAGTGGCCTGAGCTCATCGGATCTCTTCTCTCGAACATTCACCAGTTACCAGCTCATGTCAAGCAAGCTACTTTGGAGACTCTTGGATACCTATGTGAAGAAGTGTCACCTGATGTTGTAGAGCAGGAACATGTAAATAAGATACTCACAGCTGTTGTTCAGGGTATGAATGCTGCTGAAGGAAACAATGATGTTAGACTTGCTGCAACCCGGGCTTTGTACATGGCTCTGGGATTCGCCCAGGCAAATTTCAACAACGACATGGAGCGTGATTATATCATGAGAGTCGTGTGTGAAGCAACCCTGTCTCCTGAGGTGAAAATAAGGCAGGCAGCTTTTGAGTGTTTGGTATCGATTGCTTCAACATACTATGAGAAGTTGGCGCATTACATGCAAGATATATTCAACATCACTGCTAAGGCTGTAAGAGAAGATGACGAATCTGTTGCTCTACAGGCAATTGAATTTTGGAGTTCTATTTGTGATGAGGAGATTGACATCTTAGAAGAATATGGAGGTGATTTCACCGGGGATTCTGATGTTCCATGCTTCTATTTCACAAAGCAGGCTCTCCCTGCGCTCGTGCCTCTGCTGTTGGAGACTCTTCTTAAACAAGAAGAAGATCAGGATCTAGATGAAGGGGCTTGGAATATTGCAATGGCTGGTGGGACATGCCTTGGTTTGGTTGCTAGGGCAGTTGGAGATGACATTGTTCCACATGTCATGCCATTTATTGAAGAGAAAATATCAAAGCCTGACTGGAGAGAGCGTGAAGCTGCAACCTATGCTTTTGGTTCCATTTTGGAGGGCCCTTCTCCAGATAAGTTGATGACAATTGTTAACGCAGCGTTAACATTTATGCTTAATGCTCTAACTAAGGACCCAAGCAACCATGTTAAAGATACTACTGCATGGACCCTTGGTCGGATATTTGAGTTCCTTCATGGTTCAACAATCGAGACACCCATAATTACCCAGGCGAACTGCCAGCAGATTATCACAGTACTGATCCAGACCATGAAAGATGCACCTAATGTTGCAGAGAAGGCTTGTGGGGCTCTGTATTTTCTTGCTCAAGGCTACGAGGATATCGGTCCCAACTCTCCATTAACACCCTTCTTCCAGGAAATTATTCAGTCCCTTCTAGCTGTTGCACACAGAGAGGACGCAACTGAATCACGCTTGAGGACCGCTGCATATGAGGCTTTGAATGAAGTTGTCAGGTGCTCGACTGATGAAACATCAGCCATGGTTCTGCAGCTGGTACCTGTGATAATGTTGGAGCTTCACAATACATTAGAGGGGGAAAAGCTTTCCTCAGACGAGAGGGAGAAACAAAATGAGCTGCAGGGACTTTTATGTGGATGCTTGCAAGTCATCATACAGAAAGTGGGATCTGAACCAACCAAGTATGTTTTCATGCAGTATGCAGATCAAATGATGGGACTTTTCCTGAGGGTGTTTGGTTGTAGAAGTGCAACTGCACACGAGGAAGCCATGCTTGCCATTGGCGCTCTTGCTTATGCAGCAGGTTCTGAATTTGCAAAGTACATGCCTGAGTTCTACAAGTACTTGGAAATGGGTCTTCAAAACTTTGAAGAGTATCAAGTGTGCGCTGTTACTGTGGGTGTTGTTGGGGATATCTGCAGAGCATTGGAGGACAAGATATTACCTTACTGTGACGGGATTATGACGCAGCTTCTGAAGGATTTGTCGAGCAACCAGTTGCACCAATCAGTGAAGCCGCCGATATTCTCCTGCTTTGGTGACATAGCACTTGCTATCGGGGAAAATTTTGAGAAGTACCTGATGTATTCAATGCCAATGCTTCAGAGTGCAGCGGAATTATCTGCTCATGCGTCTGGAGCTGATGATGAAATGACAGAGTACACAAACTCTCTGAGAAACGGAATCCTCGAAGCTTATTCAGGCATCTTTCAAGGGTTCAAGAACTCTCCCAAAACCCAGCTCCTTATTCCGTACGCACCCCATATCCTCCAGTTTTTGGACAGTATATACATGGAGAAAGACATGTAAGTTTGTTTTCAACCCAACTTAAATTATTTATTAAGTCGTTGCATATAGTTAATGATGGAAGTGTTGCTAATAAAATTCTGATAAATGGTGTTGTGACAGGGACGAGGTGGTGATGAAGACGGCGATTGGGGTCTTAGGGGATTTAGCAGATACACTAGGGAGTCATGTGGGTGGTTTGATACAACAGTCAGTGTCGAGTAAAGAGTTCTTGAATGAATGTTTGTCCTCTGACGACCACACAATCAAAGAAGCAGCTGAATGGGCGAAGCATGCCATTACCCGTGCCATTTCTGTCTAAAGGCACTTGTTTGCCTTGTTACGGAAAAAAGAAAGAAAATTCCTTTTGCTTTTAGTAAAGTCTGCATGCATCTCGGGGTGGGTTTGAGTCGGGGAGGGTAGAGCTGCAACAGCCAAGTCACATCAGCATCATCATCATCACAGTTTCATTTGCATCATCATCAGCATTACTGGGTCAGTCAGGGAAACATTGAGTCGTGGATGGGGAATGATGAGTTTTGGGTAAATATTGAAACTGGAGGAGTCGCGGGTGAAACTTTGCCCGGGGAAGAAAAGCCCCGGAGTAGGAGTCGTGGTTGGTTTTGGGACAGTTTTACCAAAAAAAGGTTTCATCGAACATGATAATACATTCAGCAAAATTGTTTTTCTTTATCTCATATGTTCTTCTTCAACCCCTTGAGAGGGATGGTCTTGGGTTTTTATCAAGTGGGGGCATTATTAGAGGACAATCCCTTGATTTTTTTTCTTCTTTCTTTTTCTTTTATTATTTGGGTAGTTGCAGTCTTTGCATCATCATTTTGTCAATTGTCTTTTGGGGGTTTGTATGTTTGATTAAAAATGGATAATTCACATTTTTATTTTTATATAAAAGTTTTTCACATGTCTGTCTGTCTTTGTTCTCTTGATGCAGTTTAGGGGTTTGCATATTTTCTCTGTTTTGGTTTCAATTATACGTCACAATTTGTGTTAGCTTATTAACAGGAGCATTAAATGGTGTCAAGTCTTACTAGCTAGGGTCAAAAGAGGTCCACTTCTTATTTACATGCAACTGTTTTAGTCATTTTGATTCCTTCATTGATTGGCTCGAACTATAAGGGAAATGTCACATGTTAATAGGAAAAAACGTCCTGCCTTACTCTGCTTCCTAAGAGGCAAGTTATGAAGAACACTCTCGCATTCCTCGACCTGCTAACTTTTGTGATATTGTTTGTTGCGTGCTTTATTTTTAGTTTTCTAAATGTCTTTTTTTTTTTTGTCGGCAGTTTTCTAAATGTCTTATAGTAATATATTATAAATAAATGAAATGTTAGTCAATTGATTTTGTTTGTTAATTAGTGTTTGATATAATTTTCATTAATTTATTTGATGCCTAAACAATTTCACTGCTTTCAAATCAAGGTAACAAATATTTTGTTTCTTTATAGCGATTGACTATGATGTTATTCAACATCCGATAATACATGATCAAAAACTCAAATTATATCTCCAAACTATACATGATCAAAAATTGTTGAAAACGCCATTTCAATCGTTGCCCAATCATATTTATGACGTAATCAACACCGTCGTAATTGCCACCAAAATAATACTATGCAAAGCAAAAGGGAAAGCCAACTTCATAATTCTGGAATATACTCCGAAAAAACTTTTTATTTTGGCCATGAAGAAATCAACTCTAAAAGCAAAGAAATAGAAGTTTTCCGCGAAGAAGTGAACACACAATCTAAAAAAAAATAGAACAATGCAACCATCATTAGGTCAATTGCTCATGAGACCATTATCATGAAACATTTACGAGATAACAATACCAAAAGTAGTTACACGTATATAAACAATCGCGTCACAAAATCATAACACTATAAGTTTTCGACGCAATTTTTTTTTTTTTTTAAATTGGTTACCACGAGAGTCCAATTTTGAAAAGAAACAAATAATACGAAGTAAGATTTCAATAAATCTTTTTAGAATATATATATATAGATTATTAATTTATACTATTATTGGAACAATATATTACATAGGAGTTTTAAAAAAAATTATGAACTTTTGATTTTATCGAATTTTATTAATTTTTACATTGGCCCGACTCGGACTTGAAAAACTTATTATTACTTTATAGAGTATTACTTGTTAGAGGTTCTACTAGTATATTCGTGTGAACAAATTTGTGACTTAGGGTAATATATAGTATATGTGAGACAAATATATATATTTAGATTAGGTGACTTTGAAGAGTATATTCGTCTCACATCTCACGAAGCTTCTTCTTTGTTCTACTCTTCGCTACCATTTTTTCTTCTTGTTTCCTTCGTACAGTGTTTCTTCTTCTCATCATGCTTTCATGACTTTTCTTGAGGCCCTGTTTGAGAAGGTTAGCTACCACCGTTTTTTTGTGTGTGTTCGAGTGTAATTAAGGTATTGTACCCAATATACGGGGTTTGACCCAATACCGCATATATCACTAAAAACATTATAGAGGTAAAAAAACCATATCGACTGACCACGACTTATACAGTTACACATTATGTTAGAGACGTTAGGAGATGGACCGAAACCAAAACCGAACCGAAATCGACCAAAACTATGAACCCATATCAAAATCCGACTAGGGAAAGACAACATATTACTCAATATTTCAATTTAGAAAATTTACATTTATTTATGTAAATGTAAGAGACTTTCATTTGTATTTGTGTGAATTTAGCATATCAGATTTATATCTATCTCTATATTGATATACCTTGTAACTTGAATTTTTCCATAGTACTTTTGTGTTCTATTCTCATCAATTTTCTCGCGAGTTAGTTTAACTCATTTTCTTTCCCCCAATATGGTTTGTAAAAGCAGGATCCCTAACACACAAACTAACAATCGAGCAATATACAAAGCTTAAGAGACAGAGCAATTTTTAGATTTTTAAAGTAGACATTTTTTCTCATTGGATTAACACCAGAAAAAGAAAAAAAAATGATACAATAATCTCATGGAAAGACAATTACAAATCCACTATAAGATCAAAAAGAACCCTCGAGAAGATTAGGAAAAATCCTTGTAAGATTACATGTGTTATCGTATAGAGAGCTAAATAAAAAAAATATGGATATCAAAACGGCGCAATATGATATACCACAAGAATATATGATACTTTTTCTGATTTAAGACACTCAAGTATTCTCATGTTACCAATGTGGATGCTCTAAAAGTCCTATAAATCTCACTAACGTGAAATAAACATTGGTTGTAAGAAATTATTAACAAATAAAATTAAACGCATAATTAAAATCTATTTAAAAGAATTTTAGAATACACTAAAAAAAAAAAACCAATCCAATAACACCTCCTTAAAGAATGGAAGACAATGTGCTATATAGAAGTAGAAGCATTCGTAAGGTGAGTTTTGCGGGGTAAAAGTTATTTGGTTGCTTGACAAAAAAAAATTCTTTGGTTAATGGAAATTGAGTAGAATTGTGGATATTAGGTCAAAATACATAATATTAGATCTATAAATTTAAAATAAGATTTTGTAATAATGGTCTCTCACTATAATGGGTCACTTAAAAAGAGCACTTCTCTGATACATTTGCAGGCCACTCGCTATGTCTGTCTCAATCTTAGTTGACTTCTTATAAAGTTTGAAGGCCGAAATGGAAGGATTAGTTCCACTATTTCTCTTTATTTATACCATAATTTAGTGTTTGGTACCACGGATTTTTAAATCTACCCTAAACAATAATTACCTGAATCTACTTTTCAAAATAGTTTAATTTTCTGCCTAGCAATCCTACCATGTTGATCGGTTTTTACTGAATCTATCTATATATTTAATCATTGTAAACTTTACATTCTCCGCTACAAATTTTATCAATTATTTCTTGGTGGTGGTTCTGATTGTTTCGTAGTACTTTTTGTAAGGCCTATCCAAAATTTGATCGGATATTGTATTAATTCCTTTTTATTCTAATGATAACCTTCAACAACAGTTCTTTTGATGTTTTTCTCAAAAAAAAAAAAAAATCTTTTGAGGTAACTTTATAAAAGTTAGCAAACAATGTTTATTATGCATTTCTACTAATTAAGGTTATTCATAGTCAGATTCAACTGTATTGGCCATTTGAAATTGCAAACAACAACCAATGTTTCAGTCACAAATTGTTAAAAAGCACTTGTAAAATCTATTGCAATAATATAGTTGTTTAAGTTTGAGTTTTCTTTGTTTGAGAAAGTTTGAATATTTGTTTGTTTGAAAAATATGTACCCCTTGGTTTAAATTTCACTTTCGCTATGATTCATTAACAGCAATAAAACTAACAATAGTTACGTACGAGTTTGGTATGATCCCATCTTACTTTCTGATATAATGGACCCAATTTTAGCAGCAGAATGCAATTTTCAATAAAAAAAATTGCGTCGTTATGTCGACTTGGTATTGAGCACACGTACTGACGTACGTGGTGCATTCCACCGAACCTATAATACATTAATTACAGCTGTATGGGGAAAAGTGGTGGGATTAAAAGTGAAAACGCAAGTAAAATTAAATCGATGTAACTATTGTTTAGAATAAAACAGCATTTAGACAAAACAATTATGTTATTTGATGTATTTAGAGAACCCGATTTAATTAGTGGCAACAAATGTGAATAGCTAAAATATAAAAGGGACATATATTTGAAAATCTTACAATTACTATATCTAAAATTTTCTTATTCCCAAAGAATTCTGAAAATATCAGTTTTTTTTCCAGTCGGTTAAAAAAAATGTTATACAAAACACCTTTTGCCAAAAAAAAAAGGTTTTCCGCTTAATTGGCAAAAAGTTTTTTTTAATAATTAAAAAAAAAAGTTTTAATAATTAGTGGCAACCTCTTTTTTTTTTTTTTTGGATCAAAACTCAGCTTTGTTCTGTTTGATTTATAATTCCTCAATATTGGAAACAAGATAGTACTAAATGTATTAATTATGCATTTGAAAAGAATTGGTGTCGATCGTATAGTACTATCTTTTTATTTGGGACGAAATATCAAATTTATTGATCAAACGAAGAAAGTATAACAATTACAAAAGAATAAGGTGATGATAAAATGACCCGAGCCTTCAAGCTCAATAAACAAATTAAAAGTTGGAGACCTCAGACCATCGCCTTAGCATAAGGTGCTATCTTTTGTTTTGTGGTGTGTCTGTAAAAGTGTTTAACAAATCAGATTTAGTAAAAATAAACAAAACTAGACTATTAAGTGCAGGTAATCGAGTAGTTTTCGTGCCTTCTAGAGAAGGTTACACTCAACACCCTAGTTAAAAACTTTGTTTGAGATAGATATAATCGCATGTTGGTCCCGGTCGAAAGAGACATGTTGGCTCAAAAAAATACCAGAACTTATAAAAGAATAAATACAAAACTAATCAAAAGTAGATTAAGAAAAATAAAATAGAATTCTCTTTGGACTTATGCATTTAATTAGTATAAGAAAGTAAAAAACTAGTATATATCCTGAAACAATAGAATACGTGCAAGTTATACACATGAGTGTAATTTAGAGTGATAAGCTTAGTTGAAAGCTATAGGATTGACAAACACAATTTGGTCCTACTATATATATGGTAAATAGGAACTTCCACTAGCAAGTTAATGAATTAGGTCATTTTTTTGCATCAGTCAAATGAATATGGTCATATTATAGACGTGGTAAATAAAAATATCAAACTGATGTTTTAAATTTGAAGTTTTGTGCAAGTCATGCAAAACAAGGTATGGTTATTGGTTAACATACTTTTAGTTTTTGTCCACAAGCATAACTAGAGGTGAGAGTTAAGTGTTCCTTTTGGGAGACGTAACACAATTAACAGCTGAGTTGACTTTCTTTACCTTTTTCTAGGGTTCGTGGGTTCATTGCGTTATCCCAATATCTTCTGATTCATCTCATTATATTCTTTTTCTTGCTACCATCATCATCATTTTGATGTTTGTATCACCACTGTTTTTAACTTTTTGTTTTGCTATAAAATATATCGATATTCACGTGGTCAATTTTTTTTTTTTTTTTGAGAAATGGAATAGAGGCCGTAAATGGTAACTGCAGATTGTAGCGGAATCTAGCGGATTTGCAGATTCGAACGGAATTTTAAGTGTTTTTTTGCGGAATCTAGCGGAATACTTTTGAATTTAAATGGTAATTGCAGATTCTAGCGGAATCTGGCGGAATTTTTATATAAACCAATTAATTAATTTTTTTCAAATATTGTTAAAATTATGTTTTTTAATATATTTAATATTAGAAAATAAGTAATATTTTACAAAATTATCTTGTAACTTAAATTATTTTATAATTAAAATTATTTTAATATAAGTTTTATTTTTAAACACTTTTACATGTATATAAAATGAAAGAGCATATGTAAACTTACTCAACCTTTTTTTTCTCCCGGTAGTTGATATTGAAATGTATGTCTACTTCTTTGCTTTGAAATTTTTTACAAAACCGAGTATGAGAACCTGAATGCAATATGGCAAACAAAAATTACGTTATATAGCCAAAGGTAAATGAATCATGTGATATGGTTTTGTTATTTAGTTCTTGGCTTTTTTTCAATTATTTTGTCATGTTCTATCATTTTATCTCTTCCTTTTGAGTCTGCAAACTATGGCACACATAACAACATTGTAAATAATACACAAACGTAAATACGATTAAAAAAAGCAAACCACTCATGTGAACAGTATTCCACAAAAAAAACTTCAAAACCAACTGGTACAATTTTGTACAGTAATCTTCTGCAATCTTCAAAATCTTTGTTACCATTTAAGGCCAGAAATATGTTTACCTAATATTGTTGATGTATGAGAAATGGTCATCATCATCACCATCACGACCATTTTCTTTATGGACCAAAACAGTATCCACCACATAAACGTGAACGTTTATAAAATGGAAACTAGTATTCTCCTCTCTTCTCATACATCACAAACCCATTTCTCCTCACTTTCCATTGATTTATTACATTCCTGCCTTAAGCGAACAAAGAGTGATCAACCATCATAGATTAATCAGAAAAACATATAATATGCATCTTAGGATCAACCCCCTACCTCTCCTCTTCCTCATACTCCTCATTCTTTGCTCATCATCATTAGGTAAACATAATTCTATTCCATATTTTTCTTTATTAGTTTTTGATGACTTAGCGGCATTTGACCCAAACATAATCCATCTTATTCCGAGATCATCTTTTGATATTATCTTCTAGTGTATTTCTCTCTTAAGAATCGGATATGCTACATGTCTACGTTAATACTATTCATTACTATTGGTGGATCCACACCATATAATACTACAATTTCCATCCTTCCTCCAAAATTTAAACACATCTAACTAACCTCTTTTCATATAAATTAATTATACCTTAAAAAGAGCATGCATGATCCGCTGATACAATGGTTTCTTTTAGGTATTGTGGAAGGGTCTATCCAGCTTGGAGGCACAAAAATGCATGAGAATTTCATGTTGTACAAGGTTAATAAATTTTATGTTTATATGTGCATATAAATATTATGAATGCTATTTTGCATCCAAAGTATTAATAAGGTATTAATAATAACATATGTTTATTTTTGCGCCCAAAGTATTAATAATAACATATGGATTTGTAATAAAGAGTGAGGAGATGGAAGGGAAGAAGATCATGAGCCATAGGAAGTTGATGTTCCACTCGACCGCGGACTACGATGACGCAGGACCCAACCCTAAGCACGACCCAAGAAAGAGGCCCGGAGGCAAGCCTTGAAGTATCAATTCACAAATCATCTCTCTTTATCTAATATCTACATATATATAATTAAGCACATGCACGAATGTATGTATCCTCCTTTTCTAACTCTTTTTGTTTGAGGATGAGATCAGTACTGTAGAACCCTTCGGAAACACGCTCGTGAAAGGAGGACAAGTGATATGACATTATCATCTTTTTTTTTTATCAACTTATCATCTTTTTTTTTTATCAACTATATAGTCCTTGTTTCTTCTGTACTCCGTTATATCAAAAACTAAATAAAGAGTGTTATGGTTACTTTTATTAAAAACATAATTGGAGGAGATAAAATTTAGTTAATCCTTAAGAAAATTAAATCCTGAACATTTAGTTCCATTCCATTTCCATGAGATAACCAGTTAAGAACCCAAAATTCTCTTAATAATTGAACGAAAACACAATAATAATCAATTTGTAAAATGCGGTAGATGCTAATGATTGAGTGGCCGACGACAAACGTACGTTTAGATCGATTGATAATTTTTTAACTCATGCTTATTCGGATTCAAACGCTAGGAAAATGATCTGTACAATATTATAATAGCGACGTAATCCAAAATTAGAATCTAATATAATCTATTATATTTTACATAGTTTATCATTTTAATCTCAAACATATAATTAAACGCATTATAGCATAGAGCATATGTACTAACAGTAACAGTAAAAATATAGATAATAAGCTATATAAACCTAAAATGGACAAAATATATTTTATGTCTCCAACTGCGCATCGAGGGAATCGAGCCCTGGTTAGTACCGTGGGAGGGTACTATGATACCACCACACCAGATGCGCTTTCAGTTATCATCTCTAATATGTTTTACTTATATCAAATAATAAAACTGTTAATTTCATGAACATACAAAATTCTTGGGGTTTGTTTAATGTTTCACAACATACAAATAGTCTACACATATATTAACACATGTTCATATATGTAAATCATCGAAGAACAGTGAAAAGCCTTTGTTTGGTTACAAAATTTACAGGAATTGATTATACAAACAACTCTTTCATCAGTCCTACGTAATATAGAAAAATATCTACTCTTAATTAAATTTCCTTAGATATCACATTATTGAGAATTTTTTTCCTATTAAATCCCTATTTGAACATGTTGTGTGAATTCTAAATTTCTTACCATGGGATAACAACAACCAATATAATCAGATTATCTACCCGTTATCTTGACGTTACTCTAAGAATAATTGAAAATCTCGTAAATTTCAAAATAAAAAAAAACATAAGACAAAAAAGAACCTCTAGAAATTATATTGGTAAGTTGATTTTTTTTCTCCCAGACCCGGCTCCGGAGACAATTTCTACATGCTGGATTTTAGTACCTATATGGGCTTTACCCAATAAACCTCTCCTCTTTTGGGCTGGTTTTTTAAATTTACCTTTTCACCTACCATTTCTTTTATCCTAGATCTAAATTTTAGAGTAAAACCTCACCGGCAGAGGTCCTTCAGCCACCGGCGAAAGCCATGTTCCCACTCCGGCAAGGTTTTCGATACCATCCTAATGGAGATGGTGCTAACGGAAACTTCTTCCCTTCCATCTATGTTACCTAACCTCTGGTTCCAGTAGATTAGTTTCAGGTCTGGCTTTAAGTCTTTGGAGTTTCTATCACCCGAGGTGTGTTTTTCTTCTACCAGAGTTAAATCTCTCTACCAATAGTCATGTCTCAACGAATCCCATACCAAGATAAAGGCAAACAGTTGCTGATGTTAATCAAAACCGACGAGTCTCTAGAGTGAAAGTCCAGAACTCGGACAACTCAGCCATGATTGCCAAACACTCTCTCACTCTTGTGGGTTAAGTAACTCACCAAAAGTACCAAAAAGTGTGGTCAATCATCCCTTTCTTCACAGAGAGATTGGAAGACATTAGTCTGACCGGTGGGAGCAGATTTAGGTCAACGCTTCTTTCAGTTCCAATTCGAAAATGAAGAGGACTTACAGCTGGTACTATCGAATAGACCCAACAACTTTGATAAGTGGATGTTAATCATTCAACGATGGGAGCCCACAATATCCAGAAGTTTCCCATCCCAAATTCTTTTTTAGATCAAAATTCAAGGTTTCTCTATCCACCTGTGGACTCAAGACATGATTCAGAGCATTGGAGATGGGCTAGGTTTTTGTGAATTCACTAAAATCACAGCTACAACAACCAGAGTGCGGGTTCATGTCGATGGGCTAAAACCCTTCATCTGACACCCCGGTTTCAGGGCATATATGGTATATGCGGAGGGGCTTAAAAGAATTGATTTGGCTACCTATATCACCAAAGTTGACTTATCTTTTTGGTCATAGGTCTTGAGAGAACTCCAAAGTTAAGCGTGCTTGAGCTGGAGTAGTTTCAAGGTGGGTGACCTACTGGAAAGTTATTTCCAGTACCGTGTGAGTGAGGTCAAAACACGGGAAAAGATCGCATGGTGATTTGCAGGGTTAGCTAACAAGACTTCCGAGCCTCCCGGACAAACCCACGTCGGACATGTGGGCCCATGGGACTGAGAGTGGACAAGGGCCCATAGGAAGGGAGGTCGGGGCATTACAGTTGTAGTGAGGACAGGGGATATGTGTCTCTAGGATCCTTTCCGCCAATCGTTCTCCAACCAGAAGGACTCCACTAGCAGCTCGCCAAAGGAAGGATTTTATTTTCCCGTCATGACTTCCGAGCCTAACGCCCTGACTGCCCTATCCATGTGCTCTAGGTCCACTCTCGGCCCGTGGGCCCACACTCTCTAATAGTCGATACGTTAGTCTGGGAGGATCGAAAGTCATGTTTACTGACCCTGCTTGAGAAACAATGGTGTGTCAGCGCTCTGATTACAAAACTCAATGAAGATCTTGGGCACACTTATAAAGCAGAGGAAGAATTTTGGAAACAACAAAGTAGAAAGATGAGGTTGAGCCTTGGTGATCAAAATACGGGTTATTTTCACGCAATCACCAAAGGAAGGAAAACAATCAATACTTTCTCTATAATTGAAGTTTCCGAAGGTGTTCCTAAGTTTGAGGAGAAGTAAATTCTGATTACAAAACTCAATGAAGATCTTGGGCACACTTATCAAGCAGAGGAAGAATTTTGGAAACAACAAAGTAGAAAGATGTGGTTGAGTCTTGGTGATCAAAATACGGGTTATTCTCAAGCAATCACCAAAGGAAGAAAAACAATCAATACATTCTCTGTAATTGAAGTTTCTGAAGGTGTTCCCAAGTTTGAGGAGAAGTAAATTATGGATGTGGTTGTTTCATATTACCTGCAGATATTTACCACAGAGAACGGTCGAGGAACCAAATCGTTGAGGAAGCTCTTTCCCAAAAAAAATTCAGATGCTACCACTACAAAAAAAAAAAGTGAATACTTATTTTTAAAATTAGCATTACTTAAAATTGATGTAAATGAGTTTTACATCACTTAAAAAAGCGATTTAAAAATTGGTGATGCAAATATGTTATATCAATTTAAAAAATTGATGCTAATATTTATATCATTTGTAAGTGACTGATTCAAAAATTTGTGTCAATTTTATAAGTGATTCTAATAATTTTTTTTTTTGAAAAGTTACAATTTATTTGTTTTAAATAGTTTCCGAAATATTATTTTATACTCATCAATTATTACCAAAAAAAACCGTTTTTAATACCAATCAAAATCTTTTTATGTAATTTTTGAAAAAAATCATTTGTTTGATTAATAACAAATTTATTGTTTTAAATTATTATTTTATTCATTAATTAATGATCATTATTTAGCAAAAAACGTTTACAATATCTATTCAAATTGTGGGAAGATTTTTATAACAATACATCACTAAAAAATCTCATATGAACTAAATTCACGATCAAAGACATTGTTCATCTAGAAAACTTTAATTCTTCTTTCATGCTTCGTCTCTTCCACTTATAGAAATAAAAATTGTAAACTGGCTCATGACCATGGATTCTTTGTGTTATCATCATTCTTCAATCCACTTTTGTTCTACAAAATTTTGGAATAAGTTAGAACGATTAAATCTTGAAAAAAGTTGTATGAATAATAATTGTAAATATTATCATAGAAAATTAGAAGTACCTTTATGTTATATTTCTCCAAATTGTGTGATACACACTTCGAAAAGATCGTAATGTGCCTCAGATTGATCTTTTGGACTTGTAGTTCATCAACATATCACTAAATCACTCATTGTTTTTGTTAAAAACTGAAAACCAACAACAGAGAATAAAAGTCATAAGTGAGGAAATCAAAGAAAAAAAAGGTTACAGAAAGAAGAGAAATTCTGCACTTGAAGGTTTAAGAAAACGTGAGGGCTACTAATCTCAAAAATTGTTTTTAAAAACTGTATTGAAAATGTTTCTCAAAGATGTTTAGCAAAAAACAAGATTTTGGGCGCAAAAAAGGGGATTGTGGGCGTGATTGTGGGTGAGGGAAAAAAAAATTTACCTATTGATTGTGAATTTTTTTTTATCTAATTCGTTTTAAAAAAAAGGTATATATTTATTTTATTTTAGATTTTTTTTATCCGGCATATTGTATTTTTAGGTTAGAAAGATTTTTAAAATGAAAAGTCAGAAAAATTGCAACAATTAACCAATTGAAGCAAATTACAAACTATAAAAAAAATAAAAAAAATAATAAGCTTTCAGTCAAGATAATGACAAATTTTACAGTTAGAATAAATTACAAACTCAAAATGATTATTATTTTTTCTTCAAAAAGCACGATTGTTTATTTACGGTCATGTTTTCTTCTAAAATAATTGATTGTTTGTATCAGTTTTTATTGATGTAAATTTTGTATCACTTTTTAAATGACATTAACAAAGTTTAGTATTTGCATCAATTATTCAATTGATACAAAAGTACATTTTAATATCACTTTAACAAAAGTGATGTAAACTAATAGAGATTTGCATCAATTTTAATAAAATAATGTTATTTTAGTCAATAACATCATTTATTATAATTGATGTTAAATCACATATTTTATATCACTTAATTCTAAGTAATTTAAAATAGTATCACTTAGTTTTGTGATACTATTCAATTGATGCAATACATACTTTTTTTGTAGTGTACAAATCGTATGCTTATAGCGGTTCCTACGACGAAGGAAATTTGCCTTGTTGTCTCGTCTATCCATGCAGATTAGGCACCAGGACCCGACGGTTTCTCGGCCAGTTTTTTTATATTCAAATTGGAATACCGTATGCCCTAAAATTGTTGACGAAATCAGGATTTTTTTTATTTCTGGTGTTTTTCCGGAGTCGAGTAATGAAACATTCATCAGGCTAATACCTAAGGTTCAAGGTCCTAAGAAGGTTGCCGATTATCGACCAATCGCATTGTGTAATGTGTATTACAATATCATCTCAAAACTCTTATCAAGAAGACTTCAGTCGATCCTAGCAAGCGTATTATCCGAGAATCAATCAACTTTTGTCCTGGGAAGAGCAATAACAGATTATGTTCTAATAACACACGAGGTGTTACATTATCTAAAAACTTAAAGGCAAAGAAGTATTGTTCTGTGGTGATTAATTCCGATATGAGCAAAGCGTATGACCGCTTGGAATGAGACTTCATCAGATTAATGATTTTGCGATTGGGTTATCATCAGAGATGGGTAGTTTGGATTATGCAGTGTGTAAGCACGATCACTTATTCGTTTCTGATAAATGAAAGACCGCATAGATTAGTTAATCCACCGAGAGGCATTCTTCAAGGTGAACCGCTTTCTCCGTATCTTTTTATTTTGTGGAGCAAAGTTTTATCGGGTTTGTGTGCCAAGGCGCAATAAAAATGGATCACTACAAGGTTTATAAGTTGCAAGAAGTAGTCCGAATCATCTTTTTTCGCGGACGACACGATGTTGTTTTGCAATACAAGCTCGGTTGATACGACAACTTTGTTATCTATCCTCTCTAAATATGGAGAAGCATCGGGACAACGGATCAATCCGACTAGCTTTTCAAGAGATACACCTATGAATATAAGATAAAGAGTAAAACGAGAACAAAGTATATCCAAAGAAGGTGGTGTTGGAAAATATCTTAGTTTACCAGAGCACTTTGGCTGCCGAAAACAAGACTTATTCACCAGAATTATAGATAAAATCCGACAAAAGGTAATTAGTTGGTCATCTAGATTCTTATCGGGAGCCGGGAAGATGATTATGCTAAAAATCGTTCTTGCGTCGCCAACTTATGCAATGACGTGTTTAAAACTACCGGGCTCCCTTTGCAAAAAATCCAATCGGCATTGACCCAATTTTGGTGGGATACAAATACCGACAAGAAATAAATGTGTTAGGTGTCTTGGGAAAAACTCACATAACATAAGATCAATGGAGGTCTTGGTTTCCGAGACATACCAAATTTCAATGATGCTCTCCTAGCAAAGTTAAGTTGGAGAGTGTTAAATCAACCAAACACCCTTTTTCTGAGAGTCCTCAAGGGTAAATACTGTCCCAATTCTAATTTCTTAAAATCTGTATGCTCTGGCTCCGCATAACTTGGGTGGAGAAGTGTTTGGGCGAGACTTACTCAACAAATACCTTGGCAGGGAAATTAGGGATGGTTCTTCAATAAATATTTGGAGTGAGAGCTTGTTATCAATTAATTAACGATTGGCCCTATAGAGACCTTGTTTGGCTGTGGATGCAGGGTTAGTAGTTGCAGACCTCCTTGATGAATCTAAGAGGAAGTGGGACGAAGAAAAGATTCCATGCTTATTCCTTGGTATTGCATCATCTATTATGAGCATTAAACAAAGCTTGCATCATGGTCATGATAGGAGAATTTGGCTAAAAGACAAGATAGGAGTGTATACAACGATATCATCGTATTACTCTGCTCAAGAAGAACATAAGCACCATCAGACTTCAAGTTCTCTAAATTGGATAACGGAAATATGGTCAGTACGGACTACTCCTAAAATAAAATCCTTCCTTTGGCGAGCTGCTAGTGGAGCCCTTCTAGTGGGAGAACGATTGGCAAAAAGGATCCTAGAGACACATATCCCATGTCCTCACTACAGCTGTAATGCCCCGATCACCCCTCCTATGGGCCCTTGTCCACTCTCAGGCCCATGGGCCCACCATGTCTGACGTGCATTTGTCCAGAAGGCTCAGGAGTCTTGTTAACTGACCCTGCAAATCACCACGCGATATTTCTCCATGTTTTGACCTCACTCACACGGTATTGGAAATGACTTCCAAGTAGGTCACCCATCCTTAAATTGCTCCAGCTCAAGCACGCTTAACTCTGGAGTTCTCTCAAGACCTGTGACCGAAACGATAAGTGGACTTTGGTGATATAGGTAGCCAAATCAATTCTTTTAAGCCTCTCCGCATATACCTCATATACCACATATATCCTCAAACTGGGGTGTCACAATCACCCCCACTAACAAATCGCAACGTTGTCGTTGCGCATACCAAGATCGTTACCTTGACAATCTAACAACCAAGCTTTTTTAAAAAAGAATTAATCCGAAACAATAATTGATATATCATGATTTTTACGATTTTTAAGCCATGATATAAGTATGTTTTCTAGAGTCTTTCTGGTGTTTTTTGAGTCTTTGGTTTTCTTATTAGGTACTTGGATGTTCGGAGCATTATTGGCGTTTACTGGAGCATTTTGGAGCATTGTGGAATAAGCAGTCAAAGACACAAGTTCGGAGTTGAAATTCAGCAAGTCCGTCGAGCGACACAGATTTCATATCGATCGAATATGAACTCTCGAGCGACGCACTTACTATGTTGCTCGACACGACTTAATTTGGGACCAGAACATTAATTCAGAAGATTTCCAATTTCTACCCCAGAGGTTCCAGATGTTTGCAGTTCTGCCCCAGATCATTTTTGTACCTTATATATACTTATTCTAAGCCATTGTTTTAGGCTAAGCTTTATTTTATTCAGAGATTTTAGCAAGAGATACTTCAGAGATCTGTTCTTCGTCTCCAATCGTTTTCGATCTTTGTATCATTCTCTTTCTTTTAATAAAGTATTATTCAGAAATCATGTTTGCATCTTTCATCATGTCTGAGTAGTTTACTAGTTAGGTTTTAGGGTTTTCAAAGGATGATGAAAAGCTGTTAGGGGTGTTATGAACAGGTTAGTATATTGCTTGTATATTGCTTGAACTAGTATTTGATGAGTAATGTGTTATAACAATTTAACAGGTTAGTTATAGAGTGTTATGAACAATCGAATCTTGTGCTTTCTGCGTGTTTTCACTTTGTAATAACCATCGAAAGTTGAGTTTATTAGGGGTGTTAAAACATAGTAATCGGAGCCAAGAAAGTGGAAAGATTATACCGTAGTGATTCGAGTTCTAGATCAATTTCCCTGAATTTCGATATATAGTTAATAGTTTATGAGTCTCTGCGATAAACCTACTGCCTAGCGTTTGTTTAATCTGATTTTCAACCAATTTTATTTGCTATCTCGTTACCTCAATCCCCCCAACCTTTATTTTGTTTTAGTTTGATTCAATTCCTAAAGATTCGCAGTACAATATCTAGGTCTTTGTGGATTTGATCCCTTCTATACTACTGTGATTGTTGTGCACTTGCAGTTGTTTATTTGGGTAAAACTTACACCCCATCAAGTGCTTGAACGCCTCGCTAACCATCCTTACTATTGTTTTCTTGATGGTTACTCAGGATTCTTCCAAATCCCCATTCACCCGGATGATCAAGAGAAGACAACGTTCACATGTCCCTATGGCACCTTCGCCTATAGGAGGATGCCGTTTGGATTGTGTAATGCCCCAGCCACATTCCAAAGGTGCATGATGGCCATCTTTACAGATTACATCGAAGACATAATGGAAGTATTCATGGACGACTTTTCAGTTTACGGCTCTTCTTTCGAAGACTGTTTATCAAATCTTGGAAAGGTTCTACAACGCTGTGAAGATAAACACCTTGTGTTGAATTGGGAGAAGTGCCACTTCATGGTAAGAGACGGGATCATGCTGGGACACCGAGTCTTAGAGAGAGGAATCAAAGTTGACAAGGCTAAGATAGAAGTGATGGTCGGACTGCAACCTCCGTCTAACGTCAAAGATATTCGGAGTTTTCTCGGACATGCTGTATTCTATAGGCGATTCATCAAAGACTTCTCCAACATTGCTATACCACTTACAAGGCTGTTGTGCAGGGATACAACTTTTGAGTTTGACAAAGAATGTCATACCGCCTTCAATAAGCTAAAGCAAGCATTGATAACCGCACCAGTTGTTCAATCCCCGGATTGGAAACTTCCCTTTGAAATCATGTGCGACGCTAGCGATTATGCATTAGGAGCGGTGCTAGGACAACAGAAGGATAAGAAGTTAAACGTTATCTACTATGCTAGTATAACCTTCGACGAAGCTCAGTGCAACTACTCTACTACGGAAAAAGAACTACTTACCATTGTCTTCGCTTTCGAGAAATTTCGGTCGTATCTAGTAGGAGCTAAAGTCATCGTTTACACCGATCACGCCGCCCTACGATATCTCTTATCTGAGAAGGATGCAAAGCCGCGTTTAATTCGATGGATACTCTTGCTGCAAGAATTCGATTTGGAGATTAAGGATAAGAAAGGAATAGAGAATGGTGTTGCGGATCATCTTTCTCGGATGCGCATAGAAGAAACGCTGCCCATGAATGATTCCTTAACGGAAGAGCATGTATACGCTTTGAACGCTATCCCACGACCAAGACCGAGAGACCATCCACACCCTCCCATGAAAAAGAAGATGGCATTTGCAACTCCATGGTATCGACATATAGCCAATTACCTAGCCGCGGATATCGAACCACTGATGGTTTTTGGTTATAGGAAGAAAAAGTTTCTCACGAAGATCAAGTCTTACTATTGGGACAAACCTTATCTCTACAAGAAATGCCGAGACAACCTATTCCGGAAGTGCGTTCCAGAAGAAGACATTGAGGGTGTAATACACGGTTGCCATGGTTCAGCATA
This sequence comes from Draba incana, assembly GCA_963576765.1. Classification (NCBI taxonomy): domain Eukaryota; kingdom Viridiplantae; phylum Streptophyta; class Magnoliopsida; order Brassicales; family Brassicaceae; genus Draba; species Draba incana. Next base: position 28,558,684 of record OY755203.1, on the reverse strand, counting down.
TGCAGGTCACTTTGCAACTTTCAAAACAGTTTCTAAGATACTCCAAGCCGGTTTTTGGTTGCCTACACTTTTCAAAGACACTCACGAGTTCATATCTAGGTGTGATGCATGCCAAAGGATGGGCAACATAAATAAAAGAAACGAGATGCCACATAATTTTATCCTCGAAGCCAAAGTTTTTGATGTGTGGGGAATCGACTTTATGGGCCCTTTCCCAATGTCTTTCGGAAATCAATACATCCTAGTTGCAGTGGACTATGTCTCCAAATGGGTGGAAGTTGTTGCCACACCTACAAATAATGCAGCAGTTGTCATCAAGCTCTTCAAATCCACTATCTTTCCGCGTTTTGGTGTTCCAATAGTCGTGATTAGTGATGGAGGAACGCACTTCATCAATAGATCTTTTGATCATTTCTTCAAGAAGTATGGAGTCCGGCATAAGGTATCCACTGCATATCACCCTCAAACGAATGGACAAGTGGAAGTATCAAACAGGGAGATCAAAGCCATTCTCCAAAAGACAACCACAAAGACAAGAAAAGATTGGTCGGAGAAACTAGACGATGCGCTTTGGGCTTATAGGACAACCTTTAAAATGCCATTGGGAACAACGCCGTTCCATATAGTCTACGGTAAAGCATTTCATCTACCAGTGGAGCTAGAATACAAAGCAGCTTGGGCAGTAAAGGAGCTCAATTTCAACCTCAAGACTGCTAGAGAAAGACATTTGATTCAATTGAACGAGTTGAAAGAGATTCGCCAGTTGGCATACGAGAATACTAAGATCTACAAAGAAAAGACCAAGGCCTTCCACGACAAGAAAATCATACCGAAGAATCTTGAACCAAACAACCAGGTTTTACTTTTCAATTCACGACTCAAACACTTTCCAGGTAAGCTTCGTTCTCGATGGTCCGGACCCTTTATAATAAAGGAGGTAAGACCGTACGAAGCTGTGACACTTTTGGACAAGAATGGAAATGAGTTCATTACCAATGGACAACGTCTAAAACCATATCGTGCAGACACCAAGTATGATGAGGAGGTCAACACCATCTTGGCTGAACCACCCGATTACTAAGAATCAAAGGAGTCGAGCTAAACGACTTTAAACAAGCGCTTTGTGGGAGGCAACCCATATTTTTAATTTTATTCATGCTTAAATTGGTTTTTAAATTTTCATTTCTAAGTTTTCAAAAGTTTTAAAAGTTTTCTAATATTTCTAATTTTGGTTTTTACAGATCACCAAAAAAAAAAAAAAACATTCGGACCGGCCGAGGCACCGGTCGGACGCACCGGACGGCGTCTGTGACCGGTGCGGGACTGATCCGCATCACAGCCTAATCCCAGACCCCGGATCGTGGATCCAGACGCGGGATTTGGTCCGGTGCCCGTGTGCCCTCGCTCCGCTGATCCAATGCCGGACGCACCGATCCGAGGCACCGACCGCGGACATTGGTCCGGTATCCTCACAATCTCGACCCGCGGCCAGGAGGACCCCGTCCCGACCCGTGTCCTGCCGTTCCTCGTCCCCCGTCCTAACGTCCTTGTCACCAAGACCGGTTCCGACCAAGGTAAATTTTCTTTTTCATAATTTTCATTTCTAATTTTTATATCCTTTACCATTTTTAATTTTACACCGAGACGTTGTAAATTAAGTCTAGGGGGACTGTTGTTACTAACACGTTTGCTCGTGTTTTGGTTTTTACATTTCAAAAATTTGATTTTCAAAAACATTTTCAAAAATTTAAATTATATGTTTTGGAGCATAAACATTTTCAGGAATGTATGCTTAGATGTTATGATTCAGTGATTTATCACCAGATGAGTTCATGAAAGCCGATTTATAAACCTTCATGACCGGACTCGCCCCATCCAAATACGGTTTTGCCTCAACGATACTAATCTGATTTTGACTCTATTTACACTAACCATCTCATTGTTTCTCGTTAAGGAGTTAGACCTGGAAACGTAATATACGTTCAAGACACTTCTACCTTTTTTTTACCCCTTTTAGTGTCTTGAGCGGCCAGCTCATTTTTTAGTTGGTACCCTACCTAAGCCCTTAACTTTTCCTTCAGACCACTTGCACTTCTTTTGCTATGTTCCCTATGCAGATATGTGTAAAAAGGTCGGAGAGAAAAGGGTCGACGCAATTTTCCAATCACTAGAAGATGCAAAGACCAATACTAGAAGAAAGGAGTACAACAACGGATTTACAGAAGAATTTACAGAGAGTTTGGCTGATCCTTGGAAGCTTATATCATGGTAAAATTTCGTGCCCTACTTGACTCATATCTTTATGAATCCATTTCCCCTAAAAAAAAAAAAAAATGGGGAAAGGAAATGGTATTCACAGAGTCTTAAGGCTAGACAATACCAAGGATGATCAAGACACAATGGAGAGATGAGTGGAAGAATGTTTTATGGAAGATTCCCGGAGAAAAGTCTAAGTCTGGGGGAGAAAAGGCGAATTACAAAGTGATTGGGAAGTTGTGGACTTCAATAGATCCGTTCCCTCTTGCGATTTTGCATAATGTCGCGCAACACGAAAAAAATGGTAACCCAAAACACTTATGGCCTCACCCATTAAACTAGCATTTCTTATACCGAGCCGTTTACCTAACGATTCCTTAATGAGAAACTCCACACTTAGAGTCAATTGAAAGTGCGGTTGAAACTTAGTGAGACTTGTTATTTGAGTATGGAACATGGTGCGAAAGTTATGAATGGCGGATGAAAGAGTCGCCCTCGGACCGATCGCGAATCATAGCATCGACGCTATGTTTATCAGAAATTGTAAGTCTCCCGTATTTTCAAACCTCTTTTCTATTCTTGGATTTTGCTTGAGGACAAGCAAGGTTTAAGTCTAGGAGAGTTGATATACTCTATATTTTACCTATATTTATACTTATTCTAAAGTATTTTCAAAGCATTTCAATAAGGTTTTACACCAAAGAGGTAATTTTTCCTCGTATTTCTAATTTTAGGTTGTTAACAGGGAAAATCGTTAAAATGGAGTAAAAAGAGCTAAAGAGGCGTATTTCAATCCACAACAAGTTTTACAAGCCAAGGACACAGCACAAGCCAAAGATTGGTCAAGATATCATACTTTACCAAGTTGGACAGAACTGATAGCTCTGAAGTTTAGCCACGGACGGAGAGTCAAATCAACTTTGAAGGTTATGAAACTCTGAAAGATTCAAGATCCTTGAGTCATCTCTCTAATGGACTTGGAGTTATCTCAATTGGAGTTGTGAGCAAGAAGATACACTCGTTTTACTAAAGACATGTCAAACTGCCTCGAAAGTGAAGCATGCGCAGAAGTGGCCTCGCACCGGACGGACTCATGGTCCGGTGCCACAGACCGGTGCCAAACCACATGAAGAAACTGAAGACCCAGACCCCGGACACGTGATCTTGACCGGTGTCATGGACCGGTGCCGTGGAGGAGTTTCGCCAAAAAGGCTTTTTAGCCCAAAACTAAACCCTAGAAGACCCTAGACCTATAAATACTTGTTTTTAGCCTCTTGTATTGGGGTGTGCCGAAATATTAAACACTTTAACCATAGAGGAGTAGCCACCACGTCCCCTTGGGGATTCCATCATAGATTTGAGTTTCAAGAGCTTCCGGTGGATGATCTCGCTTTGTATCTCGATATAGAGAAGAATCCTTCAACCCTTACTCTTTAATTGAAGTTTATTCATCATGTTTTCATCATCTATTTATTTGATTTTGTGCACTATGCTTGAGTAATTTCGTTAGTTAGGTTGTAGGCAAATCAAAGAATTCATGGATTGTTAGCTTTCATCGAAACCTTTAGGGAAAATATATTGTTCTTCATCTTTACTTGAGCTTAATGTTGTATGCTTTTCTGATCATCTAGCATCAGATCATGGGTTGATATACTCACCAAAAGCTTGTATATTGCTTGAAATAGTATTTGATGAGTAATGCGTTATAACAATTTAACAGGTTAGTTATAGAGTATTATGAACAATTGAATCTTGTGCTTTCTGCGTGTTTTCACTTTGTAATAACCATCGAAAGTTGAGTCTATTAGGGTGTTAAAACATAGTAATCGGAGCCACGAAAGTGGAAAGATTATACCGTAGTGATTCGAGTTCTAGATCAGTTTCCCTGAATTTCGATATATAGTTAATAGTTTATGAGTCTCTGCGATAAACCTACTGCCTAGCGTTTGTTTAATCTGATTTTCAACCAATTTTATTTGCTATCTCGTTACCTCAATCCCCCCAACCTTTATTTTGTTTCAGCTTGATTCAATTCCTAAAGATTCGTAGTACAATATCTTGGTCCTTGTGGATTTGATCCCTTCTATACTACTGTGATTGATGTGCACTTGCAGTTGTTTATTTGTGTAAAACTTACACCCCATCAGCATCATATTTATTTCTTCACCTTGATTGCATTAACTCTGATTTAAGATTGATCACCTTAGATTAGATATTTTAGGTTGTCTAATAGATACGACAATATTATTGAATAACTGGAACTGAATCATAGGTGAGCAAAGATTCGATTCTCAACGACAGTTGGCTTTGAATATTTGTGAACAAATCGAACCTGAACTTAATGCTTGTTCTAAATTAATCTGATTTCACAACGACAGTAGGTTTTCTAGGATTTAGACATAGATAATATTTGCAACGACAGTTGATTTATTTTACATTAGTGTTTCGAATTCTAGAATTGCACTTCATTAATTATCCCGATAGTAAGTTTATCCTTCAGTTTGGAATCATTCCTGAGAATTTCCTAAAGCCTAGCGCTTGTCTTTTATTGAATTAAAGCTAAATCAAATCATCATTATTTACTATTTCTGTACTTGTTTTACTTATCATCTCATTTGCTTAGCATAATTTGAACATTGAAATCTACTGTGTTAACTTGGTTCTCTGTGGAATTCAACCCCTAAGTATTACACGATCTCTTAATTTGAGAGAGTGGTTCAAAGGGATAATTTGAGCTTATCAAATTTTGGCGCCGTTGCCGGGAAATCAATAAACCACTAGAATTTTATTATTAGGAATTTGTCTAATTTTTCTTTTACTATTAATTACTAACTAGTTTCTTTTGTTTTCTTTTGTTTTGCGTTTCAGATTTATGCCTAATCACAACACAAGAAGCAAGAGAATCAAATTCGATCTCGACTCTTTAGCACTTTTAGAACGCACCAACAGAAAAGCAACAGAAGAAGCTAAGAAGATGGTCGCGAATTAGGTTGTATTTCAGAGAGAGAATAATTTCTTCGATAAGGAAGGAAACCGATACAACAAAGATGGACAGAGAGTCGATGAGGAGGGAAACGTCATCGTGGACCCTGCAGAGGCCCAGGAAGCTGAGATCGCTCGACGCGAGGAAGATAATCGTCTGATTCGTGAGGAACAGCTACGTGTCGAGCGACATGAAGAAGAGATCGCTCGATGCGTTGAAGCACGTCGTGTCAAGCAACAGAACGATCTTGTCGCTCGACAGGAAGAAAATGAACGTGTCGCTCGACACGAGGAGACTGTCGCTCGATAGGGTATGCAGAATCAGCCAGCTGCACCGAGGAACATGAATGCTGCTCAAGGACGTACACTTGCAGACTACAACAGGCCAGAGCAGTACTATGCCAATCGTTCTGCGATCTGCCCACCTCCTTTCCAGCGAAATGACTTCGAGTTGAAGCCCGCTTATTTTGCTTTTGTGTCTCAGAACCCTTTATGTGGACTACCTCATGAGCACCCAATGAACCATCTAGAGAGCTTTGAGGATATCGTATCTAGCATTAAGGCTAATGGGGTTTTGATGGACTACTTGTACTGCAAGCTTTTCCCCTACTCACTCCAAGGGGAAGCTAAAAACTGGCTTAGGATGCTTCCACCGGGCTCCCTCACTACCTGGGAGGATACTAGGAATGCCTTCTTGGCTCACTTCTTTGATGATGCCAGGTCAGAAGAGATACGATCTAAGATTGCTACATTCAAGCAAGGTAATTTCGAGGCATTTAAAGTTGCGTGGAACCGGTTCAAAAGCTACCAGATAGATTGTCCACATCACGGTTTCAATGAGGATCACCTTCTAAGCATCTTCTTCAGGGGGGTAGCTATGCAGTACTCGGTAACTCTAGATGCTGCAAGCAACAGGAATTTCAACACAAATTCCCCACTAGCTGCTCTTCGTCTCATAGAGAACTTGGCCACTAGTAACAGCACCAAGAGCGTCGACTACGAGAGAAGTCGACTTGGTCAGAACATCAACAGAAATCAGCTCACGGAGGTTACTAAGAAACTGGACAACATGCACGATCTTCTCGCTGGGAAGAAATCAGTTCAGTTCGCTAAGGAGATTGAGATATTTGAGCCAGAGAATCACACTGAGGATAAAGAGATAGCTTATGTCAACAGAAATGGTTTTCAGAGGTACGGTAATCAGCAAGGGAACAGAGGTTATAATAGCAACTATCAGAAGAGTTCTTTCACTGGAGCTCCAAGTTTGCCTACTTACACTCCCAAACCGCAGTATCAAAAGATTGAGTATTAGAAGAGCGATTATCAGAAACCGCCTCAAGGTAACAACTACACAAGGAATTACGGAGCGTCTACTTATCAGTCTTTGCCTCCCCTGTTTGAGACTAGTAATCTGGAGTCCATGATGGAGTGTCTTCTAAAGGGGCACCAAAAGATGACTGTGGACTTCAATGGGAAGTTTGATTCACTCTACACTGACCTCAATGGGAAGATTGAATCCCTGAACACGCATGTGAATAAGCTTGATACTCAGGTTGCTCAGACTGCAGAGTCTGTGAAGAGACAAGAAGGATTTCTTCTATCCCGAACGGATATGAATCCTAAAAATGGCACCACAAGAGGTGCTATGGCCATTGTAACTCGGAGCAGAAGCAAACTGGAACCAGTTCAGAAAAAGGAAATCGATGAGGATCCAGTGGACGAGCCAATCGAAGGCGTCGAAGAAGAAATTTCAGAGTCTGATGACTCTATCGAGTGACACGAGGAAGTACGTCGCTCGACACGACCAAAAATATTAGATCCATCGACAGATAAGGAAAAATTGATCGACAGCTCAAAAACGAATGTGTCGATCGACACAGATACACGTATCGCTCAACGTGATCCCCTGTCTGATTTGAAAGTCGTAAGTTCTTCAGTATCCCTGAGTGTAGTTGCCTACAAACCAAACTCCCTTATCCTAGGAAGCAGAAGAAGTTAAAACATGAGCTGGATGATGCTAGATGCAAGGCTATGATGGATAAGTTTGTTATTGAGATGCCTTTAATCGATGCGATAAGGACCACTCCGGTTATCAAGCGATACGTGAAGAAAATGGTCACTAGGAGTTTGACTCATGTGGAAGGATGTGCTATGATCACCGAGCAAGTCAGTGCTATCATTCAGAACCGTATTCCAGAGAAGCTAGAAGATCCGAGAAGTTTTGTGCTCGATTGCTTGATTTTTTAGAAAAGGTTTCCGTGTTCTCAATGCGATTTAGGTTCCAACATCAACTTGATGCCTTTATCAATTGCAATTGATCTTGGGATGACATACTTCCAACCTAAAAGGATCTCTCTTATCCTAGCGGACAGATCGGTGAGGATTCCAGAAGGTGTTCTAGAAGACGTAATGATTAAGGTTGGAGAGTGTTTGATTCTTGCAGACATTGTTGTCTTAGAGTACGAAGTAGAACCCAAAGATCCTCTTATCTTGGGTAGACCTTTCTTAGCTACAACTGGTGTTATGATAGACGTCAAAGGAAGCCGAATTTTGTTGAATGTGGGTGATCTAGAGATGAAATTCGACATGGATAAGCTGATGAGAAAGCCTACCATAGACGGTCAGACTTTCTATGTGGATACTATGGATGGCCTAGCTGAAGACTACCTTCATGAGATGAGTTCTATGGATCTTGATGAGACTTCTAAGGCTTATGCGTTGCTGCTTGATGCGAGTGAGACAGTGATGAATGTGGATGCTTCCAAGGATTTGGTTCGGATTTCTAAGAAAGCTATGAAGCATGACGATTGGAGCGAGGAAAATACTCTAAAAATCGAGTTAAAACTACTTCCTGCAGGACTAAGGTATGCGTTTCTTGGCTCTAATTCTACTTATCCTGTCATCGTTAGTGCTTTATCAAATAACGCGGAACTCGCGTTACTACTAAGCAAGCTGCGCAAATTTCGCAAAGCTCTTGGCTACTCTCTTGATGACATTGCAGGTATCTCGCCAGACTTGTGCATGCATAGGATAAATCTTGAAGATGAGTCTAAATCATCGGTTGAACATCAGAGAAGGCTGAATCTGAATTTGGCAGAAGTGGTCAAGAAAGAGATCATGAAATTGCTAGAAGTTGGGATCATCTATCCTATTTCAGATAGCGCATGGATCAGGTCAGTTCATGTAGTTCCTAAAAAGGGATGAGTCATAGTAGTTAAGAACGAGAAGAAGGAGCTCATTCCGACAAGAACAGTCACTGGACACCGGATGTGTATTGATTACAGGAAGCTGAACGCAGCGACAAGGAAGGATCACTTCCTCTTACTACTGCTTCCTCGATGGATATTCAGGTTTCTTTCAGATTCCCATTCATCCAGACAATTAGGAGAAGACAACATTCACCTGTCTTTATGATACTTTTACATATCGCAGAATGCCTTTTGGACTGTGTAATGCTCCTGCGACATTCCAGCGCTGTATGATGTCTATCTTCACAGACATGATTGAAGACTATATGGAGGTGTTTATGGATGATTTTTCTGTCTACGGGTCTTCCTTCAAGGACTGTTTGGATAATTTGGTTAAAGTTCTAACGAGATGCGAGGAGAAACACTTGGTGCTTAATTGGGAAAAATGTCACTTCATGGTTAAGGATGGCATTGTTCTTGGTCACAGGATTTCAGAGGCTAGTATAGAGGTTGATCGTGCAAAGATAGAAGTGATGACTAGTCTTCAACAACCAAAAGATGTCAAGTCTGTGAGGAGTTTTCTTGGACATGTTGGTTTCTACAGGAGGTTCATCAAGGATTTCAGTAAGATCGCGAGGCCATTGACTGCTCTTCTTTGCAAGGATGTGAAATTCAAATTTTCTACAGAATGTTTATCAGCTTTTGAGCTGATATAAAAAGCTCTAGTGAGTGCTCCTATAGTGGAACTTCCGGATTGGGATTTACCTTTTGAGGTAATGTGTGATGCTAGTGATTTCGCAGTCGGAGCTGTTCTGGGGAAAAAAAAAGATAAGAAGCTTCACGCTATTTATTATGCAAGCCAAACGCTTGATGATGCGCAAAGGAATTACGCGACTACGGAGAAGGAACTATTGGTTGTGGTATTTGCCTTTGAGAAATTTCGTCCCTACCTCATTGGTGCTAAGGTGATAGTCCACACGGATCACTCTGCGCTTAAATACTTGATGCAGAAGAAAGACGCAAAACCAAGGCAATTGAGGTGGATTTTGCTTCTTCAAGAGTTCGATATTGAAGTCAAGGACAAGAAAGGTATTGAAAATGGTGTTGCTGATCATCTCTTATGTATTAGGATTAAAGATAATGTTCCAATTCATGATTTTTTGCCAGAAGAGAGCATTAATCTGATCGAGAGCAGAAATCTGGGGACTGTGTCGAGCAACGTACCGCCGTGTCGCTCGACAGGAACAAAATTTTCAAAATCCGAGATTCCTGATTTCAACGTGTCGATCGACACTGGAAGACGTGTCGCTCGACACGAGGGTTTCAACAGGATTCCTCATCCGTATTTTTGTGAATGAGATTCTCAGGGAATTTGCTTATGGCGTCACTGAAGTGGATTGTCCTAGTACGCTGACATTGCCAATTACCTTGCTGCAGATGATGAATCCAATGATCTATAGGGATAAGAAGATGAGGTTTTTCAGAGAGCTAAGGAGATATTACTGGGATGAGCCTTATCTCTATAGGCATTGTTCAGATAGAATGTACAGGAGATGCATAGCTGGTTTAGAGGTTCAGAATGTGTTGTTTCACTGCCACGGTTCAGAGTATGCTGGGCATTTTCCTACTTTCAAGATGGTTGCTAAGGTTCCACAAGCAGGATTTTGGTGGCCTACAATGTTCAAGGATGCTCATGCTTTTGTCTCCAAGTGCGACGCTTGTCAACGGAAAGGGAAGATCAGCAAGAGGAACGAGATGCCACAAAACTTCATCTTAGAGGTTGAAGTCTTTGACTGCTGGAGAATCAATTTCATGGGTCATTTCCCGTCCTCTCATTGGAACAAGTACATTTTTGTAGCTGTGGATTACGTCTCCAAATGGGTTAAAGCCATTGCTAGTCCAAAGAACGATTAAGCTGTGGCTCTTAAGCTGTTTAAGACCATCATCTTCCCTTGATTCGGAGTCCCTCGGATAGTCATAAGTGATTGTGGTCCACACTTTATCAACAAGGTATTTGCTAACCTCCTAAGCAAGTACGGTGTTCAGCATAGAGTAGCTTCTCCTTATCATCCCCAGACTAGTAGAAAAGTTGAGGTTTCCAACCGACAGATAAAAGAGATTTTGGAGATGACAGTGGGAACTACTAGGCGTGATTGGTCTGCCAAGTTGGATAACGCACTATGGGCTTATAGGACTGTATTCAAGACACCTCTGGGGACTATGCCGTTTCATCTACTTTATGGGAAAATATGCCATCTTCCAGTTGAGCTTGAATACGCAGTAGCTTGGGCGATAAAGCGAGTGAATGATGATATCAAGAGTATTGCAGAAAGGCATCTGATTCAGTTGAATGAACTAGATGAGATTCGCATTCGTGCCTATGACAATTCCAAGTTATACAAAGAGTGTACTAAGGCACATCATGATAAGAAGATTGTCTCTAGGAAATTTGAACCGAATGACCAAGTCCTGCTCTATAACTTACGTTTGCACTTGTTTCCTAGAAAGCTTCGTTCACGCTGGTCCGAGCCTTTCACTGTCAAGGAAGCTAAGTCCTATGGAGAAATCGTACTAGTGGGTTCAGATGGTCGATAATTCACTGTAAATGGCCAGAGGGTGAAGCATTATTGGGCATAAGCCACGATTCCAGAAGGAAACATCATTCCTCTGGATGATGCACCCAAAGCCTAATATCAGACACATTCAAGCTAGTGACTGAAAAAGCACTTAGTGGGAGGCAACCCACTTGTGAGTGTAAATATTTGTGGTTTTATTTTTTCAATTTTACGTTTGGTTTCGGTGTTTTTTTTTGTTTTAAGGAAATCGAAAAAATCGGATGCAAAAATGGTCGTGTCGCTCGACGGGGACTGACGTGTCGCTCGACACTCGAAACGTGTTGGTCGATAGATTTAGTTGTGACCTTGACACGTCTAAATAACCCAGGTAAGTGTTTCAAATACCCGAGCCTTGTGTTCATCATCACTTTTATAAAAACCCAAAACTCGAAGGCTCTTTTGGAATTATCATAACTCTTTTGATTCATAACTCTTTTTGCGAAATTGTTTTGGAATTCTCATAACTCTTTTTGCGGAAAATTGATGAATTTCGGAATTCAGAACGTATTAGGGCAAAATTGGTGTTGCTTTAAGTAATGTGGATGATTTGTGATGATAGTTTAGACATGCATTCCATGATTTTGAAATTTCGATTACGTTTCGACGATTTATCGACTAATTTCGGATTTTTGTGTTTTTGTTTGGATTTTTAGGTTGTTTTGCAGATGGCTCCGTGTAAGAGATGATCTCCACCAGAACCTACGGGTCCTACACCGGTTGACGCTGAACCGGAGGAAGAAAGAACACGCCATCAAACTCCAGCCGGTGAAGAACTTCCATGCCAAACGCCATAGCCTCGAGCTGAGCATACAATGATTGAGTTTGGCAGTCCTTGGGAGGATTCGCTCCATGAAGTTGCACTTAGTGGAGATTTAGAGAGGGGAGGATTCGCGGATGATTGGGATGCCTTTGATAGCCTTTTCTATAATGGCTGGTTGAGAGTAAACTTGGAGCTGACTCGATTTGCTGACGAACATGCTCTGCGACATCTAGGGATTAAGGACGAGGTCCTTAAGTTGTTACAAAATACGGGATTATGGACCATTGCTACTCGGTTGTATCCTTATTACCCAGATTTGGTGCGAGAACTACTGGCTACGATTCGCGTAGATTACAACGGGCATGTTGGCTTCCCTCCTGAGCATAGAGACGTCACTTTCCAGAATCGAGGTGTCAGCTACACTGTTACTTTCCAGAATCGAGGTGTCAGAATCGAGGTGTCAGATATTTATGGGTTGAAAAAGGGTTGCTCTAGCTTTCTTCCCAACAGGTTTGCGGAGAAGAGAAATTTTTGGACTTTATTTGGTACAGGAGCTTACTCAGCCAGCTCCACTCTTACGGATATTCGACATCTGATTCTTCAATACTTTGTTCGCCTGGTTGGATCATCGATTCTCTATCAGGTTGAGGCAAACAAAGTAAGGGAGTTTGAGCTTAGCCTCCTCTATTACGCTCTTCAGCCATATCTTCCTAATTTCCAGACTTCTTTAGACACAGATGTGCACATGGGCGCCATTTTTTCTCATCATCTGCTCTCCTTAAAGACGATCCTTTTTAAAAGCGGAGGCTCTAAGCCAGTCATTGTAGTTAGCATTTTCACTCCCATCTTCCGCTACCTTGAGATTGACACAACTGACCATACAGAGGAGGTCGTTCCCTACCTTCTTGATCTTGAGTCCTTTCAAAGAGCCACATGGCTCAAGATTTCTACCACGTGGATTTATAGTCCAACTGTTGGACAGACGGCTCAGGTTCAGTTGCCTATTAGCACCTTGATGGATATTGGGAGCAATAGGACATTGTTGAGGTTCTTGCCTGATCCAAGGATGGTTTCTGATTACCGTGGACGCAAGGCTAGTGGTGGTCCTTCTTCTCGTGCGAGCACTTCTGCATCTACTTCTCAGGCACCACTACTTGAGTTTCCTGCAGAGCCGGAGGACTGAGAGGATACTGCAGCTGTTCATCGGTTTCATACTACTACGCTTAAGAGGATTTCAGATGCCATAGTGAGGATTGCTGCTTGTGGATGCATTCGTCCTCAATCATCTCCTCCTGCTCCTACACTTGCTGCTCATTCTGATGATGAGGATACATATTAGTTCTTCATGTTTCCCGGTTTTTCATTTCTTTTTCTTTTCTTTTTATTTTTCTTGTTTTTGAGTCAGTTTTTATTTTGATTTGAGTCAGTTATTTCGTTGATTTTCGAACCATTGTTTAAAAACTTATGAAATTATCTATGTGGTTGCTTTTGATGTGTTTGCTTTGGATGATCTAACAGTGCCATGAGAGAAAGCTAACACAACCTTTGACAATCATTGAGAACGATTCTGATTTGATCGTCTGGTCTCTATGTCGAGCGACGAGGGTATTGTGTCGCTCGACATGAGCAAAATGGTCATGTCAATCGACAGAAGAGCCGTGTCGCTCGACGCGACCGCGGGATAACCAATTTCACTTTGTTTTTCACGTGGTTTGTTTCATATCTATTTTTATTTTTACCCACTCCGGATTTAATAACACTGAGGACAGTGTTGTTCAAGTCTGGGGGAGGTGGTTGCTTATATTTGTTTTCTATTTTGAGTTTTATTGGGTCAGTCCTATTTTTGTTTTTATTTCGGATCAAAAACTTCCCTTAACTGAGCTTTCAACAACACTCAAGGACTATTTCCAATGAAAGATTGGTTGGTTTTATTAGGTGGGTAACTGGTTGTGGATCGGTTTAACGGAGTGAGTTTAGACTTCTAGAGAATGCCAGAAACGATGTTGCAGACCCCGCCCTTAATGAACTCTAATTTCTCGTCTTGGGCATTGGTAATCGCGGGACTTGATTCCTCTTTCAGCACTAGCAAGGTGAAGATAAGCTCCTTTAGTTTTCCCTTCACAGAGTAGAAACGTCTAAAAAATAAATTTATCAGAAAAGTTGAGAACAAAGTCTTAGATAGAAAAGCGTAAAGATACTCGTGACCCTGTCTTCTCAAAAGAAACAATAGTAGCGAGGCCTCGTGACTCTGTCTTCTCACAAGAAACAACAGTAATAAGCGCTATTCTAAGCAAACGTAGTGATAAGCTGAATCAGATGGAACCATGCAAATGAACAGAATTAACTAAGGGAAACTAGAAAGGGAGCAGTGCAGAAAAGTGTTTTAGTAAGGGAAAGAATCTATAAAGTTCTGCGATCGATATTCCCTCGATGAGACCGCATCTAAATGACTAAAAGGGTTTGCAGCTGAAGAGTCTGAGTTTCTCTAAGGGGTTTGGAATCAATCTGGAGAACTGCTAAGCTTCTAAGAACACATCGAAGTATTACCAGATATTGACTATGCGGTATGTGGTTCCTAAAGGGGTGATTACAACTGTTTTGCTTAGGGACAAGCAAAAAGCTAAGTCTGGGGGAGTTGATATACCATGGTTTTTCCGGTTTTTAAGCCATGATATAAGTATGTTTTCTAGAGTCTTTCTGGTGTTTACTGGTGCATTTTGGAGCATTGTGGAATAAGTAGTCAAAGACACAAGTTCGGAGTTGAAATTCAGAAAGTCCGTCGAGTGACACAGATTTCATATCGATCGACGTGAAGTAATATGAACTGTCGAGCGACGCACTTACTATGTCGCTCGACACGACTTAATTTCGGACCAGAACATTAATTCAGAAGATTTCCAATTTCTGCCCCAGAGGTTTCAGATGTTTGCAGTTCTGCCCCAGATCATTTTTGTACCTTATATATACTTATTCTAAGCCATTGTTTTAGGTTAAGCTTTATTTTATTCAGAGATTTTAGCAAGAGATACTTCAGAGATCTGTTCCTCGTCTCCAATCGGTTTTGATCTTTGTATCATTCTCTTTCTTTTAATAAAGTATTATTCAGAAATCATGTTTGCATCTTTCATCATGTATGAGTAGTTTACTAGTTAGGTTTTAGGGTTTTCAAAGGATGATGAAAAGCTGTTAGGATTTATTTACTATTGGGATTGCATCATATTTATTTCTTCACCTTGATTGCATTAACTCTGATTTAAGATTGATCACCTTAGATTAGATATTTTAGGTTGTTTAACGGATACGACAATATTATTGAATAACTGGAACTGAATCATAGGTGAGCAAAGATTCGATTCGCAACGACAGTTTGCTTTGAATCTTTGTGAACAAATCGAACTTGAACTTAATGCTTGTTCTAAATTAATCTGATTTCGCAACGACAGTTGGTTCTCTAGGATTTAGACATAGATAATATTTGCAACGACAATTGATTTATTTTACATTAGTGTTTCGAGTTCTAGAATTACACTTTATTAATTATCTCGATAGTAAGTTTATCCTTCAGTTTGGAATCATTCATGAGAATTTCCTAAAGCCTAGTGCTTGTCTTTTATTGAATTAAAGCTAAATCAAATCATCATTATTTACTATTTTTGCACTTGTTTTACTTATCATCTCATTTGCTTAACATAATCTGAACATTGAAATCTACTGTGTTAACTTGGTTCTTTATGCAATTCGACCCCTAAGTATTACACGATCTCTCAATTTGAGAGAGTGGTTCAAAGGGATAATTTGAGCTTATCAATAATCCCATAATTATTAATTCTTAACGATTAATTCAACAACAAACAAACTAGCAGAAAACACAATTTAATTTAAACCAAATAATCCAATAAATTCAATAAATCATAATCAAACATCAATTCAAGTTCCAACATAAATTAGCAACCTAAACACCATGTTCTTGCAACTTAGCATCGTAAAAATAAACCATCCTATCATCCCCTCTCATTGCCTTGATTCCACGATCATACTTTATCTTTACCTGCAACACATAAAAAAAAAAGAATTGTGAAACTATTTAACAAATACTTAGTGAGCCGGTCATATCACCTACGGCGTATCACTCAGGCTCAAGTAAACAATACGAATACAATATAAATCAACACACAACACACACATAACACAACCGCACATTTCAAACCATTTGGAAGGTGTCGCTCGACACGCAACTGCACTCGTCGCTCGACACTCTCCTAATGTCGATCGACACGTCTCACAGTGAGTGCAGAATAGAGTTTTTCCTGTCTTGACTCGATTCCGAGCCACTCGACTCGCAAACCTGCACGAGAAAACATAAAATACCAGCCACAATATCCACCACAATCACCAATACGTAATTCACACAAAATAATCACAATCACACATCAAATCAATATGTCATCGCTTAGAAACTATGGTCGCGAACTAACCTTGACCTAGTTTTCGATTAGAACAGAGTTAGAGATGTAGTCCAGTTTTGACGATTCATGGAAACATGTAAAAGACAAGGTTTGCCTGCCGCCGACGGGTGTGGGAAAAGGAACTTTAGCCCCATGGATTTATTGGCAACTATGGAAAGCGAGGAACACTCTCATGTTCAGCAATAAAGATAGCTTGATCATTGATGTGGTGACAAAAGCGATACGCGATGCTAGAGAATGGCATGATAATCAAGAGAGTAAATCCAAGGCTGCTCTACCGATGGTGTCAAAGTTGATAGAAGATGGTACATGGGAGTATGTTTGCCAAACAGATGCGGCGTGGCAGGAAGATAAACAAGCTGCAAATATTGATTGGATTTTGGAATACAAAGGACTCAAGACCCGAGGTAATTTTGCAGAGGGTTTGGCGAATGTGGACTCTCTCTTAGTAGCACAGGGTTTGGCTATGCATGCAGCTTTAGCGCAAGCCATGGAAGATGACATAAGGACAATATAAGTAGAATTCGATTCTTTACAACTAGTACGAGCAATCAACAATGGTTCCAAGGTTTCTAAATTTCATGGGCATCTTTAATGATATCTCTTTCCTTGCAAATGGATTTGATTCCATCTCTTTTAAGTATATTCCGAGATCAACGAACTGTATCGCTAACTCTTTAGCAAAAGACGCTTTGTTTGATTTCGTGTTCGATACGCTCTGGTAATATAAAGCTTAAATGTTGTTTTAAAAAAAAGTTCTCATCAATTTCTATTTGATCTCATCTTTCAATGTAAAAATATCTACATTTGCAAGAAAATATGTTCAATGAATTGACTAAATGTATCCAAACCCTGTGTATGAAGAATAGGTAGCATTTAACAATTAGTTAAAAAGTTACGTGATGGCTCACTTAATCCCAGTGTTCTAAAAAGCGGTCTACGCGGTCGCATATGCCCCGCTTAGGCGCTAGGCCCTCACGAAACGCCTAGACGACCGTCTTGATCGCCTAAAATCGCATAGATTTTGTTTTACTGTATTTTTCTAGTTTTTTCCTACATAAATTTAAATTTATAAGTTTTAATTATGTTTTCATAGTTATAAACATTTATATGTTGTTTGGTATGAATAAAACAAATGTTTTTGTTTAAGATTATATAATTTTATTTTGTAAAACATAATTTTATATAGTTTTTATCTAAATTATTTTATTTGCAATGTTTTATATTGTAAACAATAAAACGTCTAATATCGCCTATACCCCAATTAGATATTTTAGGCGCTAGGTTAT
This sequence comes from Draba incana, assembly GCA_963576765.1. Classification (NCBI taxonomy): domain Eukaryota; kingdom Viridiplantae; phylum Streptophyta; class Magnoliopsida; order Brassicales; family Brassicaceae; genus Draba; species Draba incana. Next base: position 28,541,128 of record OY755203.1, on the reverse strand, counting down.
GGATCACTGCCCGTTTAGCTCGTATCGCTTTTTTGAATATTGCTTAGTCCCAATCGGTAGAACAAATTAAAAAAAAATAAAGTTGACTTAAACTAAATAGTTATTAAATTTCGAAAGACTTTATTTTTGTCTTAATCGTTTTATCTGATTACTCATTAAGTCACACCTCATGAAGTGAAAAAGTTTATTGGGAGAGAAAAGCAATTGTCCGGGCTCTTACATTTCCTTTGTCGCCGTCAATTTCTTCGCTTTTCTTCTCCACCGTAAGCTCTCTATCTCTCTTTGCCTTTGTTTGTCGCGAAACGAAGCTTTAGAGTTTCTGGATTTTGTTGTGTGACTTTTGGGGTTTTGAAATTTAGGGTCTTTTTGCTTTAAACCCAGAGATTGAAGCTTACATTTTTCTCTTTTGAATTTCTTCAGAAAGAGCTGTGAGGGTTTGAAATGGCTCCTAGAGGAAGAAAAAAGGTAAATGCTTTTTACTATTTTATATGTTTATTCAAATTCAGAGATTGTTACTCAATTTTTCGTGTTTGTAATCTTATGATTCTTCAAGGTCAAATTTTTATGTAGTATTAGTAGGAGATATGATTGTCCTGTTGTGGTTCTTGACGAAGATGATGTAAATTGTGTTTTTTTAGTGTTGCAATCACTCTTCTTAGTTAATGTGAAAAGGCTGAATCTTTTTCAGTTTTCTTCTTTAGGTCCTACAACTCTGGTTTTTGTTTCTTGTTTGTTTTGCAGAAATCGCAGAAAGGACTGATGCGAGATGATGCAGCACGAGACGCTATGATGGATTATGGGTTTGAGATGCGTCTTATCAATGAGACTATCAAAGAATTACTAGAGGTGTGTTCTTTAGTTTTGGCGGTTTCTTTGTTTCCTTGAAAATGATGCTTAAATGGATTTTAGCTGTATAATGAGGAGAACGCAAACCCATGGAAACTTATCGAAGAAGGTGGATACGCTATGCTGCTTGATAGATTACTTGAGAAGCAAGCGGAACAAGAAAACCAATTGGCCTTACACAATGAAGAATTGGCTGTGGAAGAACAAGCAGAACCAATTCAAGAAGAAGAAGAAGAAAAGGTGATTTGTTTGCATAATCAAATGTCAGAAACTGTTGACTAGTTTCTTGATCTGTTTTGTGCTCATGTTTTGTATTACAGGAGCAAGAGCGCGATGTTGAGGAAGGAAGAGACCAGATTGGTAGCAGTTCCACTGCTCTATTGGGGTCTGGTGCAGATACAGGAGCACAAACTTGCCAAACTGATGCTTTATCGGTCACTAATGAGGCGGTGAAGGACTCATTACCTGCAGCTTTTCAATCAGTAGAATCAACAATAGATTCTGTTGGAGGTAGGAAACTGTTAAAACTCATCGCCGTAACAATCTCAAACATACGAATCATTCTCTTACTGAGCTGAACTCATTTTTCTAGGCACCAATGCTTTATCAGTGACTAATGAGACTGTCATGGACTCATCACTATCACCTTTTCAATCAGCAGAAGTAACCGCAAATTCTGTTGGAGGTAAAACTCATTGCCATTACAATTTAAAACACATGAGTAGTTCTCTTATAAAACTGAATTCATTCTCTAGGCAACAAGAGTTCTCATTGTGGATGGCTAAGCAGCGAGTCTGAGTCGGATTCAGAAAAAGTTGGTGATGATGATGGTGATGGTGATGGTGATGATGATGATGATGATGATGATGAGATGATTCAGCTGACTCCTGAACCTCTATGTGAAGAACTTGAAAACCTTCTGGCAGAAGTACGACGTGGAGAGAGGAAGAGGAAGAGACCCACAAGGTGGGATAATTAGAGGAGAAACTAACATTATTGGAATTCGGATGAAGAAATATTGATACAGTTAAGAAGCTGAAGTAGTAGTACAGTTAAAAGAGTAAGTGTATTAGCTGTAAGAAGATAAAAGGACCCATCTTGACATCTCTGCGTGGGGCTTTTTTAGCTACTAGAAGTCTAAACATCAAATAAGTTATTAATAAAAGCAAATTTTGAAGTAGAAAAAGCATACAAATAATCTACACATATTAACACATGAATATGTATATGTATATGTAAATCATTAAAGAAAAGTGAAAAAGCCTTTGTTTTGGTTACAGAATTTACAGGAATTGATTATACAACCTCATAACTCTCTCCTCAGTCCTATTCTTCAACCTTGACGTACTTTGTTCATACAAACTTTTGTGTCAAATCTCAATTCTTACATTTATAAATACATGAAACCAAATACTTGTTTAAATCTCTCTATCGGCAACCCAACACGAGTCTCCCTTCTTCGTTTATCGTCACGTTCCTGCAAATCTTTTGAAGGTCTATGTAACCGATGATTGTGTCCTCAAAGACCACATCCTCTAGATTTGCCTCATCGAATGTGGAACCCGATAACACCGTGTTCTTGAAAACCGCTCCTTTGAGATCTGATTTCCCGAAATTCACCCGATCAATAACAGCATTTGAGAAATTCACCCCTGCAACATCAAACTTAAGCATTATTGGCGAATTTCTAGATGTAATGGCTAGATAAGAGTATAGTAGATTTACCCTTGAAGCTTGCTCCTACGGCGTAAGCTTTTGACATAACAACTTCAGACATGTCTGCACCATCAAACTTAGCGCCTGACATCAAGGCTGCAGAGAGAGTCTTGCCTTTGAGATTAGATTGATCGTTTGAGTAATCGCAGAACCTAAGATCGAGAGGTTTGTCATAGACTCCATTTGCTTGACCTATCGTGTTACCAACAAACGCTTGTTCGCACCGGTTTGGATCTTGTGAAAGCGGAGGAAGTCTCTGAAAAACAAAACCATTATTCAGTTCTTGAACTCTTACACATTCTTAACAAAGGGAAGGTCACAGCTTATGACCTGACTAGCCGCAATTACAGGAGAAGCCAATGTAAGAGTACAAGCAGAAATGACGGCGCAAGCGATACATCCAAGCTCTTTAATCTTGTTAAATCCTTGACCATTGTCTCTGTTTTCTACAGCTGAGAGTATAATGCAAACGAAGAAAAACATCATTCACTGCTTGTGGCTTCCCTATGAGAATCATCCCATCACACACACTATGGTTCATCGAAATCAGAACAATTCAACTTTTTTTTTTGGGACTGAGACAAATAATAAACCCAAGCTATAGAGGTTACAGATTAAGCTACAGATGCTTGGAACTAATTGAGTTTCTGGAAATCCGAGGAATCGCAAAATCTATAAAGAAAAGGCATTTACCGGAGCAATTTACAGTTGCGAAAGGTCTGGGGTTGGGGAAGGCGGAGTGGCGGACTCTGCCGGAGAAATAAGGCGTAGAGAGATTATTCCGGGAGAAGTGAACGGGAAGAGAGGCCATGGATGGATGCTCAATTTTGTGCTTTCCCTCGACAAGATTTGACGACCTTTAGTTATTATGGATCAGGCCGGTGACGTGGCGTGACAGATCAGACACTAGAACAATTTGATGCTCGGCAGTTATTGGATCAGTCAAACAAACAATGATTTGAATTAAACTTGTTAATAAAAAAAACTTATGTTATAAAAAGAATGAAGATTTATCATGAGGATAAATACAAATAAATAATAAATTTATACCCAATGAATATTTTTTATATGCATTAGGTCTTATTCGAACAAATGCTCATGTAAAATAGCTAACCCCATATAGACGTTGGGAGTTTTGATCTCATGATCAATGGTCTTGAAATTAGTAGCAGACGTTTAATTAATGATTCAGCCAAACCATTTTGTGTATGAACATGAGCTACAGGATGTTCAACTTCTATACGTGTTACCATTCAAAGCTTGGGACGTGAATTCACCAGCATTGTCTAGTTTTACTTTCTTAATAGGATAATCAGAAAACTGAGCGCTAACTTTGATTATATGTGTTAGAAATCTCACAATAGCCATATTTCGAGACGATAATAGACAAACATGTGACCATCTTCTAGATGCATCAATTAACACAATAAAATAGTGAAATGGTCCACATGATGATTCTTTCAAGAAAATTTGGTGAATTCGCCCTGAATTCGTTCAAGGAAATTTGGTGATTTTTTATCAATTTTGGTTGGTGATGGTCTTATTATCAATTTTTCAAGAGAACAAGCAACACATGTCATTTTATTCCCCTAATATATCTCTTGGATTTTCAGTGAATGACCATGTGAATTCTCAATTATATTTCGCATCATGGTTGTGCCTTGGTGAGCGAGGCGATCATGCCATAGTGTGAAATAATATCTTTTTCTTTTAATTACTAGATGCGATTCGATTACACTTATATGAGTATGATGCAATCCTTAAAGAAGTTTTGGGAATTTTTTCAGCACACGTTATTTTTCGAATTTATCGGAAGTTATGTACATATACTTCTTTTCATTCTCAGTTGTGGACTGAGTATCATATCCTTGAAGGTATCAAATTCCTTTTAGATTTTGGAGAATATAAAGCGTTATTTATGGAAAATTTGGTCCCATTAGGCAACATAAAGGTGGCTCTACCACTTCCTTTAATAAGGTTTATTGGACCTCATATTGTATTGACAATAATATTTATTGGTTTTTAAGTTAGAGAAATATCTCTTGTCTTTTAGAATAATGTGAGTTGCTCCACTATCTGAATACAAGTTTCTCGAACCATTTCCTTGCGTATCGTTTCATCCATTTCTGTAAGCTAGAAAACATTAAATAATAGAAAGTAAATATCATTCATAAAAGATAAAACACACAATAATTGTACATTAGTTTGTTGTGTTAAAACAACATTATTTTTCAAACAACCGAAAAATATAATATTATACATGGCATATCTGGATATTATTCAGTAGTCTCATTGCAAGCATTTTAGTTATCCGTAAAAGTGGTCTCGTAGAAATCATTTTCAAAGTCGGGAGAATCGAGGTATGATGTACACTCAAAGTGGTCTGCAAGGTTCACTTCTTTTCCTTTGCCTTTGGTAGACTCTTTGTATAGCTTGAAGAGATGATCGGGAGTTCGATATACATTGGACCAATATCCTTTGGATCTGCATCTGTAACAGATGCTATCACGCGTCTATGCGGTAGTCTCTTGAGTCGCTTTTCCTTTGGGGGTTTGTTCAGAACGAACTCATTGGAAAGATTTTCTCCGTCGTGGACTGTACTTTCTTTCACATCCGCGATTGAATCTGCGACCACGACCCCGATAGGTTTGATTTGTCTTCTCTGGATTTTTCACATGTGTTGCATTCACTTCTGGAAATGTTTTGGCTCCCGTAGGCCGAGAGTTGTAATATTTTGAGGAGATGCTCATTGTTTTTCACTACGACTATGAGCATGACAATTAACTCAGAGAACCTTTTGTATCCACAATTTCTATACATTGCTTGAAGGACACTGTATTCTTTGTGGAACGTGAGGTAGGTCTTCTCGAGCATTTCTGCTTTGGTGATACCGGCCCTGAGTTTCAATGGGCCGCAAGCAAACATAAAAAAATAGGCTGATTTTTCATTAAGATAAAAAAAACTTTCAGGATTTGAGGGCCGATTTGTTATAAAAAATATGAGGATCGATATGAGGGCCGCAAGCATAGGCTTTGCCCGCTTGTCCTCAGGACCGGCCTAGGTGATACGTGTACCACAAAATTTTTATTGTGATACAATCCCCAAGATTGCAGAGCTGTACTCCTCCACTTTCTTAAAATCCTTAAACCTCAGGTTTTTCCACTCCTACATCGCATGAGGAGATTTATTTCCCTTTGATTATCAAACCTTTCTTTCAGAGCTTTCCACAGCTTTGATGGGTCTTTAATGTGCGCATAATCATGCGTTACATTCTCATCCAAATGTTTCCTCAGAAAAATATTATTGCCTTTGCCTTAACTAGAGCAGATGATTCATTTTCTTCTTTGATGGTGTCAGATAAATTTTCCACTTCCATATAGAGTTCATCATTAATTGTCCACGCTATATAGTTAGCTCCAGTAATTTAGAGAGCTGGGAACTTAAGCTTCTCAATGTTGGGCATTTGAATTCTACAAACAAGATCGAAAAGTACTATTAGAAAAGTAATATTATTTTAGAATCCGTTTACATTAATGATGAAACAACCAACACCTTTTGTAAAAAAGATAGTCCAAATTAATATTTCTTAAATATTAAATCTCAACGACTAAACTAATTACTAAACCATGCGGAAAATCTGAAGAAATAATTCAATAAATAACTAATCAATTCAAACCAACAATTCAATTCTCAAATTCCAAGAAAACTCAATTCCAGTATAATAAAATCTAGCAACCTAAACACCAGGTTCCACTAGACTAAACAAACGAAACGACTTAAAACACTACAACTCTATCAACCTCTTCACTGCCTTGATTCCGAGGTCACACATTTCCTTTACCTGCAACACATAGAAATAAGAGTTGCATAAGTATTTAATAAATACTTAGTGACATGGTCCTCCGTCAACAGACTAAGTACGCATAAGCCAAAACATCAAGCAATAATTAATTTAAAACTATTACCGCAGAAACAACGTGGTGTCGATCGATACACCACCACGGTGTCGATCGATACTTTAACATCACTGGCGTCGATCGACACAACCACTAGGTGTCGATCGACGCTCGATCAAATTTGGTGTCAATCGACACAACCACTAGGTGTCGATTGACACCCTTTTCTTAACTCAAAGAACATATCAATTCACGAACACGAAACACGACAATCACCACAAATCAACAATTTAACACATGAATATCACACAATTCAACCAGGGTTCCATCACGAAAATATCTAAAACAATCACTACATGATTCTTTGGCCTAAAACGAGCCTACGGTCGTGCACTCACCTTGATTTTGCGATTGAAAAGCAAAAGGTAGAGATGACAATCCTTAAAGAAGTTTTGGGAATTTTTTCAGCACACGTTATTTTCTCGCTATATCACCGCAGGAAACAAACCTTGACTCTTCTACAACGAAATCCTGAACAAACAAGCCTAGAATCGATCGATAACTCACAAACACTCGAAAACTCTCTTTTCTAAGCTTTTTCTCCTCCTTTCCTCTAAAAACCACAGCCAAAGGAAACTGCTCGTCTTATAAACATGGCATTAGGGCTTCATAAACCCAAACCGCCCAAACCGTAATTAAAATCGAACCGATCTCCGGTTTAACAACATTGGTGTCGATGGACACCTTGACCAAATTACACTAATTTGGTTCGAAATGTTACAATTCTCCCCCACTAATATGGATTCGACCTCGAATCCCACAAAACCGTCTATAAAAAGACCAAAAACTGACCCCACTTGGCCAAACACAAGAAATCCTCACCTGATCCCAGAAAACTCGCATCTAATCCTATGTTTATACGCATGTTTCCAGACATTTACTACTCATAACTCATTACCACACTACCTTGCTCTCAGGATGCATCCTTTAGCAAACAATACACTGTACCACTCATGGTACACTACAAAAAAATAGTCCATTAGTGACTACTGTTTTGTGACTGAAAAATCAGTCACTAATATTTGCGACTACTTTGAGACGAATTTCCGACTGATTTGCCACGCCAATAAACGGCGTCGCAACCTAGTCACCAATATGCGATGCCAACAATTAGTCGTAAGGTAGTCGCAAATTAGTGACTACTTTGTGACCCCTAAAAGTTGGTTCAAAAGTCGTCACAAATTAGTCACAAATTAGCGACTCCTAGAAGACGATTATAGTAGTCGCAAACTTGTGACGGATTTGTGACTATCATAGGAGTCACAATTTAGCGACGCGTTTGGAAGAGTCACTAAAGCGTCGCAAATCCTATGTCGGTACAAGAAGACAAATTGATATGAATGTCGGTAAGAAAGAAACAAAAAAAAAATGTGTTTAATTACGAGTGAACCTAACTAAAAGATTTTTTCCAATGGTAGTCGCAAAGTAGAGGCTAAAACGTCACATATTTGTGACTCTCTCTTTGGCGTCACAAAGTAGTGGCAAATATTTTTGCCTATATATAAGATCCATTCTCCCCTCATTTCACTTACACATTCATCTCTCTCCCATTCAAAATCATATGGAATGAAAAAATATTTTAGGAGGAAAAAAAAGATTTGGGAGTGAAAAAAAAGAAAAGAAAAATATTTGGGAGTGAAAAAAAGGAAAAAAAAAGAAAAAGAAAAGAAAAATAGTTGAGGAGGAAAACAAAATGTGGCCTTATTCATCGCGGTCTTGGATGTACAACCGGCTCGCCCAATTACGAACAATATATCCGCCGAATTTGTGGAGGGGGTCAAACAATTCACGAGGTTTGCAGCAGTCCAAGACTTTGCTCTCAGTAGTAGAGGTAAAATATACTGCCCTTGTTCTACTTGTAGAAATACGTGTAGACTAAAATCAGTTAATATTGTAATGAATCATTTGCTTAGTAATGGATTTATGGAAGGATATTACGTGTGGACGGAACACGGGGAAGATTATAATGTAGTAGGAGTAGGTAGTAGTAGTAATTACGAAAATGCTCAGTTTAGTACCGGTAATGATCAATTTTGTACGGGTAATGAAGAGATTCATGATTGTAATAATGTTTACGCTAAAATGGTTCAAGATGCATTTCATGGTTCTACGCCATTGAATGAATATCAACATGAACATGATCAAGGTGGAAATGATTATGTTTATGAAGAACCTATCGGGGATGCAAATAACTTCTACCATATGTTAGACGCTGCTAATACGCCATTGTATGAAGGTTGTCGAGAAGGTCATTCGCAATTATCGTTAGCGGCTCGACACATGAACATCAAATCAGACCATAATTTGGCCAAAGTTTGCATGGACTCATGGGCGGAAGCGTTTAAAGAGTATTTACCCCATCCTAATCGTGCAGCCGGGTCATACTACGAGACAAAAACATTGATACGAAAGCTAGGGTTGCCGATGCAGAAATATGACGTATGCGAGGATAATTGTATGCTTTTCTGGAAAGAAGACGCGGCATTGGAGAATTGCAAGTTTTGTGGAAAACCAAGGTATATGCCTGATACCGGAGGGCGGAAGAGAGTGCCAAATAGTAAAATGTGGTATCTTCGTATCGGTGACAGGCTGAAGATATTGTACCTATCAAAGAAGACGGCAGTGGCAATGAGATGGCATGTTGAGCACGAGTCAAAAGACGGAGTTATGTGTCATCCATCTGATGCGGCGGAGTGGAAATTTTTTGATGAACTCCATCCTGGTTTTGCGGGGGAGACATGAAACGTGCGGCTTGGGTTATGTACAGATGGTTTCAATCCTTTTGGTATGTCAAAAAATCATTCGTTGTGGCTTGTGATCTTGACCCCTTACAACTTACCTCCACAGATGTGCATGAATGAAGAATATTTGTTTTTGACGGTATTGAACTCCGGACCTAATCATCCATGTGTGAGTCTTGATGTTTTTCTTCAACCGTTGATCGAAGAGCAAAAGGATTTATCGAATAATGGAGTCGAAGCGTAGGATGTGTCATTACAGGAAAACTTCAACCTCAAAGCTATTCTGCTGTGGACGATTAGTGATTTTCCAGCATATGCTATGTTGTCGGGATGGACAACACACGGAAAACTAGCATGTCCCATTTGCAAAGAAGATACAAATGCTTTCTACTTACAAGCTGGTCGGAAGACGTGTTGGTTTGATTGTCGTAGAAGATTTTTGCCGCAAGATCACCACTTACGAAGGAACAAAGTTAATTTCTGAAAGGGACGTAACGCCATAAATTTGTCTCCACCAGAATCGTTGACAGGCGAACAAATATATCAGAGTATACAAAACAGCAGAGCAAAGAAAAATATGAATGTGGTGGAAATAGGCATAAAAAAAACCTCCCAGCTATGGAGATTGGCATAATTGGCATAAAGAAAGCATTTTCTGGGAGCTACCGTACTGGGTGGATCTGAATCTATGACATTGCCTTGACGTGATGCATATCGAGAAATTTTTTTTTGATAACATCATGTATATTGTGATGAATGTCAAAGATAGAACAAAATACACTGTGAAGTCAAGAATAGATATGGACAAACATTGCCACCGACCTGAACTACGGGTGGATGATTATGGGAATGCCCCATTCCCTATTTGGAGATTGCCCACAAGAAGACTTGATGCATTACTAGATTGGGCGAGAAATCAAGTCAAATTTCCAGATGGCTATGTAGGGAATTTAGCAAGTTGTGCAGACATCAATGCTCCAAAGTTCTCGGGAATGAAAAGTCACGACTGTCATGTTTTTATGAAGCGGTTGCTTCCGTTTGTATTTGCAGAACTTCTTCCGCGAAGCGTTCACCAAGCATTGTCTGGTACGTACAGAAAGTCTTTTTGTACTATTATTGGTGCTCTGATTATTGACGTGAAGATATATTTTTCAGCAATTGGAGCATTTTTTCGTGAACTAAGCAGTAGATTATGAGATCAAAGCCGGCTCCAACTTTTGAAGGAGAATATTGTTATGATACTCTGCAATTTGGAAAAAATATTCCCACCTGCATTTTTTGATGTCATGGAACATCTACCCATTCACTTGCCATATGAAGCCGAGCTTGGAGGTCCCGTGCAATATAGGTGGATGTATCCGTTCGAAAAGTACTTCAAACATTTGAAAGGCAGAGCAAAGAACAAAGCTCGTCCAGCTGCGTCGATTGTTGAAGCGTACAGGAACGACGAGATATCTAATTTCTCTGAACACTACTTTCCGCCCAAAATGTCCATAGCTACAAGAAGAAGGTAAATAATTAAGAACCATATAATTTGTTTTGTGTTGTTTAATTCTACTAAGTATATGAATTAATGTAGGGCATCTCGATACGACGAAGGTGAAGTACCCGTGTATACTACACCAGTGCCAGATATAGTTACTGGAGTCGGTCGCCCAAGTGGAAAATGTATTGAGTTTTGGCTTAAAGACATTGATTATAAGACCGTGCATTCATATATTTTGCGTAATTGTGAGTATTTTCGACCGTATGAAAGGTGTTAATGCTTTCTCCTTCGTAATTGTTGTTTTTGTGATTTGGTTTCAGAAGCTTTAGTAATTTGTTGTTTCTAACGCAGGTACTTTGATGCACAAATTCGAGTTCAAAACCCAGGACTATCTGATGTAGAGGTGATAGCCAAAGGAGATGATGAATTTCATTCATGGATGCAGCAATATGTAAGTATTCCTATTGATTAATTCTCAATTACATAAAATTGAATATTTTCCTATGTAGGTGGAAGCGGTAAAACGTGAACATAATTTTCCAATGTGGGTTCACGATATATTAGAAGGTCCTGAGAATAAGGTGAAGTCGAGGCCTATGTATTTTACGAGAGGGTATATGTTTCACACGCGTGACCACGGAGCACATAAGAAAACAATGAATCATGGGGTTTGTGTTCGAGGACAAAATTATTCAGACGCCTCCGATGAAGATGGTTTCTATGGCACAGTTGAACAAATTATCGAACTCACATATCCCGGAATCTTGAATTTTAAGATCATCCATTATTACTGTCAATGGTTTGACCCTACGCTCGGTAAAGGGACCCGAAAGAACGAGGGTGGCATTGTCGATGTGCTCTCATCTCGAAAATATCCAAAATACGAACCATTCATATTAGGTACAAATTCACGTGACTCCCAACTTATGTCATACTTATTCGTACTAACATAAAATGTTATTCTTCCACAGCGTCTCATGCTGATCAGGTTTGTTATCTTCCCTATCCAAATCCAAAGCGTTCTCGGAAAACATGGCTATCGGTTGTGAAAGTGAATCCGCGAAATCGGATTCAAGGAAAATTCGTGGAAAATGAGGAGGTCATTTTGCAAAAAAACGGTCGACGAAACAACAACATCTACGATTCAGGAATTAAATGTCGATGGTTTAGTTGATGTGACGTATCCGATGGAAAATCTTGCTTTCGAAATTGGAGACGAAGATCCTAGCGATGAATTTCAATGTAATTTATCTGACCACGCCTCCGATGAAGAATCTTGCGATGATTAATTTTTTTATGTGTACTATAATTATGTGTAATATATTTCTAATGTATATTTATTTCTATTTTTGTAATTGTGTTTTGTATATTTATGTGTGTAAATGTACAAAATTAATAAGAAAGATGAATATAAAAACGTTCATGTGTTAATAAACCATTAAATTACAATGGCAAATTGGTTAACCACACATCATCCACTCTCATACAACTTGGGTTCGAGTCCGGGTAACTGACCCTTTTTTATTTTTTCACCAATTCATAAAACAATAAATAAAATTTGTTTCTTAGTAATACCAATAATCTTACTATGGCTCAACGGTATAACATGGATTTAGAAGGGATATCGGTTCTCGAGTTCGATTCCACGGAATCGGAGTCTTTTTAAATTTTTTGTGACATTAGATTTGTGACGCTTTATTGACACTATAGGGTTTAGGGTTTGAGTAATTATAACACACCACAGACGTCACAAATTAGTGGCTAATAAACCACTACTTTGCGACGATGGTTAAAATCTGCCACTGATTAGTAACTAATTTACCACAACCTTAAACATTTTTACACTTTTATACCCAAAATGTATGCCTCCATGATTTGATATTTGTATGGTACCTTGTAAAAAGTCAATTCCAAAGTTTCCTATATGTGGCAGTACATTTGTATGAATGTAAAAAAAACCTATGTAAGAACTTCATTCCACATAGTTTAGGTTATTATAAAACTTGTTAGTTTAATGTTAGTATAACTATGATTGAAGTTTTTATAATTTTTTTTATATATTGGTTGTATAGAGGGTATTTCAATTTGATTTATTGTATAAGGCTTAGGGAAGAACTAGGGGAACCAAATTTGTCTATAAATGTTTAGGGTTTAGGGATTTGATATGTGACTATTTTTAGTTTGTCATAAATTCGTGGCAAATATGTGACGTTCTTGTGACTCTTTACCCACTGATATTTGGGCTCTTTGATGAAAACATTTGGGCCTTTTGGCGGCCTCATTTTCGCGCCCAATTAATTTAGTTTGCCACTACTTTGCGACGCAAAGACTAATTATCTGGGATTTACCCTAATCCTAGAGTCACTTTACCCCGAAACACCAAAATCCTCTTCTCTCTCTAGCCGACACTCACGAATTCTCTCCAAACAGAAAAACCCTAATTCGATCGATTCTCTCGAATCCTTCGAATTCTTTCTCAAAATTATTTTGTTCCTTATCTTTCTTCGTATCCCTCACTCGATTCACCTCTGAATCGATTCTCTTTCATCGTATTTCTCTTCTGTTCTTCAAATCCAGAAACCCAAACATTTCCAGAAACCCTTATCTTCGACAAATCTCTCTCTCGCTTTCGATTTCATAAACCCTAGTCCCTATCTCTCTGTTCTAATCTAAATCGAAAGCCCTATTCTTCCAAAAACCCCTATTTGACATGGCTGGCTCTAAAAGTGTACAAAACAAAGGAGGATCGAGTACAGGAGGAGGCGTTAAGACCCGCGGCGGCCGTGTTGGCCGTGGAGGAAGATCAACCACCGGAAGATCTGATGGTGGTTTTGAGGGACCCTCTACAGGGGGAAATCTCTCCTCTTGGTGGTTCACAGAACCGGTCAACAATAGATAACCGGGGTAAGGGTATCACCACCGCAAGCCATGACAAGGGTTTCTCGACCTCAAGCCGTGAGAAGGGTATGTCGACCTCAAGCCGTGACAAGGGTAAGGTTGTAGACGATGGTGAAAGCAGCAGTCCTATGGACGGCGACGAAACTCTAACACCGGGAAGAAAGGGAGCTAATTCTTCCCATGACTCCAATGTCTCCACTCGTGCTTCACCGCCGTCTCAAGGGACTGCTCAGTCGACTAGGAATGAATCTATCTCTCGAACCCTTCCTGTCCAGTATCCAACGTCTTCTAACCGGGTCCAACCAAACCCAACTATTCGAAGAACCAATCTGAACCTGAATATCCAACCACGACAACAGCTTCAGGTTCAGAATCATGTTGAGGAAGAAGAAGAAGAAGAACCAGAAGACGCGGAGGAGGAGAATGGTGATGATGTCATCGAACCTGAGGAAGAAGATGGTGATGATATGCATGTTATTAATGGCGAAGACGTAGATTACGACCAGCTCCTTGCCGATGTTATGGCTGATCCTGCACGTCAGAGCCTTCCTTTACTCAGTGAGCAACCACATCCAGTGCGAGACACTATCTGGTAAGTTCCTTTGATTTCTGTTTCCATTTACTTGAACTGCATAATTGATTAGATTAGATTGTAGATCTGCTTATTTGAGTTAGGTTTAATAACATTCACAGTTTAGTAACATACTTGAACTGCTTATTTTAGTAACATTTAATCATTGACCGTTCGATTTAGGTTTTAGTAACATTCACAGTTTAATTATATGATTATCTATGGTTTATATAGTTTAACATCTGCCCATATTTGTTTGGAAGGTTTGATCGGGACGATGGCCTACTAACCCGTGAGATAAGTGGAATCTTTCGGATAAAGATTGATGGCTCTTATTACAGTTGGACCGTCACTCCAATAGACAAACAAGAGAGATACTTCAGAACTTTTGCGGCAAACTACTTGTTTGTTATGTATTTTCATTTCTTTATAATTCTTCTTCTTTCTTGTGTAGAGCAAGTACAATTGGGATGCAGGGATAACTCAGATTGTTAAGAGCCACTTCGATGCGATTGCAACAAAAAGAATGCAAGGGATTGTGAGTCAGGTCAGGACGAAACGAAAGAGGCCAACCTGGATTGGTGAGAAGCTTTGGGCCAGAATATGTCTATTCTGGGCCACTCCACAGGCTTATCTCTTTGCTGGATGCAAGTAGGGGAAATGATCATTTTTTGTGCGAGTTTTGTTCAAGAAACGACAGAGAAGATCCGTATTTTAAAGTTGAACATGAAGGAGGCTCAGGATCAGCAGAGGAGTTATGTCGATAAACGGCGGAGAGAGTTAGAGTTTGCGTTCAAAGATAGTGTGTATCTCAAGATGGCAATGTTGCGAGGTCCCAGCCCCTCGATTTCAGAGAGTTGGTTGAGTCCGAGGTTTATGGGTTTGATCTCGATAGTGGAGCGTGTTGGACCGGTGGCGTATCGGTTAGAGTTACCTCCAATCATGAAGGCATTTCATAAGGTTTTCCAAGTGTCGATGTTGAGGAAGTACCTACATGTGACGGAGGAGTTGGGGGCTAAGATTCCGGAGGATCTTCAGCCTGATTTGATATTTCCGGTAGTTCCTATGAGGATTCTCGAGAGGAGAGAAAAGGTTCTGCGTTGGAAGAGGATAGCGTTGCTGAGAGTCGTGTGAGACTGTAGTGGTTCAGAGGAGAAGACTTGGGAGCTTGAGGCAAAGATGAAGTTGAAGTTCTGGAAGTCGTTCGACAAGTAGGTCGCAGCTTGAGCTTACTTGTATCTTTGTGGTTCCGGATTTTGTATTAGCATGTTGCTATTGTCGTTTTTGGTTCATGTATTTTTTTGTTTCGTTGTAAAGATATACATTTTTAGAAATTTATAAGATGGAGTTCCTTATTTATTTTCCTGTGTTTATATAAGATGCGTGATTCTTATGTAATGTTGACAAGTGTGGGTCGTGTTTGAGATTATATTTTGGGTAGGGAGTATCGAGTTTAGTCACGTGTTGCAGAGCTAGTCATAGATGTTTATAGACGTTTAGAATTTAATACTCTAGGGACAGTGGTGTTCTTGAATAACTCATTACAGTTTTAGAGAGAGTGGTTCTCCGGTAGACTTATCTGGGACAAGTGAGTCTCAGTATAGGTATCAAGGGTAGTGGTTCTCTCGAGGGTATATTTACCAGTGACGGGTGGGTCTCAGGGTAGTATGGTAGAATGCTTATTTATCTATGAAAAGTGGGTCTTAATATAAGTATCAAGGGATAGTGCATCTCTTGAGGGGAGAGTGGTTCCCCTGTATTGTTTTGGAGTTAGTGGTTCTCCAGAGACATAATTGAGACGAGTGGGTCTCAGTATAAATCTAGAGGGAAAAGTGGTTCCATATATACCACTACAAGAAAACAGGCCATTTGCCTCCCATAAAGGACCTCATAAGGAGCCATACCAATACTCGCCTGAAAATTATTGTTATACGCAAACTCAGCCAGGCATAAGTGATTAACCCAGTGACCACCCCAATCCAGCACACACATCCTCAATATATCCTCTAAAGTCTGAATAGTCCTCTCCAATTATCCATCAGTCTGCGGATGATAAGCTGTACTCATATACACCTTAGTGCTCATGTCAGCTTGAAAGGCTCTCAAAAACTTAGAAGTGAACTTGGGATCCCAATCAGACACTCTGGCTGGCACTCCATGAAGCCTCAAAATCTCTTTCACAAATTTCTTCGCCAAAACCGCAGCTTCATCGGTCTTCCTAATGGCAAGAAAATGTGCCGACTTGGTCAGACGGTCCATAATCACCCAAATATCATCGTAGGTTCGCGAGTTGGGTAATCCAACCACAAAATACATAGTGATCATATCCTACTTCCACTCTAGAATGGGTAAACTATACCTTCACTAACTGGCACGTATCGCACTTTGTGACCAAGTCAGCTACAACTCTCTTCATCCCGACCCAATGATACTACCGCTTAAGATCATGATACATCTTAGTCGCTCTTGGATGAATCGAAAACTTGCTTGCATGAGCCTATCACAGAATCTCCTATCTCAAAATCTCGTCCTTAGGCACACAAACTCGCCTGCGAACCAGAATAGTCCCATTCGGAGAGCCATGAAACTCAGAACCATCGGCCCTTGACGCCTCAACCAAAACTTGATCACTCTCCTACTCAGAAGATTTGCATGATCCACAACCTCCAATCCCATAGGCTCCTGCGAAAAAGCACACAAACGCAAAGTGCTAATCTCGCCCACAAAGGCCCCAACCTCTTGCTCCTGAATCGATTCAACTCTTCGCCGACTCAGAGCATCTGCTACCTGGTTAGCCTTACCCGGATGGTAAATAATCTCATAGATCATAATCCGCCAGTAACTTAACTCAGCGCCTCTGTCTCATATTCAGCAGTGGCTTAGTAAGGATATGTTGCAGATTCTTGTGATCCGTAAAAATCTGCACCTTCCCACCATAAAGGTAGGGCCTCCAAATCTTCAGAGCAAACACCACTGCTCCCAACTCAAAATCATGCGTAGGTCGATTACGCTCACTACCCTACAACTGCCTCGAAGCATACGCAATGAAGCATCTATGTATGCTGTATAAAGCTTCCCCGATTCGGGTAATGCTAGAACAGGTATACTCGTCAACATCTCCAGGAGCCTCGCAAAGCTCTTATCGCACTCCGGTGACCAATCAAACGGGATATCCTTTCTAATCCCTTGACGAATATCCTGTAGTATCCAGCCAACCCAAGAAAACTCCTGATCTCGGTAGCGTTACTCGGTCTAGGCTAACCTCGAATCACCTCTATCTTTGTCGAATCCACATCAACTCCCTATGCAAAAACGATATGAACCAGGAACCCCATCTGTTTTGCTGCGAGAAACTGCATTTGCTCAACTTAGCATACAGCTTCTGCTCATGAAGCTTCTGCAAAACCAATCTCAAATGGGTCTCGTGCATCTCTAGACTCCTCGAGTATACCAAAATATCATCAAAAAATATGATGATGAACACGTCCAAATACTCCTTGAACACGTCGTTTATCAATCTCATGAATGCTGATGGCGTATTAGTCAACCCGAAAGGCATAACCACAAACTCAAAATGCTCATATCTTATCCTCAATGCAATTTTACGAACATCTGCCTCATTTATCAAAATCTGATGATAGCCCGACGATAAGTCTATCTTTGAAAACCAAGTAGCACCCCTCACCTGATCCAATAACTCATCAATCCTCGGGAAAGGGTACTTGTTCTTCACCGTAACTCAGTTCAGACCCCGATAATTGATACACAATCAAAAGCTGCCATCCTTCTTTTCACAAATAGCATCAGCGCTCTCACGGTGAAATACTCGGCCGAACGAAACCCTTAGTCAACAAATCCTCCAGCTGCTTCTTCAGCCCTGCCAACTCTGTTGGAGCCATACTTTAAGGAGCCTTAGAAATCAGAGTCGTTTCAGGCTCTAGATCAATCGTGAAAAGATCACACCGAGATGGTGGTAACCTCTTTAACGACTGAAACACATCCTCAAAATCCTGAACAGTTCTAATCTTTCCGATAGCAACCTCACCACTAGACTCTGGCATCGAAATCATCGCCAAATATGCCTTGCAAACTTGCAATATCATCAGCTCTGCTTGAATAGCCGAGAAAACTAGACTCCTGGAAGTAGATCTCACTCCCTGAAGTACTAACCTCCCTGCATCATGCTCGAAGACCACTCTGCCTCGATGACACTGAAGATGGACTCTGTAAAACGACAACTAATCCATCCCCAGGATAACATCGTATAGCTCTATCGGACTGATAACCAAATCTGCTGGTATCGACTCTTTAGCAATCTGAACAACAACTCCTCTAGCACGGCTTAAAGTAGCCAGGAATCCTCCTCCAACCACCTTGACCAATCCAGAACGCTCACCAGCACCGCTCCGGATGCCACTGCTCTCGGCATGCTCCGGAGTAATGAAGCAATTCAATTCTCTATAATCAAAAAGAACGTGGGACTCGAAGCCTCCCACTAATAAGGTCCCTGTGATTTTTGCGCCGCTCCGCTTCCCTACATCTGTCGGTGCATAAACTCGCGGTGCAGGCCCAAGCTGACCCAAAGGCTGCACTGCCGCCAACTCAACCACAAGTTGCACTGCTACTGGCTGAACCAATACCATAGCCATTTGCTGCAACTTGGGACACATCGGCTGGATATACCCCGGCTCTTTGCAATGGAAACACACCTTGGCATCCTGAGATGCCTCCTTCTTGGGACAGCTCGCCACTCAATGTTGTGTGCTTCCGCACCCGTAACAACTACGACCACTCTGGACGACTCTCGAAACCTCATCAATTCTCCTCTTCTGACCTGCGCAGGCTTGCCGGTTTTGCCAGAACCAAAACTCCGAGAATGCTGTTGTTTGTACTGTCTCCTCGGCTGAACAGCAGGAGCAACCACAGATGGAACAACGGCAAATTCTGTTTACTCATGCTGATCCTCCTCAATAGAAGCAGCAAACTCCACCAGCTCTGCCCTCGAGGCTAGAACCTCTGCACTGCGTCCTAATGCTCAAACAAAGTCTCTGCAAGAACTTCTGCATTAGGGTCAGCTTATCCTCTATGCTACGACCTTTATAGACCACCAATCTATTAAACTCAGTATCGTACTCTCGTACCGTACTCTCTCTTTGAGTTAGCTCCATGAACCTCATTTGAAGACGATCCATCGTCTCTCGAGGAAAAAACTTGGCATTAAACTCGACCAAGAAATCAGCCCAGGTCCAAACAGCTCTCCTAGCCTCAACTGCTCTCCACCACAAATGAGCGTCCCCGTTAAGATAGTGAATAGCCAACTCCACATGGAACTCAACAGAACATCGAGTCTATCGGAAATTACGTTATAGCCTCAAGCGCTACTCCTCCGCCTCCATATGCCTAACACCGCCTGCAAAAGAAGGCGTACCAATCCTTCCCCAACAACTGTGTCATCAAACCTTCCAGATGATCCAAACGATCCCGAACAAGAACAACATCTCCACTTGGGGCCGCTTCATCACCAGCCAACCCGGCACCCCTCCCGGCACCCACACTGGTACTCACGGATCCCACATGATGTGTCGGAATCTCTAAAACCTGCGTAGCACTCGCATCCATGCTACCCAAAGACTCTGGCTCTGGTCCTCTACCACGGCTTCTACCTCTGCCACGACCTGTCGCTCCGGTATCCATCTGTCTCGCACTCGCACAGAATAGAAAAATTGAGCAACCAAGAAGTCAAAATCAATAAAAATCAAACTTACCGCATAATCACTTTGAAGGCCGAAGAAGATGATCTAAGACTACTAATTGTCTAACCACCAATAAACAATTAACCACATAGTCTCAACTCATCCAATCTACAGTCTTAAAACCGTAAAACCTCTGATACCAAAATGAAACAACCAACATCTTTTTTTTTTAAATAGTCCAAATTAATATTCCTTAAATATTAATTCTCAACGACTAAATTAATTACTAAACCATGCAGAAAATCTCAAGAAATGATTCAATAAATAATTAATCAATTCAAACAAAAAATTCAATTCTCAAATTCCAAGAAAACTCAATTCCATAATTATAAAATCTAGAAACTAAACACTAGGTTCCACTAGACTAAAAAAACGAAACGACTTAAAACACTACAACACTATCATCCTCTTCACTGCCTTGATTCCGCGGTCACATATTTTTTTAACTGCAACACATGGAAATAAGAGTTGCGTAAGTATTTAATAAATACTTAGTGAGACGGTCCTCCCGTCAACAAGCTAAGTACGCATAAGCCAAAACATCAAGCAATAATTAATTTAAAAATATTAACGGAGAAACAACGTGGTGTCGATCGACACACAACCACGGTGTTGATCGACACTTCAACATCACTGGCGTCGATCGACACAACCACTAGGTGTCGATCGACGCTCGATCAAACTTGGTGTCGATCGACACAACCACTAGGTGTCGATTGACACCCTGTTCTTAATTCGAAGAACAGATCAATTCACAAACACGAAACACGATAATCACCACAAATCAACCAGGGTTCCATCACGAAAATATCTAAAACAATCACTACATGATTCCTTGGCCTAAAACGAGCCTAGGGTCGCGCACTCACCTCGATTGAGAAGGAAAAGGTAGAGATGACAACGAAAACAGCCTCGAACAACCCTTGAAACCTCTGATTCCTCGCTATAGCGCCGTGGTAAACGAACATTGACTCTTCTACAACGAAAACTCGAACAAACAAGCCTAGAATTGATCGATAACGCACAAACACTCGAAAACTCTCTTTTCTAAGATTTTTCTCCTCTTTTCCTCTGAAAACCACGGCTAAAGGAAACTGCTCGCTTTATAAACATGGCATTAGGGCTTCATAAACCCAAACCACATAAACCGCAATGAAAATCAAACCGATCTCTGGTTTAGCAACATTGGTGTCGATCGGGATATTTATCATGACGATAAATATAAGTAAGGTAAAAAATTTATATCCGGTGAAATCGGAATATTGAGAAAATAAGAGGAATGAGAGCGAGAGAGAATTTTGTACTTCTTATTATTGAAGTTATGAATTGGATATTACAATGTCCAAATGTGTTCGTATATATACAAGCAAAAAAGAAAAAACTATTGTGTCAAATAGTGACATGAGATCCATACAACATTACTTCGCTTTGAGAAATGTGTACGTATAAGTTATAGGTTTCTGTTGTTATTGACTTTTGTAATAGTTTTGTTTTTATTTGGAAGCCATTACGTATTTTATTACAAGCCCAACAAAGCCCAAAATTATATACATATATTAAAAAATCTCTAATCATATTCTTTTCCGTATTCTTCTCGAAACTAAATCGGCGGAAAACAAATTTCTAACCATAACGAAAAAAATGGGGCTTGCAGAAGCAAAAATCATGAGGAAACTCGCCAAACGGATGTGGAGCGGGATTTGGAGAATATTTCACCTTCAGAGGACAAGGCTGATTCAATAAGAGCCACGATTGAAAAAAGTTTGGAGAAACGTAAGTTATTATGGAAATCACTTAAGGGAGTTACAAGACTCATATGGAAATGATTAGGGAAACAATATAGTTGTTAGAGTTATGCGATATCGTTGCATAGTGATAAACTACACAGAGATGTGGATAAGTTCTCCGTTCTAAATTAAGTTTTCTTTCTCTCATGTTTTTTATTTTTTATTTTTTATTTGTCAACTTTCTTTCTCTCATGTTGTATGTTATATTTTGATGTGATTTTTGTTTGGCAGCTTTCTCGTTTCCTTGAGAAAAGCACCCATTGTCGTCCCTTTTTTATTGGGAAGATCTATTAATCTTTTTTTTGGTTCGTCTCTATTGATTTGCAATTGTTTTAACTCTATTAAGAAATTTAAACTTAATCGAAAAAAAAAAAAAATTAAGGTCAGCAATGCATCATTTTCATTGCACTTCAATAAAATTCAAACTCAAGTATTTGTTGATGTGTTGCTTGTAAGCGAATCTCGAGTAAAATTATAGCACACATTAAATAAAGGTTGGGGTCTTCTTCTAGAAGATGTCTTGACAATTATTCTGTACTCGAGATTAACTATCTTTTCCGGGTTTTAATGCTCCGGTGAATGGTTGTGAATCTCTTTTTGTCTTCTGGTTGGTTCATGCAAAAGGAAAAACAAGGTACTTTAAGGAAGCATTAGGGAGATATGGGGCTTGACTGGTTGGAATCTTATCCGGTGGTGAAGATCTAGTGGGTGATTTGATCGATATGAAGATTCACCGGTGAAGATGTAAGGGCCGGTGGTGAGGAAGATGGTGATGAAGATGCTTCTTGAAGCTTACTAAAGGATAGACACGTGGGGATGAGATGAAATTAAAAATCATGTATTTGTGTCTTGTTTTAAAGTAGATCTGATCTTTAATTTAGTAAGCCAATAGCTTATTGTACCTTGTGTTTTTGCTCTGTATGAGCTTAATATATTCTAGTTGACAAAAAAAAAAAAATAATAAATAAAGGAAATTTTTTTAGTTCACCTCTAGGGGTGAATGTCTCTTATTCATCGATAGAGATGAACAAAAAAAAAAATGATCGCAATTTTGAACCTTGGTTTTAAATGATATAATGATCTGAATTAAACTTGTTAATAAAAAAAAGGGGCAATTGCAAATATCCCACTGTTCACAAAAATTTAATCAAATATGTCACTGTTCACAAAATCATTACGAGCGTGCCACTATTCACTGACTTAATGAAGAAAAAAAAATTACTTTCTCTCTCACGCCCAGATCCAAAAAAAAATTTCTCACAAAATTCTCTTTTTTGAAATTGCAAATCGGATTTGGGTTATGCATCTAGGATTTTTGATTCTCTTTCGTCCATGTAAATCTCTGTAAATTCCTTCAATCGATTTTGATTTCCTGAATTGGAAGAAAAAGAAGATGAAGAAGACGACGAAGAAGGAAGAAGAAGAATAGGTTTAATCCATGAATTTTGTTTTTTTAAATTCAATTTTGATTACAAATTTAAGTTTTCAATTGGATTTTGGTTACGAATCTGAGCTTTTTATTCGATTTGGGTTACAAATTTGAACTTTTGATTCGATTCTGGGTTTTGATTGTTTTTTTTGTCAGATCTGGATTTTGGTTATTTTTTTTGTCAAATCTGGGTTTTGGTTATTTTCAGGGTTTTCCCGTTTTTATAAAGTTTTTAGACAGTTTTATAAGACTTTTTTACATGTCATTAAAAACTAAACAGTTTAATAATTTATAAGGTTTTTAAAAGGTTTATAAGGTTTTTAAAAGGTTTGTAAAGTTTTTAAAAAGTTTATAAAATTGTTTAAAAACCTTATTAAACTGTTTAAAAATCTTATAAAACTTTACAAAACCTTATAAAACTTTACAAAAACCTTATAAACAGTTTTACACGGTTTTTAAATAGTTTTATAAGGTTTTTTAACAGTTTTACTAAACCTTTTAAAAACTTTATAATTCTTTTTTAACAGTTTTAAAGGATTTTTTTACAGTTTTATAAAGTAAAGGCAAAACCCTACCCTCACTCACCACCCCCCCCCCCCTTAATCTATACCCTAAATGCATAATAGTTAACCCAAACTCGAAAATTTACAGTCGTTTGTGTTTGAATTTGCTTTGAGATCTTCTTCTTTTTCTTCTTCTTCCTAAATATGCTCGAATCTTCTCGTCTTCTCAAATCTTCTTAGCGGAAATTGAGACAGAGATCAGAAAATCTTCTTAGCGGAAATTGAGACAGAGATCAGAGATAGTGAAATTAGAGATGACGAGAATCGAATCATTGATAGAAAAAACGAAATTTGGATGAAATTTTTTTTTGGATTTTGGAGATGAGCATGAGAGAGATGAGAGAGAAAAATAGATCTGTTTTTTTTTTTCCATTTAAATGAACAGTGGCACGCTGATAATAATTTTAAAACAGTGGCATAATTGAAAAGTGGCACGCCAATAGTAACATAATTCAAAATTTCTCAATAAAAAAAGGCTTTGCTTTTATTTGGAATCCATTTTATTTTTTAATAAAAGCTCAACAAAAACTTATATATAAATACTAAAAAACCCTATCTGTATTCTTTTCCCTATTCTTCTCGAAGCAAATTGGCGGAAAGCAAATCTCTAACCGCGGCAAAGAAGATAAAGCTTGCGGTAAGCAAAAACCCATGAGAAAGCTCACCAGACGGATGTTAAGTGGGATTTAGAGAATACTCCACCTCCAAAGGGCAAGGTTGGTTCAATAAGAACCACGATTGAAAAAAGTTTGAAGAACCGAGGCTACATAAGTTTGGACAACCGTAAGTTATTATGGATCATGCCACTGACATGGCGTGACAGAACATATACTATAACGATTTGAGCCTTCAATACTTATTGGGCCAATTTCTATTTGGTATAGTTTTTTTATGTAATAAGGTACTTTGTACTTTGATTATTCCGATTGTCATGTGTTTTTCTCTCAGGTGATGAGAAGGAGTAGACAGTTTTTGGAATCAAGAAAGAGTAACCAGTCTTAAAAAATGGACAGATTGAAAAAGTTATTTGAGGTTAATATTAAAATTCACAAGTTTGTGTATTCATTTTTGTTATATGAAAAATGTGGTTTCTTGTTTTGTAGTTTGATTCGACAAATGCAACAATCAGAGCGTACTTATTATAGTTGTTGCTTATGCATTGTGTATTATTACTTCTAATACAAAAGCCTTACTCGCTAACTAAATTACCAGTTTCAACACAAGAAAACCATTGTTTTTGGCTCTTATATTTATTTTTTGAAAATCTTTATTTTACTTGTCTTGCATCACTTGTCTTACATCACTTGTCCAACTCCAAACGAAGCTTTAATAGATAAATGAAACAAAAACGGTAAAATTATAATTAGGTAAACTATTAATTTGTGTACTTTAAATGAAATCATTGGTTTAAATATATTATATTATCAAAACATTAATTTTCAACAGATATAAGTCGAGATCAGAATAATAAATTATAATGTTACTGATGTAATTTTTTTAACTGTTACAAAATTTACAAAATGCAAAGGTTAGAGACTCTCTCCTTACAATTACTGATTTGTCTCTAACCACAAGTGGAAATAAAATCTAACTAAACTAAAAACTCATCTACACGTTAGAATCAAACTACACCGAATCAACCAATGGACACAATAGCTGCTACACTAGGTTAGACATTTTCAAAATCAAAATCCTAAAAAAAATAATCAAGAAGAGAAGCCGTGAAAGATCTTTTTCATTGGTGCAAGTAACATCAACATCTTTCTCCTTCAACCACACCTTTCCACCATCACTTGGCTACCTCTCTTTCTTTAAGGCCCCACCCATCACCTGTCAAACATCCAGACCAATCCGTACTCTTTCAATAAACAAACGATCTCCAACCGCCACTTACTTCCAAAACAATAAGAAACATCTGTTCCTTATCATCTCCTAAGTCTACATCAAATCTCTTCAAAGATTTTTCTACAGGATAATCATTAGTCTAGAGGAGTTATGCCACATTTGATCTCTTTTTGACTATTGATCACCATCTCTGAGAATGGATCTGGTTTTGGACCCACCAATATCTTCTAAGATCTGCCAAAACACCATGTGCTTGTGCCTAGCAAGAAAGGAACAATGGCATTTGGTTTGCTTTTCCAAAGTTAGGAAAAGTAACCGAACCGGTTTTTTTTGTTTGGTTCAAGTAATCACAGGCAAGCCGTAGTTCTGAAACGTTCTGATCCGTCCGTCCCAACCGCCAGTGACAATGACCATACCCCAAGCAAGAGAGCTAGTTGCTCTCTGGTAAGAGGACTTCAGAAACTTGTAATGAGACGCGTTCATTGCGGAT
The DNA here is from genome assembly GCA_963576765.1 of Draba incana. Lineage (NCBI taxonomy): Eukaryota > Viridiplantae > Streptophyta > Magnoliopsida > Brassicales > Brassicaceae > Draba > Draba incana. Next base: position 28,515,047 of record OY755203.1, on the reverse strand, counting down.
GTAGACAGAGGAATTGCGGGTAGTTTTTCCTCTGGCCAAGTCGCGTTTCCTTTGGAAATTGATCCGGGGACAGACCCTTCGTTGAGACATAAACCAGAAGGAGAGGAAAACGGGAGCGTTGTGGTATGATGATCTGAGAATCCATTCCAGGTTGTTGCAACGGATGCATTGGTGGAGAAACGTTCAAAATACCGAATCTTTTTGGGTTGGGAAGAAGAATCCGATTCTTCCCCGTTGCTCCATATATACACATTTGAATCCTCACAAGCTGAAACAATGTGCTTTCCATCAGACGTGAGAGACGCTGATGTGAGGCTTCTCGTCTTGCAAACGCCTGAAGATTACATTAAAAAATGAGCTTAGTTTAAAATCAACATAGAGATATGCAAAAGGAAATGAAAGTTTAAGGCACATACCTTTGTATTTTCTGACAACATTGTTGCCTTGGAGAATTCTGACTTTGAAATCTGCGGAAACAACCAGGACTTTGCTCGGATCTTGCGGTAGAAACTGAATAAACACAGGCATATCAATTAGTTCACATCTCACTATGTCAATATAAGCAAACAAATCATCACGACCAGGGGGAAAAGTGAAAGAGATGTTATTTACCTGAAACCCCGTTATCCGTTTATTTGAAGACTTCTTTTTGTTATGCAAATGTATTTGGGAGTCTAGTTCTAAATATTTTCCAGACATGTTAAAGAATCGGCAACTTCCGGTCAGTGAACCGATAATTCCTCCCTGTCCATCCGGACGATAGCACAGTGCAGAGATAATGTCCTTGAGATCGGCCCAATCAACAACGTTGCAACCAGAAATGTTCCAGATTCGAACTTTTCCATCAATTGAACCACTCATGAAGCAATTCTCATTTACCGGGTTGAACTGAACCGATGTTACTGCAAAAACAAAAGCAAGTAATAGAGTCAGATCAATGTAATAACTGAGATTAAAAAGAAAACAAAATAACCAAGAAGATGAAAAAGAAGAAGCATACCATAACTATTGTGAGGAAAAACTCCGAGACAAGCATTGCTACCGACTTTCCATAACCGGACAGTTTTATCCATTGAAGCTGAGAGAAGATACTACAAGAAATTAAATAACAAATGCCTTAGTTTTATTCACTTCCATTAAAGCAATTGTTTGCAAGTTTATACGGAAATGTAACAGATTTAGAAAGCTTACATTATCCTTTGACCATGAGATGTCCAAGACTTCACCCGTGTGGCCGCGGAATTCATACAATGGTTTTTCCATAATCCGGAAAACTTTAGGAGGGAAGACGACACAGGCTGAATCAGATGTTTTCCTGAAACTATCCGTCGTCTTCTTTACTTTCTCCTCATCCACCAATACCGGTTTCAACTGAGAAAGCTCGTTTACCTCAAAGTACATACACGAAGGGTTTATCTCGTCAAGACAATCCCTTCGTACACTAGATCTCTTATCCTCCATGACTTTCCACATACGCACAATCCCATCTTCACCCGAGCTTGCAAGAAACTTCCCATCTCCGCTAAATTTCATAGCCAAGATAGAACCGTCATGACCTTTATTGTCTTGACTCTGATAAAGAGCTGAAAGCTCCTTTGCTTGTTTCTTACAATGCTTAACCTTAACCCTTGAAATCATATCATTACCATAACCAGAAGAAGAAGAAGATTTGATTTTACCGCTAGATTCGATCTTTGTATCCGCGGTACATCCCATAGACCGAAGCCTATTTAACCATCCTTTCTTGAAACTCGTGATTAGACCGGCCAGATTGCTCTGCTTCTCGGTTTCCTTCACTTGGCAACACCTGGAATTCGAACATGATGCCATTGAAGAGCTTTGCCTTCTCGTTACATCGCATCCACCCACATTTTTGTCTACTCTCAGAGATAATTCTTCGGAAACTTCCATGCTTGATGAAGAAATCTGACTAGAAGAAGTGCTCAACTCTTCAGCTTCAATAGAGTTCTCTTGAGCTCCATTGAAAACAGATTCTACAGCGACCGAAACACGATCTTCTTCTTGTTGGAGTCCCATCCATTCCAAGAAGTTCTTCCGTCTTTCCACCACACTTCCAGGTGAATCATTCCATATATCGAAATGGGAATTCGAAGACATCATCTCTTCATTAGCATCAAAAAACTCCTCTTGAGACAAGTAATCCATTATTCCTTTTGAGGGTTTCTCAATCCATGAAATGAAACCCAGCTTAAAGAACAATGCTTTTTCAAAAGAATAATTTCCACAACTGCCAGTTTTGCTTCCAATCAAGCAACCTACAAGGGAAAAGTATATATAAAATTCAGAAATAATATTTTTTTTAAAACAAGTTTACAAAATAAGCAATCACAGAGTTCAAGGCAAAAAAAAATAAAAAAAAATCAAGAAGAGTTGAACAGTAATCTCAATCCAAAACCCATTGAATCTAGTCTGTCTCTTTCTTTGAGGCATTTACACAAACAACCTATGTGGTCGATAAATGTGTAAGCAAACGAAAACCAAAACCCATCAGCATACAGAGAAGCTGAATTAGCAACTAGAAAAAGTGAAAGATCTCATAATTAGATCCTGAGAAACAAATCCGCAGGAAAAATGCGTGAGCACGAGCATCATCAATAAAAGGAAATAAAAATTAAAAAATTTGCGTACGTGGGTTTGTTTGTGTCCACGAGGTATCTTCGAAATTGGAACAAACACATTCCGAACAAGTAGCAATGGTAGAGAGTCTAGACACGCACCATTAACAAACCAAACACTGTCAAAATATCTCTCTCTTTCGACGAGACCGAACCAGAGAGAATATAGAAATGAATAAAAACAGAGAAGGATCAAGGTTTTTATTGAAATCTGTGAAGAAAGAGACAATTGGAAAAGAAGATGGATTGTCCGAAAGGAAATAGTTTTATTTTGGAACAAGGACGAATCTTTGTGTGTGACCGTTTGATATGCCTTATTTAACCTCTCCCTGTATTCAATTATTATGATTCGGTAATTAAACTGTTAACCACACGGACCATATTTGTATTTTTTCCATTCATTTGTTATCATTTCCATATATAACTTTTTTTAATCTCTCCTCGTGCTTTAGTCATATAATCAATGAATAACTAAGAGTAGGTTCAATGGAGACACTCATCATGAATGTCTATACTAATTTTAAATTAAATTTAATTAACTTTTTTGTTTTAATACACTTTTGATTATGGAACATTCCAATGGAGACACTTAATTTGGGTGTTTTAAAAAAAATATATATATACATATTATTTTTAATTCATTTTAATTTATAAAAAGAATTATTAACATAAAAACTTTTAAAAAAAATTGAAGCATACATGACATAAAAAAAATTAAAACATAATCTTCCAAATCATAAACGAAAAAGAAACGGTGAGTTTTAATTTTGACGTTGTCGCATTTGCCAAACATGGTCAATCAAATCATTTTTCAAGTCTTTATACTTCTTTTCAGTATGATACTCATAATGTTTTCTATTTTTGTCTTATCCAAAAAAAGAGCTGAGTTTTTAACAATGGCAAACCGAGCTTGCAAGACTCCGAATGCACGCTCAACATTTTTTGGGACAGCTTCTTGACGTTCAGGAAATAAACATGTTTTTGGATCTTGTAGAAGTGGAATGGATTGGTAAAAAAAAAAAAACAATTGTTGGAGCCAATGAGAAGAAGCCACATCGGCAAGTCTAAAGTGTGAAAAGGGATCCAATATAAGACACTTTTCCTTTATTTTAGATTTCCAAAACTTTTGTTTAATTGTAATTTGGGCTTTTAGATACCCTCTAAGACCCAAGAAGGTTTGCAATGAACATGCTCTAACACTTGTTCCCACTATGAGGTGAAGATTAATGTGATTTTTTTGTTATTTTTACTATTGTGTGAGTTATTAAGGCTTCGAATGGTGACGATCTAAATCGACCCGCCCTGGACTGAGCAGTTCCAAAAATCTATGCTTATATATGTGTATCTAACAAAAATATATATTTATACATATATACATATATATTTTTGTTACTATTTGTCCCACACTGCACCGCACCGCACCTGTTGCGGCCCGCATTGCACTGTCTCCATTCGAAGCCTAAGTATAACATAGTAACACACATTTTCAGAATAATGTTTTAATGTGTAACACGGATCAACAATGAAAACAAATCTTTACAGTTCGTTGAAAATTAATCTTAGGGGGTGTTATTCAATTGAAAAGTTTTACTGATTTTGAGAGAATTAGATTTTCTAGAGAATTTTAGTGTTATTCAATTGATTAGAATCTTAATTCTGTTGAACAAAAAAAAATATTTAGTTCTTTTAAATTCTTGTGTTATTCAATTGATTAGAATCTTAATTCTTTCAAATTCAAGTGTTATTCAAATTTTCTGCAACTTTTATTCTTTTAGTTTTCAAAAAAAATTAATAGAATTCTAGAGAAAATTTGTGAAGAGCCAATTCCTACCATTTTCACTATGAATTCGATGGAAATCTATTAATTCCTCTACAAAACATTAAAATCAATTCTTTCTAAATCACTTTAACCAATACCACCCTCTTAATCTATATATTTTAGTTATTTTGAAGTGTTTACTGTAGTAACTATAATTATAATTGTAGCCAACACATCTTTTACGATTTTCTCTCTAAAATGAATTTTCATGTATGCTATTTTTACATATCCGTTAATCTATAAATTATTTGATATGATATAATTTAAAGAATAAGTTTTAAATTTATAGATCAAAAATATATATTTCGATAAATTAATACTCTATTCCAACATTTTAAGTTTATACAATTTTTTGTTTTTTTTTTTTTTTTCAGAAAGTTTTTTTGGTTTTTTGTTTTGTTTCGTTGAGAGTTGAGAGAAGATTTCTATAGTTTATACAAATTTTACTGCGTTTTTAAAATTTCAGTTCATATTCCCCATTTGATTTATTTACATGGTTATTATTATGGGTATAAGGCCTAGGGTATTTTAATCTTCTTTAGACCAAGCTTTCTAACCATGGCCTCGCTGGTAGGGGACTACTGAGGTGAAATGCATATCTTCATCAGAAAATATTCTTAATTACATCCATGAATCTCTTATTCTCATTATTTAACTTTCAATAATTATATTATTCGTTATGCGTAGATTTTGTTTTTTATTTGTTAATATTTTGTGGTACATGCTTTGTTGGAGCCCACATATCTGCATGATGACTACGCGGCATGTTCCCCATTCGTCTTGTCTTTGATCTGATTCGAACTATAATCCTTTGATCTCAATTATATGTCACATTAACAATTTAATTTCCAGTTGTTTTGATACCTAATTTATTCCTTTTACAATACAATAAAGTAGACATCTCTTAACTGAGGCTTGTGGTCCAGTGGTAAAGGGGTTGCAGCTGTAACTACCGCCACCCGGATTCGAGTCTCGGCCACCGGGGAATTAACATTTGGGCATCGCCGGTGACACAGATTAGTTTCTTGGACCTAGAAAGCTTTTGGGGAAACTGTGTATAATTCAAAAAAAAAGTAGACATCTCTTTAACTTTATTTTAATTTGCTTCTTAGTACTCTGTAATTGTTTGGCAGCACACATGGAATAGTTGTTAGTTGTTATTACTCTTTAAGTCATAATCATAGACATTTATATTAAACTAAATGGTACAGTAGTATAATTTTTTTGTTTCACGTTTACAGAAATCATTAATGACAGATATGTAAAATAAAATTTCAACAAGAAAGGGTTTAGGTCCCGGTTTTTAGAAATTTCAACTTATTTATAAAATTTATTCAATTCGATTTGGAGGGGTATATTTATGCTGCCCCCTCCGAGACTCCGACTTATACGATCACAGTTCCTTTTTGGGTTAAAATCACCACTACTCGTGGAAAAAAATTATTATGAAAAATGCATCCGCTGAAAACGTAAAAATAGACCAAATATCAATTAAGCCGACAAGATTAAAATGAATTGTACTATGTACTAAGTTTTTAAATTAGAAAAATTGCTAATAAAGGCCGTCATGGCTGAGCTAAGTCTGCCTTCTTGTTGAAGCAAAAACAAGTAGAAATTAAAGCAATAATTAATTATGTAATTATAAAATACTGCCTTTAGAGTTGCTAAGGCAGACTACCTGGATTTATGCAGAGTTGTATTGTAAAGAGCATATATGTTGCCCATTTACATTTTGTTATTAGTTATTTCGACTATTATAATTTTTTTTGTTACTTATATTGGTTAAACGATAGATCTTCAAGATTTCTTGATAATAATGATGATAATATACATGCATCAGTATGTTATAATGTACATTATGGGCAACTTGGTTTTCTCCTCCTATACGATTTTCATCTTCATCAAAGACTTATTATATTAGATACTAGATTAAGACCCTCGCAATGTGAGAATTATTTGATCTATTGTAAAAAATTATGTTTAAAAAGTGTTTTGGAGAAAAACATTCAAATCATGCTTTGATGTTATGCAGTAAATTTTAAACATGTAAAAACATATCGTTAACCAAATTTTTTTTGTCTTTGCTTTCTCGTTGATGTAGTTTATCTATGTAAATTATTATGTGTTCTCCATAGATATATATTTGTTAAACTTCTTCATGTATATAACAATATAAACATGGTTGTTTCTACTTTTAATTATATAATTTGTCGTTTTTCTTTGCCTAATTTTTTTCTGTTAAATTTATCTTTGAAAAAAAAAATATTTCAACTAAATATAACTATTTGTATAGAGGTTTTGTGCAATTTTTAAAATTACTTTATGCTTGTATTTTTTTCCATTTTAATTTTTGGGTAATTAACAATTTTGATATTAAAAAACTTACATATTTAAATAATTGACATGTGTTAAAATTTAATAGTTACTTATACACGTGTTGCGATCTTGTGAGTTACAATTTTGGTCATTTTCCTTTATATATTAAAAAATATATTTTTCAACTAAATATAACTATTCGTATAGAGAGGTTTTGTACAATTTGTAAAATTACTGTATGCTTGTGTTTTGTTCCATTTTAATTTCTTACTTTTTGGGCAATTAACAATTTTAATACTGAAAAACTTACATATTTAAATAATTGACATGTGTTTAGAATCTAATGGACTACTTGACACATGTCGCGATCTCGTGAGTTACAATTTTGGTCACTCTCCTTTATATAATAAGAAGATAATACAAATCTACAAATTTATCTCTACAAGTACCTCTTTTTTTTAATAATAGACGTAGGAATATATTATACTAGAATAAGACCCTCGCGATGCGAGGATTGTTTGATTTATAGTAAATATTTATGTTTAAAAAATGTTTGGAGGAAAAATAGACTATATCCCTAATTCAAACCCCAACTTAGATAATGGAGTGATTAAAGTTAGAAGTTTATTTGTAATTTAGAAAAATATAGTCTCATATAATTTGTAGAATTTGAAAATTAATAAAGTATATACGCTTGATATATGTAAATATGGTTTGAATCATTAAACTATTTGATATAATAACTAAATCATTTTTACATTTTAGACATTTTTACATTTTTACATGTCTACAATTTGAAAAAATACCACTAACTAAATTTTCTTTATTTTTGTTTGTTCTTCTTGATATAATTCTTCTTTTATCTAAGGTCCATTATTTTGTGTTTCTCATAGATATACATATGGTAAACCTCTACTTATATATAGCGATAAAAACTTGGTCGTTTATATTTTTAATTACATAGTTTGCTATTTTTCTTTTTCTAATTTTTGTTTTATGTTAAATTTCTCTTTATTAATTATTTTCAACTAAATATCTTATATAAATATTCATATAGAGGTTTTGTGAAATTTGTAAAATTAACAATTTATAAAATATCTTATATAAATATCTATTTTAACTTCTTCTTTTAAAGATAATTAACAATTTTGATAATGAAAAACTTACATATTTAAATAATTGACACATGTCACAATCTAATCGACTACTTAACACGTGTCGCGATCTCGTGAGTTACAATTATAAGAACTCTCTTTTATATAATAAGATATGTAGTTTAACTTCATTAGGGAATTCGGTTCACAAATCCGATCCTCAGAAATGATTTAATAATTTTTATAATTTCATTAGAGTAATATAAAGAAATCACGTAAAAGTCATAATGATTCATCCTTAACTTTTGGCTGCAATAGATCTTACTATAATTAATTAAAAATTTGATCAATTTTTTTCTGTTTTTTGTTAGCTTGCCATGGTACAATGAAACAGAAGGAAAAATAACACAAACAATAACACAAGAAAATAAGTACTTTATTTTTTTAGAACTTTCAAGATATGCCACTTTTGACATGCTACTATTCAAAAATAGCATTATCACTTTTTCCAAATTTTTAAATTATTTATGTTTGGGTTAACTATGTTATATTAGAGTCTAGTTTTTTGGATTTAAAGTTTGTTAGGGATCAAAATATTTTTTTTAAATTGAGAATTTTGAGATATAAAGTTTTTACACAAATTTATAATTGACGTGTTGATAAGAAAATAATTTAATAGTGGCATGTCAAAAGTGGCATTTTCGTAAATGCTTTTTTTTTGTCAACAGAAAATAAATATCTTTAATGAGTTTTTTTTTTTTGAATATTTGAACGTTTTGTCATACAATACAGCTACGAGCCAACGAGAATAGCCTAAAAATGCAAAACAAACCCCGAGAAAATTTGTATTCAACCAAAAAAATGGTGATAATTAAATCATCAACATATTTAAAAATTTAGTGGTTTAACTTAGAGATTTATGTTCATTAAAAAACCATTATCAACAAGTCCATTTATATTCAAACTAAAAAAAATTAAAACCACACAAAATTATAAGTTAAGAAACCACATATCTAGATATTCTTATCATCTCTTCACATATATGATAGATCCTTAAGTGTACTTTGTTGTTGAATTGAATCATAAGTTACTAGTCATTTTATTCTCCTAAAGCCTCTAAATCTGTTAATGGTTTAACAACATTTGTTTTAGAGTATAATTTATGTTAAATTAAAAAATGTTAGGATTTTGTTTGCTTCAAATTTAAAAGTAGCATTTTAATTATTACCACAAGATTTTTTAGAATTTTTTTCGTCGAATAAAAGATTCCTTAAAATTTGTTTTTGCTTTTTTTTCTTTTTTCCTTCTTTTCAGTTACTTAGTTGCAAATGGAAGTCATGTTAGAGGGAAAAAAATGAGTTGGATCATGGATTCCTCTTCGTTAATCTCAATTTTTACCATTTAAGGGAAATATGCATTCGTTTAAATTTAAGTAGGACCCACATAATTAGTGGAAAAAGAGTGATTCTTCCAAAAATTGTTACTCTTGTTTTAAGGAGAGAAATCACCGAATAATAATTTTTTTGTTGAAAAATTAATTTATTCAACTCAATACAATATTCCACTCTTTTTTACTCCACTTATAATTATACCTCTTATTCAACTTATTCATTTTGTTTACTTCCATTTGCAGCCTTACACTTCCGTTTTTATAAATAGAATGTTATAAGATAATTTGTAAGTAGGTTTTAAAAATGATATGAAGACATTTTTTCATACTAATTATTTTTCAATAAGTGTGATCATGTTTTTTAAAAAGGAGATATATAGCTGAAATTGATATAATTTTATATGATAAATCATGTACAATATGAGTCTACGTATTATACTATATGCTGAGCCTTTTTTTGTCGCCAAAATATTTCATTAATCTACTTAACCATAGAGTTTGAGTTACGTATAAAACATACCAAGATATTACATAGTTTGACTAAGCTATCAAGCTCATTATTCATTTCTCTTCTGATAAATTTGAAGCTAGTACTATATGGTAGAGTGATTAGATGGAGAAGTTCCTCAAAATAAGTTAGCAGGAGGATTAATTTGCATCTCTACCACGCCTGTCTTTCTGAATTTTGCTCAAAATTTTATATATTACTTTTGTATCCATGTCTCCTCGTTTGTAAGATAGTCAGTACGTAGGCTTCAGTTTTCATTGCACTTGTTAATGGCTCTAGAGAAGTTGAAACCCTTATGATCATTTTATAATCTCGACCAAGGAGAATCTAACCAACTCATGCTCGGCTATTCTCCGAAATCCATGAGGCATCTACAAAGTACAAAGCAACACAAATTGTTAGCTGTTATATGACTTCATCCATAGTTACTGGTGCTTGATTTTCTAGGACTTGACTCTGACTCCTACTAAACTGGCTATCTAGTTACTAACTTCGGTTCAGGCCATTCGTCCACTGATGATAATGCACCAAAATCTTGGTAACAACATTTGAATCCGTTGAGCTAATTATTTGTATATGTATATAATATAAAAATAAATAGAGAGAACAATGCTTTGACGGCCATCAAATCAAATGCATACCATGAGGTTGACCTAGTACTTCATAAAATAACAACTGATAAAGCGGTCAAAACTGTTGTTCATGTACAATTCACGTCTTTTGTCTATAGTAATACATATAGCAAAAAAAAAAGGAGCAACATATAGTCCTTATATAGCAAACAAACTGAATGAAAAATATATATAACTACTACAGATTGTTTAACAACATAAATAATCTACATGGATTGTTGTTTGTCCAATTTTTTTTTTTGTTGCTAATATGAAGTTTGTCCTGAAAATTGAACAATTTAGTATGCAAGATCCAGGTCCTCGACGCCCAGCTCTGCGGGGGAGGCCTAGTCTAATCTGAGAAGTTCTCTCCGTATATATCATCCGCGTGTAGTTAAAATTGAACCAACTAGTTTGAATATTCAAATACTTTAGATATTTTAAGATTTTTAATTAGTAGAGTTAATTTGTTAGCTTAGATATTTTAAGAGTTTTTTCAAACAAAGAAACATGATAACATATGATGCCAATAAAGTTAAAAACAATACAAAAAAGGAACAAAACGAGAAAACATGTTGGCGAAGTGCCAGCCATCGAATTTTTATCTAAAACTTATCTCCTTGTACGAAAACTAAAAGAGTTAAGTCCAACTAAAAAAGAGTTGGTTGTCCAAGTAAAAACTGATTGTTATTAATTTGGCAGTAATATGTAACTTTTATAATGACCTGGTGTAGCTTGCCAGGTAGATAAGCTATAAAAATAATTAAATCACTTGGAAGAAAAAACAGTTCAAATAAATTATAGATAAAAACGCACGACCACCCCATCTTATAGTATTATATTTATTACTATAGAGTATAGGATTTGTATAGTATGATACTATATTTGCATATTGGTATATCGAGGTAAAAATATATTATATTAAAGATACGGTTCACAGAATGCCCACTTCATTGCTTCGGTTGTTGAAACGTTGATATTCTTCTTTCATGTTCGTCAAACTCAGTCAGATTCTCCTAAGCTTACCAACTTCATTATTACCTCATCATAGTTCTGTCTCGACTGAGTTTCAGTTTTTTATAATTCATTTTTAATTTGTTTTATTGGTTGGAATAACCAATTCTTTTTTTTTATAAGGGCTAGAATAACCAAATTAAAGCTCTAAATGGTAACGGTAGAATGATTAAATTTCTGGCAGAATGATTAAATTTCTGGCAGAATGATTAAATTTCTGACAGAATCTGGCAGAATAAATGAAAGTTAAATGGTATCAGTAGAACCATTATACCAATAGTAGAATCATTCTAGAGACAAAAAAAAATGGTGGAACCATTAAACTGACAGTAAAACTATTATACTAACAGTAGAACCATCAGTAGAACCATTATACTAATGGTAAAATCATTCTAGAGACAAAAAAAAATGGTAGAACCATTAAACTGACAGTAGAATCATTATACTAACAGTAGAACCATTAAACGAATGGTGTAAGTAGAATGGTTATACCCATAGTAGAACCATTATACCTACACCATTTAGGGTCTTAGTGTGCGATCCTCGCATATGATTTAATTATTAGCGTTAATACACAAATCATAAAAGTTTTTTTTTTATAAACACAAATCATAAATCTACCATAGAGTAGTTTCATTGCAGTTTCCAAATATTTCTCCTCTGTTATATATTTGTAATAAATTTTGGAGACGAAGTAACAAATAGATGCTTTACATTTTGTTATGGTGGTGGAATGAGTCAAAATGTAAAACACATAGCCCATACATATATAGGGATTCTTTTAGCACGTAGAGTAGAACAATTTTTGAACATGACCTATAAATAGTTTGAGACGCTACTGGTACAACGTATTACAGTGCTTCAATTCATATAGAAAATCAGAATATTTGATCTAAATAGATATATGTTCATAATAGTTAATACCAAATAAATAGGTAGAAGGAAGACTAATGCTGCTGCTAAAACTGAAGATTTAGTGAAACCCACGGAGTTTCAGTCGTGAAAATGTTTTAAACGAAATGATTTGTCAAGGGGTGATTAACCATAATTCACTCTACCGACATAATATTTAAATTTATAAAAATATTAAAGTTATGCTTAATTATCTCGCCACCGCATTTGATTAATTTCTATATATAAGAGGAATATTCTTGCGGACTAAAGAAAGAATCTCCTAAATTATCCATAGATAAACTGAAAACATATTCTCTAATTAGTAATAATAAATTATAAATAACTCTTGTCATCTGAATATAAATTATAAATTTAAGTAACCATAGTATTGATATTAATTTACATCTAAGCACCGTAGTTGCTCAACACCGTTAGCGGAATTATATAAGCTTGGGAAAAGCATGTGACTCAGGTGGAACTAGAAGTGGATTCGAAGATGGTGGTAGGTTTTCTCACGACAGGGATTTGTGATTCACATTCTTTGTCTTTCATTGTACGCTTGTTCCATGGCTTCTTATTGCGGGACTGGATAATCCGAATTTTTCATGTGTATAGGGAAGCTAATCGTCTTGTGGATGGATTAGTGACTCATGCGTTTTCGTTACCATTTGGTTTTCATGTTTTGAGTTTGGTTCCACCTGACGTTGATTTGATCTTAAATAAGAATATCAATGGATATTCTCAAATGAGACGAGTCCAAATGTAAATTTATTTGCTTTAATAATAATATGAGGCTATCCCTCACTCATGCACCAAAATTTCTTTAACATCTAAGCATGTCATGCTAGTACATATGCATGCGACTAGCTCGTATACATATATTATATATCCATTGTATAACCACAGCCATGTATGCATCAGAAATGAATTTAGATAATACATACGTATATGTTATTAGTATTTGATATTAAAATTTACCGTGTTCGCTTAATTTAAGGCAATTTGTTTAGTAATGTTTGTGTTTTTCTTACATTACGGAAATAGCTCTACATTAGGTTTTAAAATGTAGTGTCTTTATTTTTTTTTTGGTCTGAATAGTGTCTTTATTTATTTTGATAATTTTATCTATGAAATAGCAAAAATTACCGTAAAAAATCGACTTACATTGTTTATCATGTGTTTATGGTGATACAATGAATTTTTTATTAAAACTATCACAACCTTTAAAAATATCAGAAAAATGTTCACATATTTCTGGTAACTTTCATAAATATTTTTTTTATATAAACAAAACTATACCAAATCAGAATCGTTCATACATTTTTTAAGTTCGTGGAAACGTTCACACATGTAAAAAAAAAAATACCAAAGTTGTTTAAACTTTGAAAAGTTTGTTTATAAGATGTTATTTTCATGTCTCATTTTCATCTTACATTTTGTTTTCTTAGCCACCAATTGTCTTTGAAATTCTGTTACACTTGGAAAAGATCTCATTTTTTTTGGATAATTTCGATTGTTTTTTATAATCCTTATCATTATAGTATCTCCATCTTTCTCTTTTGTTTGTTCATTTCTAATGCGTGAATAGTTCCTCAATTGAATTTCAGGACTTCTAAAAGAATTGATATTAATATTAAACTTAATTAGCTATCTAGTTGTAGATTGTAGATTATTTAATGCATGACAAATGTGGGTGGTGTTTAATGTTTGAAAGAATTTTTTTTTTTTTCATCTAAAGATCTTAATGATAAGAAACTGAAAGGTTTATAAAGCCGGTTTAAAAACCGGATACAACGCTGGACCAACGCCAGAAACCAAAGCCGGTGTGAAATCGGAAACGTAGTCGTAGCCAAAAGGCTCACGGAAAGAACCTAAACATTCTAGGCAAGATAAAACCTCAAACCACGGTAAACAAACAACTACAACAACGAAGAAAGAGAACAAGTTAAATAAGAAAATAAGAGAACTCAACCCATAAGCAGACCAAAGAACCACGAGCACTCCACAAGCCTAACCAAATAATCTAGAAGAGCCAACTGTGCCAAACTCATCAAACTTAAATGAACAATTTTTCTTTGGTCAATAAAAGTGAAAAGTTCAGTGGAAATTGTGAACTTATCAAACTCATTGAAACAACCAACACCTTTTTTTTTTTTAGCGAATATAGTCCGAATTAATATTCTTTAAATATTAATTCTCAACGACTAACTTAATTATTAAACCATGCGGAAAAACTCAAGAAATAATCCAAATAATAATTAATCAATTCAAACCAACAATTCAATTTGCAAATTAAAAAAAAAATCACTTCAAGAATAATAAAATCTAGCAACCTAAACACCAAGTTCACTAGAACTAAACAAATAAACTAACAACAACCCTAATCATCCTCTTCATCTGGTCTTGATTCTGCGATCACACATTTCTTTTACCTGCAACACATGGGAATAAGAGTTGCGTAAGTATTTAATAAATACTTAGTGAGACCGTCATTTCGCCAACAAGCTAAGTACATCTCAACCATAAACAGCAATGATCAATCAACAACACGATTTTTAAAACATCAAAACGCAAATCTCATACTAGTGTCGATCGACGCTCCACTCTGTGTCGATCGACACTAACATTACATGGGTGTTGATCGACACTACCACTAGGTGTCAATCGACACCTCGGTCATAGGAACCGCAGAATGAGCCTTCTCCTCTCATGGCTTATTCCTACGATTTCTCGAGACCGAACCTACACAGAAACCACGAATACAAACCATATAAACACGATTCAAACACCAGAATCATCAACGATCATCACAGATTAACACACATGAACATAAATCCTCATCAAAACTATCTATGGCATTGATGAGCTAACCATCGCGCACTCACCTGGCTAAACGCGAGAATTGAGATTGAGACAGCAAGGAATCACGAACCAAATCCTCTACACACTAGAACGCACTGATCAGAAGGTTCCTCACGAAGAACACGACAATCCTACGCCTCTAGAAGTCGAATAAAAGTTTTCTAAAGGATTTCTTTGCAACAATCGTAAAGAACAACCACAATCTCCCTTTTCTCTCTGATTTTTGCCTCTTATCACTGAATAACACGACAAAAACTCAGAATCATGCATATCTCAACTTAAGGCTTCCCCTAAACCAACGCAGCCAATCCGGATAATTTAACTCAAACCAAAATTGATCCGAAACCATAGTGTCGTTCGACACCCCTTACCAAAACACACAATTTGGTTTCGGGATGTTATAATTCTCCCCCACTAATCTGGATTCGACCTCGAATCCCGTAAACCATCTACTAATAGATAAAAAAAAACTCGACCTTCACTTGGTCAAAATCCCTAGAGATCCTCACCTGATCATTGAACTCGTATATAGTTCTATGTTTATACACACGTTTCAAGACATTAACTACTCTTAACTCATTATCACACTACCTTGCTCTCATGACGCATCCTTTAACAACCAACGTACCATCCACTCATGGTATTCAGGGAACCACTTTATTCCTCTAGACTTATACTCAGATCCACCCGTCTCAAATAAGTCTCCGGAGAACCACTCTCTCCAAAAGAAATGTAGGGAAAACACATTCTCCTCAAGAGACCTACCCGTCTCTTGATACTTTACTGAGACCCACGCGTCACAGATAAGTAAGCATCTCCCCATAATACACCGAGACCCACCCGTCATCCGTAAGTATCACATCCATACTACACTGAGACCCACCCGTCACAGGTAAGTATGACCTTGATACTACACTGAAACCCACCCGTCACCGGTAGATCCATCGGAGACCCGTGCGTCTCCCCAAAACGGTAATGAGTTATTCCGGAACGCTATTATCCCTAGAGTAATAAATTCTAAAACATCTATAAACATCTATGACTAAATGTGCCCCACCCGAAATATCATTCAAAACACGACCCACACTGGTCAACCAAACATAACGCTTATAAGAATCACACATCTTATAATAACACAGGAAAATAAATAAGTAACTCCATCTTATAAATTTCCAAAAATGCATATCGTTACAACTCAAACAAAAACACATGAAACAAACTACAATAGCAACATGCTAATACAAGAACATGAACAACAAAGATAATAGTAAGCTCAAGTTGCGACCTGCTTGTCGAACCACTTCCTGAACTTCAACTTCATCTTTGCCTCTAGCTCCCAAGTCTCATCCTTTGTACCGCTACAGTCCCACAAGACTCTCAGCAACGGTATCCTCTTCTGGCGCAGAACCTTCTCTCTCCTCTCGAGAATCCACACAGGAACTGCCGGAACTGTCAAATCAGGCCAAAGATATTCCGGAATCTTAGCCACCAACTCCTCTGACTCATGCACGCAGTTCCTCAGCATCGACACATGGAAAACCTTATGAAATGTCTTTATGATCCGAGGTAACTCTAACCGGTACGCCACCGATCCAACTCGCTCCACTACCGGGAATGGCCCCATAAATCGCAGACTTAGCTTGTTCTCTGCTATGGATCTGTTAGGACCCCTCAGCATAGCTACCCTGAGATACACATAATTTTCCACTGCAAACTCAAGCTATCTCTGCCGCTTATCGGCATAACTCCTCTGCCGATCCTGAGCCTCCATCATGTTCAGCTTTAAAACACGGATTTTCTCCGTCATTTCCTGAACATATGTCGCATCGTAAATGCTCCTCTCCCCACTTGATTCCAGTATAAAGATGTCCTACACCGCCTCCCATACAACGCCTCATATGGAGCCATCCCGATATTCGCCTGAAAGCTGTTGTTATATGCAAACTCAGCAAGGCACATATGATCAACCCAGTGACCACCCCAATCCAGAACACACATCCGCAGTAAATCCTCTAAGGTCTGAATAGTCCTCTCCGACTGCCCATCAGTCTGCAGATGATATACCGTACTCATATGCACCTTAGTGCCCATCTCTGTCTGAAAAGCTCTCCAAAACTCAGACGCAAACTTATGATCCCAGTCTGACACAATACTGGTTGGCACTCCATGCAGCCTCACAATCGCTCTCACAAATTTCTTAGCCAAAACCGTAGCTCCATCAATCTTCTTAATGGCCAGAAAATGTGCAGACTTAGTGAGATGGTCCACAATCACCCAAATTGCATCGTAGGTCCTCGAGTTAGGTAATCCTTCCACCAAATCCATCGTGATCATATCCTATTTCCACTTTGGAATGGGTCAACTCAGCAATAACCCGCCCGGAACCCAATGCTCAGCCTTAACCAACGAACATGTGTTGCGAACCAATCAACCACGTCTCTCTTCATCCCTACTGATATGCTCAAATTTATCCTTTGAACCATTCATATTTTACATCTTAGCTTAATTCGAACGTTTAGATCTATTGTGTTTTTGATTCCCTATGGATTCGATAATCCTAAGTACTACAATGATCTCTTATTTTAATAGAGTAATCAAAAGCAATAAAAACAGTTGTAAAATTAAAAAGAATAAAAGCTAGGCACATGAAAATCGCAGGTGAATCAGAATTGCTGATAATAAATTAAAGATAGGATTATGAAGCTCAGTTCCTAAACATGAACACGAATGTAAAATCAATCAGTTGTCGCTGCAAAGATTATCTATGTCTAAATCCTAGAAAACCAACTGTCGTTGCGAATCCTATAAATCTAAACAAACATTAATGATCAAGTTCAATTGTTCACAAAACCCTAAACCAAATGACTTTGTGAAAAAGAATTTTGCTCATCAAAAACTAGTTCAAGCAATTAATAAAACTGTCGTTTCTACTAATTAACCTAAGGTCAAATTTCAGTTCGCGAGGCTAAAATCAGCAATAAACACAAGTCAAGATGAATAACTTCTAAAGATATTATCCTAGTAATGAAATCAGATCTAGCAATTCATCAAAGACCTTTGAATAACCCTAAACCTAACAAGGTAACTACTCAGACATAATCAAAGAAGAAACCATCTTATTAATTGAAAGATATTTATTAAACTTAGTAAAATAAAGCGTAAGCCTAAACAATGGTTGAAAACATCTATATATAGGTTACAAAAACGTATGGGCCTGATTGCAAACATCTGGTCTTTTTGACGCAAAACGTAAATCTTCCAAGTTGGGATTTGGGCTTGATTGACCAAGGTGTCGATCGACACTGATAGTGGTGTCGATCGACACCTCTGCATATTCCATCTCCGAATTTGCGACTTTGATTCCTCGTTCCATTTTGCTCCATAATGCTCCTGTAAACACCAATAAAGCTCCAAACATCCTTGTACCTAATAATAAACACAAAAGACTCAAAAACACCAAAAGACTCTAGATAAAGACATATATCATGGTCTAAAACGGATAAGAACCACGATATATCAACTCCCCTAGACTTAGCTTTTTGCTTGTCCCTAAGCAAAACAGTGGTACTCATTCCTTTAGGAACCATGTACCTTGCAAAGTCAATCCGGTGATACTTCAAACTGTCCCTAGATGCTTAGGAGTCCTCTAGATTGAATCCAAACCCATAAGAGAATCTTAGACATTCAACTGGAAATTCCTTTCATTTAATTAAGTGCGGTCTCATCGAGGGAATATCGATCGCTGGAACTTCTAGATTCTTTTACTTCCTTTAACACTTTCCTGTATTTCACCCTCTCTCTTCTCTCCGTAATTGTTTCTCCAATTAAAGATATCATAGGGATGCATGCCTTTGTTGAACTTTTTCATCAAGATTTTTTTTATTTTCGGGCTTGCACTTTTCTGCTTGAACTACACTTTTCTGTATACTTTTTTTATTTCATTGGCATCTCTATGACTTCTCTAGATCAGCGCTCATTACTATTGTTTCTTGTGAGACAGAGTCATAATACTTTTTCTTTTTGATCTAGGACAGTTATATTCATCATCAGGAAGAAGTTTCAGAGTGGTATGTCCTCGCTTTCAAGTGTTTGGAAGCTGAATCAAGTCTTGCGATTTTCGACGCCCAAGACAAGGAATTATAGTTGATTAAGGGCGGGGTCTGCAATATCCTGTCTGGCGTTCTCCAGAAGTCTGAACTCGCTTCATTAAAAAGATCCACACCTGAATAAAATAAACCAACTTTCATTGTAATGGTCCTTGAGTGCTCTTCAAAGCAAGTAGAAGGAGAGTTTTGACCCAAAATTTTGAAAAACTGACTCAATAAAACTCAAAATAGAAAACATATAGTTAGCAACTACCTCCCCCAGACTTAAACGACACTGTCCCTAGTGTTATTTAGCCTAAAGAAGGTGAATAAAATAGATAGAAAATGAAACATTTTGGAAAATTGAAGGAGAATTCGTTACATGGGGGTTGTGTCGAGCGACACGACCCTAGTGTCGATCGACACTAATGGTTGTGTTGAGCGACTTAAGATCCTCGTCGATCGACATGTGATTTTATTTGGTGTTGATCGATAGCTTCTCAGTGTCGATCGACACTCAAGTCTGAAGTGCATTCTCCTTTGTATTCACACGTTTAATCTCCTAAATTTCAAAACAAAAACAAAACCAAAACGTAAAACTGAAAAAGAAAACAAAAACAAAAATAAAAAACATAATTATTAGACTCACAAGTGGGTTGCCTCCCACTAAGCATTTGTTTTGGGTCCGTTAGCTTGACTGTGATGAGGATATTAGATGTCTGGAGGATCTGCACTCTTCCACAGAATAATTCCAGGAAATGAGCTTATGCGTCATTTGCACCATTTCTAGAACGACCATCTCTCCTTTCTATTTCAGCTTTTGAGGAACGATGATTCGCATCATCGCGAAAGGTTTGGAAGTCCTTTTACGCCCCTTAGGAAATCCTGGAAATTTATCAGAAGAAAAACCAAGACTTGCACGAGAAACTTGATGCTTGCGTAAGCGCGTAATAGCTTTTTCACTTTTAAAATCCTTATTGATGAAATCAAGAGATTTAAAAAAAGGTGCAGGAAGCTCGTACCTTTGCTCTATGGGAGGATTGTGGGATGGGTAATGTGGAATGATCTGTTCAACAACAGATGAAGGACTAGATTACAACTCCTTGATTGAGTCTTCATCCTCTAGAATTTCTACAGAACAAAAGTCTGACCATCAATGGTGGATTTTCTCCTTGTGTTCTCCATGTCAAAGTCCATAACAATATCACCGAGACCAAGCTTGATCTTCTTTTTTCTCACATCGATTTGAGCACCAGTAGTAGCTAAAAAGGATCTTTCCAAAATCAGATGGTCTTCAGGTTCATCGTCGTACTCTAAATCCCCAATATCTGTAGGGATTAAGCAGTTTTGAATCTTGATAGGCACATCCTCTAGAATTCCTTTTGGGAATCTCCTGGATCGATCTACTAGGAGAAGAGACATCCATATTGGCATGAAATTCGTCATTCCAAGTCTGATAGCAACAAATAATGGCATCAAGTTAATACCGGATCCCAAATCACATAGAGAGTGAGGAAAATGCCCTGTCGATATAGAGGAATAAAGCACAAAGTTTTCTGGATCCGGTAGCTTTACTGGAATCCGGCTCTGAATCATGGTGTTTACTTCTTTAGAAACCACTACGTCCTTCTTTTCTTTTTAGGAACTGGAACTGTGTTCAGAAGTATGGCTTTGATATCTCTAGTCAGCAACACTCTTTCCTCAGGACTTACTCTATTAGCAAACATCCTCTTAACATATCGTCTTAGCGCAAGTGAAAGTTTTACCGCATCAACAAGAGGCATCCCAACCATGATTTTCTCTATTATCTCTTTGCGGATAGCTTCCTCGACCTCCTGCTTAGACCTTATATCTCGTGGGAATGGGACCTTAGGCTTGTGGACATTCCCCTTTACTTGAACCGAAGATTTTGCGATTTCTGCAAAAGTCTGGATTAGGTGTCGATCGACACTCATCTTATTGTCGATCGACACTAGCTTTGATTTTGCGATCTGACTTGATTTTTTAGGGGGTGTCGATCGACACACTATATCAGTATCGATCGACACTTGAGTTTTTTTCGCGTCGAGTGACATGATATCTTCGTCACTCGACATGTGTTCAACAACCCCAAAAATCGCTTCAAACTCATCAAAATACACCTCTTCTTCTTTCAGAATGGTATTGCAAGTGCGCTTAGGGTTTGTATCAATCTTTGCAGGAAGAAACCCCTTTGTCTCCAGATTGATTCTGCAGTTTGAGCGACCTGAACATCCTGCTTCTTCACACGAGTGCTCAATGCTTCAAATTTACCATTCAAGTCCTGATAAACGGCATATATCTTTTGGTTAAAGTTAACTGTCATCTTCTGATGTCCCTCTAGAATTTTCTTAAGCATACCCTCCATCTTGTTGTCTGAAGATAGAGGTGGAGGCTTCTGATAAGAAGATGAACCGTAGTCTCTTTTGTAGCTACTGCCCTGAAACGGTTTATAATAAGATGACCCATATCCTTGCTGATTGCCGTACTTCTGAAAACCAAACCCATTGACATAGTTCACATTCACCTCTGTAGACTCAATCTCTTGCACAAACCTAACCGACTTCTTCCTAGTTAGAAGAGTATGCATCGAATCAATCTTCCTGGTGACTTCAACGAATTTGTTACCACTGATGTCTTGCTTATGCTGGCTCCTCTCGTAGTCCATGCTCTTAGCATTGTTGCTGTTGGAAAGGTTCTCTATAAGCTGGGTAGCAGTCTATGGAGAATTGGTATTGAAATTACCATTACTCGCAGCATTTAGAGTCACATAATACTACAATGAAATCCCTCAATAGAAGATACTAAGCAACTGCTCCTCACTGAAACCATGATGTGGACAATCTTTCTGATAGCCTTTGAATATGTGTCACGCAGCCTTGAATGCCTCTTAATCGCCTTGCTTGAAGGTAGCAATCTTTGCTCTAAGATCCTCAGACTTCGCATCATCAAAGAAATTGCTTAAGAAATCATTCTTTATATCTTCCCAATTTGTAAGCAAGCCCAGTCGAAGCGTCCTCAGCCAATGCTTAGCTTCCCCATGTAGAGAATAGGGGAAGAGCTTGTAGAACATATAATCCTCTTACACTCCATTCGCCTAGATGCTTGATGCAAGATCTTCGAATTGCCCTATATGGTCCATTGGATTCTCATGTGTAAGTCCGCTGAACGGGTCTTGTGCATCTAGAGAGAAATAAGCCGGCTTCAATGCGAAGTCGTTTCGCTGAAACAGAGGTGGACAAATTGCAGACCGATTAGCGTAGAACTGCTATGGTCTGTTGAAGTCACCTAGTGTTCTTCCTCGTGCAGCGTTCCCATTGTTCCGCTTTAGAATCGGCTGATTCAAGGCCTGGTGTGAATCGACACCATTTGGTTGGTGTCGAGCGATACCAAGTTTTCGTCGTGTCGAGCGACATGTGCTTGGTGTCGCTCGACACCAGCTTTGTTCTGATCGAAAATTTCTTCCTGGATTGCCTGTTCCTCAACGATCACCGTACCATCGTCGTCGATCCTTTGTCCTAGCTCGTTGTACTTCAATCCTGCCAAATCTCGCAGGATTACATCTTCTCCCGATCTCAGTATGATATGTTCTCTAGCAGCCATCCTTGCTGCTCTTCTGTTTTCACGCTATAAACGTGCAAGTTCAAGAAGACCGTATCTAACTAGCTCCTTTTCTTGGTTGCTTTTAGTATCAGGAATACACCGAAAAAGCTAAACAAAAAGAGACGAGAGAAACTAGCCAGTAAAAAATAAAAATAAAAAATAAAACTTAGACAAAATCCTAATAAGATAAATTTAATGGCGTTAATTACCCGGCAACGACGCCAAAATTTGATATGCCCAAATTTATTCTTTGAATTACTCTCTCAAATTAAGAGATCACTGTAGTACTTAGGGTTATCGAATCCACAGGGAATTAGAAACACAATAGATCTAAACGTTCGAATCAAGCTAAGCAGTAAAATATGAATGTAAAACAAGTAATCAAAGGCAATAAAACGATTGTAAAATCAATAAGAATAAAAGCTAGGTACAGGGAAATCGCAGGTGAATCAGAATTGCTGATAATAAATTAAAGATAGGATTATGAAGCTCAGTTCCTAAACATTAACACGAATGTAAAATCAATCAGCTGTCGCTGCAAAGATTATCAATGTCTAAATCCTAGAAAACCAACTATCGTTGTGAATTCTATAAATCTAAACAAGAATTAATAATCAAGTTCAATTGTTCACAAAACTCTAAACCAAATGACTTTGTGAAAAAGAATTTTGCTCATCAAAAACTAGTTCAAGCAATTAATAAAACTGTCGTTTCTACTAATTAACCTAAGGTCAAATTTCAGTTCGCGAGGCTAAAATCAGCAATAAACACAAGTCAAGATGAATAACTTCTAAAGATATTATCCTAGTAATGAAATCAGATCTAGCAATTCATCAAAGACCTTTGAATAACCCTAAACCTAACAAGGTAACTACTCAGACATAATCAAAGAAGAAACCATCTTATTAATTGAAAGATATTTATTAAACTTAGTAAAATAAAGCGTAAGCCTAAACAATGGTTGAAAACATCTATATATAGGTTACAAAAACGAATGGGCCTGATTGCAAACATCTGGCCTTTCTGACGCAAAACGTAAATCTTCCAAGTTGGGATTTGGGCTTGATTGACCAAGGTGTCGATCGACACTGATAGTGGTGTCGATCGACACCTCTGCATATTCCATCTCCGAATTTGCGACTTTGATTCCTCGTTCCATTTTGCTCCATAATGCTCCTGTAAACACCAATAAAGCTCCAAACATCCTTGTACCTAATAATAAACACAAAAGACTCGAAAACACCAAAAGACTCTAGATAAAGACTTATATCATGGTCTAAAATGGGTAAAAGCCATGATATATCACCGACCCAGTAAGAATACCACTTTAGATCATGATACATCTTGGTCATTCCCGGATGAATCAAAAACTTGCTCGCATGAGCCTCTTGCAGAATCTTCTGCCTCCAAATCTCGTCCTTAGGCACAGAAACTCGCCCGCAAACCAGAATAGTCCCATTTGAACAGACCTGATACTCGGAACCAACAGTCCTTGAAGCATAAATCAAAACCAAATCACACTCCTGAGCCATACGAATCCTACTTAGAAGATCTGCTTGATCAACTGCCTCTAATCCAAAGGCTCCTGCAATATAACACACAACTGCAAAGTGCTAATCTAATCCACTAAGGCCTCAACCTCCTACTCTAGAATCGAATCAACTCTCTGCCGACTCAGAGCATCTGCCACCTTTTTAGCCTTACCTGGATGGTAAATAATCTCTAGATCATAGTCCGCCAACAACTCAACCCAACGCCTCTGTCTTATATTCAGCAATGGCTGAGTAAAGATATGCTGTAGATTCTGGTGATCCGTATAAATCTGCACCTTCCCGCCATAAAGGTAGGATCTCCAAATCTTCAGAGCGAAAACCACCTCTCCCAACTCAAGATCATTCGTAGGGCGATTACGCTCGCTACCCTGCAATTACCTCGAAGCATACGCAATGATCCTGCCCACCTGCATCAAGACATAACCTAAACCAACTCCTGAAGCATCGGTGTGTAGTGTATAAGGCTTCCCCGACTCGGGTAATGCAAATATTGGGGTACTCGTCAACATATCCTTGAGCCTCGCAAAGTTCTCTTCGCACTCCGGCGACCACACAAACGGGACATCCTTCCCGATCAACTACGTCATAGACAGCACCTTACTAGCAAATCCTTTGATGAATCTCCTGTAATAACCAGCTAAACCAAGATTACTCCTGATCTCAGTGGCATTACTCGGTCTCGGCCAATCTCGAATTGCCTCTATCTTAGCCGGATCTACAACCACTCCCTCCACGAAAATGATATGAACAAGGAACCCCATCTGTCTCTGCCAGAAACTGCACTTACTCAACTTAACATACAGCTTCTGCTCACGAAGTTTCTCCAAAACCAACCTTAAATGAGCCTCGTGCTCCTCAAAAATCTTGGAATAAACCAAAATATCATCAATAAAGATGATAACGAACACGTCCAGATACTCCTTGAACACGTCGTTCGTCAATCTCATAAAAGCCGCCAGTGCATTCGTTAAACCGAAAGGCATGACTACAAACTCAATATGTCTGTATCTCGTCCTGAACACTGTCTTACAAACATCTGCTTTATCTATCGGGATCTGATGATAACCAGACGCCAAGTCTATCTTCGAAAACCAAGTAGCACCCCTCAGTTGATCTAATAACTAATCAATTATTGGGAGAGGGTACTTGTTATTCACCATAACTCGGTTTAACCCTCGGTAATTGGTACACAATCGAAAACAGCCGTCCTTCTTCTTCATAAATAAAATAGACGCTCTCCACGGTGAAACACTCGGCCGAACAAAACCCTTACTCTACAAATCTTCCAGCTGCTTCTTCAGCTCTGTCAAGTGACCCAAAAAGGAACAGAACACATGAGCGTTTATTGTGTTGAAAATATATATGCTACCTTTGAACTCCACTGGCTGATAGTGTGGTCTCAAGACTTGATCCACGACAGGTACCAGAACATGTAAAACAAACTGATTTTAAAAATAATTTAGTTCTTAGATTCAATGACTAGTCATTTCGTACTTGCATACCCGCATCTTATACAACCCAATGTTTAATTAGGCGATTCCAGTGACAAGGCTAGGAATCTCTCTGAAAGAATGGCTTTGAACAGATGTATGTTCCATCACTTGATTTCTCAGGAAATAAACAATATAGATTATTTTTTGAGGACATACAGGAAGAAAATGCCATCCCTTGATTTCTCAGGCATTTGAGCTGTCGTACAAGCTCTGATATAATCTGTCGTAGCAAATGGCTAGTTTGTGCTTTTTTTTTTTCTTTTTTTTTGCCCCCCCCCCCCCCCCCCTACAATCTCTTCTTGATGTATCGAAAGAAATGATTTAATCCCTATGCACTGGATGTGGAGAGGTTGAGACCATAACCCATCTTTTCTTCCAGTATGGCTTTGCCCAAAAGACTTGGAAGTTACCTCTTTGTAAACATACACCCAATCTGCAGCAAGTCAGTGATATGGCCGAAGGTATCAAGTCTTCCAAGGCTCTAAATAACTTCCAACAAAACAAGTCTAGTAACCAAAAACCCTATTTACAAACAAATCTAATAAAAAACTTTTGTAACCCTAAACATGAAAATTGCAAAAAACGAAAACATCACAAATTCTATTAGAAGATTTAACTGTGTAAGGATTGTGTAAGGATGAAGAGAATAACCTTTATGGAGATGGAGAACAACAAGGGAAGGAAGCCTTCGGTTTCAACAAGATGGAGAAGAAAAAGGGCGACGAGAACAGAGAGAGAGAGAGAGAGAGAGAGAGAGAGAGAGAGAGAGAGAGAGAGAGAGAGAGAGAGAGAGAGAGAGAAGAGGGCCTTTGTTGTTTTTTTTTATTTCAAAACAATCCTCTGTTTTGAACCCATGAACGAGGAAGAAGAAGAAGCGGCTTTATGTTCAGAAAACGTGGAAGTTTTCTATTGGTTTTAATTCTTTTGGGTTGCTGAGAATTAATGGTTTGTTGTTGGGTTTAATTATTTAGATCCGGTTTAGGTTGAGTGGATCAGTTTGGTTTAGGTTTTTATTTAAAATTTTTTTAGAATAAAAATAAAGAGGGGTAGAGATGGGAAAAAAAGAAGGGAGGGCTAGTTAGATTTAGATAGACTAGTTAGAATAAATTTTTAATTTTTGGGCCATTATAGATTAAAACCCAACAGGTATCAGGTATCGCATCAGGACCCCTCCATATTTGGATCATGTGGAGTCTTTGGGTGGCCGAAAACAACAAAGTTTTCGAAATAAGAAGCTTCACAGAAGAAGAAACTATCACTAAAGCCATCTTCGATGCCAAAGAATGGCAAACAACACAATCAATGGACCCAAATCAACTTTTCTCACCTCTCGATCAAGGACGTGAATCGCATTCCCCACCAAATCGCCATGGATTCACATATGCGGCATGGAGAAGCAATACGAGAGTTGCAGGATTAGGATGGGTCTTCTTCACTGACGAAAACAAAGGGATTGAGCAAGGGTTCCATGGCCCAATTCCAAGATAACTCTCCGCTAATGGCAAGACCCTAGCAATCTGTGAAGCACTCGTGTACGTAGCAACAGGGGGCTTTCGGAACTTCCGTATCTTGTCCAATTTCAAACACTTGATCCATCTCATCAATGCAGGAAGAAAACACCTAGAGATTGCTTCGATTCTCTAAGATGTCACAAAACTATTCCTAAATTTCTTCGTGACCTTTGTGTATGTTCAAAGAGTACACAACATTGAAGTTGATTCTATTGCAAAATCAACTTTGTTTTTGGTTCCGGTTGCACCCAGTGTAATTTTGGTTTAATGAAATTCAAACTTTGCCTTTCAAATTCTTCTTCTAGTTTTTGGTCACTTGATAAACTATTTTTTTTGTTTCATTAACAAATTAAATGACGACGTTATTTACAAGAAAACATAAAACCTACCTTCGAATAAAGTATTCAACTTCATACTAATTCAAAAATATAGAAGCTACCCTACGAATATCGCTGGTAGGGATGTGCAAAAATAACCGGAACCAAAAAATCAAACTAAACCCGAACGAAATTTTTAAGAATACCAGATGAGTCCTATATATCTAGAACCGAAAGAACCAGAACCGAACGGGTATTCGAAAGATCCGAAACATAAATTAATCCATAGATACATATGGATGGTATGTGAAACAACCAACATTTTTTTAAAAAAAATAATAGCCGAATTAATATTCCCATAAATATTTAATTCTCTACAGCTATTAAACAATACGCGGTAGTTCTCATAAAAATCCAATAAAGTATTAAACTCAGAATCAATTCCAAAATTCCAAACAAAAAATCTAGCAACCTAGCACCAGGTTCACTAAACATAAATCATAACATGAAAATCCTATCATCCTCTTCTTACGCCATGATTCCGCGATCCCACATTCTTATACCTGCAACACATGGAAAAAAGAGTTGCGTGAGTATTATCACAAATACTCAGTGAAGCGGTCATCCTGTCTACTGATTACAAAATAGGAAAAAGAATGCCAAAAACTACGCGATCAAACAACAATCAACAATATTCCCAAAATTCACAAACGAACAGCTGGTATCGATCGAAACACCACCACAATGTCGATCGACACTCGAATACGAAAAGCACAAATCACAACTAGGTGTCGATCGATACCACAACAAGGTGTCGATCGACACTCCCATCATGAAACAACAATATCGCGACACAAAGCGGGTGTCGATCGACAATACCACTATGTGTCGATCGACACTCCTCGCAGAAACCTAAATCGAGTTAATCCTCTCGCGACTCGATTCCGTTTCATCATGCGAGCCAATTTCACACAGAAACCACACGATATTCATACAAAAACAACACGAGAATCACACAGGTAATCACAAGAAATCAATCATAACTCATATCACAATCATCTGATAACCTAACACTTTAATCCCGTAACCACGATCACGCACTCACCTTGACAAAACCAATGAAAAGGATATGGACATGAAATCAGCGACCTCGCAGCCTCTGATCTCAACCGAAACCACCGAGGAACACTTCCTCAAAACCTAGAACACAAAGCTAGGATTTTCCCCAAAACCCTAATTCAGATTTCCAGAAACAGAACAACACATTGAATTAAAACGATCTCAGAGATCGGGCTTACCTCCGAATTCAGATCGGAAACCCAATCTGAAAACTAGACCGAGAGGGCTTTCCAACGGTACCTAAATCGTCATCTGGTTCCCTCTGAAACGCCGGAAAAACACTTCCCAAGGAGACTGATCGAAATCTGAAACTGCACAGACTACCCAGGGGAAAACGATCATAACTCACAAACTATAGATCGAAAAGACAATCCTATTTCTCCTATGGATAGCTAAGAGGAAGAAGAAAAAATCATGACGATCAGACCTAATTTGATTGTCCGTTCCTCCTCTCTACCGAAATAGCCTAGTTTGTCCTCTCCTCAAGAATCCTCCAAACTCTCTCTTCTCAAATCACCAACACTTTCCTCCTCTAAAACTGAACAAAATCCTCTTTTTCCTCTGAAAAATACGGCCACGGCCTTATATAACACGTCCTAAGGTTCCGCACCCTAACCGGCATAAACCCGGTGATTAAAATCAAACCGGAAAACAACCCACAACTTGGTGTCGATCGACACCCCTACCAAAGTGCTAAATTTTGGTTTTGGGATGTTACAATATGAGAGTTTTTACAATTTTTCTTTGTCATGTTTACGATTATTCGGTTAGTTCAAATATTTTTCTCCGCTAATATTAGTGTATTTTTTATTTTGTATTAATATAAATTCTATTTTCGGGTATTTTAGAGTAGTTTGGATAAAAATATTCAGAACCGAACTCGAACCGAAACTATTTTGGTATCCATATTAGTCATATATCTCTCTACCCAAAAAATCCGGAACCGATCGATATCGACTCAAAACCGAACCGAATACCCTAATCCTAATTGTGGGATATACTTCGTTTACGTTGCAGAATTATTGGAAACGTACAAAGCTACAAATGCATGTTTATAGGACTAATTACGTAGGCGCATACGTGTTGTCTAATGTCTTGTCTCTTTTCTACGTCGTGGTTAAAAACCTGCCGACGTGTTCACTTGCGATATTGAAATTTGACTCGTAAAACAAGCATCTTAGTTTATCTTGTACGGGGATTCATGCATTATCTTCTGGACCCACCATAATAGCTATAATACAAATACAATGGACCGTAGCATCAAACCATTTGTGAATAAATGTTAAAGAGACCTAAGCATTTTATACATACGCGTATAGTGTCGGTGTATGTGTTGTATAGTCAAAGCTGACTTTGGAGTGTGGGAGATGTAAACATGGAGGTTCGCTTGTTTCTATGTTGATGATAGTTTTGCCACACATCAATTTTACGATATCGATAGAAGACTAGAAGTTGGTAAACTTTAGAGGTCAAAGAGGATAAAGCAATAGTTAAGTATGCGGTAGAAAGTACTTTTATTTTTGTTTTATTTTCATTTTGTAATAAGAATATCATTTAAAAATCATTTTTTCGTTTTATGTAGATTAGCGTTTGCATTTTTGAACATATTATAACTTACTTATTTAAAAAGAATGTAGAACCATCTTAATATCTTATTCGAAAAATAGTGTTTTATTAATAAAATAATGATGTGTTAGATATTATAATTAGTTTTTAAGAATGTGTATAAAATTACAAAATGATAGTTATAACTTATAATAATACAAAAACAGTTTGAAGATTTCCTTTGGACGATGACATCATCACATCATTTATACCTAAAAGTTTGGATTGCCAAAATTTTGAGATGAATTGTACAAAGCTAGTGACTTTTACAAGAAATCTGGAGTACAATTAAAAGTTAAAACGTAGTTGTGAGCCTTAAAAATAGAGAGGTAGATTGGTAACCTCCGATCATTATTGTTAGTATTGATAGAATTGAACTGTTTCGGAAGTTACTAAGCAAGTAAGCGTTAAAAAAGCAATTAGAGAAACGATTGAGGGAGATGGTTGGAGAAGACAATAGTGAAAAATGGACCGTTGTCAACTATCTTAAAAAGGGCAGTGGCCAAACTGCTCGACAGGTTGATTTTTTATTTATTTTATTTCTTGTATTTTAGACATTTTTAAGTTTAAATTTATAAAAACTGAAAATATATCAAAATATGATATTCGTATGAAAATCAGAAAATGATGTTTGTAATAGACAACACGGACCAATATAATTATACACTAGGACTAAAATAAATAATAATAGAAACAAAAGTAGAACAAGTTGACAAGTCTGTGGATAACAAATGTATTTCAGCGGATAAGGTGACTCCCTCTTGGCCTCTCTCTTTAGTGGAACGTCCCAAACTTCGAAATGTTTTATGTGATGGTGGTGTACTATCGCGCTATCACCACGCGCGCGGATTCGTAAACTAAGAATTGAAGATATCATAACTAAATGAAACCAAATCAGCCTGAACATAAATCAAAATTAAATAAACCAAAATGGTTTTCAAGACTAAAATAAATGAACTAAAATCCAGCGTTACAAGATATTTTATGGTTCTGAATTTGGTTGTCTATTTAGTTGTAAACTTCATTACCTTATTTTGAATGGAGACAAAAGTACTGAAAACCTATCAGCCAAATACTGAACCTCTTAAGGGCACATCAACAGTGTTTGTGGTTATGCGACCAATCATATAGGTTCTGAATGAAAACAGTGCAGTGCAAAATGAGATAGGTGCTGTGCGGGATAAATAGTAACACAAGCATAATATATATATTTTTGTTAGATGCACATATAAATATAGATTTATGTTATTGTTCATTGTAGACATGACGGTCCGCGGCGTCACCATTCGAAGCTGTACATATATATATATATATATATATATAAAAAGTTATACATACTATATATTGTAGGTTTTTGTTTCCTTGCTCAATTATATACTACAAGTGATATGATAATGCCAAGCACAAAAGACTTGAAACGTGAAGAAATACTTGAACCCGAGGAGCAGCTTGTAGCTAAGGAAAATGGAGTTAATGAGCGGCTTGAAGCTGAGGAAAATGGAGCTAAGGAGCATCTTGTAGTTAAGGGAATTGATGGAAAAGAAGTTATCTTAACCTCATTGGTTTTGATACTTGATCAGCAAATGGGCATGTGTCTCATTTGTACTCTTTTCCCCTTATCTTTGGTTTTATCCCAATGGGTTGTCCAAAGAAAGATTTTTAATGAGGCAAATGATTCAAATCCAAATCACCCATTTGATGATCCAAACCGGGCCAGAATCTTCAGAAAATCGTCTAAGGTGTTAACCATCAAGTCCAGCCTATTTTATGCCTATTTGAAGTCCAAAAGAAGCCCAAATCAAGTGCATAATTTCCAGCCCAAATAAAGTGACGAAAATCAGAAGTTTGAAGGTTGTTTTAGTTTTATCTTTTCAAATTATGTCTTTAATTAGGTTTTCATTTTCTAGGCAGTCTTTGGAGCTTGTTCCAAGACTTGTCTCTTCCTCTTCTTCTCTCTTCTCTTTATATTCTCTTGTATTCTCATTTCTAAAACTTATCAAACTTTTTATTCTCAAACCTTTTTTCAACTTGTTTGATCTGTATGGTGTGTAATATCCATACAACTTGTTCTTACTTTGGTGCGTTTATCCAAATCGAGAATAAGCTGAAAGTTCAAGAGACATCCGCAACTCTTGAAAGTTTCTCTCAATCCATCTGTCATAATCAAGTGTTCATCACCGAAGATTCAATCATCCGGTGCATCCATTCTGTTTCGATTCAAACCATTCATAATCCCAGAATTCAACTCTTCATCTGCTGGATCCATTTCTATTTCAATCCATTCATCTTCGATCCGCTGCATCATCAAAGGATCCCTTGTGATCTGATCCGAATCAACCAATGAAGTGACTCCTTGGGCTGACATCCTCTCCAGGATCGTGTCAACAAGGTTGAGAGAAATATATGTAATATGATAAAATGTGCTGTTAACAAAAATGATAATATCTGATTTCTTTTTGTCATTTTGGTTCATCATAAAATTCAGACAATCAGAAATTTACGAAACAATTTTCTTATAAAATATTGCAATTTAAATTAGTAAATTTGATGGTCTTTTCCTATTTAATAATGTTTTCTATTGGATGCGTATTGATTGAAAAGGAATGAGATATGAAAAAAATGTGAGAAGTTTTTCATGAGTTGACTTTTGGAACCTGACGAGCAATTGTTTTCGATGAGGTCCTTTTGCTACAACACTTTGTATTATATCAAACTTTGGATGCAGATAACTCTATTTTCAGAAAAATAAAGTCAGTTCATCTATAATTTTACTACTTGGAATAAAAATGAGGGAAACAAATTTTTATTTCAGATGCAACTAGAACAAAATTATAAATATTTTTTTTCTATTAAATTGTAAAAGAATGAGTTTGCTAGATTTGTAGTTCTTATAAAGAGTAAATGAAATGTTTGGTCGAACTTTCATTTAAGTCTAACAATATATGCCAATACATTAAGCAAAAATTAGAAAACGAGCCCAGATGGTGGTGGGCGATTGGTTGGTGGGGCCTTTGGTGAGAGGGTGAAAATCTCAGCAACCCAAGTTCGAATCCTCCCACTCGCTGTTATCAACATTTTATTGGGAAATCTGTCAATTGGGCCAGACCCAATTGGTTTACCTAGAAATATAGGCGGCCTGACTACCCCCATGTATTAGTCAGAAGGCATTCCAAACTCGGGTCAGGCGGTGTGGTGGTCCTTCGAGAAAAAATCTACTCTATAGTATTTCGGGGCGTTCTTACCGGGGATGACCGGATCAACCGATAGGGTTTATAAAAAAAAAAACAAAAAACTTAGAATTCGATTTGTGATGGCTGCCAATGCATTAGGTCTGAATGGCGACACAAGAGTACAATTTTTTTGGTGGTAGGAAACAATAATGCAAAATTATACTATAGTTAGAACACAATAAAAAAATGCTACAAAATGATTATAATAGTGGTAGTATTGTTCGTTGTTGGGCATAATTTTATCATAAGCTAAATTCGTTGATAGGCATTTCCTATATTTATGATAGACAAGAAATCCAAAAATTTTAGGACGTGACCGAATCTAAATTATTTCAGAAAATTCTAAATATTTAATTTCAAAATGATGATAAATTCCAAAAACATATGTAGAAATTATTTCTATTTATCAGAAGGAAATGATAAACACGACACAACTTTAGATAGAGGAAAAAGACAAACGGAAAAGACACCGATATTTTGGCCAGCGACCGAAATTCTTTGAACAATATTTTTTAATATCAAATTAGTTATAATTCCATATGATTACAATAAAAATTGCTAATTAAAAAAATTTATTCCATCTTGGCATTCTAGAACTATCTCGATTTGAGAGTGTTAGCTATTACCTAAAAATCTGAATTATTTTACTAATTAATTCACAAGAAATGATATAAGTTGTAAGTTGTAATACAACTATGTAAATGTTATTATTCATAATTTCTTTATGTCCGAAACCACATGATGTAATATTAGTTTTGTCATGAGTACTACTCGAACGAACAATCTTAAGTTTTGTCTGAAATTTTTACTAGTTAAATTATTGACTATTGAAAAAAAAAAGTTACTATTCATAGCCATTATATGATTTGTTCACGGTTCTTGTAAAGTTGAAGTAGGAATGAGCCACGTAGTCTAAAATTTTGGTCAACGACATCGAAAGACTCCTTCCACCATTCTTTTTTGTTTGCTTATATAATGAGGTTATTTTAATGGGCGATTTAGTGGCATATTGAACGATGCCATCATAAGTTTAATATGTACATTCTTGATGGGTTTACGCGATGGAATATTGATGATTCCAAGGACCACTGTTGCTTTGAGTAGATGTATGAAAATCTTGTACATATAATTTTATATCATGCACCGAAATTAAAGTCGGAACAACAATTTGGTGAGAAAAATGTCTCATGTGAACTGCTGGTTCCCCACTGGCCGATCTTCAAGCTCGACTCCAAGAAATCTCACACCCACCATACCGCAACCTCCCTTACCTCCCGACCCCCCTGACCCATCCCCCTTAAATCCTGCCTCCTTCCCTCATCTTTCTTCTCCTCTTTCCTCTCCTCTTCCTTCAGTGGATCCTCTACAAACTGCTTTATCTAAGCCTGTAGCAGCTGCTTCTCCTTTCTCCTCTTACTATCCCCACTGCAGTTGAAATAAACTCGCTGCTCAAGGATTTTACCACCATCCATCCGTTATCTTGAATAGTAAATCCTAGGTCACAGATTACTATTCAAAAGGGGATCTTTTCATAATTTCTCTTTCTGCAAAATTGAATCAGACCCTAGGGCTGATTACAGGGGAATTTTCTCTGCTTTCAATTTGGTGGTTGGTTGGTGGTTTGGTACCACTATGCAAAATAAATTCTGGTTTGGTCATTATTCTTGGTCACATTCAAGCTCTGGTTCTGGTACAAGTATCTCTAAATGGGTTTGCGGTAAGCCCATTAACTACTACTTCGGTTCAAATTCATTTCCAAAATGTATGTAATAAGTCTAATGGTTCACTTGAACCATGAAAACCAGAATATTGGGTTGGGGCCCTAAAAATATTTTTATTTCTTGCTTTTAAATTGAAGAAAATTTTCAAAAAAAAAAAATTGAAGTCACTTTTGATTATATATTTTTTTTATCCAAAGTCAATATGAAAACTACCAATGAACAAATGACCGTGTAGATTGGGTTATAAGAACCACAATCATCATTCCAAAAACTCATCAAGTATTATAATTTGACCCGACTCTCTCGAGATGATTAGCGTCGAAACATATTAATTTCGGGATTAATTTAAGTAATTTCGATTAAATACAAACTATTGATCTCATCTAACCCAACTTTCAGCAGGGATGGCTATAGTATTTTGAAATCAAGTTGTTGGGTTATTTGAGTTAATACATTTGAGTTAATTACATTGAGTTAATGCAAATTACATTACTTGAGAGTTTTAAAATTATATTGTTCGGCATTTAGACAAGAAATCAATTTTGGCAAATCAGCGATCACCTTTGGTTCGGCTGTGGACCCGATTATGAAACGATGTATGGCTAGCCTTTTGGGTATTGAAAAAGAAGGAGGATATGGAAATTACTTGGGTTTACCAAAATGTTTTAGCGGTTGTAAACGGAAGTTGCTTGGTGGAAAGGAGGTCCTCCTTAAGTTGGTTGCTATGGCTCTCCCGGTTTATGCAATGTCTTGTTTTAAATTGTCTAAGCATCATAATTGTCAGAAGATAACAAGCGCTATGTCGAGTATTTGATGGAACGCTTGTGAAAAAAAAGGATGATCCATTGGGTGGCTTGGAAGGATATGTGTCGATCCAAAGAGAATGGCGGGATGGGATTCAGAGATATTAGAGATTTTAATCAATCCTTGCTAGGAAAACAAGCATGGAAGATAGTGAATGAGCCGGATTCACTTCTATCAAAAGTATACAAAGGCCGTTATTTCTCTTCTAAGGGCTTTCTTGAGTGTGGCAAAGGTTATCGACCATCTTATGTGTGGCGTAGTATCATGTTTGGACGAGAATTATTAATTCAAGGATTGCTTAAAACCATTTGAAATGGCAAAAATACAAAGGTCTGGTCGGAAAGATGGATAATGGATACACATCCTAGAGCACCTATGAACAAACAAAGACTAATTGACGTCAACCTGGAGGTGTCTTCGTTGATCTCAGTTAGTGGTACATGGCGAACAACATTGGTCAATGAGCTTTTCTTCTCGGAAGATATGCCTCGTATCTTGCAAATGACGTTAGAAGCTATGAATGACCGTCACATTTTGGGCGTACACAGATACGAGTTCATATTCGGTGAAAAGTGGGTACTGGTTGATCTCAAATCATCCGGTGATTCCTATAATTACAACGCGCTCTGCTATTGAAGACCTCCGACTCACATTGAAACAAAGGTGTTGGAAGCTGGACACGGTACCAAAGATTAGAATTTTCTTTTGGAGAATGATATCAGGAGCTTTAGCAGTTGCGGCAAGGTTACAAACAAGGGGTATAGCTACAAACTCAACATGCAAACTCTGTAATAGTGGTGTAGAAACAATATGCCAGGTTATGTTTAAGTGTCATACAACCAAAGAGATGTTAGAGTTAGCTCTTATTCCAACTCCTAATGGTGGTTTCTTAGATTCGTTGGAGGAAAATCTTGAGTATGTGCTCAACCTTATGAGCTCTTCTACAGTTCCTACAGAGGTTCGTGATTCTATTCCTTGGATTTTGTGGCATATTTGCAAAAATATAAATGCCATTTTATTCTCTTGTTATCAAGAGGTTAAAAAATTTGTGATCACAAGAGCAAAAGAAGAATCGATACATTAGAGAACTCTGAATAATGTCACTGACGCGATTGTCTCATCTAGTTTGATGAAGAAAATCATATCGGATAGATGGCAAGCTCAACCTAGAGGAGTGATCAAGTGCAATATTAATGCCAATTAGAGAAGTCCTACCCTGCATAGCGGTACCACATGGATTGCGAGAGATGAGAAAGGTTGGGTTTTGTATCGCGCTAGAGATGCGATTGTTGGGGCCACAAATTGAATTGTTGCGGAATTCAAATGTCTTAAATGGGCTATGGATAGTTTACTTGATCTTCACGTTACTGAGGTTGTCTTTGCTTTGGATTGTAAAGCTGTTGCAAAAGCCTTAGCGAAACCGTATGAATGGCCAAGGTACCTTACATTAATTCGGCAAGTCTTGGATCTGAAGGCTGCCTTTGTGAGTTGCAGTTTTGAGGAAGAGAGCCCGACTGCAAATTCAATAGCTCGGACAATCCCTAAAAGTGTGACTCGAGATGGTCGATTACAATCATACTTAGCCCTAGGAGGTCCTTCGTGGTTGCATGATATCATTGTTAGAGTCTTTGTAGCTGCATTTTTCAATCCTTCTTTAGGATTTTTATGTAATGTAGTCATAACTTGCGTGTTCTTTCTTTCACATGAGACTCTGTTTTTGGTTTTATCATATTAATAAGATTCAGAAGTTAAAAAAAAAAAAGAGCACTGAATCAGCTTTATACTTTCCTATAAAATAGTATAACAAATTTCCTGATTATAACAAATTTTTTTTCTTCTATAAAACAGTATACATATATAGTTATATATGATTAGGAACAACACAATGATTATTGTGTCCATATAATGTAAAAAGCTAAAATTTTGTGTTCTTGACTTCTTTGGTTTATTCAACAACCAGTCTAAATCTAAATATATTGAAATTTAGTATTTTATATAAACTATTAAGATTGATTCGTATTTGTGAAATTCAAATTCAATCTAGATATGACGTTTTTGGTTGGAATGGATTTTGAGCAATTCAACCCGAACCGCTTCCGCTATTCCGTTTGAGTGGGCAACACAATAATATTGTAGAGTAGAATTTGAAGAAAAAGTTTGTTGCATCAATTGTCTACCATGAAAATTAATTATGTCTATACTGAAAATGTTAAAGAAATTTCTTGCAATGATGGAAATTTGGATAAACTTCAAAATGTTAACACATCACTCAAAATCCAAGACAACTGCACAAAAACTCTAGACAGTTACTGAAATTGAGTAAAAAAAAATGGAGAAAGAAAAAAAGAAAAAAAAAAAGAAGAGGAGAAAGCCAGCTAGGGTTTGGTCCATGCATGAGCAGTGAAACGAGTACGTGGAGGACCACGGGATGTTACGGAGTTGCGATGGTAGAAGTTATATACTAGTTAGGAACATACCTCGACTTGAGAACACAAAACAGTTATTTTGTACATTGGTCTTTGGAGTTTGAGCCTTCCCTTATTTGTGATTGTTTCTGGACCAACCAACCTACCTACTTTAAGATTTATTCAAATTAGTTTTTTTTATTGAATCTATAGGAAGAAAGAAATACGAGTTATACACTTTATGCCTAATACACTTGGTTTTGATATTTCATCTGCAATAAATATGTAATTGAGTGGTTCTGGTCCAATTATTTCATCAGATTAGTCGAGATCAATAATCAATGCTTATTAAACCTTTTTTCCAACGTCGACCATAATTATATCCAAATTCGATTCCAAAAAAATCTCAATAATAAGAAAGATGGAAACTAATACTAGCTAGCTACGAAGCTCCTTCTGCAATGCTTAAATTAAAACTCATCGGCATATCTTCTTTGATTGTGTGTATAGCTCAGAGGTTTGGCGAACAATGCTATGTGAAGGTACCGGGTTCGTGCGAACGAACTCGATCTCTTCAAATAAATAAGGTTTTAGATCTGAGGGCCATATGATAAGAAAAGCTTAGAAGAACAAAGAGTGTTTCCAAGAATATGTCTTATTCAAGAGAATTGCGGATGCCTGTTCGGGCGAAATTGGTTACATATTTATACTACACTCATCGTAGAGAATAAATCCTAGAAATGTGGGAAAGTATCCTAACTAGGTAGATTTACACAATATTCTCATATATTCTCTACTTCATCTCCAAGTATCCCGAGGTCGGCGACCGTAAGTAGTATGGGCTTCTTAGGTTAATTTAGGCTCATCTTGTCTCCTCCGGATGGATATTCGGGTCGGTTTTATTCTAAGTCGGGTCTGGGTAGAGGGTACCAATCCAAACCCGGTATCACCACTATGGATTTAATTTAACTTCCCACTTGTAACATTCTTCTGCTCATTCAATAGATTTAAATTTAGTTGACTTAGATTTTAGGCCACATTAAATAGTAATTTATGACAATATATTTGAAAACCTAGTCTATGATTGGTTGTCCGCCTGGAAGAACATATTTCCTCCGTTTGTTTTTATATGATACTTAAGGTTTCTACACTCTTATTAAGAAATCATTAAATTTATCTTGCTCCAAGACATTTTAACCAATAAAAATTCAATCTGCAGAATTTAAAGAGTCAAAAACACTAAAAGTCACTTATTTGTGAACAAAAAATAACTCCTAAAATATCACTTAAAAACAAACGGAGGGAGTAGTTTACAAATGAAAGATCTAAATAAATATTTCTAGATGATCGCCGGACTAGACAAACAACCTTACCATTTAAAGAACGAATAATGTAGAATAATTTACATTTAATATGCAGAAATTAAGAAATTGGCATTCCATCATACCAACATAACCATTTGTATTAAGTGGATGGTGACCTACTGGTCTTGAGAATAAATGTTTAAGTTCGAAATCATTAGTTCAATTTCATTTGGGAGGAATGATTTACCTCTTATATAAAACATAACTATTTAAATATATACCCACACACACGTAGAAAGAGAACTTAAAAAAAATGTTTTACATAAATTATTTTAAACTTTATTTATATTCTATAATTATCATTTTAATAATGGTAAATTCCAATAATTATCATTGTTAATAATGGTAAATTCCAAGAAGAATTTATGAACTTATTGATTTCGTATTGGTATATATTTATGAGAAAATGTTGTGTATGGAAAAATACTATATATATTTAATTAATTAAATCAAAATTTTTTTTGTCAACACTTAAATTTATTAACATATAAAAAAAAATTGACAGAAAATCAATAGGAAAATTTAGGAGTACTATAGAATATTGTCCTAATCATTGATGATGCACAAGAATAGTCTTCAATCAATGATCAAATCCACCTGTAAAGCGAGCAAAACATGATCTCTATCTACAAAATGATTCTAAAAATTATTTAACAATCAGACAATTGATCGACAGAGAAAGGAGAAGAACAAAATAAGATTTTATCGGAGAGGATTTGACAATCATGATATAGAAACACTCTGTACGAGATAAAACTCCTAAACCCATCAAATATCTTGATTCAAATTGACATTGGCAAAGAAGAAAATGCTTCGTTGTAAATGTAAAAAAACATTCTTTATGATGATCATGTTTGTCTTTGTTTTTGTAAAAGAAATTTCTCATACGACCAAAAGGAAAAAAGAAAAGAGAGAAGTGGTCACATCTCTTATGGGCTGGACATTGGTCCTTCTGATTAAAACCCATTTGGTGTGTTTATGAAATTAATGAGAAAAAGAGTAATTGCAGCCTGCGGAGAGGACCACCACTGTCACCGTGTGGGCACGCTAAAGCTGTCCCAAATCTCAACATCATTGCAACAACTGTCTTTCTTTGATCATTTGTGGGTCCCACTCATCATCTGTGGCCCTGCTAAATTTCACCGTACGAAAATATCAAAAGGAAAAAGAGAAAAGAAAAAGTCAATGTTTGTACTTTGGTTGGTAAAACTGTTCATGTGGGGATAACATTTGAGAATCTTCTAAATAACTAGAAAGTAAAAACTATCCACTGTAAAAAAAAGCTGATTTAAATTAGTTAAGTTCTGTTTCTGACCACACAAAAAAAGAGTAAAATGCATATACATATCCTCGTTTATTAGTCATCAAGACCCGATAAATTTTAAAATTGTATGTTTTTTTGGGTCATATTTATTAACGAGAATTATAGAGAAAAACTGCCTAAAATTTAGTACTGTTGGTGTTTTCAAATTTCTTTCAAACGGCCCAATATATTCAACGCATATACTTAGAAATCAGGCCCAACTATATAACCCAAAAGAATCCATTATAAATTAAAGGGCTATTTGCTTATATAGATAATTTTTTAAGTTTCCCTCACAATAAACATACTTTATAAGAAACCTATACTTTTTCATCTGTTTGAAAAAATTAATGGCTAAATAGCCCCTGAAACAGAACGGAGAGAAGATGAGTTCGTAATTATCAAGCCCATCTTATTGATTTCGATTTAATTTGAATCGTTGGTTTCAAAATTAGAAATCATGAATGAATGGCTCTGATTAAATCACCATGGTTTTTTCCCAGAAAATCGGCCGTAGCTTCCACCCCGCCGCCACAACAAAATTATGATGATACTACATAGATTTCACTAGATAATCGACTTTTGGGTACTATAATCACGGGATTTTGGGCTCTTGTAAAGTCATTGTTGTCGTTTTATGTTATTCTATTGTTCCTGTGATTTTGTGAAAACTTGATTTTGTGGTAAATGTAAGAGATGAACAATTGAGAGAGATAGAGAGAGAATTTATGGATTTATTTGGTTTGTGTATTGGAAATTTTGTCCGAAAATTAGTGAGATTTAGAGACATGTTTCAGATTTTGTTCTTGTCAATTTCTGGGTTTCTATTAGGTTTTGAAGAGTGTGTTCAAGCAACGATGTTCTATCCACCACGTTGTTTCCATATAAGCAAAGACTATTACAAAACATATGCTTGTACATGTCACACTGTCCATTCCGATGGCGCTCAGAACCTTCTAAAAATGATACAACAATCAAAATTTAGATATTTGATAGAGAAACTTTGATAACAACAAGTGACATCCACGAAAACTATAAAAGTATGAAAAATTCAAGATATGAAGAAAGGAAGATGTGTTACACATATGACACTAGAGGTATTTTCATATTATTTGGTCCACAAGCAGGTGCCTATCTACGGCATCCACAAACGACCTTCCATGAAAACGTTATTGTCTATCTACGACATCCACAAGAGACCTTCCATGAGAACGTCATTGTCTATCTACAACACCCACAAGTGACTTTCCATGAAAAATCCTCCACAAGTGACCTCCCTTGAAAACATCTAGCTGAAAAGAGAAGATCAAGTTTGGTGTTTTAGGTTTTACGTTGAAATCGAAATGCACGAGCTGCATATCTTCTGATTATCCATTTCTACTGTCGCGTGAGGACGAGTCTAGTGCGGAAAAACGACAACTATCAGACAATGATGGAACAAAAACGATGATATTGGGTTAAACCAGGATCGTAAATAAGCTTTCGCGAAGTTTACCTGGACGAGGATAAAAGGAAGAGCAACACCGCCACTAGGAGCATTTCCAGAGCTATACAAGTGTTCGTTTCTCTGTATCAGATTCTGAAGGCCTACATAATTTTCAGACAAAGCGAAGAAGGAGGAACCATGTAAGACTCTTATATGATAAGAGGAAACGGAAGATCAAGCAGATAAGTGGAGTGTATCATCACTTGTTCTTTCAGTTCTTGAGAATACGCAGTTTTCTTTTCGATCCTGTTCCTAAGTGAGAGCCGTTCAGCCTGCAAAAATTTAAACTCAAATTCAGTAACAGTTTCGAGCTTTCGAACAAGCAAACACAGAATGTTGGTTGAAAAACCTTTAGTTCTTCAATGTCACTTAAGCTTGTCCGAGGAAGACCTCTCCATTGAATCTCTTTTTTACTCTTTATTTAATATGTAAGCAACACTTATATAGATGGCTGATCACAATTTGTAAACATAGAAGTCTCTGTTCAATCTTGAATCAAACTGACTAAAAACCAAGAAGCAAGAAGTTTTTGATGAAATGGGTTTGTTTTTTTCTTCTTTTGTGGCGTTAGAGTGTTATATCTACTTGTTATCTGATCCGGTTTTTAATAACATACCCAATAGACAAGAGTTTTGGTACATACCATGTCGTGCAGAGTTTCTTCGATGTCATAGCAGCCACGGATAGCGCTTTCCCTGAAGCATGTCTGTCCGTGAAACCCCAAGGACCAAAAAGATGCTTTGTTCTTACAAAAATTTGACTCAAGAGGAGAAGAACGTTAAGATATATATATAAACAGAAACCCAATAGGAAATAGATCCGGAACAAACATTGCTCATCTAAAAGGCTAAAAAACCTTACAAGAAGAACCAAATTAATCTATCCATGATACTATCCACAAGAAGAAAGGGAAAAAAAAAAGATGCTCACGTTCAGAGCCGGCCCTTGGCTAACGCCAAGGAAGCTGATGCGTTAGGCATCAAGTGGGTATATTAAAGTTTGGGGCATCAAGATCATGAAGTACGATGTGGTGCAGTGGTCTATGTCGTATTCAGTATGAGGAGAAGTAGCCTGTTCGAACATCAACCAGCGTGTTAATTGTTATTTTTTTAACTTTTTACTTTTTAGTGGGCATAAAATTTAACTTTGGCGTTAGGCAGCATAAGTTATTGGGCCGGACCTGCTCACGTTCAACTTGATCATTTTTTCAAAGTAAAAGAAGCATTGCTTAGTTCTGCTAAAAGAAATAAAACAAACATTCAAAACATGATTACTGTTTTGAATTTGGTAACATACAAAAAAGAATATCCACACATTACCAATACATCCACAAATCACAATCCATAAATTATGTATCAATATCAAATAACAAGCTTATTCTCACCTAGAACACAAAGGGATTCAGTCACATGAACATAAAAATCATATATATGACCCCAAAAAAAATCAACCATTGATTTCAAAATCAAAGCTTCAAACCTATAAATCACATCATCGAAACATACACACAACATTAATTTCTCAGATTTCTAATAAAACTCTGGGGAAATCGAATCTTACACCGAAACAGGGAAACATGTCGCTAGTATCCCCTCCGAACAAATCCGAACCTTTTCTCCAGCATTGTCTCTATTTTCTTCTTTTTCTTCGCTCCTCTACTAGAATTGAGTTTCTAGCTTCATGAATTTCTGGGTTTTGACTTCGTCAATTTTTGGGGTTTGTTGGATTTTTTTTGGAATTTGGATTAATGATGAATGATTGCCAAACGTCTCTGATATGCTTCATTGGTAAAAAAAATAGAAACCTATAAAACGATGAACTAAAAATAAATTTGGAAAATAAATGTTAATAAAG
Source organism: Draba incana (assembly GCA_963576765.1). Lineage (NCBI taxonomy): Eukaryota > Viridiplantae > Streptophyta > Magnoliopsida > Brassicales > Brassicaceae > Draba > Draba incana. The sequence goes on along the minus strand of OY755203.1, from coordinate 28,470,432 downwards.
AAAGAGATGAAGAAGAAGGATTCAATGGAGAGAAAGTTCAGATCCAATGAAGAAGAAAGCAAAATTATTTTTGTTTTTTAATTATTTTAATTTGGCTGAAAAGTTAGTTGCGTTAAAGTAACGAAGGAATTATAGTTTTAAGGATATAAAAGACAATAACCACTATAAAAGTATACCTCCCTTCACAAGTGTCTGCACAAGTTATATCTAGAGGAAAAAGTATCTTCTATAATAATAATTCCTAAATTAAAAACTCCGACTTGTTCGGCGTCTTGTGCTCGAAGATAAATACGCAAACAAACATATTTCTATGTTGAATCTAATACGTACGAATTCTGAATCCATCCATTTACTATTAAAACTAAAATGCTTTTATTAAAATTGCTTAGGTGTTTTAATTTCATTGGGATTGTTAATAGAAAACTATGACATGGAATGATGACATGTAAAGATTATATGGCTTTAAGCTAATTAAATAGATAGTTTTCTTAATTGAATACTCTTTATTTTAGAAGTCAAAATAAAATATCAGAATCTTTTTCCACGTTATATGAGCAATTTTTAGGTTTTATTTAATAACTAGATAGCTCCCCGCGTGATACGCGGATAAGTTTTTGTTTATTTATTTTTAAAATTTAATAAACTAAAAGCGTTCATTTTAATTTAAATATTGTGTTAAGATTTTAAACTATCTTATCTAAAGTATTATTCAGAATACAATTTATATGAATGTAAATTTTGTTCGTATTAATCAAAACACATAAGTTTTAGAACATGTAGAACCTAAAGAAACATGTAAAATTCATAAAGAAACAACTAATTAATTTTTTTACCTTAACGGAAAAATTCATATATTTCTCTTTACTTTTTGATTAAAATAACTTATTCATATACATCAAACCGTTACTGAAAGTATATGACTTTTAAAAAGATAGATCTGTACTATTTATAAGTGTAGATAATTCTTTCCATATATATATATATATATATATATATAAGATCAAAAAAATCTTATTACTAAAATTATATAAAATAATCATCTTATATATGTTTTCCCACAAACAGATTTTTGTTTTATGTTAATTGAAAAATCATTAAGTTTTGATTTGATTTGTTTTCATGCTTATTTTATTTTTTTGTGGAATATGGATGATTAAAACTATAGTATATACACACATTATTTTTCTTACACATGATATCTCGAAATAACAAATTTAAAAAACATCATATATCAAATCCATATATAAGCTAATTGGAGAGAAATCCAAAGAAATACTAACAAAAAAGTAGGCCATAAAGATGATAAATATGGGATTACATTAAGTTAATTATAAAAATATTTTTGAGTGGTTATGTTTTTATACACTCTTTTATTTAGTGTAAAATTAATTGTAGGCGTATGTTTGATTCCATAATTCATGTAATTTAAAGATATATTTTAGATTTTCTTCAATAAATTAGAAAAATATCTTAATATTTATAATTATGGGACAAAAATCTATTGAAAATAGTTATGTGAAATAAACGAAATTTCAACTAATAGATTAATGTGTTATAAACCCATTTATTGTGAACCTCCATATATGTTTATTGCCTTGTTCACCAAGTTCTTTCCTCTCCAAGTTATTACTCCTCCCCAAGTTATTGTAACATTACATATATTTTTGTTCTCTATGGAATAAGACATCACTCAATTCTCATTCTCTCTTCTCATATCACAACACATTATCAGCACGAAACTTAGCCACTGAGTAAAACCATAGTTATCTAAACACAAAACCCTAGCCGTCCGTGCAAACATAATCTTCCGTCGAAAATCTGATCCATGTTCTACACGGACAACTAAGCAAACGTTTTCTTTCGGTTTCTCTCCGTTGCTGAGCTAATCTCTGGTCTCACCACAACGAATCACTTTTATGGTGTTATCCGATCAGATAAGTTTCTAATCAAACTCTATTTAAATATAATGAAAGCTTTTCGTGGTTTGATGAGCATGATAAGGTTGACTTGTGGTTTACTTGATTTGTTCATATTTTCATTGTTAGTATAATGAACCGACCATTAAATTAATAATATGTCTTCGTTGATCTACTTTATCGATTACATATGCTAATCTGTTAGAGAAAATATATATATATATATATATATATACTTGATTATTGATTTCATAAAGCATGACTACATGTTTCCTATTCGATATATATAATCTACTTGCTTCATTATTGACATTTGCTTTTTATTGTGACATAACCATACTTTAATCACTTTCATTAAAATTGGTTTATTGTCTTATTAAAACTATCGAGACTACTTTAAATTACATTCATGCTTTATTATTTTCATTGGTCTATTGATTAATATTCGTTGGTGTGATTATTGGAATATTACTTTTGCCATATTTCCGAAAATAAAATTTGAAGCGTGATAAGAGAATTCGTTGGTTTTCTTTATTGCTATATTATGGTCGGTCTATGAAAGTAAATCTTCAGTCATAGAGATTACTAAAATTGTACTATGAAATTTGTTTTCATTCCACTCTTTATGATCCATTCCTTGAAGTGAATGTGAAATATTATATAGAAAAGAAAAAGACTATTAGCCAAAGAAATGGTTATATATCGAAGTGGTGGATGTGAGAAATATAGTCAATACCAAAGTTATTGAATTCTTCCAAGAAATTATATACTCATCAGAAGTGAGAAAAGAAAGATGGCAAGAAAGAGAATTTTCTCTCATATGAGAATGAAAGTATCTAGTGTGAATACAATATCAAGACTATAAAGTTCATTAAAGGCTCCCGAAGAGCATATACATGGGAACGCATTGTGAGATATATTCCTCCAAGTCTCAAAGTAAATAGAATAATAATATATATGCCCTAAGTTGGGTATCTTGTTGATTATAGAGTGGGATTCAATACAAGATGGATGAATCTGAAGTTTCATCATCTCGAGGGAGAGAAGTAAAAAAATCCCACATAGACAATAAGTGACATATCTTGAAGATTATGTTTACTACTTGACTCTTAAAGATCCACAAGCTCCGTGAGGTAATTTAAAAGAACATGATAATCACTTAGAGCTCATTATGAGTCTTCACATTTAAGATTAGAAGACTTAGAGTCTATAATTAAATGTCTTATCGGTTATACTCCATTCCCTGAAGCGAATGTGACATCATACTTTAAGAAAGAAAAGGACCACAGAGATAATATTTGTCGAAAGCATAAGTGAAAGTGGATATGAATGTGCTCAACGACGCGATTGAAGAGTTTCTATCAAGAACTCATATTTTCACCGGAAGTGAACAAATAAAAAATGCAATAAACTTTGCGAGTAAAACACAAAGTAGTACTAAGCATATATATGAATGCTCCAGAAGAGCACATAAATATCATTGTCTTGATACATTTCATTATCTTAAGCCTCAAAAGTAAAATACATGATCCGAGTAGGATATGTTATTGATTCTGAAAATGAGATTCAGTTCGAGATTGATAAATCTACAGTGTTATCATCTTGAGGGGGAGAGTTAAAGGATCCTATATACTATAAGTGAAACATCCAGAAGATTATGTTTACACTAAAATTGAGTTTGCTTACTCCTTCATTAAAATAAATCTATGGGATTTTATATGAATAGTGAAGGAATTGTTGAATATCCCCAAATCACAAGTTTTTCCCAACGTTGAAAGTATTTAAGAGAATCTACCTATTTTGTACTAGATTGTACTACACAAAGATTCGTAAACTAGAAGTTTACTGAGAATGAAAAATAAACCAGAAGTTTACCGAGAATAAAAAGTAAACCAGATGTTTACTGAGAATGAAAAGTAAATCAGAAGTTTACTGAGAATGAAAAATGAATCAGATGTTTACTGAGAATTTAAATATTTGGCTTAACCGGATTGGTCATCCTGGCTTTATATATGATGCGGAAATTTATAAAAGTGTGTGGATATTTTGTAAAGAACCAGAAGATTCTTTCTAGTCATTTATCATATGTTGATTGCTCAGTAAGCAATATGATAATGTGGCATTCACCAATAAGAAAAATAAACTGGAATCTGTTTATTTCTAGAAGTATATACAAGGAGATATTTATGGGCTGATCACCCACTATGTGAATCTTAGATACTGGATGCGTCGATTCAATGGACGCATTGACTCGATGGACACATCAACTAAATATTCACATTTATCCTTGTCATGAAATTGCAACTTGAAGTTTGCAAGGTTATTTGATAATGCTGGTGAATTTATGTTGGAATACCGATTGAAATAAAGTGTTGAACATCCAGAAGCTCATGTTTATACACAAATGGTTTAATACCATTGTTTCGCATCAAGCCAATGAATAACTAATAGGCCTCCCCATCATTATTGGTTTAGGATCAGAAACCAAATAATTCCCATCAGAAAGATGTTTGAATGTTAAAGTGCTCCACCACAACATTTTAAGATGGGACCTCAGAAAGAGGATAAAAATATATGTTGGATATGAATAATTATCTAGAGCTATCCCAGAAGGATTTTTATTGCTCGAGTCTCATATTAACATCAGGGGGAGAAAATAAACAGCTGGAAAAATATATAAGTTTCTATGAATTATCAATGATCCTCAGACTAGAGAATGTACATTAGAAGTCCAAAAATATAATTTATAAGAAAAATATGGCGTATTATTTGCCAGACGCTTTGCTGATCCTAATAGAGCAAATCGACGTCGTAATATTTTGCATGCTATGAGCAGTTGATATTATGAAAAGAGGATCATGAAGGAAAGTCTATTGAAATGTACACAAAGTAATGATTGGCCAAAGTGGAAAGGAAAATAGACGTGTACTTATAATCTCTTGAAGAGAAATTTTTTGGACAAGGAGTCCATGCACCTGAAGTGTAAAACCAATGAAAGATATTAAGTTTTGTGGAAAACGATAGTGAAAATAGTAAAATTTTCACAAAGACAAAGATTGTTTTATGAAGAGATATATTTATATTCTCTTGTGGTGGTAGCAATACTTTTGAAATATCTTATAAGTCTGGCAATAAGATATAGAACACTGGATGAGGAAATTTATAGGATTCCTAAATGTATATAATCCCTGAAGGATTAAAGATATCAAAATTATGTTCTTGAACTCTACTCGATCAAATGAAAAGAGAAAATATGGTATAATAATGTATATGTGTACCCATGTAGATTTCTCTAAAGATATTGATCAAATTGATTCTTAATTTGAAGATCATAAAAACTCCAGCAGAGTTATCGTAACAATTATGGTAAAAGATCACTGATAGTGATATTTGTATGAAGATCCCAGAAAGATTTGCTAGAAGCAAAAACTCTTTTGTGCAAATCGCAGAAACTTCAATCGTTCTCCTTATGGATTGAAATAATCACAGTGTATGTGATATAGTCTCATTAGTAAGTATTATAAGTGGATTTTGAGAAATGAATTTGTGACGATTACATTGTATGTTGATGATTTGAACATTACTGGAACTCCTGAAGAGATTTATATAAATGATTTGGAAAAATACTTATAGATCATGGCAAGAATCTATATAAGAATGTTCACATATACTTGGCCCTGAAGTACCAAATTTAAACTGATGTTTAAGAAATTTATCGATCTCTTTCATGATTGAAAGATGTGATTTTGTATGATAAAAGGAAAATATTTTATGGACCAGAAGTCTAATGATTTGAGATATCATAAATCATACAAGTTTGTTTGTTAAGGCTATGCTTATGATCATTCGAAAAGATAGCATATGATCAGAAGTTATCTCCTAAAGAAGATGCTTCTGAGAGGGAGAAAGATAATGATGAGCGTGAATGTACTCTTTTTCCCTTATCATAGTTTTTATCCCATAGGGTTTTTCTATGAAAGGTTTTTAACGAAATATCAAAGAACACGCAAATGATAAGACACTTAAAGAGGAATGTTATCATTAGAGTGATATATGAAAGTCTATCAATCTCTATAATGAATATCTTACTTTAATGATATTAAGAGAAACATAGAGAATGATCAAGATGGATAATCTAAAAGATCTTTAAGTTGCAGAAGAATGGCGATATACATATTCTACATATTCGTTCAAGCAAAACTTTGGCGGACTTATTTCTCAAGACACTTCCAACTGCTACTTTGAAGAAACAAGTTCATCATTTGGATGCGTTGTCTCAAAGATCTCAAGTCATCTTATCATCAGGGGAAGTAAATACGCGCTGCACTCTTTTTCCCTTAACCATAGTTTTTCCCACTGGGTTTTCCTGGTAAGGTTTTTAATGAGGCAGCATCACTTGCGTATTAGGAGTAGTTTTAGATAATGGACATTCAAGGGGAAGTGTTATAAACCCATTTATTGTGAATGTCCATATATGCTTATTGACTTGTTCACCAAGTCCCTTCCTCTCCAAGTTATTACTCCTCCCCAAGTTATTGTAACATTATATATATCTTTGTTCTCTATGGAATAAGACATCACTCAATTCTCATTCTCTCTTCTCATATCAAATAACAAATTTAAAAACATCATATATCAAATCCATATATAAGCTAATTGGAGAGAAATCCAAAGAAATACTAACAAAAAAGTAGGCCATAAAGATGATAAATATGGGATTACATTAAGTTAATTATAAAAATATTTTTTGAGTGGTTATGTTTTTATACACTCTTTTATTTGGTGTAAAATTAATTGTAGGCGTATGTTTGATTCCATAATTCATGTAATTTAAAGATATATTTTAGATTTTCTTCAATAAATTAGAAAACTATCTTAATATTTATAATTATGGGACAAAAATCTATTGAAAATAGTTATGTGAAATAAACGAAATTTCAACTAATAGATTAATGTTGTTATTAAACGATTTTGGTAGTAATGAGTATTCGTAAACACTTCTTATCAAATCTATGAAGGTTTTAATTGTGAATTTGCTTTTATTTTTTGTATTTTAAATAAATCTATTATTCAAGCAATGTTTATTATTAGATTTCAAGTAATATTGAAATGTAATTTTATGAGAGTTTGTGATTAAAGTAAATGAGTTGCCATTTCACAATTTATAGATGCCATGTCACAATTTATGAGATGTCATATCATATTAATAGGAGAAATCACATCTCTAATAATATATAGGGGATTCAAATGCTAATGAACGAGTAAAATAGAAATAAGAAATTATATGTCAATCACTAAAAATTCGTTAAGATACTCTCGACAATATATCTACATAATAAATGGTTACCTAATTTAAAATTTTGATTAAGTAAATCTCGGTACACAAAAATATGTCAAGATTATGTTTTAAATTCAAAAACATTTTCTGTTTTAGAAACAAATATTAATAAGTTTTAGTTTTAGATTTTGTAATTTTTTTTTATATTCTCTAATTAATAATGAAAGAAAATGAAGCAACCTTTCCTTTTTTTTCTAAACATTTAATTCTGAACTAGGGGTGTCCCACGCTACGCGTGGGTTGGTGGTAAACTTTTATAAATGATTTGTTCAAAAGCTTTACAGTTATTTGTAATATAAGTTTCGTTTGATAGTGTTATATTTATTTTGAATATTTTTCGGTTGTTTATGTTTTCCCTATATGTTATTGTAGTGTATTAGAATATTAATTTTGTGGTAATGTGCTTTTGTTTTGTTGTCATTAAAGATGTGATGTATTGTTTGTGGATGGAAAGAAAGCTTCAAATCGATTCAAATTGCCAATGGTTTCATATTCCATTTTATAGCTATTTTGGTATGATTAAAATGATATTGTGGTAGTGATTGTGATTTTGTATCACTGAAACGTTTATGCATATTTCATTTTCTCAAAAAATATTTTATTCAATGAATGTTTGGAATTTGATAATCACGAAACATCTTTTTATTATATACAAAAGTTTTAGAAATTTAAGTTCATATTTTTTTTTGTTTGTGATGCTTCTTTTTGTAAATTTAATGAGTGAATTGTTTAATTTTTTTATCTGTATTATTTTTTGTTTTAAATTGTTTCTTGTTAAAGTTAATGTGATTTTTTGTTTCTGTTTATTAATATTTGAGCATTTTATATCTATATATGTTGATCGTATTTTTTTGATTCATCGTGATTTGATAATGATTAATATGTTGGGAAAATTGGTTGAATAACCATAAGAAAATTAAAACTAATAAAGTAACAAAAATGAACCTATGTGGTCCAATCTCATCCTTTTATTTTAGGGATTTTGGTTACTTTGTTAATTTTAATATTTTGTTTGGTTATTACACTTATTGACCTTTATATATTTTGATTTTCTCTTTGTATTGCATTATCCCAGTATTTTCTCTTTATATGTTCTGATTTTCTATATTATCCCCATGCTTATCTTATCTATGACATAATCATGAATTATACTCATCTTTTAAATATAGGGTAGTATTTAGTTAATTAATGATGTGTGTATACGAAATCTACTTAATTTTAATTATAAATAAATGTTATTTGAATAGGATTTTTGGGTGTAATTTGTTATAAGTTTTGTTCATTTAATAATTCATGTCATACGATTTTTTTGTTATTATTGTAATTTTGGTTTTCTAATATGCTTAGTAATATCATGTGCGTAGTTAGAAAGTTGCCGTGTAACTTCAAAAATCATATGAACACATTTTACATAGAGAATCAGAGCAGCTAATGTAATACGTTTTTTACAGCGAAAAGGACACTTGATGTGCAAGGCATGCTTGTTCCTACATAGTCTAGTCTTCATCCCACCACTTTGTAGCTTTAAAGCAAAAAATAACCGAACACGGCCTGGTTATTATATCTTTGTTTCCTTCCTTACTCGGTAAAATCTTATTCTCATTTGGTCTCCGTGTTTTAATCGGTTTAAATCTGTACCAATCAATTTGATTCATAAAACTAATTGGTTTATCTCCTGCTTTATTCTTTCTAACTGTTGCAGGGGACATTACCGGAACTTCGACAATCTCCCATCGTCAGTACTCAGTAGACACAATAGCTTTATACAAAAAACAACATGATTGGCGCGAGCCATTTGCCGATATGCTCGACGTCGCATCTGGTCCTTGACTTATTCTCTTATCTTGGTCACTCTATCTCTTCCTTCGTCATCTCACAATCTCCAATATCTTTGACTTAATCGATTTTGGATGATTTTGTTTCCTCGATTTCACCTTCATCAACCCATTTTCTCACTAATCAATGTTTAAGAAAATCATGAGAAAAGAGAAGTAGAATTTTAAAGTCAAATCGAACAAATTCTTCATGACAATTAATTCCCAAATTCAGCAAGCAAGAGGCAAATACCTTTGAAATCCATAGGCAGACAAACCAAAACCTACACTTCGATTATGACATTAAGAGGACAAAATTTACAAAAGAAAGAGAATTTATTTTCTAGAAACCCATAACGAGAAAGATTTACCGGAGAGAGTAGAATGGAGGCATCGAGAGAATTTTGTCGTGTTGTGATTTCCAATCCACCACCATTTTGACGGCTCCATCACCATCTTCGACGCCTTCTTTAAATCTCCTCCACTAAAAAAACAAATCTTTCAGTTTTCTTTCAGACTCTGAAAATTCATATGAAAGACCTCATTGAGTCAACAACAACAAAACAGAGTACTGAGACACCGAGTTTAGAAAAATGACTAACCGTGAACATCATTGAAGAACACTGGACGTTTGATCTAGGCGATAGATGGTTGAGGAGAAGAGATTGGGCAATAAGATGCGTGTGGTGTGTTGTGTACCAACGTGGTTCTATATATATACAATCAGGTTGGTGTGGCAATGATGGAGCCATAAAGGTGATCTTAAATTGTGAGATTAGGCGTTAGAGGGAGGGAAGTGGAAGAGAACTGAAGTGTTAGGACTGAAGGAAACTGAAGGATATGAATCGTCTTCTTAGTTTAAAGATTGTGTAACGGCGGCGATCTGCGAATTCGTCGAGCCGGCAATATGGATGACGAAGGTTTTTTTTTTTTGTTTTTGGGGATTTGCAGAACACGATAAAGAAGAAGAGAGGGTAGTTAAAATTGGGCTGGGCTTGATAAAATCGTTTCTAATATTGGGCTATAGTTTTGAACAATATGAATTAATCAGAGTAAGAACGGTGTGACGTATCAATTTTAGTGGCTAAAAATATTCTGAGTTTTTTTGGCTGACGTGGCATGCTTTAGAAGCCAGAAAATCTTCTACTTTTATATAAAAGAGATTAGTTTTCCCATAAACAATAACTCTAAATTCTCAAGCAATCTAATTAAACCAATCAACCAGCGGAAATTCTCATAAACCATTAAACCAGCATTTAAACCAGATAATCCAGTTAATCAATTAAACCAATAAAACCAACCAAATCAACAAATCCAATTCCAAAAGAAACCAGCAACCTAACCAGGTTCTAAAGTCATATAAAACACCAAATCCTAAATCATCCTCTCCTTATCGCCATAATTCAACGATCACACTTTTTCTTTACCTCCATCACATGGATAAAAGAGATGCGTAAGTATTTCATAAATACTTAGTGAGATGATTATTCCGTCAATTGACAATACACAAATGATCAATGAAATGCAAAGATAACAAAACAACACAACTAGCAGTTCATATCAACCAACAACAATCGAAATAAACAAATATCCAAACACCAAAAGCTGGTGTCGATCGACACAAACACAAAAGTGGTGTCGATTGTAGGAGCTGCATTCTCACAATTGAATTTGTAATGTTCAATGGAGAAGTAGAAAGCTTCTAAGATATGAAAGCACAAAAACCTCGACAAAAGATCAGAATTAGGGTTTTATTAGTTGAAAAGTTGTAACAGAGTTTTCTTGCAGAATTTCGTCATCCCCTTATTATGGGGATGTACAAGTATATTTATAGTGTTTTTAGGTCGGCTGGGACATGCCCAATACAAAATTGGAAATTTTCTTAAGTTTTATAGGTCTTCCATTTAAGCCACATCCTTTAAGTCGGTTGAGCCTTAAATGGGCTTTTATCTTCTGGGCTTGACCATTAGACTGATTTGAATTAGGCCTCTGGCTCAATCTCTGGTTAATTGGCCCATAGGATAGCCGGTTAGACTTAGTCGTTCTAGGCCATCGATTCTTGTAGGGGAGATTTGACCCCTACAGTTTGCCCTCCAGTTTAACAGTGTTAATTATAAAAATGTTGAAGTAAGGGTGTCCATACGAAGAATCGATTTCCATTAAACTGTTAATGTATTAACACCGATCCGACTATCTATGACTTCCATAATGATAAGGATCAATCCGGAGATGATAGTGACGAAACCAAATGACGAAGATTTGCTTGGCTTCTGCGAACTGACCGAATTCGCTTAGTGATGAGCCGATCAAAAATGCTTCGCGGCGAGCTGTGCCGAAGGCATTTTTGGGCGAGCCGGTTCATCATTACGTTGCAGCGAGCTGACTCGAAGGCATGTTGCGGCGAGCTGGTTCTTCATCGTGTTGCAGCGACCTGATTCGAAGGAACTCGGCAGCGACCTGCTTCAAAGATGCTATGTCGCGAACTGGTACTCGCTTTGTTGTGAGCTGGCATCGTTGCAGGAAAGTCGTCGAGCCCATTAGACGAGGATTTGTCTGACTCGACGAGCTGGTCGAATATATTTAACGGCGAGCTGATTCGAAGATGATTCGCGACGAGCTGGTCTGAAGGGGTTTCATAACGAGCTTATCCATTAAAATTTGCGACGAACCGATCTAGACACTTCGTGACGAGCTACTTATAGATCTCTTGCCGGGAAATGGTAAGATGCCCTGCCACGATCTGATTGTCGATGTCAATATACAAAATCGGCGAGCCGGATCAAGGCTCAGCTCGCGAGCTCATTGCTAAAGATCTTGGTGAGCTAGTGGTGGGGTCAGGACTGATTTCATCGAACCGCTGCATATGCTTAGTTCTCCAAAGATTAGGTCGATTCGTTTTCTGGACGAAGGTAGCATTTGGACCGGGTTTGCCTCTTCTACTGGTCGCTCTCGTTTCGCCGCTGATTTTTTATTTTTGGACTTTTTGGGAGGTAGAGACTCGACCTTTGCATCTTTCTATTCGAACGTTTGTTTCAGCTGAACTGGTTTAGCAGTTTACTTTTATTTTCCTTTGAGGCCAGCTAGATATCGACATTCCTCGTTGGAATGGCCTATTTTGCCATGGTGAGTACAATACTTTGTTTCATCATACTCGGACTTCTTGCCTTGGTGTGAATGGTCAATGGCATACGCCTGCTGCCCCTTTCCATATTTCGTGACAAACTTCTTGGGTTGTTGTTTTCCTGAAGCAGCTGCGAGGTTCGTATATTGAGAGTTGTCTCCTCTTCGAGGAAGGCGAAGAAGGTTGCTTTGTGCAGCGCATCATTAAGTGGCACAAAAGTGTTAACGGTAAGCTCCTCTCGGAATTTAGATTTGTACCATAGGCCGCTCTTCAGCGCTTCTAGTGCTACTTCTTCATTTACATTGGCAATCCTGGACTTGATTGCTTTGAATTTTGCAATATAATCCCTAAGGGGTTCTTCGGGCCCTTGGGTCATCTTCCAGAGGTTATCTTCGAAAGCTCTTGCTTCGATGAATACATAGTATTGCATGAGGAATATTGTTATCAAGGCATCGAAGCTGTCGATGGAGCGCCTGTCTAGTCCTGCAAACTATTCGAGGACCGGGCCCATTAGGCTTTTGGCAAATAGCCTGCAGTACCCCGCTTCTCTTTCGCAGTCGGCAAGGTGAGCTCTCGCTACGACAAGTCGGAAAGCTCTTACGTGGCCTTGGGATTACTGCTTCCGGAGAATTCTAGGAGCCTGATTTCCCCAAAATCTTTGATAGGTGCATTAGCTATCCTATCAGTAAACGATATTTGCCGAGTATCTTCGATCGCTCGATCGATGTTCGGAGCTGAGCTGGTAGCTCTATGGATACACGACTACATGCGTTGCAGCTCCGCTTGAGTCTGCTTAGCATATCTGTAAAAGATATCTTGGTCGAAGACGTTCTCTCTAGTTGTGAGATTGGTATTTCCAGTTGCCTCAATCCGATCGGCTAGAGTTCAAGGTAGATTACCCTGGGAGTTTTCCATGAGCGCCGCTTGTCCTACCCACATTTTTGGAGCTGGATGTATCATGTTCAATTGGGGAGGAGGTGGTAGGATCCTTCATTCACCTGTGCAGAGGTGTTTTGTGAACTCGGACCAGCTGGATCTGCGATCCATGAGTTTATCCTCTGATTGGGGGTGAACGTTGGATGTCGTGTGGCATTTGCAAGGGCCACGTGAATCCCTAATAAATCTAGTTATCGCCTTGGGGTAGTGTTCCTGGAGGGAGTCATTTCTTCCTTGGATGTTCGGCGGGGTGGGAACCCTTGGTTGATTGATTTGGACATCTCATGGAGCTGAGCCATGAATGTTCTCTCTTGCTGATCAAGGCGAGCCACTACCGTCTGGACGATTAGGTCCTGGCCTTGCGTTCGTACTACCAAAGTCAAAAGCATTCAACACATCTCTTATAAATTATCTTGGGAGCGTTCCCTATGGCCCGTGGGGAGTGGCAGGATTCCTCCTGTCGTGGCGCTAGTGATGCTAGCTGAATTTGTTCCACTTGTGGTTGAATTATGTAGCCATACGCTACGAAGAACCAGGGGCGCAAGCATGACAGTGGTGATTGTTACGGATTCGGGTTGAGCATTTGGATACGCGGTTTCTGCGCTCGCGGGAGAGTTATCGATCGGAAGCGCTTGGTTTTGGTTTAATCTAGGCTGGTTATCAGTCACAACCTAGTTCTGATCCGATCCGGGCTAGTTGTTAACTAAGACCTCATATACATCTCTTGATTCTAGATCAACAATATGCGGGTTGGTAATCTGGGCTAACTCTTGAGCGTTGGTGGTATCCATTTCCGTTGCAGTAGGTTTGAGGTTAGATATTTGTGTATGACGATTGTATCTTCCCCTTAGTCGGTGTCAAATGTGGAAGCTAGATTCTGCACTAAAAATTTATATGTGAATTCAGGAAAGAAACTTTAGTTCTAAGAAATGCCTATAGATCTAACTAAGATCGAGACCAAAATAACGAAAAATAGATTTACATTAATATTAGATCAAGTATACAAACAATTTTAGCTAGAACAAGCGTGTGATGAGCTAAAGTGTGATTGAGTGTAAACGTAGGGAAAAAGTTAACCATTTCGGCTCTAAAGCTAATTATTTATACTCCTCTGAGCTGAACGGTCCGGGTCCCTCCTTGCCACCGGAGATCTCGGGCACGTTCTGATGTGTTTTCCCGGAAATATCGGGATCTCTTCATAAACCGTTGAGCGACGCTGATTTGGACCATCCTCGCTGAATTTCTTAGTCAAAAGGGTCTTCAACTTTGCAGTTTACGAATCGATTACTCGGGCCCAGCAAAGCCGAAGAACATGCTGGCCTTTTTCTGACTGTTGTTCGGTTCTGGACCTTAGGCCCAGTGTCGAATATAATCCAGTTTCATTATATTGTAAGCTTAATGGACCGAATTTCTAATGGTGAAATCCAGCTCCAACAATCACCATATTTAGAGTCTGACTGGTGTAGCCGCAGCGGTTACGGTTACGGTTGCGGGAGTTTGTGGAAGCTGGCGGTTGCGGTTTCAAGCATTTTTGAGCGATTTGAAAGACTGGTGCATCGGTTAAAAGTTGGTGCGTTTGCGGAATATTTATGACTGGTTAAGAGCGGGTGCAGTGGTTAAATAATAAATTAACAATATAAACACATTAAATAATGAGTATTTGCGCCCCCCAGCAAAGGAAAAACCCATAATTGGTCAAACACAAATTAACTGTTTCATTTTTTTAAAATCCGGAATTAGCTCTCTCTCTCTCTCTCTCTCTCTCTCTCTCTCTCTCTCTCTCTCTCTCTCTCTCTCTCTCTCTCTCTCTCTCTCTCTCTCTCTCTCTCTCCCGGCGTATCATCACCTCTCTTCTACCTCTATCTCATTCTCTTTCTTCTCCATCACAACCACCGATCACCACTCCACCACCGATCATAAATCCACCACCACAAATCCACCACCACCTCCGGCGACCTCCACCACCATCACCTCCGGCTAACTCCACCACCATCACCTCCGACGACCATCATACATCTCTCTCTCCGAAAGTACCACCACCACTTCCTCCGAAACCACCTCATCCATCACGGGGCCGCCACCTAACCACCTCCGGCTCCCTCTCTAGCCACCACCACCGTAACTGACTCCGACCACCGTATCCACCGCGGGGGGGAGGGGGGTGGGATTTATATTATTGTATTTGGGTTAGTACGGACCACCGTAACCTCCGGCGACCATCATACATATACATACATATACATATACATGCATATACACATATACATATACATACATATACACAAGAAATCTGTGTTAAAAGGTTATGGACGTCAATAACCACACAATCAGAACAGGGTTTTGTAGTTTTAAAATGTTTTTGTCATTCACTTAATTTCGTAAGTTGCCATGTATATATTGAGTTAATTTACTCTTAAATAATTATAAAAGTTATCAAAAAATCATATTATTATAGTAAAATTTAAAAATTATTAATTCAATAAATTTAAATACTGGAAAATCATGTATATGATAATTACGTTATTTATTATTATTATTATTATTATTATTATTATTATTATTATTAATATTTGGATGAAAGTTATAAATTTAATGGAGAAATTGTTTCTTTTGTAGATTAATGTTATATTTTAAATTTTTAGTTTGTTAGATTTATATAAATTTGTGATCGTAATTTATTAAGAGAATTTTGGTGTGAAGATTTTATAAATATAAAATTATAATAGTTTAATAATTAAAAAATTCAAATTATTTATATATTTCATAATTATAATATTCAAATCTTGATTTTTTAAAATTTTTTATATATTTTCTGATTTATAAGTGGATTTTATTTTATTTTCTAGCAAAAAAAATAAATCCACCTGCAACCGCAAACGCTCGAGGGAAGCATCTTTTGGTTTTGAGCGATTTGGAGCGGTACAGAGCGGTAGAAAGCGTTTTCCAAGATTATTGTCAAACGCTAGGAACCGCTACCGCCCGCAAACGCAGCGTTTGCGGATGGTAGCGGGTGTACCAATCTGACTCTTAGTAGTATTAATTTGTTAAATAACCAACAAAAAAAATTAAAACTAACAAACTAACCAAAATAAAGATATGTGGCAAATCATGTCCATTAAATTTAGGGTTTTTAATTAGTTTATTAGTTTTTTTTTCATGGTTATACACCAAATAAACCCCATCTAGTACTATATCATTTAATTGTGATAGGTCTTTCGTAGGCAATAACCACGGATTTTGGATTACTCTTCATTTGGTACATAGATAAAGGCACAAAGCCATGAATTTCTAACGGATCATAAATATTTTTCTCGTTTTTATTTTTCACCCGTCCCAGTTCCCTTAAATTCCAGATAATCTAAATGGACAAAATCCGGTCTAGCTTGGTCCGGTTTGTATTAAAACGCAGTCTTTATTTACAATTCTGATTTGACCTTAATATTATTAGCTTTTAAGATTTAGGCTCGAGCCTAGTTTTAACCTATAGGCCTAACCTAGTTTCTTATACAAAAAGAGAACCAAAAAATTGCACAAGTCGTTCATCTCCGGTAACTTCTCTTATTCATCTATCCATTTTCTCTTCGACATTGTAACTTTTATTTTAAAGATTTAGCGTTTCTTATTTCTAGTTACAAGCCTAAGATTTAGTCTTTTTTAGGCTCTGCTTGATTCCTTTTGCGACTGCTTTAACCCTAAAATCTCATATAATCGTAATTGATTAATATTTGTTGTGATCATCAGTTTTTGAAGGGGGAAATCAAAATGGATAACATTGTATACTCATTGAACAAAGCATACGAGAATTTTATTCTTGCCTCAGCTAATGTACTTGAGTCTAAGGATAATAATGTTGCTACGTTGGAGAATTTCAAGGAGAAGTGGGAATTGTTCCGTGCGGCTTGTGATCAAGCCGAGAATTTTGTGGAGACAATGAAGCAGAGCATTGGATCGGACCGTTCAGTTGATGAGACTACTGGTATTACTTCTGCAATAGAAAACTTAATTAGGCCAAGCAACTAGCGGCTAATTGAATGTTATCTTGTTTTTTTTGCCGTAATTGAATGTTATCTAGATATAAAAGTTTTCTCCGTTTATGGGGAAAAATTAACAAAACAAAAAACAATTATGTGAAATTAACTTTGTTTCTCCAAAACAATTATTTGAATGTTTTAGTCTTCAAGTATCTTTTTATACTTTAATATAATTTTCAAAGAAAATCTCTTGGTGAAGATGTCGAGTTTAGGTTTATATATATATTTTTTGTCAATCTCAAGATTAATTTAACGAAAAATATTTTCGTTCGTACTTAATAATCTAAACCAGGGAGAAGAGTTTACCAAAAATATTTATTTTAGCGATCGAATATTATGCATGTGTCAATCATAATTTTCTTTAAGTTTTTTTTTTTTTTTTTTAATTTTGCGATTATATATGCCTGTTTGGTAGATAAGACTGGCATTAGGATTCTAGAAATTCTATCATTATTTAAAGTAAAAATTTTAACTAAAGCAAAGTTTGATTGGTTCAACATTAAGACAGTGGAGAAAGCCTTTTTTTCGTTGATTTGTTTAAAACGATATTTTCTACTTAATTTTGTTTAAAATATTTTCAGGATAATAAGTTATAAGAGAGATGTTTAAGATCTATCTCTTAGCAAAACTATATATAGACGATATTGTTAGAAAGATTCAGTAAGGAGAATCTTAGAGAATCTTTACCGTTTTATCACCTTATAACCTTATAAAGATTCACGCCCCCTCCAACAAAACCCCCTTACCATACCAAAAAACAGCTCTTCCAATCTTTTTCAATGGCTCATGAGATTGAAGAAGAATTTCCGGGAGCCATGAATATAGAAGGAGCCGTCGATGAGATGGACCGGTGCGTGGTGGAGGAGGTTGAACTAACTGTCCCGAAAACCGATGATCCAACGTTACCGGTTCTCACTTTCAGAATGTGGGTTTTAGGTCTTGGCGCGTGTATCATACTCTCGTTCGTAAACCAGTTTTTCTGGTACAGACAGATGCCGCTGACCATTACCGGAATCTCCGCTCAGATCGCGGTCGTGCCGCTCGGTCACTTGATGGCTAGAGTGCTTCCGACAAAGAAATTCTTGCAAGGATCAAGGTGGGAGTTTTGCTTGAATCCTGGTCCTTTCAATGTTAAGGAACATGTAATGATCACGATTTTCGCTAACTCAGGAGCTGGAACGGTTTATGCGACTCATATACTTAGTGCTATTAAGCTCTACTATAAGAGATCTCTTCCGTTTCTACCGGCTTTTCTCATCATGATCACTACTCAGGTAATATGATTCTTCTGTGCCCTAATTAATTAAGCATGCAAATCCCCTACAGGTTTATAACTTTGGTTAAGAGTTTTATATAGTTAAGTTGATTTCATTATTTCTATTTGTTTGAAGTTTGTATGTGATTATTCATTCAATTTCGGTAGAACATAAATTGAATGATAAAGAATTACGTGAACCATAACTAAACTGATCAGAATGAGGGATAGAAGATAGATAGGGTATTACTTTAACCATAGCTAACTAAGAAATTTGTTTCTTTATCAACTTTTAAGTTATGAAAACTAAAATTCTGCCCCCAAGTACAAGATTGGCGTAAAATTTGTTGTAAATTTGTTAGACTAAAATGTGATTACTTGTGCAATTTTGAGTTTTGTTAAAAAACTTCACTACCTGGTGATTTTGTCTTAAATCTTTGACCTATGTTTTTTTGTTTTTGGTAGTTTCTCGGATTTGGGTGGGCTGGTCTATTCCGTAAACACCTTGTTGAGCCAGGTGAAATGTGGTGGCCGAGCAATCTAGTTCAAGTGTCTCTCTTCAGGTAATATGGTCTTCGCCACACATTATAAAACGTCATCTTTATAATCAGTTTTCAAGAATTAATTGGTTTAATAACCTTTTTGCAGTGCCTTGCACGAGAAGGAAAATAAGAAAAAGGGAGGCATGACCCGAATCCAATTCTTTCTCATAGTCATTGTGGCTAGCTTCTCATACTACATTCTCCCCGGTTATCTATTCACCATGATAACTTCCATCTCATGGGTGTGTTGGCTTAGTCCCAAATCCGTTTTGGCTAACCAACTCGGTTCAGGTGAACAAGGTCTTGGTATTGGCGCAATTGGTATTGATTGGGCTACTATTGGCTCTTACCTCGGTAGTCCACTCGCTAGTCCGCTTTTCACTACCGTCAATGTAACCATCGGTTTTTTGGTTGTCATGTATGTCGCCACTCCGATTTGTTACTGGCTTAATCTTTACAATGCCAAAACATATCCCATCTTTTCAAGTGGGCTTTTCATGGGAAATGGCTCGTCTTATGATGTTTTGAGTATCATTGATAATAAGTTCCATCTCGACCGAAACGTCTATGCAAAGACTGGTCCTATTCATATGAGCACCTTCTTTGCAATTACATATGGTCTTGGGTTTGCCACTTTGTCTGCAACAATTGTCCATGTTTTACTCTTCAACGGAAGGTAACTAAACTCAATCAGTACCTAATAATTAATTTTTCACTCCTTCTTTTTAGTTAACCAGATAATTTCCCTAGACCCGGTAGAACTAGTCTTTCGATAATAGTATCTAACCCTTCTCTTTATAACTCACTTGTATTTTTCTAGGGATCTATGGAAGCAAACAAGAGGAGCTTTCAAGAGAAACAAGAAAATGGATGTACACACTAGAATCATGAAGAAAAACTATACAGAAGTTCCCATGTGGTGGTTTCTTGTGATCCTATTACTCAACATTGCTCTCATCGTGTTCATCTCTGTGTATTACAATAAGACCGTGCAGCTACCTTGGTGGGGAGTGTTGCTAGCTTGTGCCATTGCCGTCTTCTTCACTCCTCTTATTGGTGTTATCGCAGCCACCACTAATCAGGTACCTACTAGTACTACATGAGAGTGGAGAAACAAAATAGGGTCACATGAAGTATTCACATAATTTTTGTTGAATTTAACCATTTACAAGAAAAAAGCCATTTACAAAAATGATTTTTAAGTCGTTATTCTGATATATATATATATATATATATATATTCTATCCATCTCTGTCTCACTCATCTTGATTCTATTTAGTTTTAACTATCTAAAGCTTTAGGTCTTTTTTTTTTTGAAAATAGATCTTCGTTATTTTAATAAGCAAGTATACATATTAATAAGCCTCCTCTTGATTTAGGAACCGGGTTTGAACGTCATCACGGAGTATGTAATCGGATATATCTATCCAGAACGTCCGGTTGCGAACATGTGCTTCAAAGTGTACGGATACATCAGCATGACTCAGGCTTTAACATTCATCCAAGACTTCAAACTCGGTCTCTACATGAAGATCCCTCCTAGAAGCATGTTCATGGCACAGGTCACTAATTTTCCTCTTGATCAATCCTTAGATATTTGTAAATGCGATAGAATTACTAACGCAATACTTTTTCAGGTGCTTGGGACGCTTGTGGCTGTGATGGTGTACACAGGGACTGCTTGGTGGTTAATGGTAGACATTCCTCATCTATGTGACAAATCCTTGCTTCCCCCGGGCAGTGAATGGACATGTCCAATGGACCGTGTCTTTTTCGATGCTTCTGTGATTTGGGGACTTGTCGGACCACGTAGAATGTTCGGTGACTTAGGAGAATATTCAGCCATAAACTGGTTCTTCCTAGTTGGCGCAATCGCTCCTTTTTTGGTTTGGCTAGCGACTAAAGCGTTTCCAGGTCACAAATGGATCTCAAAGATCCATTTTCCGGTCATTTTGGGAGCAACTTCGATGATGCCACCCGCAATGGCGGTAAATTTCACGAGTTGGTGCATCGTGGCGTTTATTTTCGGACACTTTTTGTTTAAGTACAAGAGAGAGTGGTGGAAGAGGTATAACTACGTTTTGTCGGGCGGTTTAGACGCAGGAACTGCGTTTATTACTATACTGATTTTCGTAACGCTTGGACGCAATGGCATTGGGTTGATGTGGTGGGGAAACGCTGATGATAGCACAAACTGTAGCCTCGCGTCTTGCCCAACCGCTAAAGGCGTTATAATGCATGGATGTCCGGTTTTCTGACCTCGTCACAACGAGTAAAAATGAACTTTAGCTAATATTTTTCATTCTTAGTTATTTTAGCTATCATTTCTCTGTGAAGTTAGTTGGTTATATCTTTGATTTGTTTTGTACAGAATTCTACAATAGCTTTAAGTTGGTTTTATCTTGGATTTGTTTTGTACAGAGTTCTACAGTAGCTTTAAGTAGGTTTTTATATGGGCTAATTTGGTTAATAACAATTTTTTTTTTAATAATTAGGTAAGTAATTAAAATGGGGGAGTAATTGGTTACGTTTTTAGTTATAGTTTTTTTTTTATGGTTATTGAACCTAATTTCCCTTTTTATATTGGATTTCTTTTTATACAGAATTCTACAGTAGCTTTAATATATTACTAGAAAATTACCCGCGTTATACGCAAGATAAATTGATTATCAAATAAAATCAATAATTTTAGTTGGAAAAACAATTACGGTAAATTATTATACATAATCTAAGAACTATTTTATATATTTTGAATTTTACGATTATTTTATATACAAATTTGTTTCACCCGTGAAATAATTAAAGCAACAAGTTTCATTAATAATTATTTTACTTGTAGGAAGGTGTATTTATGAAATATTAAAAATATATACTTGTCAAACAAAACAACACATATAAAAATATATATATGAAAAATTGTTTTCCATGCTCATATATTTTCAAAATATAATCAATTGTTCTTTTTGTATTTAAAATCAAAAAACATTTTGGGTGTATATGTTAAAATTTTGTTCACATTTAATTCTATTATATAAATCTATAATTTTAGAAATATTTTAATTTTGGTAAGCTTAAGAAGATTTAAATGTATTTGGCAATTAGAGTTATAGTAAGGGGCAATTGCAAATATGCCACTGTTCACAAAACTTTAATCAAATATGCCACTGTTCACAAAATCCTTACGAGCGTGCCACTGTTCACTGATTTAATGGAAAAAAAAATCTCACTTTCTCTTTCATCTCTCTCACGCCCCAGATCCAATTTTTTTTCTCTCACAAAATTGTCTTTTTTGAAATTGCAAATCGGATTTGGGTTATGGATTTAGGATTTTCGATTCTCTTTCGTCCATGTAAATCTCTGTAAATTCCTTCAATCGATTTTGATAAAGAAGAAGAAGAAACTATTTAGAGTTATAGAAGAAAAAACTATTTAAATTCGATTTTGGTTACAAATTTGAGTTTTTGTTTGGATTTTGGTCACGAATCTAAGCTTTTTATTCGATTTGGGTTACAAATTTGAGTTTTTGATTTGATTTTTGTTCAGATCTGGGTTTTGGTTGTTTTTTGGGTCAGATCTGGGTTTTGGTTATTTTTAGGGTTTTCCCGTTTTTATAAAGTTTTTAAACAGTTTTATAAGACTTTTTTACATGTCATTAAAAACTAAACAGTTAAATAATTTATAAGGTTTTTAAAAGATTTATAAGATTTTTAAAAGGTTTGTAAAGCTTTTAAAAGGTTTATAAGATTGTTTAAAAACCTTATAAAACTGTTTAAAAACCTTATAAAACTTTACAAAAACCTTATAAACAGTTTTACACGGTTTTTAAATAGTTTTATAAGGTTTTTTTAACAGTTTTACTAAACCTTTTAAAAACATTATAATTTTTTTTACAGTTTTATAAGATTTTTTTAACAGTTTTATAAGGTAAAGGCAAAACCCTACCCCCATCCCCCCCCCAAAAAAAATATATACCCTAAATGCATAATAGTTAACCCAAACTCGAAAATTTACAGTCGTTTGTGTTTGAATTTGCTTTGAGATCTTCTTCTTCCTCCTCCTCCTCCTAAATCTGCTCGAATCTTAGCGGAAATCTTCTCTTCTTCTCAAATCTTCTTAGCGGAAATCGCGACAAAGATTAGAGATAGTGAAATTAGAGATGACGAGAATCGAATTCAGTGATAGTAAAATCCGAATCATGATGGCGATGGTAGAGAGAGAGAAAAAACGAAATTTGGATGAGAGAAAAAAATTTGGATCTGGGAGATAAGCGTGAGAGAGATGAGAGAGAAAAAGAGATCTGTTTTTTTTTTTCATTTAAGTGAACAGTGGCACGCTGGTAATAATTTTAAAACAGTGGCATAATTGAAAAGTGGCATGTCAATAGTGGCATAACTCAAAATTTCTCTTATAGTAATCAAAATAAATGTGTTTGGTAATAAGTATAAGAAAATTAAATAAATAAATAAAAATAAAAAGGAGAATAATTGTGGTGATGACACCTAAGCAAAGTGCTCTCAAAATGTTTCTCAAATAATATATAGGACTAGAAAATTACCTGCGTTATACGCGGGATAAAATGATTATCGAATAAAATTAATAGTTTTAGTTAAAAAAAGATTATGAAGAATAATTATACATAACCTAAGACCTAATTTATATATTTTGATTTTGAAATTATTTTGCATATAAATTTATTCCACCCGTGAAATAATTAAAACAACAAATTTCATTAATAATTATATTTTTACTTGTACGAAGGTGCATTTATGAAAAATTAAAAACATTTACTTGTTAAACAAAATAACATATGTAATAACATATTTTTACATGCTCATATATTTTCAAAAGATAATTAATAGTTTTATTTTATTTTAAATCAATTTTTTAGTATATATGTTAAATTTTTGTTCACATTTAATTCTATGATTTAAATCTATAATTTAGAAATTTTTTAATTTTGGAAAGTTGAAAATTTTAAAATATTTTAATTTTGGCAAGTTTATGAAGATTTAATGTGTTTGTCAATTAGAGTTATAGTAATTAAAATAAGTATGTTTGGAATTAAATGTGTTTGGTAATGAGTATAAGAGAATAAAATAAATAAATAAAAATAAGAAAGAGAAAAATTGTGGTGATGACACCTAAGCAAAATTCTCCCAAAATGCTTCTCAAATAATATATAGGATATGTATCTATATATATTAATAGTTTTATCTCTAATAAAAAACCTATATATGATGGTACTTCTCACACATAGTTAGTTAATTAGGTTGTTGACTTCTTGTGGATTAATAAATTTTGTACTAGGTTGGTTAAGATTAGATGAGCCCTAGTAAAACCTAATAAAGATTTCAATTTCTTATATTTTGACTAGAGTATATGAAATATTTAAGATCCACTAGTTAGGTGATTAATTTTTGTTAATTGTGATGATTATCATGGTCATCAAATTTTTTTTTAAACGTCTGGAAATGGCCATCAAATTTAAGTTTGTAATATGGTCAACAAATTCTCATCACACTTTATTTGGAGGTGTTAAATAGAAAAGCATTAAAAACTGTTAAAAATACCAAAAGAGGAACCGATTTATATTTGTCTCGATTTTTATCCCGAACAACATGACTGCTAGAAAGTAGTAAAGAGGAACTATCTTAAATGCTACATGTATGAATTTACCTATTTTAAATATGAATGTATTATAATTCATTTTTTGTTCTATTGGTTAAGTAAAAAGTAAAATTATTCATCATTAGACTCGGTTTGTTGAAATTTTGGTTTGAAGTCGGTCTCTTAGGATGCACAAAAAAAACTTAAAAGTATATACAATAATTTAATCAAGAAATAATTGCAAAAAAAAATCATAGGAAACTAGTTTCAATTGTAAAAGTGTCATAGGTAAAAATGTTTGAGCAAACATATCACATGTCTCCGATTAAATGACCGAAATACCCCTAAAAATCTTATTTTTTTGATTTTCCAACATATATTAAAAAAAATAAACTGACATTAAGCTGTCAAATCGTTGACAATGTTTTGTCAGTTTCTTTTTCACTTCCCTCCCTTTCTCTTCTGCTTCCTTTTTTATTTTTTTCTTCTTTCTCACCTCTTTCCTCCTTTTTCCTCCTTTCCTCTTCTTCTTTTTACTCTTCTTTTTAGTTTTGAGAAATTGTTTGATATTAGGGCGGCGGAGCTCTTCTTCTCCGGCACCGACGAGATGGATTTCCCCAAAAATTCTAATTTCGAAAAATTGTGTGTTATTTCGGCGGCGGAGCTCTTCTTCTCCGGCAAACACAAACCCAATTTGATGTACTCCTTATGTCCTTAGGATATACATACACCACTTCTACAAAATGGTAAAATGTACGACAATAGTTTCCATGTACGTCAATATAAATGTGTCTTATATGTGTACGTCAATTTGATTTCGTTTGCTTCCGGTTACATGTAATGGGTTTCGTGTACATATAATTTCACTAAGTGTACATGACTAGTGAAACATGAGTATATGATTTGGTGTACGTGTGGTTTTATTTGAGTATACATGATATTTGTGTACGTAGGTATCTGATGTAAATCTACAATTTTTGCTTTATATTAAATGTTTGCAATTGAAACTAGTTTCCTATGATATTTTTGCAATTATTTCTAAAATGAGACGTTTACAGAAATGTCACAAAAACTTAGTTCTACAATTTCGGGAATAATGTACATGTAAATCTACACTTTTTGCTTTATATTAAATGTTGGTAGATACAAATCACATCAACACTTTCAGGAATAATGTACAAAATGGTAAAATGTGTGACAATAGTTTCCATGTACGTCAATATAAATGTGTCTTATATGTGTACGTCAATTTGATTTTGTTTGCTTCCGGTTACATATAATGGGTTCGTGTACATATAATTTCATTAAGTGTACTTGACTTGTGAAGCATGAGTATATGATTTGGTGTACGTGTGGTTTTATTTGAGTGTACATGATATTTGTTGTAACATCTCGAAACCAAAGTGTGGTCTTTTGGTAGGCAGTGTCGTGCCATAGTTGAAGTTTTTCAAGCAATGGCTTAGGGCATCATATTTTTTTTTTTAGAAAGTTTAAGGGCATCAACTTTTTTTTTTCAAAAAGGCTTAAAAGCATTTTATATTCTTAATTTTATTTACTTATAACATTAATTAGATGTTAATAGTTTTGTTGTAAGCAAAATATAGATCCACGATAGAAACATGGATTTTTTTAGTTTTTGTAAAAAGCAAAAATAATGATTTACTGTTAAAATATTAAGGTAAATAGAGATGTTTTTTTTTAGTCTCTATCATGTTAGATAAAAAAAATGGTAAACTGAAATTTTTACAGTGACAATTTTTGAATTCACGTTTTTTTTGGTGAATTTTACTCTCTTTTCGGGTAAAATTTGACTTGAAAATCTTATCCACTAAAACAAAATTAGTTAGAAAAAATGATTTAAAAAGCTTTTGATCAAAGAAAACAGAAAAACTTGGTTAATGATTTCTATTTTTCTAAAGGATGATAAACTACTAATTTAGTTATTTATTTCTTGTTGTTGTATAACAATGGAGCTTATTGTAAACGAGATTTTTTTAATAAACTTAAAAAAGATCATTTTGCTTAGGGCATCTTATGATGTTGTCACGGCTCTGCTGGTAGGGGTGTCGATCGACACCAATATTTTTGGACCGGTTTCGGTTCGATTTAATCGCACGGTTTGTTCCGGTTAAAGGGAGAAGACCTAGAGTCTCGTTTATAACTCGTGCAGATTTGTTTGGTTGAGTTTTTGAGAGAAAATCCAAGAATTGAGAGAGAAAGAAAGAGTTCTTGTGAATTGAGAGTTTTAGGTTCATAAGAAAAGGTTTTTCGAGGTTTCGAGAGCGTAGATTTGATTGTTCTGGCAAGTTCATTGGGTTGAGACTAGAATCGAGGGATTTTGTCCCTGATGCTTCGTGTTCTTCGCTGTCTCGATCCTAATCCGTTCCTAGGTTAAGGTGAGTGCGCGATCGTGGTTATGGATAATCGATTGTTAGGTTGTTGTTGATGGAATTGATATTGATATTTCTTTGCCTGTGTTTTTTGTATGAATTTCGTGTGTAAATCGTAATGTTTATCATTGAGAGTGATCGCTCAATGGAACGGAGTCAAGCCACGTGAGGATTTGGCTCGATTCAGGTTTCTACGAAGAGTGTCGATCGACACCTAGTGGAAGTGTCGATCGACACCCTTGAGATTCTCGTGTTGGTCTGTGTTTTGTGATGGAGTCTCGATCGACACCTAGTGGTAGTTTTGATTGACACCTTGTCATGAGTTCTGTGTTTGTGTTTGGTGTGTTGACAACACCATGGTGGTGTGTCGATCGACACTGATGACTGAGTTGCAGAATTTGGTTAATGTTCTTATTTTGGTAATTTGAACGTTGTGTATTTGCTGGTTGACACACTCATTGTCCTTATTATGTAACCGGTAGACGGAATGACCGTCTCACTGAGTATTTATGATAATACTCACGCAATTCCTTTTCATATGTGCTGCAGGTAAGGATAAAGTGTGATCGTGGAATCATGGCTAGGACGAGAGGATGATTAGGAACTCTAAATTATTTTTTATGCGTTGAAATTTAGAACCTGGTGTTTAGGTTGCTAGATTGCTTTGGAATTGGTATTCTGGAATAATTGGTTTAAATGGTTTATGATTTAAAGGATTTAATTGCTGGTTTAACTATTTATGTGTGATTTCCGCTGGTTGATTGAAATATGCTTTGACTTTGAGGATTATTATTTATGAGAATAATAATCCGAGTCAATAAAAAAAATAGCTTGGTTGTTTCATTTGTGTACGTATGTATCTGATGTAAATCTACAATTTTTGCTTTATATTAAATGTTGGTAGATATAAATCACATCAACACTTTTGGGCATAATGTACAACATTAGTTTTTATATTATGAACATAAACATCGTCATATGTACAATATAGTATGTACACCACCTCCACAAAATGTACAATAATAAGTTTTATAGACGTTAATACGTTAATAGTCTTCGTACACCAATACCATCGTCTTCTCCATCCTCGTACACCACATTTTGTTCTTTCTTATATTCGATTTTGTATACTAATACCAAAGTTTATTACACCACGTACACGTCCTTGTACACCATCAATATCGTCTACTTTGTCATGTACACTGTTCATGTACACCACACATTTTCTCCGCCCCATATTTTGTTTTGTATACTAACACCAACATCTACTATGTCTTGTACACCATTCTCGTACATGAACACCTTCGTCTACTCTATTGTGTACACCATCCTCGTAGACGAACACCATCATCTACCATTATATGTATACTCTGTGTAGGTATATATACTTTGTGTGTACCATTATTCTTTGTGTACGTTATTTTCAGTGTACTTGTACCTTGTGTGTACGGTATGTTATGTAAAATTATGTTATGGTTTTTGGGTTAACTTATGTATAGACTTTAGGGTTTAGGGTTTAGGGGTTATTCTCAGTGTACGTATTTTTATGAACCTATGCTCTGTGTCTTTATGATCTGTGTGTTTTTCAATCTTTATTGTACCACTGAGTATAACATTTTGATGAGATACAAGTAGTGGGAGTGGTGGTTACTTATGTAGTGGTTTTTATGAATTAGTGGTGGTGTGTTTCTTTACCCACGTTCCAAGTAGTTATGTATTTTAGGTTTTGTATTTAAGGATCAACAAGAGTTAAATGGAAGGATATGAAAAGAAAATTAAAGTAACTTGTGTCTTACGAAACTTTCATTGTGTTCTTGTTTACACAATCTCTTAATTCTGAAGAAGGGTCGTATCAATATGGTATCAGAGCGAGGATCTATGGAGCTCTACAATGAGATCTATGGCAATCCGATCTTCGATGTCTACTACAACGACGAAGAACCGATATTCGATGTCAACGATGATGTGGATCTAATCTCCGGCGATGGTGGTAGAATCCTCGGCTGTGGAGTTCACGTATCTCATGTTGACACATTTACCACACATATGTGGATCCGAAGGGTTCCACAACCCATTGCTTCCTCTCCGTTCGGCGAAGGAGTTCCAACGATAAGCCGACTTCCTCCGCTCCGCCGTAGTGTGATTCTTCGCATGGAACCGGAACGTGTTCTCCAACGTCCATTTGATCGTGGACGAACTAGATTCTTTTACGAGAAGAAGAGTACAAAACAAAAAAAGAAGACGAAGACGACACAAACAGGAGGAGGAAGAAGCGCCAAGGAGAGAAGTACGTGACTAAAGTGTTGCAACGTATGAAGTCAAAGAACATCTATGAACCTCTATGTTCTTTTGTAGAACCTTGAGGACAAGGTTCTTTTCCGACGATGGAGAATTGATGAGATACGAGTAGCGGGAGTGGTGGTTACTTATGTAGTGGTTTTTATGAATTAGTGGTGGTGTGTTTCTTTACCCATGTTCCAAGTAGTTATGTCTTTTAGGTTTTGTATTTAAGGATCAACAAGAGTTAAATGAAAGGATATGAAAAGAAAATTAAAGTAACTTGTGTCTTAAGAAACTTTCATTGTGTTCTTGTTTACACAATCTCTTAGTTCTGAAGAGACAATCTCTTAGTTCTGAAGAGGGACCGTATCAATAATTGATGAGAGACAAGTAGTGGGAGTGGTGGTTACTTATATAGTGGTTTTTATGAATTAGTGGTGGTGTGTTTCTTTACCCACGTTCCAAGTAGTTATGTCTTTTGTTTGTATTTAAGGATCAACAAGAGGGGGGGGGGGGGGATATGAAAAGAAAATTAAGTAAACTTGTGTTTTTGATCAACAATTGCTTGTCCTAATATTGGGGCCGTAACAATTGGTATTAGAGCGAGGATCTATGGAGCTCTACAATGAGATCTATGGCGATCCGATCTTCGATGTCTACTACGACGACGAAGAACCGATATTCGATGTCAACGATGATGTGGATCTAATCTCCGGCAATGGTGGTGGAATCCTCGGCGATGGATTTCACGTATCTCATGTTGACACATTTACCACACATATGTGGATCCGAAGGGTTCCACAACCCGTTGCTTCCTCTCCGTTCGGCGAAGGAGTTCCAACGACAAGCCGACTGCCTCCGCTTCGCCGCAGTGTGATTCTTCGCATGGAACCAGAACGTGTCCTCCAACGTCCATTTGATCGTGGACGAACTAGATTCTTTTACGAGAAGAAGAGTACAAAACAAAAAAGGAAGAGGAAGACGACACAAACGGGAAGAGAAAGAAGCGCCAAGGAGAGAAGTACGTGACTAAAGTGTTGCAACGTATGAAGTCAAAGAACATCTATGAACCTCTATGTTCTTTTGTAGAACCTTGAAGACAAGGTTCTTTTCCGGCGATGGAGTATTGATGAGAGACAAGTAGTGGGAGTGGTGGTTACTTATGTAGTGGTTTTTATGAATTAGTGGTGGTGTGTTTCTTTACCCATGTTCCAAGTAGTTATGTTATTTAGGTTTTGTATTTAAGGATCAACAAGAGTTAAATGGGGGGATATGAAAAGAAAATTAAGTAGACTTGTGTTTTGTTCTTGTGTTCTTGTGTTCTTGATCAACAATTACTTGTCCTAATATTGGGACCGTAACACATTTCCACAAATAAATTGAAGATATCTCATTGCATTGCTTTAGTGTACGTGTACATCCTTCTTTCCCTCTCCCCTCATTAATGTTCGTAGGTTAATATCCCTTCCTCATTATTAATAATGTTCAAGACGTATGCACGCTTTTTGGTAAAAAAAACCACTTTTTGTGACATGAATTCCCATTTAAGCAGAACTAAAAATAGAGGTATTTCCAGTAATAATTCGGTCAAAGTGATATTTTTGTTCTAAAAACTCATATGTGACATGTATACATTTAGAACTGAGTTTTTGTGACATTTCTGTAAATGTGTCTTCAATCGTCTGAGTATAATTTAAAAATAAATGTTGATTTATTCGTTTTAATTCTCATTTAAGCAGAACTAAAAATAGAGGTATTTCTAGTATTAATTCGGTCAAAGTGACATTTTTGTTCTAAAAACTCATATGTGACATTTTTACATTTTTTTTAATCGTCTGGAATTATTATATAGAGATTACAATCATCGTTAGACTAATTTGATCAAATTGACCTAATCCTATTTTGATGATACTCCACTGCATGTTGTCTTTGCAATTAGGGTGAACAGCTTCTATATAGGCCTCCATGATGCATCATCTCTCCATGTACGACATCTTTCATGATGGACAAGCTCTCCCTGATGAACGGTTCTGCATATACGCATCTTCCATGATGGATAGACTCTCCCCGACCAACGGCTTTGCATGTACGACATCCCCAACGATGAACATGGTCTCCCTAGATGACTCTGAAGTTTCTGAAAAGTGTTCTCCATTAGTCTGCAAGAATTTGTTTTATCTGGGATTCGAACCCCAAACCTGGTGTAAAAACCTTTAAACCCTTGACCATTGAGCCAAGGGGCTTCCACGACATGTATACGTTTAGAACTGAGTTTTTGTGACATTTCTGTAAATGTCTCTTTAATCAATAGTCTGAGTATAATTTAAAAATAAATGTTGATTTATTCGTTTTAATTACAGTAAACAGGATCAGTTTTGAATCTTTTGGTATTCGTTTCCTTTTTTTTTGGATATAACATTTTGGTATCCGATTCAGTTTTCCCATACCTAGCCGCTAGTCTTAGGAGTCTTTGAATCAAATAATTAAGATTCTCTTACCAATATTGAAACTAGACTGTACCATGTAAATGGAAAATCAAATTAGTATCAGCACAAAATTTCAAACTTAGATCTGATTGATGCAGTTTTCCTTGCTTCCTATTTACTTCTCTATCCATTACAACCTACAAAATAAAGCTGATGATTTCTTAACCAAAAGAATCATTTCTAATCCATAAATTTACAGTGAAAAGAAAATCAACAAATTCAGATTACAAGTTTCCATAATCTTATTCTAAAGTCAATGGTAATCTGCAACCAAAAACTAGCCTGATTTGGTTGCG
This sequence comes from Draba incana, assembly GCA_963576765.1. NCBI lineage: Eukaryota > Viridiplantae > Streptophyta > Magnoliopsida > Brassicales > Brassicaceae > Draba > Draba incana. The sequence continues at coordinate 28,438,420 of OY755203.1, read as the reverse complement.
TATCCTTATCATATTTCCTTTTATACAGATATGTTTCAAAAATTAATATTTCCAATCATAAAGATATGGTACCAAAATTAATACAAAAACATTTATTTAAATAATTTATTATGTTTCTGCACCCATAAGAAAAAAATTCAATCATTTTCATTCAAGATCTCAAATCAAAACACAATCCAAGGAAGAAAACGCGTTTGTATGTGAGTATATATCTTGTTACTCCCTCTTCGTATAAATGAGTATACTTATATATGTGTGTGTTTGTACATCATTACTGAAGAACGGTTACATTCTGACCCCCCAAAAAAAATAGAACGGTTACATAAGCACGATCACACAAACACAAACACACACACACCGTTTATTTTTATGCATAGCATAGAGAAAAAAAAACAAAACACTAAATCTTTTTTTTTCTTCAGACCAAAAATGAGAGACACCACCACAGAGATACAATTAGAGTCAGAGTCAGATTATTACGAAGATTATGGTGATGATGATGAAATAAGTATAGTTCCACAAGTTGAATTAACAGTGTCGAAAACCGATGATCCAACTTCACCGACGGTTACATTTAGGATGTGGGTTTTGGGGATAACCTCTTGTGTGCTCTTGTCATTTCTGAACCAGTTTTTCTGGTACAGATCCAATCCTTTGACCATCTCTTCTGTTTCAGCTCAGATTGCTGTTGTTCCCATTGGTCATCTCATGGCTAGGGTTCTTCCTTCAAGGATATTCTTTCAAGGAACAAGGTGGTCTTTCACCATGAATCCTGGTCCTTTCAGTACCAAAGAACATGTTCTTATAACTGTGTTTGCAAACTCTGGCTCTGGCTCTGTTTATGCTAGTCATATTCTTAGTGCTGTTAAGCTTTATTACAAGAGAAGGCTTGATTTCTTGCCTGCTTTGCTCGTCATGATCACTACTCAGGTAAAAATATGAACCTACTGGTAATTAAAATATAAAAAAATTTGATAGCTTACTGAATTATTAAGTTTTTTTTTTTTTTTTTAATTTCTAGGATTTTACAAAAGTAAAAAGTTTTTTTGTTTATGTATTCAATGAGAGCCATTTTTTGTTTCTTGGGTTGCAAGGTTTTGGGATTTGGTTGGGCTGGTTTGTATAGGAAGCATTTAGTTGAGCCTGGTGAGATGTGGTGGCCAAGTAATCTTGTTCAAGTTTCTCTCTTCAGGTAAATGTTGGTTTTTGCTAATGATGCTCTTGTTTTTAGTTTACGCACCCGGGTTTACAAAAATCTGATTTTGATCATACACAGAGCATTGCACGAGAAAGAGAAGAAATCGAATGGGGGAATTAGTCGTAACAAGTTCTTCGTGATTACGCTCATCACTAGTTTCTCCTACTACCTTCTTCCCGGTTATCTCTTCACCGTGTTAACCACTGTCTCTTGGGTATGTTGGATTAGTCCTAAATCGGTTTTGGCAAACCAGCTTGGTTCGGGGTCTTCCGGTCTTGGTATCGGTTCCATTGGTCTAGACTGGACAACCATCGCGTCGTACCTCGGAAGCCCACTCGCTAGCCCATTCTTTGCCACAGCAAATATCGCGGTCGGGTTCTTTCTTGTGATGTACGTAATCACACCTCTCTGCTACTATCTAGATTTCTACAACGCCAAAACCTTCCCTATCTACTCTAGTAAGCTCTTTGTAGCAAACGGAAAAGAATACAACATCTCGAGCATCATCAGTCCCGATTTCCGCCTTGATCACAAAGCTTACGCAGAGACCGGACCAGTCCACATGAGCACTTTCTTTGCTGTAACGTACGGACTCGGTTTTGCGACCTTGGCTGCTAGTATTGTCCATGTCCTGCTCTTCAATGGCAAAGATCTATGGACTCAAAGCAAAGGAGCATTTCAAAAGAATAGGAAAATGGATATACATACAAAGATCATGAAGAGGAATTACAAAGAAGTTCCTCTCTGGTGGTTCCTTTCGATTTTCGCGGTGAATCTTGCGGTTATTGTCTTCATATGTATTTACTATAACACACAGATTCAGCTTCCATGGTGGGCAGCTTTCTTGGCTTGTTCCATAGCTATCTTCTTCACTCCTCTTGTCGGTGTGATCATGGCAACTACTAACCAGGTTTGATAGTCACTCATGAGCATGACCAAGAACTTGGAATGCAAAAAAAAGCTACTAACCAGGGTTCTGTTTTTTTTTGTTGTTGTTGTTACAGGCTCCTGGATTGAACATTATCACAGAATACATTATTGGGTATGCATATCCAGAGAGACCTGTTGCCAACATATGCTTCAAGACTTATGGGTACATCAGCATGTCTCAGTCTTTGACTTTCCTTGCTGATTTGAAGCTTGGAACTTACATGAAGATCCCACCAAGAACCATGTTCATGGCACAGGTTAGTCTTAATACAGGTTTCCCAATGCGGGTTTAGACCTACACAGGCCAAGTCAGTGCTGATCGTTTGGAAACTAGGGCACGGATCGGCCTTTGGCCTACCAAAACATTCCTAGTATTTACTAGTGTGTCACATTCTCTCATAAACAAAAGATTTGACAAATTTACTAGTACACATAAATCTTTCAAAAACATAACATTTGACAAATTTGTTGTTGTTGTTTTCACAGGTTGTAGGCACTCTAGTAGCTGTGTTCGTTTACGCTTTAACAGCTTGGTGGCTAATGGCTGAAATCCCAAACCTCTGCGACACTTCTCTTCTTCCAGCAGGATCTCAATGGACTTGCCCAATGGATCGAGTCTTCTTTGACGCATCAGTAGTCTGGGGACTTGTAGGACCAAGAAGAATGTTTGGTAATCTTGGAGAATACTCAAACATAAACTGGTTTTTCATAGGAGGAGCCATAGCTCCAGTGTTGGTCTACTTAGCCACAAGAATCTTCCCAAACAAGAAATGGATCTCAAACATTCACATCCCGGTCCTGATCGGAGCCACGGCTATGATGCCACCGGCTTCCGCGGTCAACTTCACGAGCTGGCTATTTATGGCTTTTGTGTTTGGACATTTCGTGTACAAGTACAACAGAGCATGGTGGCAGAGATATAACTATGTTCTGTCTGGAGGAATCGATGCAGGAACTGGGTTTATGTCAGTGCTTTTGTTTCTTGCGTTGCAACGAAGTGGGATTGTGCTTAAGTGGTGGGGAACTTCTGGTGAAGGTTGTGCTCTTGCTAAATGTCCTACTGCTAAAGGTGTCATTGTTGATTGTTGTCCTGTTTTCTAATCAAATACTTTTGTTAATTTACTTTGGCTTTTTGGTTTGTAAAAACTTATGAACATCTTCCATTGTATATAACATAAAGCTAAGTTATACACCACAGAAAAATTCGAGAGAATCTGAAATTCCCAAGCTAAGACAAAAAAAACAAGTACATTTATAGAAGAATCCAAACAAAGGAAACAAAATGATGGCTCGTTGAACAAACTACAAATATGATTTCACTTCATCCCTACAAGTCCCCAACCCAAATGCATACAGGTAAGTCTTAAAAAGAGGCTTTACAAGGTTCCGAATTTCATTTCTTTTGTAAACTCTTCACAAAACATCAAGATGTCTCTTCCTTGAGCCTGTACAAGGTGATTTCTTGCTGCTTGAAGTAACGGCGATCCTCTTCATCAACCAGCACAAGATTCAGATAATACTTTACGCTGAATTTGTTGTTAATGTTCTTATGTGTTGGTGTCAAATCATATGGTGTCAAGAACAGTCTTACAGGTATTGATTCGCCTGCACCATGTACCAATTCCCTTGGTTACAAAACTAGCGAAAAGGTATGTGTGAGCTTTGAGAACGTATGATGAAATATTTGGGCATTACCTCTAACTGGAGCACCATCCATTAACTCAAATTTGGCTAGTGTTTCTGTCTCGACGTGAGTATTAGCTCCTGCTCCTGTTGATTCTCGCCGTCTGATTTCAAGATCCATATTCTTTATTTTGATTCTCACCAGAAGAAAGTATATTTTCCCAAGGATAACATCTTTCAGGTGATACCTGCATTCAGACCACAGGGATTTTTAGTTGTTACTTTAAACTTTCCTCATCACTCCATCCTGTTATTATGCAAATGAATCTGCCTTACTTGCTTTTATTGTACTCAAACTCAATATGCAGGCAGTCCTCAATTCCAACTTCCATCTGTATAACGGGTAAGGGTCCAATGGAATTAAGCATATCTAGTTTGCTAATAAGATGGGCAGGGATCATAACTCTAGAGGTAATATGAGCTTCCAGAAAAAAAAAATTCAGTATCACAGTAAAAGCGGTTCATAGTCTCATTATTCTAAACAGAAAAAAACTTGGATCACATCAGAACTCACCTTGATGCTGTTATTGATTGGAGGAGATGGAGAATAGTTCCGGACCTGTTTCAAAGCCATGAAACATACAATGTCAAATACTATCATGCCACAAAGACAGTGCAAAAAGTGGGAAGAAACATACCACAAAGTCCTGATATTCCACGATGCTTCCAGCATAGCCACGTGTAACTGTTACTTTGAGGACATACCTGAAGATAACAGAAACAAACAAGTATGTCCTACGATAGGCGAAATCAGGAATTTTGTAAAACAAGAATATGATATTACCTTAGCCGCACGTTCACACCATTGTATGTCTCATATAGCATCTCAACAGTCGGAAATTCAAAAGGGTACGTCTTTCTTTCATATATTTCTCCAGGAACATCAAGCTCACGCACTGCAAATGGGATATAGTTGGATCAATCACTTATATCTAACAGACTGCTCAGTATGAGACCGAATCCATGTCATCATAGATATTGAACAATCTTCCTATCATAATAATGTACAACACAAAAGGAAAGTTTAACTCACCCAAGGAAGTGAAGTCATAAAAGTTTCCTCTGTCAAAATACATTTCTGTCAAACATAGCGTGAATATCGTCAATACAAGTATATAAACACAGAGGATAGAAACAGATAACAAAAACACACATAAGTCACAGAAAATGCACACCTATTTGACCAAGAAGCTCAACTTTTACACCATTATGCTCCACTTTTTTCCCTTGATATGGTTCAATAGAAATCTGATAAAGACAAGTAAAGGAAAAAAATAAACTTTTAATCATTGCATAAAGCCTAAAGATCAAATTCCTTAACGAGTAGAGATGACAACAAAACCAAGTACCTTCCCAGCAATAGTTTCTTGACTCTGGAAAACTGGATTCATAACCGTTTGTCCATTATCTTTCTTAATCGGTACCTAGCGCAGCAAAAATCAAGGAAGACAATAAGAAAACCCTGAATCCCAAGTCCGGGAACGAAAAGTACATCTTTGGCTGCTAAAAAAGCGTACCTGTTTACGATTTTTCCCATCGGTGAATGTGATTGAAATATTACAAGCCGGCTTGAAAGCTCCAAGAAGATAGTTCTGTGATATTAATCACCAAATAAGTGTAAAACTTGAGTACATAATTTGCAAAGAAGGGAAACTTGGTTAACTGTAACTAGCACTAACCATGATCAGAAGATTCGATCCCAATTACAATAACCTGTTCAAAGCATCAACAAAATCAGAGGCATTCTCAATCCCAACTTGAAACACCAAAATGGATTCGATTTCGGTTAAGTTCAATCGATATATAGAAATAAAAACCCTAATCTCAATTCATACGAAAGCAATCAAAGAAATGAGCAAATCACACGAAATGCTACGACGATGAGAACAAAACTTGATCGAGATCCACAAAGCTAATTCGATTGAACAACTGAAAAATTGTGTACCTTCCAAGGTGAAATCAATGGCGAATTTACAATCAGAGAGAAGAGAAAGATCGATCAAATCGACGAATATTCTGACTCTTGGGTTGCAGACGATCGATGAAGAAGAAAATGGAAATTTTATCACATGTTGACTATACAAAGCCCAGTTATATTATTCAACTGACCAAAGCCCAAATTAGACCATTGAGAACTTGCGATTAATAGTTTACTAGATAACTCCCGCAGATTTTTTTTTTTTTTTTTATTATGAACATAAAAGTTGTTTTCTTTCAATCAATGACTTGTCAATAAAAAAACATTCTAATTAGTAAAGAAAAGAAAAAAAAATTGTTGAAAATATTTTTTATGACCATTCAATTCAGTTTAATTTGATTAAATTTTAACAAATTTAAAAAGACCTATGGTTAAATATTGCTAAAATGCTCAATATTTTATTTTATTTTGGTTTAAATGTTGTGAATTTCAATCTTTTTGAATATAATATCTAAAATATTATCAATATACGATTTTTGTAATTGTAAATTGTCTTTGTATTGATCAAAACATGAAATTTTTCGATCATATAGATTCTACGGAAACATGTAAAAATCGAAAAAGAAAAGCTAAAAAGTGTATTTATTTTAACACATATTTTTACATAATTTTTTTGTTTTTAAATAAATTATTTTAGGAAATCAAAACGTAAAGAGAAACATATTTTGTAATTTTAAAATAATGGGTACTAATTTGTTTTTATATATTTATGAAATAAAAGATTTTTCTTATTATAGGAGACTTACGGAATAATTCATTGATATATGTCTTTCCATATTCGATGTCACATTATTTGTATAACAACGTCGATATATTTGGCAATATTTACTTATTAATTATAAAATATATAGAGATTCGTTTAGTCAATAATCTGTCGATTAAAAGTATTTATTTATTCTAAAATGATAATATAATATATAAATTTATTATCATTTTGAATTATATAAAATTAATGTATTATGATTGATAAAAGAAAATTATAAAAATTATCGTTAGGATATAAGGGTAAGTAACTATTATTATATTTTTCTTACCTAACATCATATTCAAAATAGGGCTAATTTGCTGAATAGCAAAAATTATATTTTGAGAACTAACTAAAATGGGTGTATGTGGCAAAATCATGAACATTAGATTTAGGGTTTTTAGTTAGTTTTTGAATTATTATTATTTTCTTTGTTAGTGAGCAAATAATCCCTTCAAAATATTTAAAATTTAAACATGCAAGTGTAACTATGAAGGACATATATAATTACGTATAAAGATCCATATCATTTTAAGAAGCTATAAAATAAAAATATGAAGATTTGGTGTCGATATATATATGGGCTTATATTTGAGTGATTGGTATTCAATATCGTTAGTAGGCTTTTTTATATTAAACTATGTAAAATTTGATTCTTATAATTTTAACTGTAGGAATAATTTATTTTTACGAAAATTTTTGGGCTAATTATGATATAATAAATAGGTAAATATGTGGGCTAATGAGATTTTTTTAGGTAATTAACTAAAATCAAATTTTGAAAGAGCTTGGCCATGTCATATTTTAGAGAATGTCATGTCACAATTTTTATGTGAAATCACCTCTTTAATAATATATAGGAGATTTAACCCTTTCCAAAGCTGCAATTTTATATACCAAAACCAACATTTTTAGTTCATAATCTGTGAAAATTCAAAGGTTAAATAAATTTAACCAACATTACTTGAACTAGAAATGATGTCAAGTGACTTATAAGCCCAAGGAATCAAATAACGTTCCTAAACCCTAATAAAGGAGGAAATGCCTCAACTTGTTCAGACATCTAAGGTTTATGAAAACGAAAATTCTTTAGCATACTTTTTAGGCTATACAAGTGGAGAGCTTCTATTCTGAATCTGCTTCTGAAACACGCTGATTTGAATCTTGAGAATTTGCTTGACCGTTTATAATTTGAGAGAGAAAAAGCTTTGAGATGCCATTTAGAGCTGCTTGGACCTCATCCGAGTCCCTTGGGCCTCCCCAAACTGAAGATTGCGAGCTTAAACCAGAGAACTCGCTTGCTACAACCTGTGTCTTCTTTGAGGTCGCAAGAACCTTCTCCAAGTCCAACTGTCTCAATGGCCTAGGCTCCTGAAAATGTGCAGGCAGCTCAAAAACATCAGAAATCAAGTGGAGGAAGGAAACATTGCCCCTAAAGTCGGTTTTTTACTTACGGAAATTTGTCTGCCCTTTTTCTCCTCCTCTAGGATCTCTCTGATTGGGAAGTAAGCTGCTTTTTTGCAAAGCTCAAAGATATCTGATCCGGTATAGTCTTCACATAAGCGAGCCACACGATCATAGTCAATACCTGGTTCGACCCTCTCTCCTTTCAAAATCACTTTCAATATCTGAGCTCTCTCCTTGCGATCAGGCATCCCGATCTCAAAGGCCTGAGGAAAACGCCTCAATATCGCTTCGTCGAGCTCTGAAGGTCTGTTAGTCGCAGCAAGAACCATCACCCTCGCATTCTCTACAAAACAAACAACATACTTATACACTGCACTTATTTTGACATGGTTAAACGGGAATTCAACTCACGGTCTGTAGAAAATCCATCCCATAAAGCCATAAACTCAGTCTTCATATTCGCCACTGCTTCATGATCAGTTGAACGGCGCTTGCCAAGAAAGCTATCCACTTCATCGATAAATATAATAGCAGGTTGGAGTTTGTACGCCAAGCTAAACACAGCAGCCACTGAAGAAACAAGAACAACACAACAAATTAGTAACAATCTAAGGCAGAATGCACACTAATTGATCGACACTTACCAAGCTTTTGGGCATCACCAAACCATTTGCTCATGAGATTAGAAACCTTCACATTGATGAAAACAGCTTCTGACTCTTTCGCAATAGCTTTCGCAAGCATTGTCTTCCCAGTTCCAGGAGGACCATACAGCAAAACACCCTTTTGAGGACCGAGTAACTTTCCGTAAGCAAACAGCTCAGGTCTCTTCAGTGGTAGAATCACAAGCTCATACAAAGCCTCCTTGATTGAATCCAAGCCTCCAATAGAACCAAACTCAACATCTATATCTCGTGGGTTTATAACATCACAAGCTATTATATCCTGTGAAATATACCAACAAATGAGCAACGTTCCCTATAATCATGAACCTGAACCTTCTAATCAATAATCCCATTTCTAGATCCTCAAATGATTCGAGAAGCATATATAGAGAGTGAATTTCAAAATTACCTCGTATTGGTTGGTCTGGATAAGAGGACGACCCAAACGCTTGGCGAGTTCTTTCTTATGCTTGAGCGCTTTTTTAGCAGCGTCACGATTCGGGTCAAGTTGACGAAGACCAGCATACAGAACCAAGCTACTAAATGCAGCGCTTGCGGCGTACAGTATCAATTGCTCAATGAGATTCGTATTCTGACCCGAAGATCTCCTCATATCTTTTACTCCGAGTCCGAACACGAACCCTTCGATCAAAGAGGATTTGGGAATTCGAGAAGAAAGAAACCCTAATTCTTTGTGTCGAGGATAGGCGAGGAAGAAGAAGAAAGCTCTTACGAGAAATTACAGAAACAGTTCCCAGGGGCACAGTCGTAATATTGTTAATAATTTGATCAGATTAGGATATTGGGCCTTAATGGGCCTGATATCAAATTAATTTTCTATTTCTCAATAATTCTCAAGGTAGTTTACAATGTGATCAGTTTAGGCTTTAGCCATAGGGCTGATTGGCAAAGTATAATAGAGCTAGAGCTCTGGAGCATCAAGCGGTATTAGCATTATGCTATACTGCTCTGATTAAAATGTATGATTGGCAGAGTTGTGAGTGATTATATATAAAATTAAGATAAATTATTTTATTATATTATTTATATGTATTCTTATAATTACATAAATAACATATATTCATTTTTAATGAAATGAATTGTGTATATATTATATGGTTAAATTATGATAAGATTTTGTTTTAATTTTTCTAATTTAAATTATATTTAAATGAATTATTTTTTTATAATATTATTTCAAACATGAACTAAAATAACTAAAAGTTTTTATGTATGAATTTGTTTTGATGTTATCTAAAAATAAATTAGTTTTATAATTTTATTTTAATTTTTTTTAATATATTAGAGCTCAATGGTCTGGAAAAGCTCTACTTGAGAGCATTAAAGGCAAAAGCATTTGGGAGCATTAGCAGTTAGTAAATGCTATGTTTAATGCTCTATTAATTACACGTGATTGGATAATACAGAGCATGATGCTCCTTTAAATGTTCTGTCGATCAAACCCTTAAATACAAGATTTGAAACCAACTATACAAATGTCTCTACGACACATACGAAAGGATTTCAACTCGAGCAAGAACTAACACATAATGCTCTTCTTCTACCAATTTCAAAGAGTCTAGCATTTCTTCTCACTCTTTTTAGATTTCCCATTATTAAACTTGACACCAGATTTCGAAGATTATTCATTATCGAAAATACTAGGCCCCCAAATATGTCATGTCAATCCCATAGATTCCTTATCATGATCATTTTTCCCTTCTATGTTTTTTATTTAGAATTTTATTCTTTAAGCCTCTTATCTTCTAAATGATTCTTCAATGGATACACTTTTCTGATTCCGTTAAAGAATCATTCAGCTTTGGTCCTAGTAAGAACCAATTCACGGAAAAGATAAGAAGTTGGAAGAACAAATTCTGGAAAGAAAAAAACAAGAATGAAAGAATAATCATGATAAAGAATCTAAGGGATTGGCAGAGCATATGTGGGGATCTGGTTGTTTCGATAATGAATCATCTATAAAGTCTGGTGGGGATCTACAATAATTTCAACTCACGGTCTTTAGTAAATCCATCCCACAAAGCCATAAACTCAATCTTCATATTTGCCATTACTTCATTATCTGTCAATCAGTGTTGCCCAAGAAAGCTTGTAATAGCAGGTTAGAGTTTGTACGCGAAATACAACAGCTACTGAAGAAACGGAACAACTCCTATTACATTTTGTATTCACATAAACAAAGTATATACGAACAAATGAGCAACATTTCCTCCATTCCTTACACAATACATAAAACTTTAAATCACTAATCTTTTACATATTTCAAACAAACGCTCCCATTTCTAGATCCCAAAAGAATCTTCAAAAGAAGAACAAATTTTCAAATCATTCGAGAACCACTAAATAGAGTTAAAATTACCTCGTACTGCTTGGTTTGGATAAGAGGACGACCCAAACGCTTGGCGTGTTCTCTCTTATGCCGCGTCACGACGCGGGTCAAGTTGACGGTTACAGAACCAAGGTGCTCTAATTAAGATCTCCTCATATCTTTTATTCCAATCAATATATTATTATACACTTCTTTGGTGGGTTTATCTCCGTACACTCTTTTTCTTATATAATGGAAAGTGAAAAGAGTCATTAATGATATAAGTATGAAAACTGACCTTACCATTCTCAACGCATCAACTTCAAATCCCCTATAGTAATAATATTACTAGAGAGGTGATTTGTAAAAGAAATATGACATGACTAACAAATAAATATGACATGGCAAGTAAAAAAATATGACATGACTATCACTCTCACAAAAAATCTTGTCATATGGCAAATCAATAGTTATTTACTATTTATGCAAATCTTTAGTGATTATCAACAACAAAATCTTTACTAATATTTTTTCGGACATATAAAATAATCACCATAATAAATAATTTAAAGTACTAAAATAAATAAATAAAAATTATCCTCTATATATTACTAGAGAAGTGATTTGTGAAAAAAATATGGCATTGCTAACAAATAAATATGACATGGCATGTAAAGAAATATGATATGACATCACTCTTACAAAAAATCTTATTATATGGCAAATCGTAATTTTGAAGGAAAAAAAAATTCTTTTTATTCTATAGAAAAATTTCCGTAAATAATATTGTCTAAATATATTGTGACCTTTTTTATTATTGTTTCATATAATCTATGAGATGAATCTAATATTTATTGTTTTCTTAAGTTATTCTTTACCATGTGAAACTAATAATAACAAAATATTAACAAAAATTAAAATAATTAAATTCAAAATAAATAAATCTAAATTCTACATGTAATCCGGATAAATTTTCAGTTTTAATTGATTTCAGAAAATACTAATCCGCGTAAAACGCGGGGAGTCATCTAGGCGAGGGCATTCGGGTATTCGGTTCGGTTCCGGTTCGGTACCATTCGGTTTCGGGTATTTCGGTTCTAGGAAATTTGGACCCATTGGGTATTTATAATTTTTCGGTTCGGTTCCGGGTAGGAACCGGTTAATTTCGGTTCGGTTCCGGGTACCCATAATTTATCTTGAATAAAATATATTATTATATGCATTCATATCGTTTGTATAAATTAGTTTTATAATATTTAAAATCGTTATTTAAATTATATTATAGTAAATTAAAAAAGTAACGTAAAAAGAAATGGTGATACACATGTAAGTTACCACTGATATATTTCTTGTAATTTACAACTCATATACAAGAAGATAAGAAGTTCAAAAAATAAAATAAAAAAGGAAGGTTAAAAAAGAAAGGAAGAGTCATCATCGATAAAAAAAAAAAAGAAGGTTTAAAAAAAGAAAGAGTATGACCAAAAAAAAAAAAAAAAGAGAGTCTCAGTAACAAGCTTCAATGAAACTTAATATATGTGCCTATATTAAGAGTTTCACTCTTCTTAGAAAAATCAACTTGGGGTTTTCATATTTAAGGCCTAAGTTCATGAGTGATTTTTTGGGATGTTTAACAAACATAAGGTTGAAAAATGAGTTAAGCCCTAATATTCGAGTATTCGGTTCGGGTATTCGGTTCCCGGGTAATAACCGGTTCGGTTCCGATACCCATGGTTCCCAATCAAAAGGAACCATCGAGTATTTTGGCTGGAACCAAAACCGAACCGAACCAGTTTTTTCGGGTCGGTTTCGGTTCGGTTTTTCGGTTCCGGTTTTTTTGCCCAGGCCTAGAGTCATCTAGTTAAATTAATATATCCGAAATTAAACCGAAACCTAAATAAATATATCAAGGAAAGTACCCCTCGTCATGAAACATGAATTCATAATGATATATCTCTACAAAATATATACAACTTGTTTTCAAAAATCTCTTTTGGAGATAAATTTTTTCGTCAATCTTTAATAGATAAGATGTTTTCTCTGTACGTAGTTGAAGAAAGAAACCTTTCTAAATATGAAAAAGTTGGTGACCACACATCATCATAGGTAGAAATTTAGTCAAACAAATTGATTGAATGAAACGTATTATATTTATATCATCTTTCAAATGATTTTTTTTTTCTTTACACATCAAATACTATATCATCTTTCAAACTTACGTAATGAATAAAAAATCGAATGCTAAAGTGTGATCAATGATTATCAGAAATTGAGAAAGTCGAATACTAAAGCGTGATCAATGATTATCAGTGAATGGGTTGGTTTGGGAATTGGGAATCTAATGCACGTGGCTTTTAAAAGAAAGCGTTAAAGCATCTTCAGTTCCACTCCAAATAACATTTTCTCCAATCCTATCCATTTTCAACTCTAAAATACAATAAAAAATAAAAATAGTTCATTGTTCAGCAAATTTTCTCAAATACCACCGCATATTTTGCACTAAATGTATACTTGTAATTTTTTTTTTTTTTTTTGGTAAAATACTACTTGTAATTGTTAGAGCATGCACACTCATAAACTTTAAATTTGTTTATTATTTGATATTTTTTTTGAAACTTGTAAAAAATCTGTTCCAGTAATACCGTTTTCGGTATCATTAAAAAAAATTAATTAATTATTTACAAAAAAAAAAAATTAATTGTTTGCAAATTGGATAATAATGAAAATTATATATAATAAAATGGTGATTCTAAAAAATGCCACCATGTTTTGAAAAGTTTCAAAATACCACTTTTGTTACAAATACAAAAATAACACAAAATTAAAATGAAGTTTTAACATTTAAAACTCAACATTAAATCTCAAACTCAAATCCTACCCCCTAAAATTGATATTCTGCTTTGGAAATAGTTAACCCAAACCCAAAAATTTAATTTACAAATCAATTGAAAATAAATTTTTGTATTCATAGTATTTTTGGAACTATTGAAAAATTGGTATTTTGGAACTTTTTTAAAAATAATGCCATATTAGAAAATTTCCCTATATATAAAAACATGATTTTTAAAAAAAAAATAAAAATCAAACCAACCACATTGTGACACGTCACCCACTGACACGGTATCAACCGGATCAGTGGGGTGATACGTATCACGCCCAAAATCATCCCAACACCATTTTTTTCCTTTTTTTATTATGTTGACACTCACAAAAGGACATTGGTGTACATGGTCTTACGTACTAGTAACATGTTTTATGCCTTTTTTTCTCGTAATTCAAACGCTAAAACTTTTGTTCTTTTTTGGAAAGCACAATTTCTTCAACCTTCCACTTGTAGTTTGTCACTTTCTTTTTTGGATTCCAATATTCCATTTTTATGCTTTATCCCAAAGCAAACACGTAACTGTGGATGGATTACTATCCACTAGGACATTAAGAATGTTGACGACGATAGACCACTGTGACGTTTGAGAGTTGTGATTGTAATGTCAAAAACAACGGAGTGGATAGAACGATTGTTTTAACTAATGTTTCTAGACCTAACTACATGATATCTTACAACCTTTTTAGGTTTGGCAGTGGAATCTCTTGAACCTTACATCTTGACACCACCAACACATGGATTTGAACAACTTTATCGTTGTATGGAACATACATTAGGTTATAAGTCAGGCTAACCACTACAAGAAAACAGGTGCATTTGCAACGGAAATTTGCGACGGAAAAAAACCGTCGCAAATTTGCGTCGTAATTGCGACGGTTTTGCGACGAACAGTCTTACTTACTCGCAAAACCGTCGCAAATTTGCGTGGGAAGTTTCCTACGCAAAATCGTCGCAAATCGTCGCAAAATTGCGACGTTTTTGCGTCGATCTATACGTTTGGACGCAAATGCGTCGCAATATTTGCGGCGATTTTGCGTCGATATAACGTTTGCGACGGTTTTGCGTCGCGGTTTAAGTTTAGACGCAAAATACACGCAATTTTGCGTCAAGTTTGCGACGATATAACGTTTGCGAGGGATTTGCGACTAAAATAGGTAGAACACGTTTTAATTGATTCTTACTTGTTTATGAGTGTAATATTTTAGCCGCAAATTAGTCGCAAAAGTCTTGCAAATTAGTTGCAAATTAGTCGCAAATTGAAATGAACATTCTATAAAATCCACCTTATGGATCTCACAATATTATATAATTCAACAAATATGGATAACAATCGATCTTTGATACCGGGTCCGGCTGGTGTGAGACAAGCAGAAGAACGGGCAAGGAAAACGACAATTGGAAATGTCACCAAATTAACAGGTATAATGAAATGTTATTAATACAACCTTTGAAATATATATTAGTAATTAAGAAACAGAAATGTTTTATTCACATTTAATTATATTTTACTTATTCTACGTAAAATATATATAGGTGGACACACACGTGGGTGGGCACTGGTAAAAGAGTTGCATAAAATAAAACCACAATGGCGTCACGTACCATATGTGGTAGCAGTGATTCATAAAATGGAACCTAATGGATTGGGGGACGCGATGGGCATACTAAAGGTAACATGTATATATAAGTTCTAAGAAAATATATTTTTAACAAATTATATATTTAGTAATCTATAAATGTTATTTAATTTCCTTGAAGGATCCTACCGGGACTGTACAAGCGAGCATTCATAGGTCTGTCATATCTGATAACAAATATGGGCCGCACATAAAGGAGGGTTCTGTATTGGTTCTAAAGGAGGTTGTAGTTGTTAAGTTTGATAGGGCGCCAACATATCTTAACATTATTCTTGAGAACATAAGCAATGTAAGTTAATTACAATATATATTTTAAAGGTATTGTATTAAGTAGTATCCGTACACATAAATCAAGTTTTTATTTCACAAGTTATATCTAAAGAAAACGTGGCTACAGCGTTCATAGAAGAAGGTAGTAGCAGTCGTGGTCATCGAAATCCAAACAATTGGTTATCCCAGAATGACGACGAAGGGTCGACGACGGATGATGGTGAAGAAATTGATGATGAGTAAAACATTACGTCATCAATAAAAGAAATAAAAATAAATATGTGTTTATGTTATCAGCTGGTTATTTGTATTACGTTTTTAAGCAATAATGTACGTACGTTTATGAACATCGATGTTAATGTTAAAATATCATAATAGTATATTAATATAAGTTTCCAAAAATTTACTTGTAACCCTAACACATTAATACTAATAACAAAAAATTTACTCCGAAGAAAGCCGGACTAGCCGGCGGCGACAAGAAGAAGAAGATGAAGAAGAAGAAGATGAAGAAGAAGAGCGTGGAGACGTACAAGATCTACATCTTCAAGGTTCTGAAGCAAGTGCATCGAGATATCGGCCGGAATCTCGAGCAAAGCGATGGGAATCATGAACAGTTTCATCAACGATAGCTTTGAGAAGTTTCCAAAATTTAATACTAATAACAAAAAATTACAAAGTAAATCTTAACTTACCAAACTATAAATACGCAAAATTGCGACGATTTTGTGTCGATATGTATATTTTGCCGCAAAACCGTCGCAACATTTGCGACGATTTTGCGTCGATTATTCGGTATCGATGCAAAAGCGTCGCAAATATTGCGACGATATTGCGTGGTAAGATATTTTTGAATAGACACGTGTTTATGATGCTTACCTAATTATGGGTATAATATGTTTAGTCGCAAACGTGTCGCAAAATAGATGCAAAAATGTCGCAAATTAGTAGCAAAATAAATCAATTTCCTATAAAAACCTCGAATGTATGATCGACGATTTCATAACAAACATTCCAACCAAGGGGCTGTCGCAGGATATACCAACGACGGTAACGTTAAAATTTTCTGTCCTTGTGTGAAATGCAAAAACTTTGCTCCACATGATACGCGAACTGTTTGGAAACATTTATTTACGAGGGGGTTTTTACCTAACTACTATGTTTGGTTTTCGCATGGGGAGGATTTTGTTGTCAATGTTCCGGGTAGTTCAAGTACGAGTTATCGTGGGAATGTAGAAGGTGGTAGTAATTATGAGGATAGTAATCATGATAATTTTAATGAATCTGCATATGGACAGATGGGAATAGGTTTAATGATATGGTCAATGATGCATTTCAAGAAACTACTACTTCGTTTAGTGATAATACTTTTGAAGAACCAAACCCGAGTGCTAAAATTTTTTATGATATGTTAGATGCTGCTAACGAACCTATCTACGAAGGATGTAGAGAAGGGCTATCAAAATTGTCGTTAGCATCTAGGATGATGACAATTAAAAGCGAAGATAACCTTAGTGAAAATTGCATGGATAAATGGGGTGAATTGTTTAAAGAGTATTTGCCAGAGGGTAATAACTCTGCAGAAAGTTACTATGAGATACAAAGATTGGTAGCAAGTCTTAGATTACCGTCTGAGATGATTGATGTCTGCATTGATAATTGTATGATTTTTTGGAAAGATGATGCTCAGCTGCAGGAATGTCGTTTTTGCTCTCATCCAAGATATAAGAAGACTAGTGGTCGCACCAAGTCCCGTTCAAGCGTATGTGGTACCTTCCAATAACAGATAGGCTGAAGCGATTATATCAATCAGAGCAGACAGGAGGGGCAATGAGGTGGCACGCAGAACACGATTGTCAGGAAGGGGTGGTCGCCCATCCATCAGATGCAAAGGCGTGGAAACACTTTCACACGGTATATCCAGACTTTGCTGTAGAACATAAAAATGTGTATTTGGGTCTTTGCACTGATGGGTTTAGTCCTTTTGGGATGTCTGGTAGGCAATATTCGTTGTGGCCAGTCATAGTGACGCCATATAATCTCCCACCGGAAATGTGTATGCATCGAGAATTTTTATTTCTCAGCATTTTGGTTCCAGGGCCAAAGCATCCTAAAAGATCACTTGATGTCTTCCTACAACCTCTTATCCAGGAACTAAAGGAGTTGTGGCATGTTGGTGTACGGACATTTGATTCGTCGAGCCGTAAGAACTTCAACATGAAGGTTGTCCTCATGTGGACGATAAGCGACTTTCCGGCGTATGGTATGCTATCTGGATGGACAACGCACGAAAAGTTATCAAGTCCTTATTGTTTAGATAAGACCGAATCATTTCAATTGTCAGCAGGAGGGAAAGCTTGCTGGTTTGACTGTCATCGTCGTTTTCTTCCAAGGGATCATCCTTATAGAAAGAGTAGGACGTTATTTCGAAATCGAGTTGTTAAAACCTCCCCCTTGGTTTACCTCTCAGGTGAGGAGTTGGAAGAACAAATCGATGGATATGGTGCAGAAAAAACTGTAAAAGTTGGAGGTAATTGGCAAAGTACTCGTGGACGACGGGATCAAGATTGGCTATCCGTGATTAAAGTTAACCCAAGGGGTCGAATTGTCGGGGGGTTAGCAGCTGATGCTGATGATGATCATCAACCCCCAGTGCAACCTGCAAGAACCGAAGAAGTTTCGATCCCTGCAGAGGTAACCACCAATTTGACAAGAATTGACCCACTTCATAATGGTCTTGATGTGATATTCGAGGATTCAGAAGGAAACGAAGATGAGTTTGATGAAGACGAAGAGGAAGATGAGGATGACGATGATGACGAAGATGGCGGAGTAGAACGTTATGTTTCTGATCATGACGAAGAAGATTAATAAATTGATTATTAATTATGTGTATATAATAAGTATGTATTTTTGAGTGTGTTGATAATTTTTTTTTTTAACCAAGAGATACAACCATTTGCTACGATTTTGTGACGGTATCGTCGCAAAACCGTCGCAAATATGAACTTTTGCGACGGTTTTGCGACGCATTCGTCGCAAAATCGTAGCAAATTTCCATACCCAAAACTCTTACCAATACATTATTTATACCGTTTAAATTTCCTTTTCGTGGAATATAAAAACATATCATAGAGGCCTTACTTCATATATATATATATTTTTCCATCAATGTCCAAGTAATAAGAATAAGAACAAAACACTAAGGTTTAGGGTATGGAAGTTTGCTACGATTTTGCAACGGAATCGTCGCAAATTCTAAGATTCCGTCGCAAAATCGTAGCAAACTTCCATACCCAAAACTCTTACCAATACATTATTTATACCGTTTAAATTTTCTTTTCGTGGAATATAAAAACATATCATAGAGGCCTTACTTCATATATATATATATATATATATATATATTTTTCCATCAATGTCCAAGTAATAAGAATAAGAACAAAACACTAAGGTTTAGGGTATGGAAGTTTGCTACGATTTTGCAACGGAATCGTCGC
Source organism: Draba incana (assembly GCA_963576765.1). Lineage (NCBI taxonomy): Eukaryota > Viridiplantae > Streptophyta > Magnoliopsida > Brassicales > Brassicaceae > Draba > Draba incana. The sequence goes on along the minus strand of OY755203.1, from coordinate 28,419,194 downwards.
AAATACGTCGCAAATTCTAAGATTCCGTCGCAAAAATCGTAGCAAACTTCCATACCCAAAACTCTTACCAATACATTATTTATACCGTTTAAATTTCCTTTTCGTGGAATATAAAAACATATCATAGAGGCCTTACTTCATATATATATATTTTTCCATCAATGTCCAAGTAATAAGAATAAGAACAAAACACTAAGGTTTAGGGTATGGAAGTTTGCTACGATTTTGCAACGGAATCGTAGCATTTGCAACGGATTTGCGACGATTCCGTCGCGAATTCGTAGCAAACTTCTATACCCTAAACTCTAACCTGTACATTATTTATACCGTTTCAATTGGCTCGTCTTCGAATATAAATGTATGAGTCGTATAATAAATAACAATCCCTTTATAATTATTGAAATAAAAAACTTATCAAAATTGTATCAACAAAACATATATAACGAAGTGTTACATACATACACTTATACTAAGAATGTGATCAATCAATCATTTTTACCGATTTTACAAAAAACTTCAATTAGTAGACTAACTTTGTTTCATACATGGACTAAGGACCTAAAGAAGTGTTTATTTACATATATGAATTGTAATTTTAGTCTAAAACATCCAAAACCCTAAGTATACCCTAAACCACTTTAGCGTGGGATTTGCGACGATTTCGTCGCAAATGCCATGCTAAATTTGCTACTCTTTTGCGACCTTACTTACGGTCAACTCAATTAACTGATTGAACATTCGCATTGGGATTTACAGTTTGCGAGGCTTTTGCGACGATTTGAAAATATTTGCGAGGCATTTGCGACGGTTTTTTTCATATTTGCGAGGCATTTGCGACGATTTGTGGGCGGCAAACGAAACGCTGTGGCGGCAAACATGCAGTGGGTCAAATAGTCGGCCCACTTTGCAAGGGATTTGCGACGGAATGGCGAGGGATTATTTTCCCTATATAAGCAATTCCAATCCCTCGCTCATTCCTCACACCTCTGTCTTTTCTCTCTACAAAAACCTTTCTCTCTCTATAAAAACGTTTCTTCGACATTCCGAATCCCGATCCCTCGACCTTCCGAATCACGATCCCTCGACCTGATAAGGTAATTTTCTAAATTGTTCGTTTATTTTATGAATTTAAAATTTTGCTTTTAATGTTATCTTTAAAGTTGTTCAAATTAATATTAAATTTCTAATTTTTTTAATATGCAATTACTAATTTCAAAATTATAAAATTTATTTAGATGGCGGAGAACGACTATACCGACTACTTAGAGCCTGGTGTTGGTCGTGGTAGTGGTCATTCACGACCAGGACAGCGTACACATACCGCCCGCGTCTCTCCTTCAGCGTGCGCCTCTCCTTCCGGTACCGCTAACAGGGTTCCGGAGTCACAGCAGACGCCACCTCCCGAGCCAAACCCTGGAGCAATTCCTTCATGGGAGGACATGACGTTCGAGCAGCTTCTCGTTACTCCCGGACGGCAGGCTCTTCCCCATTTAGAACCTGACTCTACCGGCAACGCTGTGTGGTAAGTAATTTTTTTTACATTATTTTTGTTTAATAATTATTAATATATTTATTTAAACATAATTTTTGTTTAATAAGTAAATATCATTTTTATAACTTTTTTTAGGTTTTGCAAAAACAAGGTGGGAAAGGATATTAGAAAGATCATAGAACGGGATTTCAAGATGTGCAACACGAGTTAGAAGTATGTTAACCTGGAGACCAAGAATCGGTGGTTCAAAACATTCGCGGTAAATATTTTTTTAAATTTTTATTTATTTATTCAATTTTGTAATTTTATAACTTATTTATTCAATTTTCAGCAAAAATATTATTGGGACCCCGCGATTACTGGTTTAGTTCGTGAAGAATTTGAGGAGAAAGCGAAGAACCGTCTCAACAACCAAATAGGACGGTGGAAGGAGAAGTGGCAAAAGAATCCGGATCCGAAGGTATGTATGCCATCTTTCTTCGATCCCAATATTTGGGCTGCTCTTGTCGCCTTCTGGCAGTTGGAGACTTCTGCGGAGAAGTCTGCCCAGTGCTCGGCTGCTCGATTGACGAAGGTTGGCGGTAGTGACCAGCCTTCAAAGCACTGTTCGGGACAGATTTCTTATGCTCAGCATGCGGTTGACATTGTAAGTTAAATTTTTTTACTTTCAATTTTTATGGTAACAAAAAATTCAACTTTTAATATGTTTCCATTTTCAGACTGCGGAAACAGGAGTTCCCGCAACGATGACATCGGTTTGGGAGAAGACCCACCGCAGGCCGGACGGGACATGGGTTGATGAACGTGTCCACAAGCTCCACGACGATGTCATTGAGCGAGTGGACGAACTTTCAACCCAGCTTACTCCCGATGGTCAACCTACTCAGCTGACACCGATGGAGGTCAACCGTGTCGCATTACAGGTAAAAATTTAATTTCTTTTTATTTTTATTCACAATTTTAAATATTTATTATACTATTAACATTTTCAAAAATAAAATTATAAACTTTTAATTTTTTTTGTAGATGGCTCCTCGAAACCGTAAAGGGAAGATGGCATTTACAGGATCTATCCGGACGGATGATCAGGGAGTGCCATTTTGTCCCGTTTCGAGATATGCTTCTGATCCGCAAATGGCCAAGGAGCTCCGGGAAACAAAAGAACGGCTCGGCATAACGGAGAAGAAGTTAGAGAGGACGGTGAACGTCTACGATAATCTGTTTCGGGAGTTAGCGAAGTCGAACCCCGCCATTGCCGGGATTTTAAGGAGGGAAGACGAAGAAGGAGGCACATCGAGCCAGGATCCCCTCGATAATTTTAACTTCGATTAGATTTTTATTTGTTTTTGTTTTTTGTATTTTTAATGTTTTTTTATTTTAAACATTATTTTATGAATTTTTTTTATTTTAAATATTTTCAAATTTTATTAATAAATAATAAAAAAAAAAAATTTAATAATCAAAAACATCTTCGTTGCAAAACCGTCGCAACCAAAAGCCGCAATTACGTCGCAAATTTTTTTTACGCAAACCCATCGCAAAACAATGTCGCAAAATCGTAGCAAAACCAGTTGCAATTCCGTCGCAAATGTCGCCGCAAAACCGCCGCGAAGTTGACGCAGATTTTTGCGTCGTAAAACCGATGCAAATCCCTCGCAAATTAGATATGAACAGTATTCGTCGCACATCCGTCGCAAAAATGAACGTCGCAAATTCGTCGCTACTATTAGCGACGAATTTGCGACGATTCATAAATTTGCGACGGTTTTGCGACGCTTTTTGGTTTGCAACGAGCTAGTTGCGACAAACCAAAAAGCGTCGCAAAACCGTCGCAAATCTCCGTTTGCAACGGATTTGCGACGGAAACCTCCCTTGCAAATGCACCTGTTTTCTTGTAGTGAACAAACTAGATAACGTTAATGGAATTTAAAATACTTTTTAGGTTCGACCAAAAAAAAAAAAAAACTTAGGGCTGAAGAAATTTATAAGCAAACATTCTGTTAATATGTTGAGAGATTCGGAAGATCGACCAAATAATTTGGAAGTCTGAAAAATATATCAAAATTACTGACCGCAGTGACAAATAATATTATAATGGGTTTAAATTCTTCAAAAAATAACTGGTGTTACAGTCTTTTTCTCACTTAATCATGTCGGTTCCTCCCAATTCTTTAATGATATCTTACCATTTAAGGCCAATATCAAAGAGAAATAGTTTAGAAGAGAATATTTAGGCCAATACCTTTTGGTATCGTCTTCTCTCTGGCGGAGAGTAATCTCCTCACATCCTCGTTCATGGACCTTGATAGGGTTGTGAGGTGCTGTTATGGGAATCGAGATGATCGGATGCTATTTTAGTGAAGGTGATAAGGTCTTCTTCCGGTTGGTGGCTCAGTTCAGATCATGGTTGTATGAAAGGAGTTTGTGCAAGAGAATTGGAGATGATGGCTGGACGAGATGAATCGAGCTCAATTTTTTGTTTTGGCAAAACCCGGCAAAGTTGCATATGTGGCTCCACATGTCCATCATGCCCTAATTGTGATCTCCCTTTAATTTTAGGACTTTCATTATCATGTTTTTGGGCTTTAGCATTTATTGGAGGAGATATTTACCTTGATGTGCAAGTTATTAGGAGATATGTGTATATCTTATTCTTTGTTAAGTTTCCTTTATTTGAGGGATTTGTACTTGTATAAATATAGACCTTTGGTCAAGTCAATAAACAAGTTGGTTCGATATCTAATTCTACATGGTATCAGAGCAAACCTATACACAAAAACCCTAAAAATCGTTTTCGTTCTGGTTTTCACGTGTTCATAGTTTGAGCACTAGTTCGAGTTCGTAACAATGGCATCTGAAGCTTCTAAGGTGGCCGAAGTGAAGACGGAGATAGTTTCTTCTCCATATACGTTGTATGGCTCGGATAATCCCGGTGCCATGATTACTCCAGTCATGTTGAACGGAGAGAATTACAATCAATGGGCTAACGAGATGCTTAATGCACTCCAAGCCAAACGCAAAACTGGATTCATCAACGGATCTTTGAAGAAGCCGTCGATGGATGATCCAAACTATGAGAATTGGATTGCTGTGAATTCGATGATTGTAGGATGGATTCGTGCCTCAATTGATCCAAAAGTGAAGGCGTCTGTGACGTTTATATCATAAGCAAGTCAGCTCTGGTTGGAGTTAAAAGAGAGGTTTTCGGTTGGAAACAAGGTTAGAATTCATCAAATCAAAGCTCAACTTGCCTCATGTAGACAAGATGGTCAATCGGTGATTGAATACTATGGCAAGTTGTGTACACTTTGGGAAGAATATGCGATTTACAAACCCTTGCCAATGTGTAGTTGCGGTGCTGCATCAGAGATATCTAAGGAAAGAGATGAAGAAAAAGTTCATCAATTTGTCTTGGGGCTTGATGATTCAAGATATGGAGGCTTGTGTACCACTCTTATTGGTTTGGATCCAATGCCCTCTATTGGTGAGGTTTATTCAAGAGTGATCCGAGAAGAACAAAGATTGAATGCTTCTCGGACTCGTGATAGTCAACAAGATGCTGTGGGTTTCGTCACTCGCCAATTTGATCAACCGTCGCGTCCTGAGGCAGCTCACACGCGCTCGGAACCTTCAAGTATGGTCAAGAATGACATGACAATTTTGAAGCCTCGTTCACTTCTATGCTCGCACTGTGGGCGTAATGGACATGAGAAGAAAGATTGTTGGCAAGTTATTGGATTCCCAGAGTGGTGGAATGAACGTGGTGGTCGCGGTGGTCAGAATACGCGTGGTCGTGGTCGAGGGAGTGCTGGTCGTGGAAGAGGACAGATTACAGCAGCTCACGCAACAAGTTCCAACTCTTCCGTCTTTCCCGAATTCACCGATGAACAATGGAGAGTGCTCTCGCAAATGGTGACTGAAAAACAGAGCAAAGGAGGCTCTGAAAGGTTGTCTGGTAAGCCAAAATTTGGTGATGTGATACTTGATACAGGAGCTTCTCACCATATGACAGGGGAGCAATCTTTGTTGGTAGATATAGTATCTATACCACCGTGCACAATAGGTTTTGCTGATGGCAACAAAACATTCTCGGTTCATATGGGATCGTTTCCCTTGTCAAATAAAGTCAAGTTGACTAATGTGTTATATGTGCCTTCATTAAATTGCACTTTGATTTCAGTCTCTAAAATACTGAAACAAACTGGATGTTTAGCTACGTTTTCTGACACACTCTGTGTTTTACAGGACCGTTTTTCGAGGACTCTGATTGGAAGAGGTGAAGAGCGTGATGGTGTGTATTATCTGACGGATGTGGCTACAGCGAAGATTCATATGGTCAATGCATCTTCGGATCAGACTTTGTGGCATCAGCGTTTGGGACATCCAAGTTTTTCTATGCTTTCTGCTTTGCCTTTGTTTTCTACTTCAACATCTGTTAGTTCTAGTCCTTGTGACGTGTGTTTTAGAGCTAAACAAACAAGAGAAGTTTTTCCAAATAGTTATAATAAAGCATCAGATTCTTTTTCATTAATTCATTGTGATGTGTGGGGGCCTTATCGAGTTCCATCCTCCTGTGGAGCAGTCTATTTCTTGACAATTGTTGATGATTTTTCGCGAGCAGTATGGACATATCTTCTCTTGGAAAAATCGGAAGTTAAAGGTGTCCTTCTTAACTTCATTGCTTATGCAAAGAAGCAGTTTGGCAAAGCAGTAAAAACAGTTCGTAGTGATAATGGCACCGAGTTTATGTGTCTTTCCTCTCACTTCAAGAAACATGGAATTGTGCATCAAACTTCTTGCGTGGGAACTCCACAACAAAATGGTCGTGTCGAAAGAAAACATCGACATATCCTTCATGTGGCAAGAGCTTTGTTATTCCAAGCAAGTCTGCCGGTTAAGTTTTGGGGAGAAGCAGTTTTAACCGCAGCCTACTTAATTAATCGCACTCCTACAGCTCTTCATAAAGGAAGGTCTCCTTATGAGCTTCTTCATGGATGTAAGCCTGATTACACTCATCTACGTGTGTTTGGGACAGCTTGTTACACACATCGTGTATCTCGTGACAAAGACAAATTCAGTGAAAGAAGTCGTATGTGCATTTTTATGGGGTATCCGTTTGGCAAGAAAGGCTGGAAAGTTTATGATATAGAACGTAATGAGTTTCATGTGTCTCGTGACGTTGTTTTCCGAGAAGATATCTTCCCATATGCATCTTCTACTACATCTCCATCAGCCCCGAACTTGTCTTTGGTTGATGAGGATTGGTTAGTTACACCGGCATTGGATGAAAGGGGGAGTAATACCGATGGTAATTCGCCTCCTATACCGGCGGAGGAGAGTTCACCTTCGGGTGTTACCAATGATGAGTCTCCTGTGGAGCAAGTGGAACCGCTAGTAGTTGACAGTCCACTCATAGTTACTCCTCCTCCTTTGATTGTTTCACCGGAAAATGCTGAGGAAGAGCATGATGCTGCTTCACATGAAGACGAGCAACTTGGTAGAGGTCATCGTGACCGTAAACAATCGGTTTTGCTTAAAGATTTTGTGACGTACAATGCATCTTGTGATCCGAATACACACACACATCACGCTCTCTTGCCTCCAACATCATTGTCCTCGTCTCCGGTTCAAGGTAATTCTTTGTATCCCTTGACAAACTATGTCTCCGATGCTAATTTTTCTCCACAACATCAAGCTTTTTTGGCAGCTATTACATCCTCTTCGGAGCCGAAAAATTTTAAAGAAGCAGTTCGAATCAAAGTGTGGAATGATTCTATGTCTAAAGAAATCGTTGCTCTTGAAGACTTTGATTCATGGGATATAGTTGACTTACCGAAAGGCAAGAGAGCACTTGGAAGTCAATGGGTGTATCGGACTAAGTACAATTCTGATGGGACTATAGAGCGATATAAGTCTCGGCTGGTTATTCAAGGAAACAAACAAGTTGAAGGGGAAGATTATAGTCAGACTTTTGCTCTAGTAATTAAACTCACTACGGTTCGATCTTTTCTCCGGATAGTTGCGGCAAACAATTGGGAGGTCTATCAAATGGATGTTCACAATGCCTTCTTGCATGGAGATTTGGAAGAGGAGGTTTATATGAAACTTCCTCCTGAATTTCGTCATTCCCATCCAGATAAGGTTTGTCGTCTCAAGAAGTCCTTGTATGGGCTCAAACAAGCCCCCAGATGTTGGTTCAAGAAGTTGTCTGATGCTTTGCTACGGTTTGGCTTTACTCAATCTTATGATGATTACTCGTTATTCTCTTATACTCATAATGGAATTGATCTGCGGATCCTCATTTACGTTGATGATCTCTTGATTTGTGGCAACGACAGTTACATGTTACAAAAGTTCAAAGAATATTTGGGCAAATGCTTTTCCATGAAGGATTTAGGCAAATTGAAATACTTTCTTGGGATTGAAGTTAGCCGAGGTCCTGAAGGGATTTTTCTTTCTCAGCGCAAGTATGCATTGGATATAGTTGCTGAAACAGGCAATCTTGGTTGTCGGCCAGCTAGTACTCTTCTTGAACAGAATCATAATTTGGCAAAGAGTACTAGTCCGTTCCTTGAGGATCCAACAAAGTATCGTCGATTAGTGGGTCGTCTGATTTATCTCACGCATACGCGCCCGGAGCTTAGTTACTCGGTTCATCTCTTATCACAATTCATGAAGAATCCTCGTGAAGATCATTGGGCTTCTGCTATTCGCGTGGTTCAATATTTGAAAGGCTCCCCGGGACAAGGTATTTTTCTCAAGTCTGATCAAGACTTGACTCTAACTATCTACTGTGATGCCGATTGGTCCTCTTGTCCTCTGACCAGGAGATCTCTTAGTGCATTTGTTGTGTTTCTTGGTGGGTCACCAATTTCTTGGAGGACAAAGAAACAAGATACAGTATCTCATTCTTCCGCAGAAGCAGAGTATCGCTCTATGGCGGTGGCTCTCCGTGAAGTCAAGTGGCTTCGCAAGTTGTTAAAAGGGTTAGGTGTCGAGCAAACTTCACCCACACGTTTCTTTTGTGATAGCAAGGCTGCTATCCATATTGCTGCTAACCCAGTCTTCCATGAGCGTACCAAGCATGTTGAAAACGATTGTCATTCAGTTCGTGATGCAGTTAAAGCAGGGATCATTGAGACACTTCATATTCGAACCAAGGATCAAGTTGCAGACATTTTAACAAAGGCGTTAGGACGTGACAAGTTTGAGACGTTACTATCCAAGTTGGGTGTTCAAGACCTTCACCCTCCAACGTGAGGGGGAGTATTGGAGGAGATATTTACCTTGATGTGCAAGTTATTAGGAGATATGTGTATATCTTATTCTTTGTTAAGTTTCCTTTATTTGAGGGATTTGTACTTGTATAAATATAGACCTTTGGTCAAGTCAATAAACAAGTTGGTTCGATATCTAATTCTACAGCATTCAAGGTTGTAATCTCTAATTTCCACTTCCTCTTGTAATGGCCTAATGGGTAAAAAAGAAGAAGAGAATGTTTGTTACTTTTTAAACATAAATCTAATTATGGGGTAAAGAAAGATGTAGTCTTGGGATTTCGGCAAAAACGGGACAAACCGAACCGTGCAAACCAAAAATTTTGGTTATCGGTGATTGAATTGCAATTTTGTGTAAATCGATTGGTGAAATTAAGTTTGGTTATCGGATTTCGGTTCGGATCAATTCCTTAATCGAAACCAATCGATTATCTCTAAACCGAGAATCATGAGCCATTTATAAGTGTTCTAATCAGAGATTAACCCTAACTTCGTTTCTTCTTCTTCGAATTTGCCTCAGTCAGAGAGAAAAAATCAAATAAACACGAAATTTGATCTCAGGTTAGCTTTGATCAGAGATCTAATCATCATCTCGTCTTTTCTTCTTCATCAATTCATCGACATCGTCTTCTACATCACCTCGTCTCTCTTCCAATTATGTCTGGTAATAGAATAGGGCGGTTTTCTCAACTCGATTTCTTAACAGAAGAATGGCCATACAAAGAGGATTGGTATGTTTCGAGATGTGACGATTAAAAAAAAGGTACAGGCAACTAAACCTGTTGGTCTAGCAAGAAGCATATTTTCTCAGGGTTTCATTCAATTGTAAACACGATTGTCTCTGATGCAAGTTCTTTTTCTTTCTCTTTAATGGCTTACTCGTTTGATTCTTTATCCCTTAGCCCAGATTCGTATATGTAATCTGAAACAACTCTAATTTGGGTTAAATAACCCAAAATCTTGCAAATTTCTATAGTTTTCAGATCAAAAATTAAGACAGATAACCAACCCGATAAATCGGTTACCGACCGACCAAAACCGAAATTCAATTCTGTCCAATTCAGTGGATTTTTCAATAACCCAAATTCTCCCCAAAACCGAATAACCCGACCCGTTTAACCTGAATCTGCCGAAATCCCAGGACTAGAAAGATGGCTAAAAGCATAAAATCCATTAAAGCGATAGAGGACGGAAATGGGACATGCATTCATAATGAATGACAAAAATATATATTGCAATATGATGACTACTATACCAGGGAAGTTGAAATATACTATATTATTCCTTATCAAGTTTCTTAAAACTAAATATTGTGAAGAGAAAAAATTAGCATAGTGGTCTCACATAATTTAACATATGGTAAATGTGGGAGCTGGATTCCTACAATTAGAATTTGTCGGGTTCGTGGTAGATCTACAAAACTTAAGAGATAGAAATCAAGAACAAAGGTTGAGAAGAAGGTTTTTATTAGTTGGGGTTGCCGTAAAAGAATACAAGGGTTTCTGCTTAGAATTCGTGATCCTCTTTCCAGAGGATGATACATCATATTTATACTAAGTCGGCTAGGGTTTGCGTGAGCTGCACTCCTAGGTCGGCGGCCCATTAGCAGTTCGGCCCAATTAGGTGGGCTGAGATGAATTAGGCCTGCTGAGTGGATGAGATGCTGAACTCGGGCCGGTCGGTTTGGTTCGGTACCGCCGGTTCGTCACAGACCTTCGGTAGAGCTGCTCTTCTCCCATACTTAGCCATTTTCTTCTGGTGATCTTCAAGGGGTGGAATCCGACCCCTACAGTTAGCCCCCCAACTCGGAATTATCAGTAATGGTGAAGCCGAGGTTTTGTTAAAAGTTTAAGATCAGACAGAGGAAAATGTTCCAGCTGTTCCCGAGTTCGGGTTTTTAATTAGACCAGTTCGATAAAGTATTTTCTGAGCCGCTAGGTGTAATGTAAACCGTAGCACTGAGGCGCGACTCGAAATTTTTTTTTTAAATGCCGAGCCGTTTTAATAGTGTTGCCGTTTTGTGGCTTCTTGATTCAATGGCTCGGGCTTTAAGGACCAAAAAGAAGATTTGGGCCTTTAATGGATCTATAAGGAAGAAGAGGGAAAAACTAGGGTTTTTACGAGGATCGAGGCGAAGTTATGACCCCTTCCCTATATAAATGAGGAGGAGGACGAAGCTCTCTCCACAACTTCATTCTCAAAGAAGGCAAAAGGTACCTCCTCTCTCTCATGTCTCCCCTCTTTTGGTTATAGGATTTTTTTTTTTTTGCGCCGCCGCCGTTGGTCTCCACTGGGGAGTTCCCGGTTCGGACTTCACCCGAGGCACGAATCATCACCGCGAGCCGCAGGTCACGTCTGCCGAACCGGTGCGTCGCCTGCCGCGAGCTGTGCTCCGGATCTGAACCCCGAGCCACGGGTCCAACTTCGGACCCGAACCGGGAGCCACATATTCGGTTCTCCGAGCCACGTGGAATCCGCCGAACCAAAGTCTCCCGAGCCGGCGAGCCTTCATCCCCTATCCGGCGAGTCGTCTTCTCCGAACCGCGTGAAATCATCTTCCCCGAGCCGGTGAGTTCTCTTCCCCGAGCCTACGATGATCAAGGAGAGCCGGTTGGCTTTCTTCCCGAGCCGGTGAGTTCTTCAGAGATTCGGCGGTTCTCCCGGTCCCAAGCCCGTCACATCGGGGCTGCCGAGTTTTGATTTCGCCGAGACCGAACCGAGAACGATTCGTCGAGTCGAGATCAACTCACCGAGACCGAACTGAATCTCGAATCGTTGCTTTGTGCCACGTTTTATAAACAAACCACTTTGGATTTCATAGGAACGAGCTACGTCACTTGAGAGTGAACCGTTTTTTTTTTTTGAAGACGAGCCACGCTCTCTTGTAGCCACGATCTCTTGTGATGTCGACGGATGATTCAAATTGTGGTGATTCTCCTGAGCGGAAATCTTCGGGTATGCTGTCGAGTACGAAGGAACCAGATCGCTTAGAGATTATCGCTCCTACTCTCCACGATTCGCCTAGCGAGGAGACTGATTCGTCGGTGGAAGCACCTAACATAAAACCGCGAAGAAAAGTGAGGCGACCCGATCCACCTGGTTCAAGTCTTTCTACCGATGAAACCCTTTTTATTCTTCGGCGACGGTTTGCAATCCCGAACTCGGTTGAACTGATGGCACCAGACCCATACGACCAAGCCGAGGAGCCGCCCGAGGGACACTTCACGCTCTATGAAAGTTTTTTCTATTTATGCTACTTGTGGTTTCCGATTCCCGAAGCCATCCTTCTGTTTTTATGGAGGTACCGACTTGCATTTGCCCAAATCAATCCCCGTGGAGTTCGTCACTTGGTTGGGATCCTCATCCGAAGTTATGAGCGCAGGATAAATATCGGAGCCGAACACTTGAGCTGCTTTCTCGAAGTTCGGCGCCGCGGACCGGAGGAAAACCGAAAATACTACCTTTTCATGTACAAAGCGGAGAAGAGTGATTGATCGTTTTCCGAGTAAAGACGAGAATTGGGAAGATTATTTTTTCTTTGTAAAGATTTCTGAAGCTTCGGTGGGGCCGGATTGCCTTCGGTCGATCAAGACTAAATGGAGGCACATTGGTAGCCAATTTGTAGCTTGCCTAGGATTGCGGTGTAGTCGCTAACTTGTCTTGGCACTCAGGTTATTTTATGATTCTAACCGACTTTGCTTTCTCTTGTTTTGCAGTTCGTCCTCTGCCAGTCTAGGAGCCGCCTGGTCTTAGAGAGATTCACGAGCAGCTTGCAGCTCGCGGGTGTAATTGGAAAAGAGACTTCAGCTTGGAACGGGTGGAGAGAGTACGAGGTACTCGAGAGGATTTTTCAGTCGAACCGTCATCACCACCACCTTCAGATTACTCGGGTGACATGAGGTGGCCTAATTTTCGTGACAGAGAGATAGCCGAAGAGAGGGAGCGTAAGGCTTCTGAAGAGAGTAGACGGAGAGCCTCCGAGCAGACGGAGAGCCGATCTGAAGACAGGAGTCGCAAAATCCCCTCGGGCGGAAAACTTCCGCCACCTCCGCCGAGCCGCAACTCAGGACTTGTGCCGACGAAATGCTCGTCTCTTCCGTCCTCAGGTGGGCTGTCAAAGGGCCCGGAGCCTGCTGCTTCAGATGGGGAGGATCGCCCACTAGCTTTCCGCCTTGCTGATACCCAGCAAAAGAGAAAGGAGGACGGTGGAAAAGGAAAAGACGGAACGATAGGCCGCCGCCTCGCCGATCTTAAGAGGAAAGGGGTTGCTAAAGATGGGAGTAGTGGCAGCCGCGATGACAGGGATCCGAAGAAGCCGAGAAAAGACAAACAGCATTCCACACCCGAGCCGACCCCTGGTGGCACCCATCTGACTATGCCTCTCACTCCAGGAGCATTGTATGATAACGCCGAGGCGTCGGCGAGTTTCTTCGCGCAGGTGCTTCACAAGGATGATCGCATGTACATTCCGAGCAGCCTGGCTAAGAGCAAGGCATACTCGGAGATGACTCTTAAAGGAGCTAAGGTATGAAATTTCCCCGAGCCGATAGTACTTAAAATACTTTGGCTCTCCGATGTTTTGGTTGTGCCGATATTGATGAATGATTCGCATGCCTTGATTTTCTTATGCTCTCAGTTCTTTCCTGCGGTGAACCAACTGGTCGTGGAGTATGACAAGAGCGCTCAAGAGGACCGGGCCCGAATCGATGAAGCTAAGACATCGGTTCGGGAGGCCGAAGATCGTGTTGCCGCCGAGAAAGAGGAGACGTCCAAAAAGATCGAGAATCTGAGAGCCGAGCTAAAAACGGCCAAGTCCGAGAGTGAAGATGTGAAGCGCCAAAACAGTGTGCTAGAGTCGGTGAAGATCAAGGACGAGGCGGAGATAGCGCGGCTGACTCGCTGCTTGCGTGACGCCAATGAGTTGCTGGACTCCCAGGTTTCCCGAGCTACCATTTTGGCTAAACAGGAAGTGGAGCAAATGTTTCAAGAAAGGATTGCTTGTGCTGTGAGGAAGATTGAGCTCCTAAATGGTGATGTGACAAATGACATGTTAGCTCTTGTTGGCGTAGAAGCTAATGCTCAGCTCATTGAAATCTTCACCGGCGAGGCACCTCCTTCGTTTGTTCAAGAGAGCAAGAAGATGGATGAGCGTCTACTCAAGTATGCCGGCGCGTACGAGCGGTATGACGCAGTGATATCTGGAATCCGGAGTAAGCTGGCGATCCCCCCTTTGAAGAAGGATTTGTTCACCGAGATTCATGATAAAAAGCCGGTCGAGCTATCCGCGGCGAGAGCCGGTATTCAGAACCTTTCTGGTTCCAACTGTGATATGGTCGTCTTTTTGCCGCTTGGGCTTGCCGACTCTGCCGCTTCGGCTCTCCCGATCGATACGAGTGTGCACATTGCTGGTGCTTCAGGTTCACTGTTAGTTGCGCAGGAGACAGGTAACATGTTTCTATTCTCTTTTTATGGAGATCTTGGTATGTCTTCGAATACAGTTTAGTTTTAACTGTTTTAAATTTGGGCAGGTGATGTTGGTGCTGCCGAGATGCTACCCGGCTCGGTGGTGATCGCTCCGCCGCACCAGGAAGATGGTGTTCCTGAGACGTCGGGACTTGCTCTGCTCCCGGGTCCGACTGCGAAGAAGATCGATGCCATCGAGGAGCTCGTGGAGAAGAGCGGCGCTGAAGCCTCGGAGGGCGAAGATGTCGCCTAGTCCCCTACTCTTTATGTTTTCCTTTGTTTTAGCTACTTTTGTTTATTGTTTCCAGACTTGGCTTATATTCGGATGGTTTGTATCCGCCATGACTATATAGTTTTGCCTCGAACCCGAGGGTGGTGTGAGATGATTATTATAACGACTTTTGATTATTTTATGACGGTTATGCTGATTTTCTGACTTAGAACTTTTGGCTTATGGACATGCTCCCGAGAGTTCGTCCATTCCAAGAGTCGTACTTGGACTCGTTTGTATCAGCGTTGTGTCAGCTGGTTTCGTTTTTGGGTGGTCATTTTGGTTTACAGAAATGTTTCCGTGAACAAAACTGCTCCAAGAATGAGTACCCAGATTTGCGATGTACAAGCGTTTGGTTAGCTGGGTTTTTGAGTTGGACATTTTGGTTTACAGAAAAGTTCCCGTGAACAAGACCGCTCCAAGAATGAACACTTAGATTTATGTTGTACCAGCGTTGGGTTGGCTGGGTTTTTGAGTTGAACATTTTGGTTTACAGAAATGTTCCCGTGAACAAGACCGCTCCAAGAATGAACACTTAGATTTATGTTGTACCAGCGTTGGGTTGGCTGGGTTTTTGAGTTGAACATTTTGGTTTACAGAAATGTTCCCGTGAACAAAACCGCTCCAAGAATGAACACTTGTATTTATATAACGCGCTTTTTATCCGCTAGGATGTAGTTCCCGTGAACACTTGGAGAGCTCTTTGACGGACTCCCTATTTGTCTTTTGCTTTTTTCGCTCCTCCTTTGGGATAGGAATAGTTGCTTGGCTCATTAATTTGTGTGCGGCTAGGAAACATGTTCGGGACGCCGTTTGACTCCCCTTGACAGTTTTTACCCCTTCTTTGGTAGGGAACTTGAGGCATAAATGATATGTGGATGCCACCGCTCGCATCGAGTTGAGCCAAGGCGTGCCCATTATCACATTGTAGATAGCGGGGTTATCGGATATAGAGAAGCTGACTATTTTGGTGACACCTTCGGCACAAACGGGCAGGTCGATTGTTCCTAGGGTCATAGTTGTCTCGCCACTGAAACCGGTGAGTGGCTTGGGGTGGGCTTTGACTCGGGAGAAGTCAATTTCTATTCGCGCCAAGGTCTCTTTAAAAATGATGTCGACGGTACTGCCGGTATCGATCAGAACGCGCCCGGTATCCCAATCATCGATAACCAGCCGAATCACCAGTGGATCATCGTGTGGTTTGTCAATGCCGCTGGTTTCAATCTCTTCGAATGAAATGATATCGTTGGGGAACTTTGAAGGTCTGGGTACATTGGCGCCGACTTCTGCGCGCCGTTGAAAGGCTTTGATCGATGAGACGGTGTCGGAGAAGTAGTGAGAACCGCCCATGATCATGTTTAACACCCTTCTCTTCGGACCTTGCGTTGTATTATTGTTTTGTCTCTCCCGTTTATTGGTTTCCCTACCGATGTTGCCCTCTACTTGGTTTGCCTCTTCTTCGATTTCGAAGTCCTTAATGCTTATTCCTCCTCCAAGCTCGCCAGCTGCTAATTTTGCGGCAAGCCGCGAGCCGAGGACACGACAGTTAGCAGTAGAATGCCCGTGTAACTGGTGCAGCTCGCAGAATGCCGATTCGTCGTAATTCGTGTTTCTTGTCCAAGTGTTGCCGAGAGTGCGGCCTCCACCGCGGCCCCGGCCTCGACCGCCTCCGCAGCCGTAGCCCGGTGAGTCTACTTGGTAATTGTGTGCACCTTTGAAGCCACCTTCATGTTGCACAAAGTTGCCGTGCTGCTTTTTGGCTGTTGGTGTTGCTACTTGCTGGGGTTCAACGTTTTTGGACTTCCTGTATTTTTGCGCCAAAGTCTTCACCTCTTCTTCGCTCTTAGCGAATCCGGTTGCCCGATGCAGAGCATCCTGAATTGTAGACGGCTCATTTACCTTCATCTCCCTTCGGAATTGAGAGTTGTACCAAAGACCTTTTTTCAAAGCTTTGAGCGCCGATTTGTCGTCTATGCCTTTCACCTGAGTCAGAACGAGCTTGAAGTGTTCGATGAAACTTCGCAGGGCTTCGGTTGCGCCTTGGGTCATTGTCCAGAGATCAGCCTCGGAAGACCTCATCTCGATCAGAATGGCGTATTGCTTCAAGAAAGCCTCGGACAGCTGGTGGAAATTATCTATGGAGTTCCTTTCTAAGCTTGAGAACCAGTGAAGAGCCGTTCCCTTGAGGTGTTCCACGAACAAGAGGCAGTAGCCGATATCTTTTTCCTCCTGCCGAAAGTTAGCGCGGGACATTGCGATGGAGAAGGCAGTGATATGCTCGGTTGGGTCGGTTTTCCCATCGTATACCGGTATTCTGACTTTCCCGGGGTCGGACAACCGTGCCTTTGTTATCCGTTCGATGAATGGTTTTGTGCGTGCTTCTTCGAGCACTCGGTCAATTTCTAGGGCCTTGCTGATCGCCCGGTGAACCTGAGAACGCATCTCTTTTAGATCTTGGGCGGTCAGGCGCATGGTTGCTCTGAGCTCATCCATCTCTTGCTGTTGGAGGCTAGCTGCTGTCTTTCTCGCGCCAGCCGCCTCGACCTGCTCGACCCACTGAAGGTTCTCTTCCTCCTCGGTGAGTTCTCGCTCGTGCTCGAATTGGTTCCCTCTTTGAACGGTTCTCCCAACGCCTGCTAATCCAGAGTCGTCAGTGTTGTTTTCCTCTTCGGTGTCGTCTACGATTTTGATTTGTGGTGCTATGTTCTCGGCTGATGTACCTCTTGCTCCGGCTCGCTGATTCAGCTCGCCGGGAGTACTGCCGGTTTTTCGCGTGCTAGGGGGCGTTGAAGCGAGGCCCGTTGGGATCCCACGGGCTGCAGGCTGCCGAAAGATCCCCTTCCCGCGAGGTCGGGTAGCCGCTGTTAGGGCTCGCACTTCAGCTGTCAAGGATTTGTTGAGCGCCTCCTGGTCCTTAGATTTCTTGAGCAGCTCCGCCAGCATCTCTCTCAGGTCGGTAGATGTTTCTCGGTTCGGCGCCGTGTTGTTCTGACGGCCCGTCGCTCCAGATCCATTGAGAGGCGCCTGCTCCTCCCTGTTCCGCTCGCCGCGAATCGTCTGTTCACCGCGAGTCGTCTGCTCGTTGAGAGCCGCCTGCTCGTCTCGAGCCCTCTGCTCATCGCGAGCCACCTGCTCGTCCCGAGCCCTCTGCTCGTCGCGAGCCACCTGCTCGTCCCGAGCCCTCTGCTCGTCGCGAGCCACCTGTTTGCTCTGTCCGGTTGTCCCAGACCTGTCGAGCGTCGTCTGCTGGTTCTGATCGGCGTTGCTGCCGGTTGCGTTGTCTCGCTGGGTTGTTTCGCTGCTACCAGTCATCTTTTCGAATTCGTTCGTGAGATCTGCGTGTAAAGCTTTGCTGATCCCCTCCTTCTAGCGCCAAATTGTGGGAGCTGGATTCCTACAATTAGAATTTGTCGGGTTCGTGGTAGATCTGCAAAACTTAAGAGATAGAAATCAAGAACAAAGGTTGAGAAGAAGGTTTTTATTAGTTGGGGTTGCCGTAAAAGAATACAAGGGTTTCTGCTTAGAATTCGTGATCCTCTTTCCAGAGGATGATACATCATATTTATACTAAGTCGGCTAGGGTTTGCGTGAGCTGCACTCCTAGGTCGGCGGCCCATTAGCAGTTCGGCCCAATTAGGTGGGCTGAGACGAATTAGGCCTGCTGAGTGGATGAGATGCTGAACTCGGGCTGGTCGGTTTGGTTCGGTACCGCCGGTTCGTCACAGACCTTCGGTAGAGCTGCTCTTCTGCCATTTTCTTCTGGTGATCTTCAAGGGGTGGAATCCGACCCCTACAGTAAACGCAAACCCTCTTGATATCATGAACATGCCAATACATAAAAATCAAATATTTCTCAAGCACGGAAAACGAGGAGCCTCTGAAGTTCATCTTCTCCGGAATGGATTGATCCGTTCTCTCCAATCTCCGATCGTTTCTCCATGCGTGGCCTGACCGTCGTCTCTCCTGCCGGTGAGAGGCTCTCCAAGTCTTCTCCGGCGATGTGGTTGAAACCTACTCCGATGACTGTCTCCCCGCTTTCTTCCATGGCATCGACAGTCTCGCCGGGATTTCTCAACCGTCTTCACCGTCAGAAGATAAAATCCTCTCCGGTGCTGTTTCTGAGTTCCCGCCGCCCTCCGAAACCACCGGATCCTCCTGATCCGCCGGATCCGCCCTCTCCAACATCACCGTCCCCCAATCTAGCCTCTCGGAGATTCTCACCAAAAAATCCGATGGTGACCTTTCCTCAACCATCGCTAACCTCCACATTCACCACTCATCCCGTCAATCAACCCCCTCTCGGCGTCGGAAAAGATCTCACCGACGGATGCATCCTCATCGGAACTTTCGCCGGATGCGTTACCAGGTTTGTAGAACAACCCTCTGTCTTGTTTTCCAGAGTGAAATCCAATAAGGCCTTGTGTTGTTGGGCCTGGCCCATCCTAAACCAAAAGGCTTGGAGCCTAATCCATTTTGAAGAATGTTATTTAATGAGACAAAACAGGAATGATGAACTGGAAAATTACAACAAAAATTCAACATCTGCTTACCAGAGCACAACCCTCTTCTCCATCGTGAGAAATCATAAGTTTTCTGGATTCTTCAAAAACCTTGTAACCCTTACAATTTGGCACGATTCTGAGTTTTTAAATTCTTATGCCACCCTTTTAACCAAACCCGTAAGTTGCCTAGCTTATAGATATGTTTTAGGACTCATATCTAGAGTTGGATTTACTTGCTTAGTTTGGTTAGCTTCTCAACGGAAACGTCTCCGCTTGAGTAAATTGTGTGTTGTTCTTTCCTTTACCGAGAATAATCGCATACGTTCCCTTCTCCTCTCTATGAGAGGTGATTGGATTCCGGTTTCAAAATCGAAAAATCTCGCCTCCTTAAGGGAACGAGTATCTTTAAGCTCTACGCTTTTGGTCTTAACCAAGCGAGCTATATATGACCATGTTATGGTCTTGGTTGTAAAGAAAGGTGATGCCATGAGTACCTCTCTCCAAAGTTCAACAATGCGATGTCGACTGGGTTTTGCTTAGTGAATTTTCGGTGGTCGGGAGTGCAATGGTTAAAGCTTCGGCCAAAGTTTACAGTATTTCGAACAAGCTCTCGGATTCAAACTTTGGCTCCCTATCTATCTTGGAAGAGTTTGCAAACAATTTTTGTAACTCTTTTGCTTTTATCATGTTCTTAATGTATTTCAATTTATGCTTTTGTAGCTGCTTTGACGTTGTTGTATCTTCGATTCCATCCGTTTCGGATTTGAACTTTGTCCCCTTGTGGGATTGTAACCGCCTATATTAATGATAATCCAATGTGTTGAACAAAAAAAAAAAAAATCAAATATTTCTTCTTCGAAAAATTGGTGGTGAAAAAATAACGTATAAATTAACAATAAAGAAAATAACGTAAATGCCATTTTAGACCAAATTTTCTTCGCTTTTGTGTGTATACAAAGTGGACGTCCAATATCCCCTTAGTGGCCAAGACAAAAAATTGGGTAGACTTAAAATAGTCAATTAATCAAACAAAACCAAAATTGGGTAAGGTCATCTTTTCAATTATTCGAAAGTGATCGATCGATAGGGCTGACGATGAAGGTAGGCATGGTCAAAATGAGAAGCTTATATAGGACTTAACTAATTAAAAGCTGGTTAACCGAACCAAGAAAACTTAAATATACAATATGGTGGTTTTGAACGTTAAAGCAAAACAAAAAGCTATGTGGTTTTGGTTGTGCACCATGTCATTGTTTAAATTCTCTTCTAAAATGTAAACGTTAAACAATATATAATTTTCAAATTCACTCCAAATAAGGTGCGAGAAAAGTCAAATTGATTGTTCAAACTGTAAACTCACATATGTCACAACCGTGTTCAAGATTTCCTTAGAGCATGTTTATTGCAGACACTGCCTCGAGTGTCTAAAAACCTTTAGAATTAAATATATTAAATTTTAGGATTTTTGAGTATCTAAAACCAGTAAAAAGATCTAATATTGGATTTTTTTACTGGTTTTAGACATTCAAGAATCCTAAAATTTAATATATTTAATTCTAAAAAATTTTTAAACACTCGAGGCGGTGTCCGCAATAAACATGCTCTTAGGTAGTTTGGCATAAATTGTTTTCAGTCACCAATCTCTATGCGGTGCTTGTTATGTATTCGTAAGGCGATACAATTGTTCAACATCTTTTTGAATGAACCACCGTTTGTTTCTAATTACTATAGTTTGGAGAGAAACTATTCTAAATATTTATCAAGGGTGTGGTGGGCTAGTGGTTAAGTACTTGAAGTTTGTTTTTATGTCTCTAGTTCAATCCTCCTTGGGAGGAGGAACATTCTTAAAGAAAGTGGACTAAAAGCTAACTATGGGCCCACAAAGATTAAAGTTTCGGCCCAAACTTCGAGATTATAAAAAAAAAAACAATTCGAAGTATTTTTTTGGGACAAAGCTTTGTATCATCTGTGGAGAAATCTGTTTATTTGATTTATCTCTCTTTAAAAAATGTCTTTTTGGTGGTTTAAAACCGAGCGAATATTACTTTTTTTTTAACTATTGTTTCATTGACCTTAAGATATCCAGATCTATCTGTAGGTTTGTAATATTTATCAATGTCACATGCTAAGATGATCGTCATATGTTACATCGCCTCTATTGCAAACGTTGCAAAAGCTCCTCAAAATCTCCATTTCTGCGCCGGTTTTCCGTTAATTTGATGTATCCATCTATTAAATTTGCTTTGTCTTTAGTTTGTTTGAGCCATCTCCAAAATCGTTTGTTGTAAATTCTAGGTGAATGGATTCTAATGTTTGTAAAATCTGGTTGATGTGTTTGTTTGACAAAATCATTAAAGATTTTAGCATGGATAGGATCAAAGTTGATAATTATACTTGAAGCTAACACATTTAATTTGGACTCGCAAATCTTTTTCAAAAAAAAGATTCATGATTATACTCCTCATATTTTATAACTAGGCGGATATAATTCATATTATTTGTAGGACCATTTACTATACTTGTTATATAAGAGTCTTTTATATAGATCTAAAGTTAATGGGTGATTGTTTTGGGTTTTAACTTTAGTCTACAGTCTTTTGTTTTTTTTTTATGTTGTAGCTTTTTTCCAAAAATTACAGTCTTGTTTCTAATTTTTATCAATTATGATGTAGCTTTCTTTTTTAAAGTTACAACTAAATTTTTTTCCCTATAATATTTCAAAAATGTGAAGTCTTATTTGTTGGCTGTAAAAATTATTTGGCTGTATTTGTATCTCTTTTTTGCTGCAGATTTTTTTGCTATAGATTTTTTCTGCTGTAGATTTTGCTGTAAATAACTTGAAGTTTTTGTTGGATTTATTTTATATGTCAAAAGAAGCAATAAATTTCTAAACTATAACAAATTTTATCAGCATAAACTAATTTAGTTTAAACTACATCACATATTGTATACTTACCAATTATGTTTTATTTTAGAATAGTTACAACTACAAATTAGAGCTACAACTTCTAAATCTACAACAACAAAATCTATAGCAAAAAAATGTAAAGCTACCGACAAAACACTAACAACAATTATTTTATACTTACAGCCGAACCAATCATCCCCTAAATGAAACACGTTTTGAAAAAAAATAGAAGCAAAGTGAAAACAAATATCTAAAATATTATTTACAAAAGAAATTGTAACACGTTCACTTCATAACTAGGCAACTAGCTAGTGGTACTAAACTGATGGAAAGAACAATCATCATTACTGCCTAATCCTATTTAGCACCATATATTACAAATTTAATACCACTATCTAAGATAAAATAATTTAGACATAAAAATTAACCGCAGTGCATTAAATACCCAACTATAGTCAACATTACATTAAACACAATAATATGGACATGTAATATAAATAACCAATTAACAGCTGTTACTTTAGTTATTCAGTTCTAATAAACTAATGCATTACATTTAAATTGAAAAATGTCACGATGATCTGAATAAGTTGGGAGCGATCTTTTATCTTTACATATAAAACAGGTCTATTGTTTTTTTAAGAGACGTCCAAATATATAGTTCAGTTCTACGAATATATTTGACTGGTAGACGGGAAAAACAGCAAAATTCGAAATTGTTACATTTTTATTCAGTGGTCCATTTTCATTTTTGGTTTGTTATGTTTGTGACCACATGTTTTGGAGTTGACATTTACCAATTTCTTGCTTGACCAGCTTTTTTTTTTTTTTTTTTTTCAACAATCACCATATATTAAATCAAGTGTTTGCGTTTGAACAGTTTTCTTCGCGAACAACCCCAAACGGAAATGTCTTATTTACATAGAAAAATACATAATTCCGTGCTCGAACTCCTTTTGCAAGGAAGTCGGCACATACATTATCACTACATGGAATATGAACTAAGCTTAAAGTACAAAGTGTTTTTTAACATTTTGAACGAGTCAAGCTCCGTACTGAAAGATGACCAATCTAGTGAATGCGTAGTCATGGAAATCAGACTTGCACAATTCGTCTCAATCCTCACTATCGATAGCCTTCTCCCGTACATGCACTCCATCGCCCAAAGTAGACCATCGAACTCAGCATGAAGTGCCGAGATGCTTCGTTTACATCCTCTCATACCGTAAGTGATGAGGCTTGTGTAATCTCTTAGGCACCATCCAAATCCACTGACCGGCTCATGACTAACCCAATATGCATCGATCTGACATATCGCGAGTTGGGGATCATTAAATATATAATTCACATGTAACATCAATCTGGGAGTTATGTTTTCATTCACAAGAAAAAGATAGTTATGGCATAAGATTGTCCATGGACAGAATCATGTGCTCATTTTCTTCTTCTTTGGTTTTAACATGTCCTCATCTTGTTACCATCTTGATTATAAAAGTCAGGCACGTGAACTGGTCATGTCGTTTTACAAAAATAAATTCAACTTTAGCAGTCAAATAAAGAATAAATCATCACAATTTTTCAGTTCCACATGAATGCCACCAGATTCATAGAGTTAAAACATGTACTAATGTTGTAAAGAAAAAAATATCAAAATATGATAGTATCATATATAATGTTTAAAGGCGTTATATATTGTAGTCCGTAACTAGTTAGTCGTTAATATAACTCTTATCATTAGACAAAATATTTTTTTGGTGAAATGATTTATTATCAAATAAATATTTTAGTTTACTCTCTTAAATGAAAAGTATAACTTTAAAATGATAAATTTATAATTGATATCTAAATAGTTATTTTTTATAGTTTATCTCATCATCAAAAATTAATTTCCATTTATGAGGTGTCATTGATCAATGACATTTTGTTCTTTCACAGACAATAATACCACATAATCTAATGGTTGAAACTTGAATAGTCATGCGTCGACGAAAAAAAAAAAAAGAATAGTCATGCATTTGACAAGCTTTTTGTTTTTGTCTCCACACTTGAAAAAGCTTTCAAAGTTTGATTTTTTACTATATGTGATTTTCATATTGAAGTGAGTAATATCATCTTATTAATGACATAAAAGTTGTATGGGCTTAAATTATTAGTAATTTACCGTCCAATTTTTTTTCTTTTACGTGGCGTTAACTTTTAAAAAGTTTAGTTCCTTAATGATTATTATTATTGTACTACATAAACCCCAACAATCCTAACTTTTTTCTTTTTCTTTCTTGTGTAGTACCAATGTCAACGTGCGGTACATAAGAACCAAAGACTCCTTTATTAATCAACCTTTCTCGATTTAGAGCTTTCTTCTTCTTCATATTTCTCTGCTTCTATATAACTTGTAAACTAGTCACCCAAATTCCAATTTTAAAATCTAAAACCACCATTTTTGGCTAATTCTTGGTCTTCGAATCATGTAAGCATTAAATGTTTTTAGTCTTTTGTTTCTTTAATCTCTCTGGGAAGTGGGGTGTGTAGTCTCCGTGTGCCTCTGTTTCATTATTACGTTTTTCTTTCTTCTTCATTCTCTGGTATTCACACAAATTTAATGGCAGATTCTTGAGTAATAATCCTAAAGTAGTTCACTTTTGTTTTTATTAGATCTATAAGCAAAAGAGATTAATTGCGTCATTTGATTTTATTCTTAACTTTACAGATTACGCAATTAGATTAAATTAATCTCTAGCTAAGTAAAGGTTTCTTCTTTGGATGATTAGCTTGGGCGTGGAAAGCAAGAAAAATTCTAGACTCTATTTAAAATTCCCAAAATCGGATTGATCCAAAAGGAGGTACCTTTTTCTCTATCTCGTCATTTTCCCGGAAAAAAAGTAAGCTCTTTTAATTTTAAAGAATCTGTCTTTTTGTTTTTTTTTTGGTTAGAGTTCTTGCAACCCAAAAAAAAAAAACAGGAAGAAGAAGAAACTCTGTTTTTTTTTTCCTTGAGAGAAAAAAAAAATGAGGAGCTCGTTGATGGTAGAGAGAGAGGCAAGAAATGAGATAGATAGAGAAGACTTGGAAGAAACGCAAAACGAAGAAGATGATTTCAAGTCAATTCCTCCATGGAAGAGTCAAATCACTTTTAGAGGAATTGTTGCAAGCTTGTTCATTGGTATAATCTATAGTGTGATTGTGATGAAGCTAAACCTAACCACAGGTTTGGTCCCAAACCTAAATGTCTCTGCAGCACTTTTAGCCTTTGTGTTCCTTAAAAGCTGGACCAAGCTACTTACAAAGGCAGGAATTGTGACTAAACCGTTTACTAAACAAGAGAACACTGTTGTCCAAACATGTGCTGTTGCTTGTTACAGTATTGCAGTTGGAGGTACTTTGGTGAAATTTTTGACAAATCTTGATAAGTTTTGGTTTAGGATTAGATTGTTGGAACTTTTGGTTAATGTCTTGGCAGGTGGGTTTGGTTCGTACCTTCTTGGTTTGAGTACAAGGACTTATGAACAGTCAGGAACTCACACTGAAGGGAATAACCCTGGAAGCACGAAAGAGCCCGGGATCGGTTGGATGACCGCTTTCTTGTTCTTTACTTGCTTTGTTGGTCTTTTGGCTTTGGTTCCTCTAAGAAAGGTAAATACTTTAAGCTTCTTGTTTCATTGAATTGTGTACCTAGAGATGTTGTAGTATTCCAAAAGTTTGCGGGGCGGTGTGGTCCATATGAGCATGCTATGGACCAGGCCAAACCCGCTAGAGCCAATGTAAGCCTGGACTGATTCGTACCCGCTAGAGCCAATGTAAGGCCGGGCTTAATATGAGCGCGGCTTGATTCTTTCGGTCTGTCAAAACATCTCTATTTGTAAATGGTTTGCGTATAGATTGCTAAGTTTCATCATGTTGTTTTGTTAACCAGATCATGATCATAGACTACAAGCTGACATATCCGAGTGGAACAGCTACGGCGGTTTTAATCAACGGTTTCCACACTCCTAAAGGCAACAAAATGGCCAAGTACTAACCAGATTTTTTCGTTAGTCACTTGCTCTGGTATTAGAGTGTAGGATTTGAATTAAACTATTTCTTGATTCTTTTTGTATGCAGGAAACAAGTGTTTGGGTTTGTAAAGTATTTCTCTTTTAGCTTCGTTTGGGCGTTCTTTCAATGGTTCTTCTCTGGTGGTGCGGATTGCGGATTCGTTCAGTTTCCAACATTTGGATTACAAGCTTTTAAGAACTCGTGAGTCTTATATTGAATTACCAGATACATATAATCAACTGATGAAAACAGAATCTTGATGATCTTGAAAAAACGTCGCAGATTCTACTTCGACTTTAGCATGACATACATTGGAGCTGGAATGATTTGTTCATACATTGTTAACTTATCTTTACTTCTCGGCGCGAT
The DNA here is from genome assembly GCA_963576765.1 of Draba incana. Classification (NCBI taxonomy): domain Eukaryota; kingdom Viridiplantae; phylum Streptophyta; class Magnoliopsida; order Brassicales; family Brassicaceae; genus Draba; species Draba incana. The sequence goes on along the minus strand of OY755203.1, from coordinate 28,392,880 downwards.
TTTGTCTTGGGGAATCATGTGGCCTCTCATTAAAGGTGTTAAAGGAGATTGGTTTCCATCAAGTCTTCCTGAAAGCAGCATGAAGAGTCTCAATGGTTACAAGGTTCCAAACATAAAACTTATCAACATATCCTCGCTCTCTTGTTTTGCGCAATTTTGTTAATAGTTTGTTCGTAATTCGACAGGTGTTTATATCGATTTCATTAATCCTCGGAGACGGGCTTTACCATTTCATCAAGATACTTCTTTTTACAGCAAGAAACATACACTCCAAGATAAAAAATCGTCACTCCGGGGAATCTAGTAAGTATATATACAATACGAAAAACTATCGAAATCGTCTTTCTAGTATGTGATAGAAGAATATTCAAACGTAAAATCGCAGATTCGGAGAAAGATAAAGAGTCTATTGCAGATCTTAAAAGAGATGAGATCTTTATAAGAGACAGCATTCCTTTATGGGTTGCAGCTGTTGGATACGCCGGTTTCTCCGTTGTCTCGATCATTGCGATCCCTCTAATGTTCCCGGAGCTCAAATGGTACTTCATAGTCGTCGCTTACATGTTAGCTCCATCCCTAAGTTTCAGTAACGCCTATGGAGCAGGACTAACGGACATGAACATGGCTTATAACTATGGTAAAGTGGCTCTATTCATCTTAGCCGCTATGGCGGGTAAGCAAGATGGTGTAGTTGCGGGACTGGTCGGATGTGGGTTGATAAAATCGATCGTCTCGATTTCTTCTGACCTAATGCATGATTTCAAGACCGGACATTTGACTTTGACTTCGCCACGATCGATGCTTGTGAGCCAAGCAATCGGGACGGCGATCGGATGCGTCGTGGCGCCTCTAACTTTCTTTCTGTTTTACAAAGCTTTCGATATCGGAAACCCGGACGGGGAGTATAAAGCTCCGTACGCTTTGGTTTACAGAAATATGGCGATTCTTGGAGTGGAAGGTTTCTCTGCTCTGCCTCAGCATTGTCTCCAGCTTTGCTATGCGTTTTTCGCCTTTGCGGTGGCGGCAAATCTCGTTAGGGATTTGTCGCCGGAGAAGATTGGGAATTGGGTCCCATTGCCGATGGCTATGGCGGTTCCGTTTCTGGTCGGAGGGTATTTTGCGATTGATATGTGTGTTGGGAGTTTGGTTGTGTTTTTGTGGAATATGAGGGATAGGGTTAAAGCCGGTTTAATGGTACCGGCGGTTGCTTCCGGTTTGATATGTGGAGATGGTCTTTGGATTTTGCCGTCGTCGGTTCTTGCTTTGGCCGGAGTAAAACCTCCGATCTGTATGAGCTTCATGCCGAGTAAATAGTTAACATAGCGTTTATGAGTTTTACTTTATGTGTAGCGTTAAAATTAGCTAAAGAAATGTTTAGGAAGCGCGGAAATAAAAAGAGTTTTGAGAACTTATATACGAATCTTAATACAAAAGTGGTTGTTTATAAATATATATTGATAAGGGGAATTGACTATATCATATTATCATGAAACTATATTATCTCTGTGTTTGTCATGAGCATCACATTTTGTAGGGTTTATGTTCTTTATTTTTTCCCTTTTTTTACATCAAACTGCTTTATATTATTAGTGGTTTTCACCAATAAAATCATACAATGCATTTTTTGTGCAATGGAATCAACAAAAGTATTTGATGTCCTAGGAATGAAACTAAGACAATGTTTCCAAAGTCTTTGCGAGATATTCCCTCCGTTTTAAAATAGTTGTCATTCTAGGTTGTTTCACACATATTAAGAAAATATATTAAAAATTCTATTATACCCTTAATGAAGTTGACCCTTAGTATTCTTCATAAGATTTGAGGTTAAGTTTGGTATTTAAAGTCAAAATTTACATTGGAAACTTATGCGAAGTAAAGACTAATTACAAAACATGTACTTTTTGAATAAACATCTAAAATTTTAGGAGATTTTTAAGTGTTAGCATACTTCTGTATAAAGACTAATTATAATTTGCATCATATTCTCGTGGATGGATACCAATGAGATTTCTAAGTGTATTAATTTTTTTAGCAGGTTTTTAGAATTCAGCAAATCACGACATGTCTGGTTACTCGCCTAATTCCAGAAGGCGTACCGAGGATTCTTGTCGATCCCGTTGTTACGCTTCCTTAGGTTCCACGAGAATAGGCTGAAGACGATCTAGGGGTTGGTTAGTTCTTGATTTCTTTGTGGATTGTTGAGGTTTATGTGTGCGCTACTGTGAGGAGTACTATTTCGTATTTTCTTCTCTTTTACTTGACTTTTCCATTTTGCTTTATCTTTCGTTTATTGTGGTTGGCATGATTACTGGTGAACGTTGGATAATTAATTTACTACTTTGGTGACCAATTTGTGTGTTTACTGTCAGATTCCAGATACAATACTTAATATGGATACAATAATTAATTTATGTTTTGAATATTTCGGGTACTCAGTTCTATACCGTTTTGGTTTTAAACATAAAAGACTCATAGATTATTCTTAAAAAATCGATTCGATATCGTATTGAGTAAGTTTGGATCAGTTCCGGTTCGGTTGTTTTGATTCCGGGTTATTTTGCCCAACCCCATTCTCACCAACAGCTTATATTGATTCATTATATTTATAGGTACCTCCCTAATATATTATTATTATTATTATTAATTTTTATACATTTTAATTTGAGAAACTTGTCCTCATTCTCTATCACCAATATAAATGATATATGGTAAAATGTTTTTAATTTTATTAAATGTTCATATCAAAACACATTTTAAGTATATAAAATAAAATAATTACTCAAATGTTCATTGCACCTTTATTCATTGCACCTTTATTGCATCTTTATTGATTTAGAGACAGTCTATAATTTTTTTTTTTTATAGATTCGGTTAAAGAAACAAATATTTATGGTCCATTTTAAGTTTATTTATGATTTAATTTCATCAAAAATTTTAAAAATTTTGGGCCCCTTAGTTTTTAGTACATAGAGTGGGATCCGGAGCCGTCGTACCATATATATACCTAAGTGAGCCGGCCTTAATCCCGACCCGACTCGGCATGAGATTACAAAAGCCCACAACCCACGCTCTTGCCCGGTGAAGCGAGCAGGTATGTGGTCTTGTTATTTTTCCTTTCATGCATGCATAGGTGCTTATGTTTCCAACAATGTGGGACAAATTACATGGTGTTCAATACGAAAACGACGACGAATAGACATCACGGAAATTACAGGACTGGTTTAATCTTGGTTATTTTATATTAACTAGATGAGAGTCCGCGCATACGCGCGGGTACTTTTTTATACTTGTTTTCAGAATAAAAAGTAATTGGTTTCTTTTTTAAATATGAGCATATAATTTTATGAAAAATGTATCTACCGTAGAAACATTTTTTTACCTTGTACCGAATGACGTCGGAGTACTTGTGAGGAAATTTAAATTATAGGAATATAAATTAAAATCATGAAACTAACAAAGAAGTTGAAAAATGACATATTTTATCTACTTTTCATTACTAAAATTCAAACAACAACGATGCAAGTCTTCAACAAAAGGCTCAAAAAAAATTCAAACAGTTAGTTTTTTTATTTATCTAAAAAAACGTCATACAAATTATCAATAGAATGAGAGCAATTCTTTTGTGTTACCTTCACGATTGCCTTACTCTTTGAGTATTTCATCTCGTCTTAATCTTTCATTTTGTTTCTCCTCTAAGATGTAAAATATTTGTCACAATGTCTCCGTTAAAAACACCACAACTTTTTCACATGATGCTTTGGGGAAGTTTACTTTAGTTATTGTCTCAATCTAATATTAAAGCATATATAAAGGTAGCTTTCGAAACATCTTGATCTTACGAGATGCTGATTCATGTGTTTTAAATCTTGAGAGGCTTAAATATAGTTAACTTGTATGGTCATTTGTCTTCTTTTATTAAATTATTGTATCTTTATTCTTAAGGAGCTTATTAAGTTTACGTACACTTGAAACGGGAGCAAAGAAGAGGACCGAAAAGCAAATAAACAAAATTATGTTGGTTATAAATTCTTACAATGAAGTTTTAGAATTGCAAACTGCAGAGATTCATCCAATGCCACACCTTCCACTAATATTTTTGGTTGTGGATAACCAAAACAAAATAGAGTAATGAACAATTTTACAAAGCAAATAAAATGAAACTTTATATTATTGCTGGCATTATCTATTAGGATTGCATTTTCTTTTAGTAACTCAACCAGATGCGCAAAGTTCTTTACAATTTTGATCATAATTACTTATAGCACGAAGATAATGTACATATAACATGAACTCGATTTTTGAATGCTTTTGAAGGTTCTCTATTTTTTGTTGTTCATTTTTTCTTTGTTGGTTTGATTTACTTGAGAAAAGTATGGATAACAATGAGAGTATTCATTTATACAGTGACTTGAATCAGTACGGGATGTAACAAACTTATCTTTCGTCCTTGACTATGGTTTACAGAATTTGAATAGGAGGAGAGAAATACCTTCTCCGATAGTCCTAAAAGCTGCTTGCTTCACTCTCATGTGGTCATTAAATCTGCAGAAACAACTCTTGGAAGATAAAGCATGTAAAAAGAGAGGCATTTGTGTGAAGCTGCTTCTGTATCGGGCCCTCCATTCAACGGTAATCACTCTGTCACACTGATCGAATAAAGATTTGTCTAAAATTGTCTCTGTGTTTCATGTCTCGGGCCGTTCATTCAACATTTATCATTCGGCGTCAATGAATAGAAGCTCTACCGGTTTTGTGGACCAATGAGCGTTGAAGACTTGAAGTCATCTTGGAGAGATATGAATGCGTGTAAAAGAGTTGATGAATATAATTTGCTCGGGTTTTCTGACAGCATCCCTCATGATCTCCGCGCCCTTCAAAAGCTCTGTGTTTGTCACTATCACATAGTCCTTCCAATAATGCTTCAATGGTTAAACCCTCTTCCTGAAAACCCGTATTTTTCATGTCTCTTTGCTTTATTAACCTCTAAGTTACTACAAACTCCACCAATCATCGTGTTATAAGCCACAACATCAAGGTCCCCTCCTTTTAACTTCATCTCTTCCCATGTCTTCTCGGCTTTGCTCATCATAGCTCGAATCACAATACGTCTCCGTTACAACACAACAACTATACGCATTTGGAGAGTGCCATAGAGTGCCCTATTTCCTCCAACTATACGCATTTGAAACCTCTGAGATCAAAGTATTGCAACTACTAATCTGTAAATTGATATCTTTATACCTGAATTTAAACATAAAGAAAGATGAAGGAACCACATAAAGATATCTAAGAACATATGAATCCAAAGATTTAGACTTTTAGAGAGAAAACAACGGACATACTGCAGCATCGTAGGCTCGGTTTGACAGTTCGAAGCCAGATTATTGCACCTTCCTTCGGAGCACGAATCGCTGCAGTCCATTTATCCTTAAGACGTTGCCTAATCCCTTGATACTGATTTTTCTCTTCCCCTTTGCAGATTTCTCAGGTTCTATAATAAAGTCACCAACTTTCTTGCCAACATCAAAATATGATATTGACGATAAGAACAAACACAAAAGATTTCTTAAACATTGAAACCATTAAACCCTCGTGCCCTTAATACATCACTTAAAAAACATATTTGAACATGTTATTACAAAGAACAAAGAATCAAGACTCATACAACACTAAAAAATGTTACACATAAAGATATCTAAGAACATATGACTCCAAAGACTAAGACTTTTAGAGAGAAACTTAGAAGGTAAGAATGATACTTTAGCTTATAAACAAAAAAGTCTAATCAAAATTTGAAATTTCAATTTCACAGTGAAGGAACCATATTTAAACAGAGTTTAGTCGAATGAAAAGAACAACCCTAAATCAAACCTAAATCTGGTCTTCCAATTTTGTAGCGGAGGAACCACGAACCATGTGTGAACAGAGCTTAATCGAATCAGACGGTTAGCTGCAGCTGAAATCAATTGATCAAAACTAAAATAAATTCCCCAAAAATTCTTTAGTACTATCGGTCAAATCGAGTTGATCAATGTAAATCGAAGAGTAATAGAGATCGGAAGAGGGAAAAGAGATTGGAGGAAGAAGAAAGAGAGATCAAGTTTCAGTTGAGAGAAGGAGACCTTTGACGAAGAACAGCGAAGCGACGAGAATTTTTGGCTTTTTTTTTTTTTGGGTAGTTGGGACAGGTGTCAATCAGATAGATCGCCACGTGTCACACTCTTTAAGAAAGTTGGCCTCTTGTTATATATAAGAGATAAGAGATGTATTAATTACACATTTTAGTTGGACATTAGTTTTTGAAAATATATCCGTTAAGACGAAAGGATAAGTTTATATAATAAACACAACATCAGAGGAAAATGTTATTTCAACATCTCAATTTTCCCAAATTTTTTCTATTTTTTTTTTGTTTTTCACGAATTCTCTAAATCGGCTCTTCGAAGATTTTCAACAACGGGAAATTTCGTTACGTTCTTAGATTAGTAAGTTTTTCTATCTCTGTAAATCGCGAATTGGTTTTTAGGATTTCTAACTTGCGTGGAATTGTTGATTGGGATTTTCTTTTCTTAGGGTTTACAATGTTTCTAATCTTTCATAGATTAATAAGTTTATCTCTTTGTAGATCGCGAATTCGCGTTTATGATTTCTATCCTGCGTGTAAATAGTTGATTGGGATTTTTGATTTTTGATTTTAGGGTTTACAATTTTCCCTAATCGTTGTGGTGATTTTGTCTTGCTACGGTTCTGTTTTGAAGCTACCTAGAAAAGATGACCATCGAGGCAAACTCTTTGTCTTAAAGTTCTTCATTTGTTTGTGTTTTTGAAATTTAAAAAGAAAAGCAGGTTTTTTTTTGTTTCTGTCTTCTTGAATTTCCAGTCTTTAAAGAATTGAATCGCATCATGACAAACACATCTTATCTGTTTTCGTCTGTGAGATATTGTTTGTTTATTTGATCAACTGACATCGATGATGCTTTGGATTTGAGATCAGAATTCCTTTAAACTGGTTTTGGATTTTGATTAAAGATCAACATTCATCAAAATCAAAGTCCTTTTAAGGTAGATATTCTTCTATTCTTATTTTGGGATTTTGTCCCTTCTGATTTTTGTTTTTGATTGTTTTGTTTTTCCTTCTAAACCCAAAAAAGATCATAAGCGGACACTAATCTAATGGTGTTCTCTGAGATTCTTATTTGGGGACATTGTCCCATTGCTTGGCTCCTGGACCCATGAGGAATTCAAACCATCACCCTAACAAGATTGTGAACTGAACCGATGTAATTGATGGTAGTGCATGAGTAATCAAAAGATGTTAGGGGATGGAAAATAATACCCACTGCTTAAAAGTCCCTAGGGAAGAATATGGATATGTTTTCGATTATTTTGGATGGAATGGACAATAACGATCAATGACACAAAAAAGTCTTAAGGCAAAGACTAAGAGAATTGAAAACAGATTCCTTACTTTACCACCGGCTTAGAAACGTCTTTAGACAAGACTATGGGTTGGTTTACGATCTGTTGGATGAATAAGAAACGACCAACAATTGAAATAAGTCTTAAGGCAAAGACTATGTATTAGAAACACGTTCCTTACTTTACCACCGGCTTAGAAACGTCTTTAGACAAGACTATGGGTTGGTTGACAATTTGTTGGATGGATAAGATACGGCCAACAGTTGAAATAAGTCTTAAGGCAAAGACTATGTATTGGAAACACGTTCCTTACTTTACCACCGGCTTAGAAACGTCTTTAGACAAGACTATGGGTTAGTTTATGATTTGTTGGATAGATAAGAAACGACCAGCAGTTGAAATAAGTCTCAAGGCAAAGACTGTGTATTGGAAAGGTTCCTTACTTCACCAACGGCTTAGAAATGGCATTAGATATGACTACGGTTTGGTGTACGATTTGTTGGATGGATAAAAACGACCAACAACATATTCCGTATTTTACCCACGGTTTCAAAAAAGGTTTAGAAAGAAGGTTATGGATTGGTTTAGACTTGTTGGATGGTAAAAACGACTAACGAAAAGCTGCGTTGAAAAACCAACGGCTTAAAAGTTCTTAGGGAAATAATATGGATCTGTTTCCGATTATTTGGATGGAACAGAGAACGTCTTAAGGCAAAGACTATGAATTGGAAACATATTCCTTACTTCACCAGCGGCTTAGAAATGTTTTTAGACAAGAAAATGAGTTGGTTTACAATTTGTTGGATGGATAAAACGACCAACGTCTGAATTAAGTTTAAGACAAAGACTAGAAACTGAAAACATATTTCTTATTTACCCACAGCTTAGAAAAGTTTTAGAAAAAGACTATGGATTGGTTTGGACTTGTTGGATGGTAAAAACGACCAACGACTTGTTGGATGGTAAAAACGACTAACGAGTAGTAGCATGTAACCCAATGGCTTAAAAGTGATAATGCAAATATTATCGACAAAAGTTATGAATTGAAAAGAGATTCTTACTTAACCTCACGGCTTATAAGTCTCTGGACAAAGACTGTGGATTAGATGGTAAACACGAGAAAGACGAACGGCTGGAAGAAGTCATATGAGAAATTCTTGACAAATATTATGAATCAGATGCAAATTAAAAGAGGAAAAACTCTCTGACTATACTATCTTCTGATTCACTTGACAAAGACTAATTTAGTTCTGTTGTTTTCTCCAGGTATGTGGTATGTGCTTCAGAAAGTCTTCAAATTATTAGAGAGTCTGAGGAGATTTCAAATGTAGCAAACTTCTGTGACATGTATGTGCTTTTCAAACTTGTAATTAGTTTTTACAATTTCAGAGAAACTTAGGTGAAGTAAAGACTAATTACAAAACAGGTGCTTTTTGAATAAACATGTATTTGCTTTTCTAGAATTTTTTTTGATAAACTGATATTAGCACATATGAAAATCACATACTAAGATAAGTGAGATATACATAAAGTAAAGAAAGTAGAATTGCAAATCTACACTACACGCCATTTATAATTAAAAAGGAATTGTTTCTGAAATAGTTGTCTTGACAATATTATTATCATTGATCTAGTATCTGTCTGATTGTAGAAACTTATTGCTAAAACGGTAGATTTTGTCGCCTTTGGTATTGGTAAATTACATTTTTTGTGTTCACGTTGTTAGAAAAAAGTTCCCGTCTTTGTAGATTTTATTTTGAATGTAAGGGAGACTCTTGCAGATTATGATAGTAGTTTCTTTGCATTTCGAATGTATTTATCCCTCTTGACTAGAAAATACTAATTATCTATGTTTGGTGCTTGTATGCATCATAATGCTCTCATTTTATGAATAATATATCTGGTAAACTCTTCCAGGTTATTGTAGTAGTTTCGTTGAACCTCGAATGTATTTGTCCAGTTTAAGGTAAAATTTTGCAGATTTATGGTAGTAGTTTCTTTGAATCTCGAATTTTTTTTATCTCTCTTGACTAGAAAATACTTATGATCTCTGTTTTAGTGCATCATAATGTCTCTAATTTTATCAAGTGGATACATCTTGAAGCCATATGTAGATTTTTTTAATTTTGCAGGTTATGGTAGAAGTTTCCTTGAATCTATTTTGTTTTTCGTTATGCCCTAAACCCTTGGTGATCATTCCGAACATTCGTAATGGCGCCATCATGATCTTGCAATTAAAATTTGGTTGCTATATGAGCAATTCTAGCATTTTGCATCCTGCTTTTTACATTGATAATTCCAAACATCTTCATGATATCTCATACTGTCTTGGCCTTTGCTTCTTCATTATTGGAATACTTCGTGTGGTAAAAGTGATTAAATTTCTTGTGAATACTATTCTTGTATGTTTATCCTAAGCTTCTTTGGATTCTTCCTCTCCTATAGTCTCTCCTGTAAGATCATACTATAAATCCTGGATTGAAATTCAACATTAAAGCCACGGACTTGTTATAACGAAAGTTTATGATATCTCTACAGGTCTCTCTTGTTGTTAAATTTGTTCTCGAGACACTTTCTAGCGTTACTATTTCCAGTAAGGTTTGTTCGTCTTTTGTTCTTGTTTGTGTTGAAGACCAATCAGGTAGACACTTGATTAGTTCCTTTTGATATTGAATATGTGTGGGTTTTCTGTTTAATGGTAATTTGTGTCTATTGATTAGCTTGTGCCCTCGAAATCCTCTTTTGGTTAAATTGGGTTTCAAGAGTTATTGAAATGCTAGTGTTTCTGGTGGACAGAAACCAAACTGGTTTTTTTCTTTTCAAATTGCTTATGAATTAAAAAAAAGAATTGGATATGGTTTTCTTGTGGTGTTGTTCTGCATAGTTGAATCTTCTTGTGGAGTTGTTTATTGTTTAGTTTAGAAACTTGAAACAACTTCTTTTGACTAGGCTCTATGTTCTTGTTTTTGTTTCCTCCATGTTGTGATGATATAAACTTGAAGTATTCAGTTGATTATGGCTTGAATTTTTTATTTTTTGTACTTCTATTATGATGTGACCATAGTCATATACTTGAGTCTCTAGATGACTTTGCTTATCTCTATATCTCTCCTTAATTCGTTCAGTTTTCACTTTGTTACTTTTTTGTTTTCTTCGATTATAAGTTTTACTTGTTTACACATATTGCTTTTCCTGAACTTGTGATTTAGGAGATGATGGTATAAATGGTTCTGTAACCATAGTTTTCACCGATTCCTTCATTGTTTTTTTTTTTTTTGCTAAAAAATTCCTTTATTGTTTATAGCTCAGATTATACAAATGATTCTTATTGCATAATCGTCTTTTATGCATTCCAGTCTTATTGTTTGTTGTTTGAGAGAAGATGGTGTTTGTGTGTGTTGTTTGTTGTTTGTGTTTGGAGTTTATTTCAAAATATTTTAGCAAAAATACTTTTTTTTTTTTTTGGTCTGAAGCAAAAATACTTTTAGTAATTACTTTGTTCTTCTAATGTTGATGTGTATTGCACACTTCATAATTTTATACTTTTAGTTGGAAAATGGGATGTGATTAAAAAAAAAAAAAAGGGGACAAATGGGATAAATTTTGTTGATTACTTATTTGTTTGTGTACGTTCTTTTCGGAATTCCTTTCATGTCTCTATTTGTCTATGCAAAAAAAAATTCATGATCATGATCACACCTCATTTATCGATTAAATTAAGTTATTTAGTGTATCAAGAATTTTGTTAATTTCTAATGAATATAACCAAATACATTATCTCTTGTGACTAAATACTAACCAAATACATTATCTCTTGTGTAGTTTACTTGTTCTGATTATTCATTTTTGTATTTTTTTTGCTCTCTTGAGATATACTTATCTTCATTCATCAACCCAATTCATTGAGTGAGTTATGATACAAACTCTAAAGCGAGAATAATTATTTGCACATAACTCTTGTCTCTTAATATCAAAACCAATACATTTCTTCTTCTTAACTCGTTCAAATCATATTACACCAATTCTCTTTAATTTGGACTTCTAAACACAATTTAAATGTTGATCAGTTAAGTGATAGTATTGCTTATAGATCCCTTAGGTTAGGTTTCTCTTTTTGATAACATTTTTTCCAGAAGATTCTTCATTCTTTTAAGTCGGTTATGTGCTTCTTGCCCACAAGCTAATTCACCGAATCTAGTTTTACACATGTTAGGGCACATGAATTAGAGATCTCTCTTTCTCACCGGTTTCTAGTTTCTTTATTTAGCTTACAAACGTTGCTAGGTATCGTTGTTACACTTGAAATTCAAAGACGAATATGGTTATTTGCTCAATATGCATATAACAAAGCATTTGCTAAAGATAAACACAATCAGAAAGACTCTGCTTTTTGAGTTGGGCATTATAGTATTAGGAAGGGTCAATTTGTCTAATAACAAAAAATATATATTATAATTCATAGACTAGCCAAAATCAAAGGGGTGAAATTTTACCGGTCATGTAGATTTCTCCATAACGCCGAAAATTTCTTTCCCACCAGATATGATAGATGGTTGATTGAGACGCATATCTTATCATGAAAAGGGTAATCTCGCTGAGAATCGAGTCATTTATAATATGGGTGATGTAGCGAAAGAATAATTATCGTCAGAGTAATATGGGTGGTGTAGCGAAAGAATACCGATTAGCCAAGCTTCATAAATTTATTGAATTCTTAGACTATGCCTATATTTATGGGTACCTCTTTGTAGTGTTTTTCTTTTGATTATCAAAAACAAAAGATGATCTAAAACTAAAATAAATTTCTGATGTGTGAGAGATTTTATCTTTAAAGTAAATAATGGAAAACTGCAAATGCAACAAATAAATAGAAATATTTAGAATTGAAAATTCACATAGACTTAGAGTACACAATGGTTAAATAATATATAAGAATTAGGCCAAGTAAATTAAGCCAAGAAAATTGGATGAGTGATTGTTAGTAATTAAGATGTAGTAAAGTTAAAAGGGTCTGTAAACAAGATTACTATAACGTTAGGAGGATATATACATGGATTCATCGTTTGAATTATTCAAGTTATATTCTTATAGACAATTATATTATATTTTCTAAATTTTTTTTTTTGAATTGAATGTAAAATTCATTCAAACAAAAGAAAAAACGTTTTTATAATAAATGTGATTTTTATCGAAATTGCTAAAGCATTAGTTTAAGAGAAAACTAAAAGAAAGAAGTGAATTGTGTCATCGAGTTTCAAACCAAGTCACCAGACCATCGACCATCTGCATATTTCTCGTAGCCACAGAGAGAAGATAACCGATTTCGAATTTGTTTGTCTATGCATTGAATTAACCAGCCGGGAGTGGGCAATTCACCATGCCTTCGACCATTCTTTCTCGCCAAATCAAATACACCGTTGTCTAAAATACATATTTGAAAATAAAACCGGAGATGAATTCAAGAAAATCATTTGTGAGAAGTTCAATGATTGCGTCCCATAAGACTTTATAGTTGGAGTTCCATACATTCCCAATGAGTGTGGACTTGATTTCCTCCGTGACCCGACATTGGAAGAAAAAGTGATCATGTGTTTCGAGAGGGTCTTGACAGAAGACACATGAGACTTGAGCACCAACATTCCATCTTATGATAAGATTATTATCATACGATCGCCGCCGGTGGATAATCGATTATGCATGGCTAACAACAATAGAAACGAGTAGTTATTTATATGAAAAAAACAAAGCGAAATAGATCGAAATTCAAACTAAACACTACTCAATTGATTTTTCAACCATACTTCCAAATAATATTTGACACTGCGTACGATGTTGGGCAGCCACCTGGTTACATTTCTGTGTACGAAAATAAGATCTCACCAAACGCCCAATTTGATTTAATTAAAAGTCAAAGCCCAGGTTGACCAAAACTACCCCTGGTCACCTACTAACAAACCAAGCCCTAAGCAAAACTCAAGGGTAGTTTCGTATTTTCTGAAAGAAATTTAGCACGATTAAGTAGGTGAGGAGCCCAATTATTTACCTTTCGTCATTTGCTGATTTAAGCTTTGGAGCTATCGAAATCCTGAATCTGAAAAGGGAAAAGATCCCTTTTTTTTTTTTTTGCTCGAGAATCCGTAAGGAAAATTCGTGTAATCATCATCATCTTAGCTCTGATTAATTGGAATTCAGTATTTCATGTTTTTTTACGCTACTAATATTGGATTATCGTAAATCTGATTCACTCTGATGTGTGGTTCTTGTTTTTTGCAGTTTTGAGTAGAGATGGCTTCAGATCGGAAGGTTCTAGCTTTCGAAGAAGTTTCACAGCACAACAAAACTAAAGATTGTTGGCTTATTATCTCCGGCAAGGTTCGATCTCATCTCGCTCTTTGAGAAATCTCTCTCTAGATGTATTTATCACTCTTCGCCATTAGTTTTTTTTTTGTAAAAGCTTGATGAACAAAACAATTTCAGTGTTATCGACTTGTTTTAAAGCAGATTTGATTTCGATTTCGCAACATTTTACATTGCTTGTGCATATTGTTTCTCTGTGGGATTGAATTTTTTTTTTTTATGTGATTCACACTGTTGAAATTTAGTTCATGGTTGGTTCTTTTTTCTTTTTTTTTTGGACTAGTGTGTAGTAATTAATTGATAATTGGTTCTTTAACATGGAATTTAGGTGTATAATGTGACTGATTTCATGGATGATCATCCTGGAGGCGACGAAGTCTTGTTGTCCTCAACAGGTAAGGATAAAATCTTACTGATATAACTTTGGTTTGAAAACTGCTCAATGACTGTTTGCGTTGTGTTGGTGCAGGGAAAGATGCGACGAATGATTTTGAAGACGTTGGTCACAGCGACACGGCAAGAGACATGATGGAGAAATACTACATTGGTGAGATCGATTCGTCTACTGTTCCAACCACAAGGACATACGTTGCACCACAGCAACCAGCGTACAACCAAGACAAGACGCCGGAATTCATTATCAAGATTCTTCAGTTCCTTGTTCCGATCTTGATCTTGGGACTGGCTCTTGTTGTTCGTCAGTATACCAAGAAAGAGTAGAAGAAGCTGAGGCTTGCTTGCTTGTCCACTGAGTTATCTTCGTATTTCTCTGTATTTCTCGTACTTGCGAAATTACCGCTACTGTTGTTTGGTCCTAGACTGCATCTGTTTCCTTAGTAAGGATTCCTTACTGATTCTTGTTGCAAAACTACAAACCAATAATCAATGTTGTTGCTAGTTTGTTTGGTTGTGTTTACTTAGTTTCTTTGTGTTGGTTTTATGATGAGATGTTTTAGACTTTTTGATGATTTAATAAAAGAGTGCTTCTGTAGCCAAATTGAAGTTGCTTATGGAGAATACTAGGTTGCTCTAAAAGAAGAAATGGGGAACTGAATTTCTACAGCTGAACAAGTATATGATCCATGCAATTGTGAAAAAGGCAGTTTCAGACTCATTCCTTACATTTTCAAGAGGAACAATGTTCTTCTTTCCATTAGCATTACAATATAAGTGATAGATAGTATTGTGTTGTTTTGTGTGATGAGGAAACAAAAGAGAAAGAAATACTGAGGGACAAGTAAAAACGGTAAGAACCAAACCGCAAAGAACCTTGACAAAACGCAGCCAGACGAGTGCAAGGGCTTTTGTGTAGTAGAAACACTTCATTTCTGGCTTTGAACTAGAGATTTCATCAAATGCTCAGAGATTGAGAAGAAAGAGTTTCGATCTTATCATGGAGCGTCACGACAAGCTGATGCGCATCGTCTAGAAGCTTCCAAACATCAAGTTGCCCAGCCATGCTATTACACTCTTCCACAATCTCATCCATACTACTGTATTTTTGTATAATCAACTTCCTACGTAGTACTAATGCCGCGATTGCATAGAGCAACAGATCATCAGTCGGTGGTGCTTGTTGCCGGATTCTGCTCCACGGCGATTTCCCAACTCCAGCTCTGATCGCGGCTTGATCAGCCCACATCACTTCCCATAGACAAAGTGTCTGTTCAAAACTCAACTCCCTCCTAAACATCACAAGAACCATCCTGTAAACAAAACAACAATCCTCGGCTTGGAGATTCTCCAAGTGTTTGTAAAGCTGAGAGTCTTTGCATTTGATGATTCTTGATACAATACTTAGCTGCCTTTGAATCCCTGCTTCGTCTAGCCTGAAATTATGCCGAGCTTTCTTCATGAAACCCACAAAGCACCAGAACGCCTCGTGATCCTCTGAGATCACAGCGAGGATGGGAGATAACAAATCGCTCATTCCTTGGCAGTAGCCTATCTCGGAATCATAGAGAGCATAGGCTTCGAGAATTGCAACGAGCCGTGCAGCGTGGTAAAGCCTACAGCTTTCTAAGTGATCGTAGTCTTTTAAACCAACAGACTCGGCTAAACAGCGAGCTTTGCTTTCCGTGATTGCAGTTTTAGACGAAGAGTAAGTTGCCCACTCAGAATCCGCGCGTAATGCATCAAGCCGAATGATACGTTGCCATGTAGAGAAATCTTCGTGTACAGCAACCTCCACTTGTATCTCAGCAGCAGCAGTAGCTACAAGAGGAGTAATATTGTCTTGGCAATTGTTGTTATTGTTTTCCTCTTTGGTTTTTTTCTCATCGCTGTACACGAAAGACGGAAGTAATTGAACATCTTCATTATCTTCGCAGGAGGCTGTATCAGAAGAGTCAGTATTCACAGCAGAGACCACGTCTTGATTTGTGGTTTGTCCGATAGTCTTATAAAAATCATCCGTGAATCGAACACATTCACTGTTTGCGTCCTCGGAAGCAAGTTCCTCCTCCTCAAGATTATCGGTATTTCCATTACCGCATTTGAGAAGCATTTGACACCGTCTTTGTAGTTTCTCATACTCCTTCCTGCATTCAATATATGTCAGCATCTACATACAAACATTGATTATACGTATCGAAGAAGATGGGTCTCTTTTTTTCTAACCTTTTTTGAGTTTTGACAGCTTCCCTTTCTTCACTGGTACTATTCAAATCATATCTGCCATGTATAAGAAACAAGTTGAGAATCCCAACAGAAGCAAGAACACACAATAAAACAAACAAGAACTAACACACACTCACACTCCGAGTAAGAAGAGCCACACCTCTGCACGAATACTCGGATCAACTCCCTACAGAAGAAAGCATAATCAGAAAGCATAAAGACAAAAGTAAAGAATCAGGACATAAAATGGTTGGTTTGTTGAAAAGACTCACTCTGCTTCTAACTTTCTTGAGAAATCCAACTCCACCATCACGGAGTTTACCCTCCGCTGTAAATAAACTCCTCCATTGATGTGGCCTTAACGCCCATTTTCTTTTCCGGCGAGACCACGGTGATTTCCGCCGGCTTCTACACAAAAGTCAAGATTCAAAATTAGAAGCTCAAAACAGATTTAGAAACTATTTCAACTGGGAGCTCTATTATTGGATTGGATCAGTAGAGAATCTTAAGATCCAATCTGCATATTCCAAATCTAAGAACACTCACCGATCGGAAGAAGTTACTGAAGATGGAGAAGAAGGATTAGGCACAAACAGAACCGACCTTAGATGGATCCACGAAGAAGACGACGAAGCAGAGGAAGAAGAAGAAGACGAAGAAGTAGAGGAAGGAGGAGAAGTAGAATTAGAAGAGGAAGAAGAAGAAGGTAACGAAGAAGAAGAAGGTAACAGAGAAGAAGTATTTGCAGAAGAAGTTGATGAGGTATAGCTTCGCCGTAACGCCTTCATTTGATTCCTCAAACTCAAATCTCAAAAATCAAATTCACAAAAAGTCACCTTCTTGCATCAGAGATCTACAATATTACAACCCCATTCTTCAATATTGAGTATCATCGAAGACGCCGAATCATCGCCGGAGACACGCCGGTGATTAAAGAAACTAAAGAATCCGCCGTCTGAGAAACGGCAGAAGAAATCCGGCATGAGAGTGACGGATTTGCCCCTTATCTCTCTCTCTATCACTGTGATTATTGAGGCGTCGTATTCTTTAGCACGCCGAAACTGAACAAACAATAAAAATGGAAGAAGAAGAAGAAGAAGAAGAAGAAAGAAGAAAGAAGAAAAAAAAAGCTAAAGCATCCAACAACTGAAGAAGCCCCTCTTGACCACTTTGCTCTTTCTTTTTCAGCTCTTGTCTTTTTATTTTATTTTATTTTCACTTTAGGCTCGTGGACTGACTCGCGCGTGTTCTTTCAAAACTTCACGCGCTTTTAAATCTCCACGCGATTTGGTAGGTGAATTTTAATGGTAAAACTGCGTCGTTTCTCTTTTTGGATTTTTTACGCGATGAAGATCGGGGAGTGACCAAAGAGGAGGAGACACGTGTCGACTAGATGTTAAAAGTCAAAAGCTACAGATTTTCATTTCGTCCCGCTTTACCGCGGCGGCTTTGAAGGAAACATAATCATATGATTTGGTTTTGTAGATTTTCAAGTTAAAATTTTGCATTTCTATTAAAAACCAAATCTAATCATACATGGACCTACTCAAATTCAATGGCAATCTTAAGACAAGCACCATGGCTAATTCGCTATGTATGTGTCTATATACAAAATACTCTATTTTAGAATAGTTTTTATTTGGTATTTGGTAGGAAATTGAAAATATGTCAAAAATCTATATCTTAGTTAGCAACCGAACGAAAATAATTCCTACATATTAACATATAGTCAAAAGTCTGGTGTTATAGACGACTCAACAATAAAATTTCATTAATCAATTTTCAACTCGAAAACAGTAAACTGAATGAACTGAACGTTATTCAAATGAAAAAGAAAAAAAGCGTTTATTTTGTCATAAACACAAGTTTTACGATGATAGAACAATGATGGGTTGGATTGAAAACGGATATGATACATGTAAGTGTCTTAGACTAGTCTAATATCAAATTTAAGCTAAAACCAATCTCAAATCATAATGCAAGTAGAGAAATGAAAAGCGATTCATTTAAATTCGATTAGTGAACAAAATTATAGTAACTTAAATAAATAAACCGATTGGTAAACATATTGAACCGAGTCAAATCAAACCTTGAACTAAGCCAAACCAAAACTGCATAAACTGTTGTTTTCTTTCTGGTATAATTAATTTATAAACAACTGAAAAATATATACAACAATTATATCCAAAAAAGACGATAGAATAGACGAGATAAATCGATGAATAATTTAATATGATGTGTATTGTTTTTTTTATGTGTGACGTGAGTCGTTAAAGTGTTACGGAATAAAGAGAAAAATAAATATGCCTCTCTTTTTTGACTAACATAAAGACGAATATGTGTATTTAAATTTAGTTAATTCTATGTAGCCGCGTGAGTCATTAAGCAAAATGGAATATGGTTGGTATTGAATTACAAAGCATATGAGGAAGATTATTCTAGTAATAATGTAGTGTTTTAGTATTAAGATGATAATGAAATATATACCTCCATGTTCTTGGAGCTATAAGGGCATCCTTAACAAGGGATCAGTTAGGAGTGTTCTTAGAGTAAAAAAATTAATAAAATAATGTAAGATCAGGAGTTTAGATCTTTTGTTAAGAAGTTGGTTATTGGGAGAACAGGTATAAGATCAAAATATTTAATAATATAATAATAAAAAACTTTTAAAACATATTACAATTATAAAAAAAATTAAAAATAACATTTAAATTGCAAACTTTAAAAACTTAAAATAAAAGTGAAAATACAATACCAAATATTTATGAAAAAAAAAAACATTAAAGCTATAAAAAAATACAAACACACAAACATATTACTTAATTAAAGCATACAAACATTTTATTTAATCAATACAAAGTTTAATGTCCGAATTTATTCCATATATTCTCAATCAAATCCTCTTTTAATTGGTGATGTGCTTGTCTATCACGAATTCTTGTGTGACCATCACCTAAACCCTCGAGATTTGAAGCCATATTTACTGAAAAAGTAAGATCCCGAGCAATTCCGGTTCCATCTTCTTGTCGGAATTCATTTTCGTCATAGAGAGTGTATGAATCTCGCTCATCTTCGACAATCATATTATGGAGTATGAGACATGCTATTTTACCTTTTGCCCATAAAAGAGATGGATTTTTAATCATGGCGAATCTAGATTGCAGGACTCCAAATGCACGCTCAACATCTTTTCGTACACCTTCTTGATGTTCTGCAAACAAACGATGTTTCGGGTGTTGTGGTCGTGGGATAGATTTAACAAATGTCGCCCATTCGGGGTAAATACCATCCGTCAGATAGTAAGCCAAATTATACTCCCTTCCGTTGACATAGTACTTCACTTCGGGAGCTCGACCGTAAATAATGTCATTAAATACTGGTGATTGATCAAGAACATTTAAATCGTTAGAAGTACCTGGCGCTCCAAAAAATGCGTGCCATATCCAGAGATCTTGTGAAGCTACCGCCTCCAAAACAATTGTTGGTTTTTCGGTGCCTCGTGAATACATTCCTTTCCAAGCGGTTGGGCAATTCTTCCATTTCCAATGCATACAGTCGATGCTTCCAACCATCCCAGGAAAACCCCGCTGTTCTCCATAAAAGAGTAGCCTACGAAGATCCTCTGGTGTGGGTCGGCGTAGGTATTCAGTGCCAAACAAGTCAACTATTCCGACGACGAAATATATTCGTCAACACCATCCGCCGCACCCCCATATGCTAATAGTCGAATAGTTGCAGTACATTGTTGTAGCGGGGATACACCATTCCGGAAGGTTGCATCCTTTTTTGGTTGAAAATATGGAACTTTTTCAGTTAGACGATTCACAATACGCAAGAACAATGACTTGTTCATTCGAAATCGCCTGCGAAATAAATTCGCCGGAAAAGTCGGATTATCACTAAAATAATCGTTCCACAATTGTTTGTGCCCTTCTTCTCGTTTTCTATCGATATACGTACGTTGATTCCTCTCGGCCAGAATTTCTTCTTCTTCCGTAGCTTCAAATTGATTATCAAATTGCTCTTGAAAATATTTGTCAAAACTATCATTATTAGAATCATAATGATAGTGAAAATTGTTGGAAGAAGATGCCATCAAACGTAAATATTAATAAGATGAAAATGGAAATAATTGAAGAGAATAAACTTATGTTTTTTTATGAAATTATATTATGAAGGAACTTGAAATTTGTAGCAAATGAGAGAAGAAAAGAGAGTCAGTTTGCTGGTGAGAGAAGAGAGAGTTGATGGTGAGAGTAGAGAGTTGCTTTGGTTTGTGGATTTCAAAAGCTTGTGATCGTTTGGTATATATAGAAGAGAGCTGCTTTGGTTCGGACAAAATCATGTGACTCTTTGGTCTTTGTAACTTCCAAAGGCATGTGACTCTGTTAATTTTTGTCTTCCTGAACAACCAATACAAAACAAATTGTGACTACTTTATTCATGTGAGTAAGAAAAACTGATTGTGTCTCATAATCAAGAATTGGTTCAGATTCACAGCTCCACAGACTGGTGAATCCAATCTTAGGTTCTACTAGATTCACAGCTCCACAGATTGTGTCCCATGTTTCTTTAACCTGAAACCAAAAACAAATAGATAGTTATCAGTTTTTAATATACAATTCAGGAAAGACTGAAAATCAGTTTGGTCTAAATTGGTAATAAACGATCTGATTAGCTTTGAAAAGAAAGCAAAATCTCTCCAAACTGGCCTATTAGTAATCAGTTTAGATACAATCCAGGAAAGACTGAAACCAAGCAATTAAAAAGAACCAGACATTACTAGAACATAACTCATTCATTTAAAACATAGGAGAACAAGGGTTACATTACTGATTGATTAAAAACATAGGAGAACAAGGGTTACATAACTGATTCATTAAAACATTAAAAACACAAGACAAACATGGTTAAAACAAACATGGTTAAAACAGACTTAAACTAACTTAGTTTCTACTAAGTTAAAACAGACAGATCAAACTTCCTTAAACAGTTCACGAATTAGGCTCTTCTTAACGATTTTTTCATCTTCATCAAGGGTGTCATTGCGGGCAATGAGACTGTCAAGAAGTGACATCTTTTGGAGTTCTTTCTTGGCGTCCAACTCCTTCTGTTTGATCTCCCACATACTACTAAACTCTGCAGAAGGTGCAGCCTTTTCTTTCCCTTTGTTCCTTAGCTTTTTCATTGCCTTTATACCAGGAGGCCTGCTCTCATGCTCACCAACAACCGATCCTGAAGATGGTGCAGCTTCATCAGCTTTCCTTTTGTTAGAGCTGGTTGTCTTAGGAGTAGGATTCATAGGAGTCAGGTCGCACCATTTCGGTTCATCGCGCAGCACATTCCATGCATACTCCAAAGCAAACTTCTTTTTGTACAGGTTAGTGAAGAGCTGGTGAGCATTCTGCAGAATATCCAAATCATTATAGCCACTAGCTTTCTCACCCTTTGCCTCTGTATAAACTCCACAGAACTTGGTGACTTCCCTTTGAACTTTTTGCCATCTTTGTCTACAATGATCAGGGAGCCTTGCCTCAGCACCATTAAGTACATGAGTACTTGATGCATAATAGTCTCCTATACGCTTCCAAAATGACCCTGCCCTTTGGTCATTCCCAACTATGCAATCCTTTGATGTGTTTAACCACCCGCTTATTAGGACTAAGTCATCTTGTGTGGACCATATCCTTCTCTCCCTACGCTGTTCTGGTGTCTCTTCTGGTTGAGTAGGAGGTTGACTCGGTTGTGTACTAAAAGAAGGGGGTTGGGTTTGAGAGGAAGAGACGTTTACATTGGGAGAGTAGCTATCATAAGGGAAATTAAGAAGACTAAAGTAGGATTGAGGCTGACTATTAGGATTATTGTCTGAATTCATAGTAAACATATTGATACAAAGAAGAAGATGATGAAGAGAGGTGATAGAAAAGATAGGAGTTTCTGGTTCAAAGAAATTTTGAAAGAAGAGAGATGATAGAAGAGAAATAAAAGGTAGGAGAGAATGAGTATGGGTCTCGGGTTTAAATGGGGATACTTTCTAGTTAATTCTTAGCTAATAACCAATACCAACTTCTATCAAATCAGACACTTATTACAGAGTTTATAGTACATTTTTATTGGTGTTTTATTTAATTTTTGTGTTGTTAAAGCATTAACTATCTCAGTAAATTCAATGTTTATTGGTAAGCTTTCATATCAATGTCAGTCTAGTTACAAATTCATGTAACTAAATCGGTGCCTGTTTTTTACTCTAGGAAACAAAAACTAAACATTAGTTAACAAAAACCAATCAATAATGAGAGACAATGATCACAGATATTTAAGAACAACCTTCTACTTCAGAACTAAAAGATCCATGTGTGAAAGAAGAAAAAGAAAGACAAAAACTTATGCTTATAATTTCAGGCTGTTTGCAAACCATCATGTGAGCCAACAACCCATTCAAACATCCCAACACACACATCACTGATATTTGAGAAATACACCACTAGTGACTAACCAAATAGACTACAATACTAAACACAACAACCACTAAATTCAGGAAACAAAACAAACTCAAGTACTATTTTATTTCTTGCATTGGCTATAAAAAAACAAATGACTAACCTTTTACTTTGGATAAAGGGTTGTTTGTTCTCTCAAATCAAGGTTGAACTCTCAGCCTGGTTATCCTCACCTTCAGTCCTAAGAAACAAAGGTAAAGCAGAACGTTAAGGTTCATCAAAGTATGACAGAGAAATCAAATTGAACCAACACATACAAAAATTTCCGTCTACTAGACATCACTAAACAGAACACAAAGCAACCAAACCATATACTACATCCACTTTGTATCCTATTTTCCTATACTTAAACCCAAACCTAACAACCTACATCGATGAGAACAATAGACAAAGGAGACTAGGAGGCAAAAGATCGGTGAGAAAACATACCTTCTTGTGTTTCCTGGATACGAGATTTGCGACATACGGAGACGATGATACAACAGATCTAAGTACAGGATTTGGCTTTCACCATCAAAGCGCCTGAGATCTAATTCGCCTAAAAGAAGAGAGATTGAACGGTTTGTGACAAATGGAAACTAGAGAACGATTTCTACAAGAATCAGAGATCGATTTCGGGAATTTTTGGCCGGAAATCGGACAGAAGTCGGTGATGGTGAAAGAGAAGTGTCGCCGCGAGAGAGAAGTGTCGAAGAAAACCCTAACCCCGATTTCTCATTTTCAGACAAATGAGAAATGTTTTTTCATTTGCCAAAAATCAGACCCAATGAGATTGGGCCACGTCATGCAAGATCTGGGCCAGGATTAGGTCTTCATCAAGACCCAACTCGGTGATCTAAACCCACTATTCCCATTTTTTGTATTTTTAAAATGCCAAGATCAGAGGCCCTGATCCCTTGTTAAGGATGGCCTAATTGTTTTAAAAGATATTTCGAATAACAAAGAAGAAAAGTTAATGGGATTTGAACGAGGAGATTAAGTTCATTGGACGGAGAAACCAGACAGACTAGTAGTAGCCAAGTTGTAGGTATAAAATAACATTATTAGCATCTAGGCTAAACATTTGGTTGCTTGAAAGATAAGTAATTTATGTGAATGCAGAAATTTCAATCATAAGTTTGGTCAGTAAGGACTTAGGAAAGAGAGAGCTTTAAACACGACAATCAATAACTTTGTTAATGATCCCCTCGCAACGATACTAAAAATGTCTACAAACGTATAAAGGAATATTATGTCTGAATTTGCAATCGTAAAAGCATTTTGTTGTCTATAATATCGACTGACCTAATTCATTATGGATTATAAGCTGATAAGTGAAGGTAATTACGATTTTGATTTTGTATGTATGATCACTTGTTGAACTCGAAATGAGATCGACACTAAAATTTGTAATAGGTTTGGGGATTCTTTGACAAACAGATAAGAGAGTTGAGAGAAAAATTGTGATCCTGCTCGAATGAACAGTAACCGAGTAGGATATTTCGGATTTAGAGAGATTAATTGGATTAATAAAAAGAATAAAGTGGCTTGCTCAAAAAGTGTAATGTATTCAGCATTGTTTGTACAAAAATGACGTACAACCTTTTTATAGTACAAGGGTATTAGGGTTTTGGATAAATATGGTTACATTTTAACCATATGTTTCCATAAAGTAATGGATACATTTTAACCATATGTTTTCATAAAGTAAACCACATTGATCATAAGGTAACTACAATAAGGATAAGGGGCCTTTTTGCTTGGTGGGTAGCCCCCCCCCCCCCCCCCCCCCCCCGAGTCGGCGAATTGAGCCCGCTGAGTTCGTCAAATGATTGCGAGCAGGCGGGAGAGCGAGAAGGCGCGACTCGTTTCCTTGCTTGGATTTATCCTACTCGTTGTGTTGTTTGGACGTGTTGGACTGCATCGACGCGTGAGCGCGACTGGTTTTTACACTAGCACGTGCCTCCCTGACTCTCGCCCCGGTCATGATTACGCATTTTGCGGTTATCGAGGAGATTTAGGGTTTCAATGTTAATGCGATGCTTCGGTAGCCGCCTCTCTGGCTTCTGTCCCATTAATAATCACACCTTTTCGTGGTTTCCTATGTAAGTCTGCGCTTCTACTTCTTCTTTGTCCTCTGTTCCATAC
The DNA here is from genome assembly GCA_963576765.1 of Draba incana. Classification (NCBI taxonomy): domain Eukaryota; kingdom Viridiplantae; phylum Streptophyta; class Magnoliopsida; order Brassicales; family Brassicaceae; genus Draba; species Draba incana. The sequence goes on along the minus strand of OY755203.1, from coordinate 28,367,858 downwards.
TCTAAAGATCTCGATCAGGTATTTTCTTTTCTAATCCTCTTCTTTTTACTTTCTTCCAACCCCTGGGTTTAATACTGACGTTGACTCAAACAACTTTCGAGAAACATGTCCTCGAGGGATTCTTCTTTTGGATCTGATAGCGCGGCACTGGTTCGCTGGAGCAAGTGGAACGTTGACCAGCTAGTTATCTATGTTACTGCTTCTACTAGGTCCTCATCTAGCAGGCATGATTCGGGTGACGAGGGCGGGGTTGTTTCTTTGTCCCTCCGCCGTTCTGGGCAGTCGGCGAGGCAAAGCAATAATTCCTCCGAGGGGGATCACCTTCCGATTAATGCCAGGAGGAAAAAGTCTGAAACGCAAGGTGACCTGAAGGTTGCTCGGGCGAAGAAAGAGCAAGCCGAGAAGAAGGAGAGGAAGCAGGTCAAGCGGGAAAAAAAGGTGAAGCGCAAAGAGCAGTTGAAAGCTCTGAAATTGGTTCCCGTTTTTGGCTTGGTCCCGGTCGTTTTTCTCACATCGTGCTGGACCGTCATGATAACAAACCGTCGACTTCCTCGGCCGATAGCGTTATTCAGTGCGCTAGAGGAAAGAACTGGCCCTCGATAAATTTTGTCATTCCTGGCTCGGATTGCAGGCCGTGGTCTCCTCCTGAGGGCCATATATGTGTTTACGATTACTTCTTTGATCAAAGCGGGCTTGGTTTTCCGATTCCTCCAGTGATTATGGAGTATTGCGCTCGTTGCAGGGTCTCCATATCTCAATTGACCCACGCGAGCTTTCGGAACTTAATATTGATTCTTACATTGAGTTACGAGGCTCGTCGGGCGGTCACGTGCGACCACTTTGAGGAAGCTTATGAGATTGCTCGCGGGAACACTTTTGATTCTGGTCGGTTCCAGGTCAAAATGAAGAGCGGGCTTATTTTGGTAGATAACTTCAAGATCAGGCTCGAGGGTAATTGGCAAGAGAAGTATTTCTTCGTTGAGATAAACGAAGCGTCAATAGGGAGCTACAACGGGGAAATCCGAATAGGCTTGAATAAGCAAATCGGTATGATTTTCTTCTCGCCTTCTTGTCACGACTAATTGTTGATTTTTCTCTTTTTCTTCATAGATACCACGACGCGAACGCTTCCAGACAAGTCTTCCAATTGCGTGGTCGGGCTACTGCAATGGTACCCACCTCAGGACTGGCCATCTTTTCTTAACATTCGGATTCGCCAAGTGTTTAACCGGATTGTTTCAGATTTGTCTGTACTCGGGATAGTCCTTCCTCGGCCTTTCTCGATCGATCTCTTAGTTTTTCGTCTTGTTTCTTAGGTGACACATATTCTGGTTACAACGTTTCTAGGCGCGTTGCTCGTAAGCCTGATAAAGGGAGCATGGCGAAGTTGAATGTGGAGCAGCCTCCTCTTCCCAACGCTAAAACCACTGTTAAGACGAGTAAACTGGCTGTTTCAGGAGCGAAAAGGCTTGCTGACACGGGGACGGGCAAATGAGTTGCCCAAGAAACGAGCAAGTCTACCACTCTGGGTCGCGCGAGTGAGTCTATGAGTAAGGCGCATAAAGATCCGGTTACCCGGGAAATGACTGGGACCACTTCAAAGAAGGAGTCAAGGGACGAGAGCGCCTCAGTCGTTGTCAGGCATGGCGCCGGAAAAGACCTTAATGCCATGTTCACTCATAAACATAAGCGTCGGGACCCCGAAGTATCCTCCCGAGGTCTTGTCGACTTGGTCGTGGATGCCACTGATGACGACGTCGTCGAGCAGGAGAGGGGCGATGTTAACATTGTAGGCATTAGTCGTGGCGCCGAGGCGAGCGCCAAGTTTATCAACTCGATCCGAGGGGGAAGCAAGGGTCCGAATCTTGGGTTGGATGAAATGTTTGACCGAGGGTGTTTTTGGCAGTCTGATGCGAACGTCGTGGGGGTAAGTTGTCTCTGATCACCCTCTTTTCTATTAGAATGGTTCAGCATATGTTCTTGTGCTGTTTTTTTGCAGACCAAAATCGATTTCAACTCAGTCTGGAGGCGACTCGATGCCACTCTAAAGAGGGAGCGTAGGCTGAAGGAATAGAGGGATATGGATGCGGCTCATATAGAACTGCTCACCGAGGAGAACAAATCACTGAAATCTCGAGGCATGATGGAAAAGCTCAAGAATTTAAGAAAATACTCTGAGGGGCGGGCAAAGATGTTGATGGACATCTACAAGCAGTATGAGGATGGGAGGAAGGAGAGGAGGCATGCGATGGAGAGGTTTAACGATATATCTGGGAGCGCCTCAAGAGAGCCGAACGGGTTAATGCTGCGTTGATCGGGCATGTCCAGATGCAAGTGTCCTGTCTGAGGGCCTCAAGGAGAGAGCACGGTCTATTGTGCACTGAACAGGTTTGTACCAAGCTAGTCGGTCAAGCACAGTCCTCGCTTGACCGAGCTCGTGAATACTGTATTAAACGGTCGGAGTATATGCGCCTTAATAGCCTGGCCAGCCAAGTCAAGACTCAGCTTGATATGATAATGGAGTACGGGATCGAGATTGACCCCGAGGAGATTCGGGCTAGCTTTGACGATGATAAGAGGAAAGTCGTGGCGATACAGCGGATGTATTTCTCCAATCGGAACTACGAGCTTACTCCCAGTTTGAGCATCCTCCGGGAGAGCTATGAAGAGGGTCGTGCCCCGTCTCCGCTAGGAGATGGCTTTGGAATAGAGCACGGTTGGATCCTCGAGCCTGATGTGAGCATTGAGATTGAGAGTACCGATGACGACGCTCGGAATGATGATCAGGCCGCCCAGTCTGAGCAGGATCCAGAGACTATACTCGCTGTCGCGACCTCGGACTCTCCAAGGTCATATAAAATTGTCGATCAGTTCGTATCCAAAATTAGTTTGAAAGTTGCCGAGGATTTAATGGATGAGATTGCGGACAGGGTTCTGGCTGAGTCTGCCACTGCCGACCATGGATGAGGCTTCAACGAGAGATCCGAAAGCCGGTGAGTCTTGCATTACTGACCAGGCTACGGTCGAGGCCTCGGCAAAAGTCCCGAAGACCGGTGAGGACCTGCTGCCCCTCTTTGCTCTGGTTCCTTCAGTCCCGATGCCGAATGATCAACACTCAGGACTGCCTCCTTTATTGTTATATTTTAGCTTTGTGTATGACCGGGTCGGTTGTGGCCGTTGAACTTTTAGATTGTATCACTGAAACCTCCTCGGGCCGATGGAGTCTGGGTTAACTTTGCTCATTTTGCTTGAGGAATGGATCCTCTGGTTCTTCTAATGGAATTCGAGTTTTCTTCATGCGATTAAGTTTTTTAGCTTAAGCATTTTTGTACGTATTTGATGCGGCTATGTTTTTGAGCTTAGGAATCACATGCTCGAGGATGGTGTCCTCGAGTTGGCTTTTTAAAGTATCAATTTTATTTTTGATGCGGTTAAGTTTTTGAGCTTAGGCATTGGTTTACGTGTCCAGGGAATAGATCCTTGGGTTGTGCTGACTTTGATCCGACCGAGTTCGCGTGATGGATTGGCCGGATCGGCTTGCCTGCAGGTCGGAACCTGGCTTACGATTGAAGTTCATCCCGTGCTTAAATGTGCGAGAAATGTTCGGCTTAAAATATTTACACATTCTTAGGACATCGTGCAGGACGGGGCCTGACTTTTGATTCTATTTGGAAGAGTTATGGCGGACTTCTTTAGTTTGGTTTGTAGATTATTTTGCTACTGCATTGATGAGAGACGAGTATTGTGATCCTGCTCGGGTTTAGCTAGGGTGGGCCTCCCGAGTGTGACCTGTTGATCGAGTACTTGATCAGAGTATCGATGTGGATGAACTCGGAGCTGTTTGGGCGAAAACCCATTGGGCTAATATTGATGAACACTGTTTTAATTAATCATAGTTGGACTTCTGAGGAAATTACCTATGTACCTGTTAAAAAAGGATCAAGCCTAAACATAGTTCAAATTACAAAGCAAAATCTAGATAAGTCGTTCGGGTACGAGCGGGAATAAATCATTCGGAAACGAGTAGAAGTAGTTTTTTTTTTTTTTGAAGCTAGACCTCTGGTGAGTCTGCCTACGTACCCCGCTGCTAGGAATAGGATCAAGCCGATCGTAGTTCGAGTACGTCCATGATGAAGCGTAGAAAGCTTATGATGGGCTTGGAAGCGAATTTTAAGCGACGTACAGGGGCGAAGTAGGACTTGTTGGCCTGTTTTATCATGTGGTGCTTTGATCGCCACTCGCGCCGCTTGCAGATGGAGTCGAGGGAGGAATAAGTTTAAGACCTGCCGGGCCGAGAAGGTTTTTTGCCGCGAGCTCTGGTTTTTGTTCGGTTGAGTTTGTCTCCTCCAGGGGGCTCATGCAGATATTCACCGAGCAGAGCTGTTTTTCTGTGATGAAGCATATCTGGGATTTCTTTTGGTTACCACTGATTGTGAAGACTCCGAACGGGGTTGGGAACTTGAGGCCTTGATGGTATGTTCACGAGACGGCTTGGAGAGAGAATAGCCATGGGGTGCCCATGATCATATTGTATACAGCCGGTTTATCTACAACCATAAACTTGACGTTTCAGGAGATTCCCCCGGCGTGTATCATAAGTTTGATCGACCCAACCGTCATTGTTGTGACACCATCAAAGCCGGCGAGGGGCCTGAAGCTCGGCTTGATACGGTCGTCGGGTATCTCTATTTTATGTAGAGTTTCTTATAAGATCAGATCAACCGAGCTCCCTGTATCGACTATAATTCTGGTTACCTCACAATTTTCGATTTTGAGTTCGACCACGAGCAGATCGTTCTGGGGCATGGCCAGGTTCTTCGTATCAGCTTCCATGAAAATGATAGGCATGTCGACCTCTGACCGATCGGGGCAACACTTGTCGGTGGTTACTTTCTTTTTGTGTTGTTTCAGGGACCGGACCGAATCGTGGATCAAGCTGATTCCTCCCATGATCATCAAGAGTCTCTTGGTTGGATGTTGCTTGCCGGCCTAGCCTTTGTCGTCTTGAGCACGCTTGGGAGGAAGGGGCGAGTCGGCGTTTCCACTCGGCCTCTGCTCATTCCTGTCTGATTCCTCTTCGGGTTTTCTCTTCTCGCCTCGGTTGCCCGGAGGCGCAACTTTGACTGCTTCATTTTGGTATTGTGCTAGCAGTTGTTCCTTTAGTTGTCGGTACTGCAAGGTCGAATGCGCGTGCATTTCATGGTAATCGCAGTACGATTGTCCACCCGAGTGTTCCTGAACCTCTTAAGGTCGTTGGTATTTATTCCACTGCTTCGGGGGAGGACTCGATGAACCATTGACGACGTTGGTCACCGGTTTCTTCTTGTATATATAATTAAAATGTTACCAGGGTTCCTGATAGGATTGCTCGACCACCTCCTTTGCCTTTGCCTTGGCCGCGGGAAGCTTGACTGGTGAGTTTTTCTAGGCCTGCCCGGCTTGATCTTTCTCGAGCTGTGCATGGCTTCCTCGATAGTCTTAACCGGGTGTAAGGCCATTTCCTTTCGGAATTTAGACGGTCGGAGTCCTTGTTTGAGGGCCACTATGGCGGTGGTATCGCTCGATGTGACCTGCGAGATGACGGCTTTAAAGTGGTCCATGAATTTCTCAAGGGTTTCCTTTTCGCCTTGGACTAACCACCACAAATCAGCATCCGAGGCGCCGTCTTCGATATAGATGGCGTAGTGCTTGAGGAATGCGATTGATAGCTACTGAAAGAAGTCGATGGAGTGGGATTCCAACCTGGAGAACCAGTCCAACGCAGCGCCTCATAAGTATTCGATGAAATAGTGGCAATAGCCCGAGTCGTACTCCTCGGGAGAGAAGTGCACCCATCCCATTGCGATGGAGAAGGCGGTGAGATGCTGCTTCAGATCGGAGTCTCTAGAATATGGTTGAAGCTGCAGCTTAGCGGTATGCCTAATCGGAATGAATGTTATACGGTCAGAGAAAGGAGTCCGCTGGGTCTCGGCCAGAACCCGATCGATCTCTGGAGCACAGCTGAGGGCTTGGTGCATTCGCGGGTTCATCTCTCGAAGCTGTGTCCTCATATCTTTAAGCTCGAAGTACTGAGTATGAGTCATTCCGTGATCGGGAATAGTTCCATGCCGGGCGATGAGTGTTTACCGCATGTCGGCGGTTTGACTGAGTCTCCTAATGATCGAGGGAGAAGAGCTCGCTCGGACAGTTGGAGACTCAAAAGTGGTTTACCGGGGGGCTGCTTCGGTGCATTCCGGAAGAGGCCCATGCGATGCGAACAAACTATCATGCCTGATGTTTGTCAATCGGCCTCGTTTTTCCTCCTCGTCGAAACGGCGCATGAGTGCCATGAGGAGATGAGCTTGATCCAGCTGAGGTTCCTGCTCGATTCGATCGTTTGCGGGAGCTTAATTGCTTTGGGCACCGCCGGGTCGGGTGACCATTGTTTTCCTCAAGTCGACCGTACTACCGAGTGTCAGTTTGAGGTTAGTTGGTTCCTGTATCCTTTGGAAGACGGATACTAGACTGGTCGGCCGCTCGATTCTCTCGAAGACTGAATTTGTTGTGGCCGGTCGCTCGATCCTCTCGGAGGTCGGGATCGGATCAACGGGCTGGTCTTGTCCTCTGGGGGCGAGGGCAGGAGTGTCCGTTCTCGCGGGGTCGGGATTTTCCTGTCCGGGAACAAGGGTCTCTCCTTGGGCCACCGGAGTGCTAGTACCCTAAGCGCTTGTCCCTGTGGAGTACGTTCGGATGCTCGCTTGCTTGTTGAGATCCATGATTGCGTAAAAAAATATCCTTTATATAGATGTAAATCCCCTTACCTGGTGCGCCAAATGTTGAACTCGAGATGAAATCGACTCTAAAATATGTAATAGGTTCGAGGATTCTTTGACAAACAGATAAGAGAGTTGAGAGAAAAATTGTGATCCTGCTCGGATGAACAGTAACCGAGTAGGATCTTTCGGATTTAGGAAAATTAATTGGATTAATAAAAATAATGTACAACCTTTATATAGTACAAGGGTATTAGGGTTTTGGATACATATGGTTACATTTTAATCATATGTTTCCATAAAGTAACCTACATTGATCATAAAGTAACTACAATAAGAATAAGGTGGTTATTACTTAGCTAGTAAGATAATGAGTTAGGTGTTTTTGCTTTGTGCGCAAAATCAATGGTGCAACATCACTAAATCTATATTATCTACATGTCATTTTTTTAAAAAAAAATTTATATCTAAATAGCAACTAGGTCAAAACTAATTATCCAAATTTTATACTAGTACTAATTTGCATTTGCTGCTCTCGGTATACCGTAACATGCAACATTTCACTACATAACAAGGATTTGGAGTCCATAACTATGCATGATGTAAAAATTCTTATATTATATCCATAGGACCGATTATTAAACTATCAATAACATTTTCACTCTCTTGCGGTTGGAATTGTGAGATATAATAAACTAGCTAAAAGGGAATTATATTAGACTTGACTAATACTTTTTTATATATACATTTTATACGTTTTTGTAAAAATTCCAATCTAATTGAGCATAAAAATTAGAATTTGATTGATGTTTCTAGATATACAACATCATCTCCTAATTTATATTTGGGCAATTCTCAAAAATACCCACAAAAAAAGTTTTTTTTCCAAAAAACCATCTTTTTCAAAAGTTTTAAAAGTACCACAAATTTCAAATTAACTTTAAATATTCAAAACTAAACCCTAAACCTCAAACCTAAACTCTATCCCCAAAAACTATACCCTAATTATGTATTAGTTAACCCAAACCAAAAAATTAATTCGGAACTCTTTAAAATCAACTTTTATGTTTGTGGTATTTTTGGAATTTTTGAAAAGTTAATAGTATTTTTGAAATAAAAACTTTTTGATAGTATTTTTGAAAAAAACTTTTTTAATGGTATTTTAGGAAATTTCTCATTATATTTCCTAATTTATTTTTGAATCACGCGAGTGGATCTCACTCGCGGCGATTCTTCCCCAAATACAACTGCCGCGTGTTTCCTTTCTCCGATCTTCCGTATAGCCTCTCCGGTCTCCGGTCACGATCGGTGCCGTGAGAGGGCAATCCTTCTCTTAGCTTTCATTGATTACTCCGGCGGCTATTCTTCTTTGATCTGCTAGTTTTGTTCAGTCTCGGCGAGTGGTTTGGAGAGGCGCTCACGTGACGGCTGGTCTTGGTGGTTGGGTTTCTCCGGTGGTGGCTAATCGCTTGTCGACGGAGATTGTTCACTCCGGAGTTCATCTGTTCCTGGCACCAGCCTCCTTCTCCTCCTCTGAAATCTTGGCGACAGAGTTTCCTACTAGCGGCAGAGCGGCGCTTGCTTGCCGGTGCTCATGGTCTCTCCTTCTCCTTTTTGATTTCTTCCGCTGTCAGACTGTGTCTGATAGTGCCGCCGTCCCTTCTTATCTCGCTGGTTGATTAGGCCTTCTCTCTATCAAGGGACCTGCTTCGAGGACGGTGGCTCTCGTGCTTCGATTTCTGGCCTCTGTCCTCGCCAGTGGGTTGAGGTTATTCCGATGAGTCATGTTTGTTAAGATCTCCGGTGGTTTGCTTTGCATCTCTGCTGGGGCCTCGGTCTTTCTCTCTTGGTTCATTGCGATTGGAATTCTGAGCATTGTTCTGATTTGGTTTCTTTGCTTATGATTTTGACATTGTTTCTCGGTGTTCTGGTTTCTTCTTCTGAGTGTCTTCAGCCGATGGACAGCTGCAGAAGTCTTGGAGGTGTGCCATTGTGGCTGCTCGAGAGAGTGTCGATGTTTCGTATGGCTTCTGATCCCTTATCAAGCTGCTCAAGTTGTGTCCTTGGTTTTGGTCCTGCTTTCGGTAGTAGCTTCTGACCGATTCTTTGTGTATGCTCCTCCTGTTTTCTAGTAGTGTTAGCTTGGTTTAGGGCCTGTTGTTGTTTGTGTCTTCTTCATGTTGAGGTCTTGTTGATGTGTCTGCTTGCTTGCGCTTAAGGTTGAGATTTGTCTCTAGAGGAGCTAGTATGAACCTTGGTGTTTCAAGGTTCCTGAGGTCTCTCCTTTGGTTAGCTCGTGGAATTGTACTGCTGGCCGCACTCGCGAGATGCAGGGGAGCTCGTGAACGAGGGTTACGCGTCGCTACCGTGGACGACTTTTGTTTGGTTCTCCTTTGAACGGCTTCTAGTGACTACGGTTTTTCTTCGGCTACGCGTCTTGCTTCTGGAATCTCATCACTGTCTTCTTTGTTTGTAAGAACAATTCGCATCGACATCACTTCGTCTCATTCCATAAGTTCTCGCTTGTGTCGAGGAGACGGACTGAAAACCATATGTTTCCACGTTTTTTCTTTCTTTTTGCCGTGGAACCGTAATGTAGGTTTTAAAAGCTTGCTTTGTAAACCAAAATGTTTTCATATCTATGAAATATTAACCTTTTAGCACAAAAAAAAAAGATATACAACATCATTCTCATTTCTGGTCTAGATTGAATAAATATGTATAAGCCTCTTCTCTTAATCTATCATCTTGTCTGAAAAATGTTTTGGATCATCGACCTTGGTGATTCTTCAGCTGCATATTCTAACTGAAGCTGTTCATCATTTGTAAGTCTCCATCCCAAAGCCCCCAAATTATCCTCAACATGTTTAACCGACTTTATACCCGGTATCGGCACTGTCCCTTTACATATGCACCAGTTTATTGCAACCTGCAAGAAAAACAAAGTCATAAAATCATTCTTCAAAGTGTCACATTTCTCCCTCCCGCGAATCAAATGGAGTAAACAATACCTGAGGTATAGTCTTTCCTCGTTTATTTGCAACCTCGGTCAGTGCTAAAAGCAGAGGTTCTAATCCAGGAAGAATTTGTCGAAACAGCAATGATCTGTTAAGATAGTGTTCAAGAACCATTGTTTCTATCGGTCTTTTGAGAAATCGATAAGCCTGAAAAATACTTACCGAGGACCAGTGGGAAGTTTTGAAGAGGAATATTTCCCGGTTAGCATTCCTAGACCAAGAGGGCTATAAGAGATTAAGCGAATCCCTAGCTCGTCACACACACTCTTAATCTCTAGTTGCTCTTTTCCCATGCTTAGCAACGAGAATTGCACCTGAGCAGAGCATAACGGAACTCCTCGGGTTTTGAGGTAATCATGAATCTTCACAAGCTGTTGAGGTCCGTAGTTACTAACTCCAACCGCTCGAACTAGCCCCTGAGAAACGAAGAACCCTTAATCATCAAATTTCCACGTGCTTAACGGTGATCGAAGAGATTTCATTATACCTTTTCGTACATTGCGACTAGACCATCCCAAAGAGCAAATTCTTGTAGAGGCGCGTAATTAGCGGTTGACCAGTGAAGCTGTCCAATCCCGAGCTGATCTATCTGAAGCCGGTGTAACGAAGCTCTAACGCAAGAAAAGAAACATCTAATTACTATCAATCTCCAACAAATCAGAAGTCAAAAAGAGAGAATAATGCAAAATCAACCTGCAAGCATTCACAAACTGTCCTGAAGTTAACCTCCATGGATAAGCTGCAAACTTAGTAGCTATCACAATTTCGTTTTGATTCCCTTTTAGACCTAACATTTACAATATCAGAAAATCATCAGCTTAACCACAACACACAAAACTTAACTAAATCAGGTAAAAACACAATCAAGACAGACCTTGAGATGATTCTTTGATGAATTTGCCCAAAAGTCTCTCACTTTGGCCATTAAGCCTACCAGTGCCATAAGAATCAGCCGTATCGAACAAATTGATGCCGTTTTGCAAAGCTAATTCGAAAGCTTGTTGAAGCTGATCGTCCATGGAAGTCTGGTAACCCCAAAGAAGCTGATTGCCCCAGGCCCATGTCCCAAAACCCATCGGAGAAACACTTAAAGGACCCATTTTGACCTAAACACATGAATCATTCATCCAATTACAATCGAAAAGAGAAATTATTGATTACGTATGTTTGTAATTATGTACCTTTTGCCATGGCCAGAACAGAGGGAGCTTGAAGCTGGTAATTATGTTTGAAGGATTGTTTGAGCAGTTTATGTTGGTGAAGGTCTTTGTGGAGGACAATGTAAACGCCATTGAACTAGCAGAGACTGGAGAAGAGTCGATGAGTCTTTACGCAGTTTGTGGCCAATATCAATTGCATGTGTTTTACATTTTAGATATTGCAAACAGACTTGCCTGCATAAAATCCGGACCCAAATACCCGAACCTAAAACCGACCCAAAAAATTCGGTTTGAATCGGATTCGGGTAAGTAAATTTTACTCTATTAGGTATAGTATATTCATATCCGGGGTACAAATTCAAGTCCTTAGAGCATGATTATCAATGAGTGCTAAAAAAAAAAAATTGGAGCATACAGTAATAGTTTAATATAATTGTTTTAAAATTAATTAGTTTATATAATTAAATAATAAAAATGAACCAATTATATATCAACATGTCATAAGAGAGTTGTTAGTAGAAGTTCTAAAAGTGTTAAAATTAGCACTCCTCTTAGTCATATAAGCAACTCAATTTATTATTAAATTGTTTTAAGCCCACTAAAACCCCACTAATACCTACCAATAATCATGTTCTTACATGAAGAGACCGGACGATACCCGAATGAATGTTATTTTATTAGTGAGCTTTGAGTAGTTTTATGGGTTCGGGTAAATCAATGACCCAAAATTAGAATGATATCCGCGAGTACAAGCTTGGATACATGTTTTCATGTTCACATCAAATAAGAAAGAAGCATTTTCGAATAGAATTGACCCCACAAAAATATCCAAACCGAATAGTAACCGAAACTTTTCGAGTATTTATAAGTACTATAAGTCTTGACCCAATAGAAACTAATCTGAAACCGAACCGAAATTTTATTGATACCTACCTATATATGGGTATAAAATTTCTATACTCAGTAAAATCCTTACCAAATCCGAGTCAAATATATGAATTTCCAGACCGAACCAAACCGGAATACCCGTAAAAAACTAAAGAGTATGATAGAAAGAAAGGAGATAATTTATTCTTTGTTGCAAGAAAAAGAAAAGGGTGAATTTGACTAATAACATAAATGATATTTATAATAAAGGATATAAGGGAAAACGGCTTTATCGGACCCGTACTATTGTCATCGTGTGAATTTGGACCTAGACTATTCACATTGTCTAATTTGAACTTGTACATAACTAATTTTCAAATTTGTGCTAAAATAGACTTTGACTCGTTGACCGTTAACGGAACAGTGACTAGGACGACGGCACACTGACTTGGACGACGATTTTTGACACGTGGATTAGTCGGTTGTTTATGTAGCCAAAACGACATCATCTTATATCGTAAAAACAATGTATGAATTGGGGGGGAGGGGGGGGGGGGGAAATCAAATCCCTAAATTCCCAAATTAAATTTAGCCGTTTCTCCATTCTCTTATCTTCTTCTTCTTCTTCGAAGAAAGTACAAATTCTGGGTTCCTCAGTCGAAAATCTATGAATTAAGAGTAGAAAGAGTAAAAAGAAGCAAGTTCGGTTCTTGTGATTGGTCGGAAAAGAGGTAATTTTCAAATTTCTGATTTTGAGTATAAACAATATATCGAGTACAAAAATTTCGAGTCTGTGAGAGCTAATGTCGATGTTTTTGTTGTTTTGATTACAGTTTTGAGGGAGATATAAAGTTCATAGTGTTCTATGGTGGAAATTGGGTGAATAATGATTCCATTGAGCTTGCTTACATCAATGGTGATATTCTACAAATGGAATGCAAGCCAGAAGACGTGTTTACGATGATGTCTACTAAACTGAGCGGTGGTTTGTATGACAAGAATGTATGGTACAAGATGCCATACGAAGAGGGTAAAGATAGGAAGAGTTTAGGTGTTGGTGGTGTAGAGTTTACCAAGATGTGTGAAGCTTCTAGGTGGCCAGGTTTTGTAAATTTGTTTGTGGTAGATAGAATAGAGCATCCAACAAATGATGTAGAAAATTTTGAGCCTTGTGAATAGAATTTGAGAGTTGAATAAAATACTGCTGCTTTTGGTGATGAAGAGGAGAGTTCTGACCACCATAACACACCTCCTAATTCTGATGGTGAAGAAGAAGAGGTTATGTCCTATGTTAGGTGTAAGAAAGGAAGTCGTGAGCTGAAGCTTAATATGGTGTTTGGTAGCTTAAGTGAATTTAAAGAGGCTTTTGTGGACTATGTGCTAAAAGAAGGCTGGAATATTAAGATGTCTAAGACAAGAAAAGAAAAGAATTCAGCTATATGTAATATAGATGGATGTCAATGGAGGATATATTGCTCATATGAAAAATTAGTATCAAAGTGGATGGTAAAGACCTTTGAGGATGAGTACAGCTGCACACCAGATGGATATAGCAAAATAATAAAAGGATGGTGTGATTGCAAAGCTGTTTCTGAATGATATTAGGTGTGATCCTGATTTTAAACCAAAGATAATTTAAACTAAAATCCAGCAGAGGTACAATATCATTGTAACCTATGAGCAGTGTAGAAAGGTCAAGACAAAGGCATTGTACACCATCAAAGCTGAGCATGATGAACAGTTTTCAAGGTTGAAAAACTACAGGACAGAGCTGCTTAGGTAAGTGATAGTCTTTTCTCATTTAAACTGTTTTCTTGGTTGATTATAAACTAATAATTGTTGATATGCTCAAATTTGTCTTTGAACTACTCTCTCAAATTAAGAGATCACTGTAGTATTTAAGGTTATCGAATCCACAAGGAATAAGATGACACAATAGATTTCTATGCTCGAATTATGCTAAGCAAAATATGATGAATGTAAAAACAAGTAATTAAAGCAGGCAGTGAAACATTTGTAAATCAATTAAAATAAAAGCCAGGCATAGGGAAATCTCAGGTGAATCAGAATTGCAGATATCAATGAACAATAGGAATTATGATGCACAATTCTTAAACATGAACACAAATATAAAATCAATCAGCTGTCGCTGTAAATTATCTATGTCTGAATCCTAGAAAACCAATTGTCGTTGCGAATCCTATAAATCTAACAAGCATTAAAGATCAGGTTCAATTGTTCACAAAACCTAAACCAAATGTCTTTGCGAAAAAGAGTTTTGCTCATCAAAAACTAGATCAAACAATTAATAAAACAGTCGTTTCTATTAACTAACCTAAGATCAGATTTCAGTTCGCAAGGCTAAAATCAGCAATAAACTCAAGTCTAGATGAAGAACTTCTAATGATATTATCCTAACAGTTGAATTAAATCTAGCAATTCATCAAACACCTTTGAAAATCCCTAAACCTAACAAGGTAACTACTTAAACATAATCAAAGAAGAAACCATTATATTTTATTGATAGATATCTCTTAAAATAAGTAAAAAAAAAACATCCCCCTAAACAGTGGCTGAAAATAAGTACTTATAGGTTACAAAACTGACATGAGCCTAATTGCAAACATCTGGGCATTCTGGCGTAAAACAGAAATCTTCCAAAACTTGGATTTTGGACTTTGTCGAACAGGGTGTCGATCAACACTGATAGTGGTGTCGATCGACACCTGCCTAGAATTCTTCGTGTCAAGCGATACTCCTATCCTGTCGCTCGACATTTCTTTAAAAACTTCAATCCAAACATACGACTTTGATTCCTCATTCCATTTTGCTCCAGAATGCTCTAGTAAACCCCAATAAAGCTCCAAGCATCCTTGTACCTAATAATAACACCAAAAGACTTGAAAACACTAAAAGACTCTATAAAACAGACTTATATCATGGTCTAAAACGGGTAAAAACCATGATATATCAATTGTGATGTTTTTGCAAGGTCTAACCCTGGTTCAACTGTGGAGCTAGACACATTTACTGATGATGGAAAATAATTTTTTCAGAGATTCTATGTGTGTTTTGAAGTACTCAAGAGGACATGAAAGCTATGGTGTCGGCCTATCTTTGGCATAGATGGATGCTTCATGAAAAGCACCATTAAAGGGCAATTATTGGCAGCTGTTGGTAGAGACGCAAACAATAGAATGTATCCCATTGCTTGAGTTGTTGTTGATGTGGAGAATGAGGATAACTGGGCTTGGTTCCTAAGTAAGCTAAAGGCAGATTTAAACCTAGAGGATGGTTATGGGATAACCTTAATATCAGACAGACAAAAGGTAATCACAAGTTTGATTTCATAGGTTCTTAACAACATGTTTTCACATTTTTATTTACATTATGGTGCTTATCTTGTAGAGTTTATTGAATGCAGTAGAGAGTGAGCTACCAAGGGTAGAGCATAGGATGTGTGCAAGACACATTTATGGCAATTTGAAGAAACAATTTCCAAACTAACGTGATTTAAAGCGATTTTTCTGGAGAATAGCTGAAACTTACACACTACCAGAGTATGAGGCTAATTTGGATGCTATTAAAGACTACGATGTGAATTTTCATCAGGCTATATTGCAAAGGAACCCAAAGAATTGCAGTTTGGACTTCTTCAAAGAAACAACTTGTTGTACAAATGTTCACAATAACATTTCAGAATCATACAACAATGCCATTGATCCTTTAAGGTACATGTCAATGGTAGAGATGTTGGAGACTATACAGAGATGAACTATGAACCGTATTGCCTTGAGGTATAAGAAAGCAGTAAAGCATAATGGGATTTTTACTATCAAAGCAGGTGAGATGGTAGCTGATGAATAAGAGGTTGAAGTTTTGTAGGATGGTTCCTAGATCAGATGGTAGGTATGAGGTTCTTGAGTGTGGTAGAGGTCATAGTGTCAATATGGCAGAAAAGACATGTGTATGTTGTAGGTGGCAAATGAGTGGAATCCCTTGTCGTCATGCATTGAAAGTTATTGGAGAGAAGAAGCTTAATGTTGAAGACTACATAAACAACTGCTACCTTACTTCAAGATGGAAACTGATTTATAGGTCTTCTATTGAGCCGGTGAACACCTTTTTCTTTTGGAAAAAAGATGTTTCAACTATATTTCCACCACCAAGCTTAATTGAAGAAGTTGAGGTAAGGAGAGGGAGAAAGCCAAAGCCAAAGAGGAAGAAGCCAAGACATGAGTCTCCTACAAAGAAGAAGAAGGTTCCAAGGACATGAAGAGTTATGCATTGTGGAAACTGTGGAAATGTTGGACACAATATATTGAAGTGAACAGCCAATGAACAACACTAATAGGCCAAAGAAGAAGTCTAAGAAAAGACAAGATCAAGATGGTGAACCAAGTCAGTCGATGAGTCAAAGCCAACCAATGAGTCAAAGCCAACAAACAGATCTTCTTTTCTTAATCTCTATTGTCTAAAGCTTGTATAAGAATTTTTGTCTGAATTTGGTTGTAACTTGTGTATAAACAGGCGGATGAAAGAGAAATGTTAGAGCTTGTGTGTGAACTTGAACTTGGAAGCTGGATGTTGTTATTTTGGATAATGGTTATTATTGTTGTTATTTTGGATAATGATTATGTTGTTATTTTGGTGTTTCAAACAAGAACAAGAACAAGATTTATAGATCATCATTTCTGAACACACACAAGTTTCGCAAACAACAACACAAACAACAAGATCTTGTGTTTCTGAACTAGATTATTTCAGAACACAAACAAGTAAATGAGAAGCATCATAACCACATACACGATCATGTTCTTCAAACTTGAATCTCCATTTTGCAATCTCGAAGCTCCTTTTCAACTACAGCCTCACAAGTTCTTGTCTCCATTTCTAGAGTTTCGATCTCTTATTCACAAGCTCTTACCGCCTTGTGTAGCTTAATAGAAGCTCCTTCGATATCATCTACTTTTTCTACCAAATACTCAAGTTATTCTACCATACACTCATCAGTCCACTTAAACACATGAAACCATTTATTATGCAAAATTAATTATCCAATTTACACATGCAACCATTTATCCACAAATCAATACACAATTTTAATAAAACTAATTTATTTCAGAGAATACAAATCAATACCTCCTATGATCCATTTGGACAAGCATGGAAGAGTCTTCCAGGGTTTTTAATTGTCCTAGACATCCTCATCACTACCGCTTCACCGCATCTACATTTCTTCGAGAAGCCTCTGCAAAATTCAGTCATTCTCGAAGACTAAGCTTCAACAATGTCAATTTTAGATTGGTTTCGTGTTTGGAGAACTAGAAAAGAGGATTTGGTGTCTAGTCAATTTTGGGTTTTTTCGAGAAAGAGTGAAGAACAAGAGAAAGATGAGGGAATTCAATTTAGGGATTTGAATTCTTATTTTGCCCCAATTCATAAAACGATGTCGTTTTAGCCACTGAAAACAACCGACTAATCCACGTGTCAAAAACCGTCGTCCAAGTCACTGTGCCGTCGTCCTAGTCACTGTTCCGTTAACGGTCAACGAGTCAAAGTCCATTTTAGCACAACGATTGGTAGTTCAGGATTTGAATTTGAAAATTAGTTATGTACATGTCCAAATTAGACAATGTGAATAGTCTAGGTCCAAATTCGCACGATGGCAATAGTACGGGTCCGAAAAAATCGTTTTCCCAAAGGATATAGTCACAAACCTCATTAATCAATTGAGTAACCAAACCATTCATCCTTTTGACCAAACTAACCTTCGCACGTGTGGACTGGAGATCGCAGGAAGTCACATGTTGTTGTTAGTGGCTGCAAGTGGCGTGTGCGCAGTAAAAACCATACATAATCCGTTCACTAATCTAATCTAAATGGAATTCTCCCTAATTAAATTTTTGGTTATTAGGATGGGAACAAAAGAACCAAATTGCATCTGAGCAAAATCCAAACCGATTTGCTTAATTACCCGAAGGAATTCATTCAACATCTAATGAGGGAGTTTCAATCATTTTTTCTGCAATAAACTAGGAGTAAATGAGATGGGTGAAAGGAATAAATAATAATGAAGAAAGAGAAATTGAAAAAAAAAAAGAAGAAGAGTGCATATGTATTGAAGAGGAGGATAGTTTCAGCATTTTATATATTATAAATTCCATATCTCCTCTTGGGTTAGTTTGTCTAATATAATTTTTTTTGTATATAGATGCCAATTTCTCAAAAGAAAACTTGACGGGGAAAATACGGTGATGCGAATTATGTGGTTTACACTGTTAGAGAAGATGATGAAGAAAGAGCTATACAAAAAGAAAAGAAAAAAAAATTGAGAGAGCTCTTGTGAAGAAGACGCACGAATGGCTACTGCTTGGTACTTTGTCGCCCTAAATCTCCAATTCCTCTTTTTATTCGCTATTTTTAGATGCATATGGCAATTCCACACAAACATCTAATTACCTACTGTAAAATCTATGACCATGTTCCATAGTAGCGTATGGTACCAGATATTGCGGAATCAATGTCTCGTGGTGAACACAATCAATTGCAAAGGTAGACTCTGCAATTGACTTTGTCCTCCTCCGGAACCGTTTTGAACACCATCGACTCAGCATCAATAACGTCAACATCAACCGTCGAATCGCCGTCAACCATCACCCATAAATCTCCATGAGAAAATTGATCTTCATCACAATTCTTAATGAAAATCCGTAATCCTTTGTGCTTCAAGTGGTGATTAGGGGTCTCTTGCTCGTAGTAAAATAGGCACAAACCAACCTCTCTTTGCTTATGTACCTCCTCAAACGAGTTCTTTGACATTAAAACTTCGTCCGGTTCACAATCCGCCATTTCCGACGCTCGCTTGAGCTCTAATATGATCTGCGTATCGATTGTTTCCTCCAGCTTGTCGAGTCGCTATCTCAAGGTTTCCTTAACTTCATGAAGGAAGGATTGAAATTCGATTTCTGTCATGTAGTCAATATCTGCCATGGATTCCGAGGAGCATATGGCTCTGATACCTTTGTTAAAGAGAAACTGATGTTCATAATACAACAATCCCTAATTCAAGTGGAGGAGAAGAATTCCTCAAACATTCTTGAATTGATTTCTGAATTACAGAGAAAAGAAAGTAACGAAGAAGATAACAATTTCAACAATATTCTATTATGATCTAAATTCTGCATTTGGGTTCCTTTTAAGCATTTAATATCTTGGATTCATCTCATTCGTTCATCTTCTGATTCATCTCAGCCGTCAAATCCAATCCACAATCATCGAAGTTTCCTCATCTATTTTCCTATAACAATTATACTCTGGTTACAAATTCGGGTTCTTACATGATACCGTTAAAAAACCTAAAAATACCTAAATGAATGAAATTTTATTAGTAAACTCGGAGAAGAAGATTTGCCAAAAAAAAGCTCTGAGAAGTTATGGTTTTCTGATAAATCAATGACCCAAAATTTGACTGATACCGTAAAGTGGTTACATGTTTTTTTGTTCATTTCGAATATAAAAAAAGCATTTTCAAGTAGAATTGACCCAAAATATCCAAACCTAATAGTACTCGAAACTTTTCAAGTATTTATAAGTACTATATGTCTTGATTCTTGACCTAAAAGGAACGAACCGAAATTTTATGGATACCCTATTTATATGGATATAAATGGTCAGATTGGTAATAAATCTTTATATTATATTGCCACTTTTAGATTTGTACCGCTTTAGATTGTACCAATCACGAAAGCGGTACTAAAAGCGTTACACTCAGTTTAGCGCTCCAGCTTACAGGTTTGCACTATGCTTACAACTTACCGCTCCGGTTTACAGCTCGCTACCAATCGGACCCAATATTCTATACCCAATTTTACGTTATCAAACCTCAGTCAAATATCCGGATGCCTAGACCGACCCGAACTGTGATACCCAAAAAAACTAGAGAATGATAGAAAGAAGGGAGATAGAAAAAAGCCTTTAATTGTTAGTAAGTCAGGCTCAAAAGCCCAGATCTCAAAGCGACATGTAAATTATTATTTGTTGCGAGGAAAAGAAGATTTGACGGGGAAACGACGGTGATGTGATTTATACAGTTAGAGAAGATGATGAAGAAAGAGCTATACAAAAAGAAAAGAAAAGAAAAGAAAAGAAAAGGAAAATGAGAGAGCTCTTGTGAAGAAGACGCACGAATGGCTACTCCTTGGTACTTTGTCGCACTACTTCTCACCATTCTTACTAGCTCTCAGGTACCAATTGGAGCCCTAAATCTCCAATTCCTCTTTTTATTCGCTATTGTTGATTGAATCCGGCTTATTTCCTGCGCTTTCTACAATCGTGTTCGATTTGTTTCCTTTTTCCCTGATTTGTTTTTGAAATCTCCTTGAGTTTATCTCGGATTCTTGCTAAATCTATCTGGGATCATGTCGGTATTTCCACGTTTTGGTGCAATGTCATCATGAGATGCGATATTAGACAGTTAAAAAAAATTTGATGTTTAGCTGGAGAGATTTGAAAATCCATGGTTTATTTTTCCTCAGGGGATTTTAACAACTCTTTCTCAAAGTGATGGAGGTTATAAATACGATTACGCTACTGTTCCATTTCTTGCCGAAGTTTTAAAGGTATTTTTCTTGATTTCGCTATGCTCAAACAACTCAAGTTTTTTTTTACATGCATTACTTAGCTGCTGAGTTTTTTTGTCCGTGAACTTGTTCTGCAGTTGATCATTTCTGGTTTATTTCTGTGGAGAGAGATGCGAACATCTACCTCAACAATTACTAGGGATTGGAAGAGCGTGCGCTTATTCGTTATTCCTTCGATTATATACCTCGTACATAACAATGTGCAGTTTGCTACATTGACTTATGTGGACACCTCCACTTATCAGATCATGGGTAATCTCAAGATTGTCACTACTGCCTTACTCTTTAGGTACCTTCTTCCTCTCTAGTATCCTGACATAAATAAGAATTACTAATTTCTACTTTATTCTTACTATAGGTTATTTTTGAAGAGGAAGCTGTCGAAACTTCAGTGGATGGCAATTGGTCTTTTAGCTGTTGGAACAACTACTAGCCAGGTGATGCATACACATCGAATATTCTCCTTCTTTTCGTGTTACTGATATTGGAAAATAATCTTATGTTTCTCAAAATATCTAGCCTTGTTGTTTCAGGTTAAGGGATGCGGAGAGGCTTCGTGTGAATCGCTATTCACGGCACCAATACAAGGGTGTTTACTGGGCGTTCTCTCAGCTGGCTTGTCCGCACTAGCTGGTATCTACACAGAGTTTCTGCTGAAGAGAAACAATGACAGCTTATACTGGCAGAACTTGCAGTTGTATACGTAGGTATCTCTTCTTCATATCATACTTTCTCATGCCAACAGTATTTATGTCATTCTACTTAGAAACTTTTCATTGGGCAATGGTGTTCGGTGCAACCATCTTATTCTTCTGGTCTTTGCTTTTACCAGGTTTGGTTCGCTTTTCAATGTTGCTCGACTTATAACAGATGATTTTAGATTCGGGTTTGAAAAGGGTCCTTGGTGGCAACGTATCTTTGATGGGTATAGCATCACCACTTGGTTGGTAGTTCTGAATCTTGGATCCACAGGCTTACTCGTCTCGTGGCTAATGAAGTATGCAGACAATATTGTCAAGGTAAAAGATGAAACCTTTTCTTCGTAATCGGGCATACGAAGGTGAAAAACAAAATTTCTTTAACCTCTCGCATTCACAATTTCTCTTAGGTTTATTCTACATCAATGGCGATGCTACTTACTATGGTTGCATCCATATACCTCTTCAAATTCAAATCGACAGTACAGGTTAGTGTATGATTTATCTTGGATCTTCTCTCGTGTACTTGCCTCAATTTTCCTGTAACAATCCTGCAGCTTTTCTTGGGTATTATCATATGCATCATGTCACTTCACATGTACTTTGCTCCTCCACAAACGCTCGTGGACTTGCCCGTGACAAACGAAACACATCCCAAGACCTTAAAGCAAGTTATCGTAGAACCAAAGACAGATTCGTGATTCAAATGGACGAAAAGGTTAGTTCTAGAATACTATCAGCTATATAGAAAGGCATTTGCTGGTAAATGAACACAATGATCTTCTTCTAGCTTCCCTTTCTTAGATTTCGAAACTTGGTTATGAGTTCTCTTGAAGCGATCATTTGATAAATTCTTCATTTTTACTGATTCTATTCTATGTAAATGTACATCTGTTTGCCCAAAGTAGTAAATTTGATTGTTGAATCCTGTTTTTCGTTCTCTCTTTCGTTGATTATATGTAAGAAGAATATACCAGTAAACTGTATTGTGTTTCTTTGGCTGGTTTGAGTCGTTTGGGTGATTTAGAGCTGGTTTGGGTTTGGTTTATTGAAGCTATTGAGCTTTGTTCTGGCCTTCCTCTGCAGTTGCAAGACTACTGTAGAAAGATTTAGATGGTTCCCGTGAATCAAGATTGGGTCCCTGTTTCTTCCTCATTTATTAAACCCATTTGTCCCCAACGAAACTTCCACATATTCAATTTCCTTTACTGCCGATAAATTAATCAAATAAATTATAACCAATAATAGTTTCAGTATTTGGACAAGACATCCTTTCCATGCAAAATGTAGCATAGACTTGTGTTCGATCATATATTTCTTCACATGAAATCAAACCCTAAACTCAATTTCAAGTTTGTTATCATTACTTTTTTCACCTAAAATTTTACATATCATTAGATCAAACGAAATCAGTGTATTCAATACAAGTATATAACCAAATTAATAGCTATTACCACTGTTAGAGTGAACCGTGACCGATTTAACATAAGTGATGGCCATATATATATATATATTTTTTTTTTTTTTGTCAAACAAAAGTGATGGATTAAACCAGACTTAACCAGTTACCGGTACAAGAGCTCGAAGAGCAAATTTTGCTAGAGAATGAGCCGAACAAACATAAAAAACACGATTGATGCAAACAGAGAAGATAAGTTTTTGAAATTGCTTAAGATTCCATATATCTCTTTAAGAGGAACATCGAAGTTGATCCTTTGGATGAGCTGCTGCGAATCCGAGGCAACGAGAAGCTTGTTAACACTAGATTTACCGCAAGTGATGGCCATGTATTTTTCGTGTTTTTGGGTGCATATCTCAAATTTTCAATGCATTAGTTATTTTCGGTATAGTTACGAATATACTTTTTTTGTTGGGATAATCATGTAACGGACCATATTTGATGTAGTTGGCATCAATAACTTATGATATATATATAGTCAAGTTATCGATTGTTTATAAAATTTCACAAATGGCGAAAGCGTTAATAAGTATTGGAAGCCACATTTTCACAAATGGTGAGAGCGTTAACAATAAATATTGGAAGTCACGTTGTAACGGACAAAGTTCTGAAACACTACAATCTCTCAACACTCCCCTCTACCGTACTCCTCTCTAATCTACTATACTTTTCTCTTTAATAAAAGTAGCAAAACCAAAATTGCCCTTACTAAACCATTTTTCCTTATGAAAATTATTATAAAAGTTGGCCAATCAGATTTTAGAAAAAATAGACCAATGAAAATGCATCCTCCCAAATCAGATTTGATATCTGAGAAAATCGGGTTCCAATTTTTTTTGTTCTCGCCGATGTCGCTCTCCCTGTGCCCGATGCTTGAAGTTTGATGGCTATTTCCGGCAACGCTAAGTTCGCCGCAACGTCGAATTCTTCTTTTCCGATGAGATCCTTCCCTATGATTCGGTGTTTTTATCACCAGCGACGTGTCAAGCTTGAGTTCTTCCGCCGCATAATATTCAACCAAATTCTTCCAGATCGGTCATTAATTTAATTAACCAAGACCAAACTCTCTGGTATATAGACGAACACGATGTGATTTATTGGATTAAAATTTGTATATTGCAACAAATTATAGGTTATTTGATTCTTATTGGCGAAGAAAAATTTTCTTGCTCTCTGTTCTTGTGTATGATTCGGAAAGATCTCGATGATTTTTTTCTCAAATTTCTACATGTGATAGTATATTGTGATGGTTATCTATGAGTTTTTGCCCTCATCATCGTTCAAATTCGAACTCGTCATGTCGAATTTGGTATTGAATTGAAAATTTTGAGTATTCATTAAAGAAGGAAGCTGGGAAATTGATACGTGATCCACTATAGCCATAAGGTATTCATATCTTCTTCTTCTTCTTGTTTTCTATTATGTTCTCACTTTTGTTAAATTTTTGTTTGCATGGTGGAAAATCATAAGAAGAACTGTAAGAACTGTATGTGAGTAGAAACAAATCCCATTGCATATAAGGAAATGGGAACTTAGGTTGACAACTAAACTTTTGTTTTTTTTTGCAAATTCAAGGAGTTTTCTTACTTATGACAACGGCGGATTTCAACGTCTTTGGGTTGATGGTGGACTTGAGTTTAGAGGGAATAACGTTTTGGACTTGTAATGTAAAACCTGGATTGTTAATGTATTATAAATGGTCAATTTTTTTTCTTCTAATTGTGGTGGCAGTTGAAGCATATTCATGACTATGAGTTCAAAAATATGTTAAAAGCTTATGATATGCCTAAAACTTCACTGATTTTTTAGTTCTTTAAACCTTCTATGAGAATTGCTTTGGTATGGTAGTAAGAATCTTGACCAAACTAGTTATAATTGGATACTTTTCTATCGTCTTTACAAAAAAGAGTGAATCTTGAATAAACCAAACAACTAATAAATCACGCAAATACAACTATTAAACATAAAATACATGTTATAGATATATTTGTTATATAACAAAAATATATTTGATAATTTTCTTTACCATATTATACTTTTAACATAAAACACGTTATACTTTCATGATGACATTGTAAATAATAACCATCTTATGATGAGAAAGTTACATATAATGTATTTCTACTCATGGTACTACATAAAAACTTTGGGGCAATGCAAGAATGACTATATGTCTTGTGTACAACTAAATAACTTTGACTTATCATAGGTAAATGTATATATGCACGTGTTTTTAATGTTCTTTTTAATAAATGAAATTATTTTTTTCCTATTAAACTCAGTTGAAAGAAATACAACTGTTGAAAGAAACAAAACACACATAAACCATTAGTCTCATATCCTTTTGTTTTCACAGAAGCAGTACACGAACAAAATAATTGTGAATCATGAAAGGAAATCAAATTAAAAAACAGATCTTTTCCACAGCCAAAAATCCAATGCCTCTTCCAATAATCCAATGCCTCTTCCAATAATCTTTTCAACCTCTATACGAGCATCTTTAAGACTAATCCCCATGGATATTTAATAACCTTAGCACCAATCCCAGTCCCTTCACCAATCAGACCCAATAGTATTTGCTCAGTCCCAACAAAGTTATGGCCAAGTCTCTTAGCTTCCTCTTGAGTAAGGATGTTAATATGGGCAGGCCCAACCCATTTAGGCCTAACCCATTTATACTCCAAACCCATTAAAGTCCATTTAACTTTTGGGTCTATTAAACCTACCCATTTAAATTCACTATAACTATCTTAACCCATTTAAACCCATATAAACCCATTTAGTGTTCAAATCCAATAAAATTGTAAGTCTAACTAAAAAAAAGTCAGTCTCAATGTTAAACGTAACTCAAATATTGCAAGTCCATTTAATGTTATATTTAAGTCTGAAATTGAACAAAAACGTACAGAAATTAAAAAAAAACCAAATAACCAAACTAAGTCAAATTCATAAACTTTGAAAAGTCTTCAATGAAAGGCATGTTTAATCTGTGACCTTAAAGACTCTATACTCCCGAAGTACTTCCAGTGTTTTTAACACTTTCATTGCTAGTGTTTTCATGATCTTCTACAACACCTACAATTAAAATTTGAATAATATAAACAATATTTAGAGAACCAAAATATTTAGTAAAAGAACTATTTGTAAATATTAAGACTTTACCTTCATATTCTACAAAACCGCGCAACCAATTGCGAGAACAAAGTAATGCTTGAACACTTTCGGGAAGTAGACGGTTTCTATAAGGAGTCAACACCCGACCTCCAATACTGAAAGCCGCTTCCGATGCTACTGTTGTGATTGGGATGGTAAGCACATCACGTGCCATAGAAGCTAAATCACCAAATCGATGTTCATTATCTTTCCAATAGCTCAACACATCCAATTTAGGAAAACGTTGCCTATCTAGCCTCTTCTCATCCAAATAAATTCTCAGATGTGTCTTTGTGCTACTCTTACCAACACTAATATTTTTTTCCAACTCAAAGAGATCCTGTTTAATAAAAGTTTATGAATATATATAAAGATAACGACTTAACGAGTATTAAATCTGAAAAATACTTACATTGTCATAGTCGTCTTCAAGTGGAGACTCTGTCAAAAGCTCATGTGGTGTTGGTGTTCCAGAAAATGAAGAAAAGCTTGCTCCTGATTTGAGCTGATAAACTTCATAGAGGTCAGTCATATTATCCTCAAGTTTTTTTATTTTCAACGCAAAAGTACTTGGATCTACTGATTCATACGCTCTTTCAAGTATCTCTAACTTCATTCTTGGATCAAAGACTGCCCCCATAGCCAAAATCAGACTATAATCCTTCCAATACTTAGCAAATTTCACATTCATACTCTGAGCCATTCTTCTCAAAGCATCATCATCACAAATGGCATATTTTTTCAACAACATTTCAATCCGCCAGACCTGTGTGAAGTACACGCTAGAAGTGGAATACTTTGTACCTGAAAAATGTGTGGTGATGATGCTAAACGGTTTCAAGAAATCACAGACCTTTTCTCCACGGTCCCATTCTTCCTCTGAAGGTAATGACTTATAGCTTGTGTCATAATACTTCATGCTAACAAATGCTTTCCTAAACTTCAATGCTCTTGCAAGCATCTCATAAGTAGAGTTCCACCAAGTAGAAACATCTAGAGATAAACCTGCTCCACTCTCGATTTCTACTCTCTCTACACACGCAGCAAACGCTTCTTTCCTTTGTTGTGATGCTTTCAAATATCTCACACTTTCCCTAATGTTGTGCAACACATCCTTTGCTAACTCTAAACCTTCCTTAACAATCAGATTGAGAATATGTGCACAGCATCTCACATGCAAATATTTACCTTCCAATAACAAGCCACTACCATTCATCATCTGAAGTTGACCCTTAACAATATTCAGCATACTGTTATTATTTGTAGCATTGTCTAGAGTAATTGAAAATACCTTTTTCTCTAAATGCCACTCCTTCAAACATTGCCATATCAAGAGTCTTGAGCAAGCATAACCTCCTCCGGATAGAAGAGCACACACCTTATAGACAAAGAAAGAAAGTCAGAAACTTTAATCCAAGACCATCCAACTTTATACTAAGCCTAGAGGAAAAGTGAAGGCAATCCAACTCAAAAGGCATTAATAAGCTCTCAAGAACTAAACAGATCAAACCTCTCCAATTCTACTTCAAAGTTTCCACTCACTGAATCCTATATCACTAAGAACATAAGTGTGAGTACTGAGCAACAAAGTCAAGCTCATAGATTCTATGGAACTTAACATAGAGACACCAAGCCCTAAAACGCCAAATTGAATATGACAAATCCCTAAACTCCCAAATTCCAAATTCATGACTGAAGTCAGTTATACGATCTAACATGATCTCCAACTTTCCAACGAGATACAACACTCTTTCCAACAGATTCGATGGTTCCAGAACACTCAAGACCATGGTAAGAGCTTGAACCAGGTGGTGGATTGTAAAGGCCGAGTCTTTGAAGAGTATCAGCGCGATTCAGAGCCGTAGCGTGAACTTTGATCAAAACTTCATCATCTTTCACTTCTGGGTCATCAACTTCTCGCAGTTGCAGAACTTCCGGCTTCCCTGGCTCCGAGATCACAATCGCCTTCATTTTCTCTTCACTTCCGTATCAAATTAGAGAAACTTTGATGGACCAAGAACCTGAGGGCAGAGTAGTGGATCGTTGGAGGGCAATGGCGATTGGAAAAAAAAGAAAAAATTAGAGAGATTTTGATGGAGAAATCCAAGAAATTTTGATTGATCGGAAAAAAATGTTTTAGAGAATCCAAGAGTTTTCTTATTTTGGGATTTTTTTTATTCAAACTAAATTAACCCAGTTGGATCCGAGTGGATCATGTATTAGATGGATATTTTGTGGTTGGATCTGTAATTTTAATAGATTTGCCTGGTTTTACAGTAATTTTGCTGTTTTTGTATTTAAAAATAATTCAAAAACAAACTCCTTTTATTAGGAGAGTGTTTTAGACTTTGACCAGTCAAACAGTAGTGTTTCAGACTTCCGTTGTAACATCCCTAATCCGGTATCAAGGCCGTGCATGATCAAGATGCTACTATGACGGATTTTACGGAGAAGGGATGGCCACCAGATGGATCGAGCTCGTGGGCGCAGAAGGTGACGCGCACGAGTGCAGGGGGAGGATGTTACCGGAGATGGTGTTTGTCCAAGCACGTTTGAGGATCGAATTTCCAAATGGGAAATATGGTGAACCGAAGATAACAATCGGAGAGGAGGTCTTAGAGGCGATGAACGGGCTATGGAAGCGATGTATGATTGTTAAACAATTGGGCAGGAACATTCCCATTATTGTGTTAAACAAAAAGTTGTGTGAGATGTAGAAACCACGAGAAGCGATGACGGTTATTGATTTACCTAGGCAATTCTTCATGGTCAGATTCAAAGAGGAGGAGGAGTATATGGCGGCTTTGATAGGAGGTCCGTGAAGGGCGTTTGTTATCTATCTCATGGTTTGAGAATGATCACCGGAGTTTGATCCGATGAATGATGCGATAGTTACAACACCACTTTGGGTCCAGATCTCAAATATCCTAGTCAATTTTTATTACAAATCTATACTAATGGGGATAGCGAAAGGATTGGGGAAGCCGTTAAGAGTTGATGTTACAACCGTGAACATCGAGAGAGCGAGGTTTGCACGAGTGTGTGTAGAAGTTGATTTGCGTAAACCACTGAAGGGATCGATCTTAATTAACAAAGGGAGATACTTTGAGGCATACAAAGGATTGAGTAATATTTGTTATGGTTGTGGAGTTTATGGTCACATGAGTCACAAATGTCCACAAGTTAACCCTGTTGAAATGATGAGCCCAAATCATACGACGGAACAGAGCAAAGATGAGGGCAGAGTCATGGAACAGAGTAATGATGGGTATACGACGGTGAGGACTAATCGAAGAGAGGCAGTGGTTGGGAGTCAGGTGGAATCTCCGGTGGGAGGCTCACAAATTAATTTAAGGCGTAATCTCAGGGAAATCCCGAGAGTTAAGGAAACAAGAGATATTTCCTTAGTTAATAGATTTGGAACGTTGACTAGGGATTTAAATGACAAGAAGATAAGGAAAGTGGATAATCGCACAAAGGAGAATAAGGAGAATGAGAACATTAATATCAGTCCTAAAAATGGCAAGAATATTGAAAGGAATCCGGTGCTAAAATTTGATGAATTGCTAGATTTTGATGAATTTGATACAACTGGCAGCGGCGCCAAAATTTGATACGCTCAAATTTGCCTTTGAACTACTCTCTCAAATTAAGAGAGCACTGCAGTATCGAATCCACAGGGAATTAGGGACACAATAGATTAATACTTTTGAATTAAGCTAAGCAGAATAATGAGAATGCAAAAACAGTTAATTTATAAAGCAGTTGAAACGGTTGTAAAAATCAATTAAAAGAAAGCTAGGTGCAGGGAAATTGCAGGCGAATCAGAATTGCAGATAATAAATAAAAGATTGGATTATGAAGCTCAGTTCCTAAACATGAACACGAATGTAAAACCAATCAGTTGTCGCTGCAAATATTATCTATGTCTAAATCCTAGAAAACCAACTGTCGTTGCGAATCATATAAATCTAAACAAGAATTAATGATCAAGTTCAATTGTTTACAAAACCCTAAACAAAATGTCTTTGCGAAAAGTAATTTTGCTCATCAAAAACTAGTTCCAATAATTAATAAAATTGTCGTTTCTATTAATTAATCTTAGATCAGATTTCAGTTCGCGAGGCTAAAATCAGCAATAGACACAAGTTAAGATGAAGAACTTCTAATGATATTATCCTAACAATTGAATTAAATCTAGCAATTCATCAAATACCTTTGAATATCCCTAAACCTAACAAAAGAAACTACTCAGACATAATAAAAAAAAAAACCATTATATTAATTGAAGATATCTCTTAAACTTAGTAAAATAAAGCGTAAGCCTAACCAATAGCTTAAAACGTCTATATATAGGTTACAAAAACGTATTGAGCCTAATTGCAAACATCTGGGCTTTCTGGCGCAAAACATAAATCTTCTAAAATTGGAATTTGGGCTTGGTCGACGAGGGTGTCGATCGACACTCAGGCTAGTATCGATCGACAGTGACTTTAAACTCTTTGTGTCGAGCGATAGGGTTGTGGCATCGCTCGACATAGCTCTGAAAACTTCAATCTGAACTTCTGACTTTGATTCCTCGTTCCATGTTGCTCCATAATGCTCCAGTAAACACCATAAAACTCCAAACATCCTTGTACCTAATAATATACATAAAAGACTCGAAAACAGCAAAAGACTCAAGAAATCGGACTTATATCATGGTCTAAAACGGGTAAAAACCATGATATATCATCCATCAACCAGACTTGTACGACCCGATAACCAAACCAACTAAAATACCAAGAAACCTAGCGATTCTATATACATCACACAACCACCCTAGAAACCAAGCTCTAACATTATCATTCCACATTCCAGGATCATCTTAAACAAGTCCACATACTCAACTTGCATAAATGAGCCCAAGGAATTACAGAACTTGTTCCTCACCTTATTATTCATGCAGCTCCCGTTGTGGAATGGCTTGTATTGGCTGGAGCTACCATAGGCTTCAACTCGGTTAAGTTGAACCCAAATAAGACAAGTAACCCACACAGATCCCAGCAATGGTTAACTAAGCTTAAAATGACAATAGTTTAACGAAACCAAACCAAACCAACCAGGTTAACCAAACCGGAACAACCCCTCCAGACTCCAGTTAACCCACACCGACCATTAGGGTTTGAGAGTTATCTTGCGAAGAAAGCAGCCGAAGGAAACTCTAGGGTTTTGTCCCGAACCGCCTCCCGCATACATCCGGCAGAATGCCACCGTTGCTCAACACTCGACTTTGTCGGAATCCCCTCCGACGAGTCCTCGCACTCCAATGAATTATTGGTTCTATCCACGACGCCTTCCTTTGCCATCGATCGGCCTCTCCTTCCCACTGTGGCCCTTCCTCGACCACGCCGTGACGTTGCACATCTGCCTCGTCGTACCAAAACCTCCGGTTTTGATATCCACACCACCGGCACGTCGACGAGGTCCTCTTCTCTCGGCATCACCGTGTCTGATACGTTTTCGTGCATCGTCCGAGCACCTCGTGGTTGGAACTTCCACCACAATTCCTCCACCGCATCTCCATACTCGTCGAGACGAGTCTCCGCCACCTCCCTAGGTATTGCCGACCAAGTACAAACCGTTGTCGCTCCGGTTCGTACCTTCCATGTGGTTTCCATGACCACATCCTCTTCCTCCCACCATAACACACTCTTCTTCCCAGATCCTTCCTTTTCTTCTCTTCCGGTTCCAATCCCTTCTCTTTCTCTTCGCCGCCGGCTCTCACTCTCTTCATGGCTGCCGAATCTCTCTCTCTCTCTCTCTCTCTCTCTCTCTCTCTCTCTCTCTAGGTATCTCTTGTGTGCCAACCACACAATTAAGCTTGAGGATTAGCCTTAAATATTTAGTTTTAAGACACTAACTATAGGTTTTTAGGGAGTTGGGCCTTGGAAAACCTTAACTGACCGGGTTACAGCCCATAAATTTTGGAGTTTGGGATAGGGATGTTATACACGTTTCTGTTAATACGGGTTTAGTTTAACAACATAATAATAAACTATAAGGCATGAGAATGAGATGATGCTATAATAAGGCCAAAACGAGAAACGAATAATGTATTTCTATCGACGTCGTTATTTTGTTTATGCGATCTCACCGACGTCGTTTGTATTTACGACGACTTATTCGTTTTTTCGGTAGACTTTAACGCATAGTCAATAGGACATGAGAGCACATTAAAAAATTGAGTTCAAAGGGTTGGACATGACGAGCTAATGCGTCTCTATATTTTTCAAAAAGTTGCTTTAATAGAAAATACATGTTGTTCGCTTATATTCATGGAGTAGTCTAAAACTTCAATGCTTGGATTGTGTGGGTGGAGAACCTCTCTACGGACAAACACATGCAATTAATTAATTAATTAATTGACATACATTATATTAGATTATTAAGTCAAATAGCTTTATATATATATATGAGTTTGATATTCATAACAATGTGTGAATGTTTGGATGAGAGTTTGAGCCACTCCAAAGATGACCCTTTTGAACATGTGGGATGTGGCCCATAAACCCAGAAGATGCTTTGGTCTTATTCTCTTAACTACTGTACGAATATGTACAGGGCCGGCCCAAACCCATATGATGCCTAACGCATGAAAGAAAAAGTAAGCCCATTAAAAACACAGATTTTTTGAAAAAATACCATTTTGTCAACACCCAGGCCTCGATCCGTGGATGATTTAGAAGGGGCAAGAGACGTTTTACCACTGCACTAACTAAAACTTTATGTAAGTGATGCCCTTTTATTTAACTGTAAATAGTGCTGCCTAACGCCTTGGCTTTAGTGGCGTTAAGCCAGGGCCGGGCCTGAATATGTATATGATTCGACAGTTCGACCTTTGTATTTTTTTTTGTTTTCTGTTTTCCAGTTCGTATATATTGTTATGGTAAGAAAAAGCACTCTGGTTTTGTAACATACTCTTTTCGACGAACGATTTTGCATGTGCGATGGACATGATCTCGTTGTACGATTAATGGCTCTAAAACCTCCGAAAAGTGTTTCCTCCATAAATATGCAATTAACTGTATTATCTGGAATTCGAACCCCTGACATGGTGTGGAAAACTTTAAACTCTTGATCATTGGTCCATAGGGTTTCCACAAGGGTTTGAAAATTAGGTTTCAATTTTTTTTTTAATGTGATATTAATCATGTTTACCCATTATAAATGTTTTATGCCAACGTTTTATTATAAACTTTGGTTTAAAACTTGGAAATTAAAAAAATCTAAAAAGATAAATTTTATAAAAATAATAAATTTATCTTATTATATAAACGAGAATCCGATCGACGAGAACGCGACACATAAGCAAAATTGTAATTCACGAGATCCTGACATGTGATATTGATTGACATGATGACATGTGTTAATATTAAAATTAATTAAAAATAGAAAATAACAATGTAGTTATTAAGTAACTAATCAAATAGTAAAAAAGAAAATTTCTAATAGTCCAAACTAATTAGAATAACAAGAAAATTTATAATATAATTTAAACTATAGTGCAAACTAATTATAAAAAAAAAACTAAGAAAAAATTGAAATAATCAAAGTCGTAAAAAAACCAAAAGTAGAGAGAATAAAAATTGAAAAACAGTAATTTAGAGACAACATAAGTTGTAGAAAAATTAAAAAATTTTGAGAAAATGAAAGAAAAAGACGAATGATAAAACAAATGAGGAGATATAAACTGAAAACCGAATAATAATTAGAAGGGTATAAAAATCTAAATTTAAAAGTTTAAGATATGTATAGCCATTTCAAAGATCGTATAAATCTATATATAAGCATATTTTTCAATATAATTATAGAATCACAAAGAAACAAATTTTTTGACTTACGACAATATTGGTACTTCAATATTAATAAAAAGAAGGAAATTGTATAAAATAAAAATTATATAAGCTAAAAAGATAATAATCGTATACCTACTATTAAAAAAAATTATAGGTATTATGAGATTATTTACATGAATTTAATTATGCCCTAATTTAACTCTACATTATTTGAAGAATTTTTTTTATGGATAAGAATAGAGTAATTTGGTTTCTTTGTTATAAGAATATGAATTGAATTATACTTATATATTTTAGTATTTGTATGAGATGAATTAGAACATAAAAATATAGATAAAATTGATATCTAATGATTTAAAATGCGTATGTTATTGTATATCAATATATTTGAGTAATTCAACGGGTTATCAACTAAAAATTAAATATTTATTTGAATAATGTTTAATATGATTACCCGTGTTCATACGCGGGTCCTAACCTAGTAATTAATAAAGCCAATAAAAAATTTGTTATGACGAAAATTTTAATGTCCATTAGTCTAGTTTTCTTTCCGTTAAAGGTTTAGTATATTGATTAACGAGATGATACAAAGATAAAATAATTGTTTTCTCAAAAAAAATATAGGTCAGCAACAGCAAGGAGTTGGAAAGTAGCCAAAAAAGAAGAAGAGAATATTCGGTTTTATTGAGTTTAATTAGATATAATCATATAATATAATGTACATATGTATGTCTCGTTTGTTTCGGTTAAGATTTGAATGAACGTTTGATTTAATTGAATACCGTTTTATTTAGTTCGGTTTGATTGTGAGTAGGTTCTATTTAAACGTCAAGGCCTAATTAAAGAATAAACTAAGCCTATTGTATAATCTTAAACCTAACGACACTTGTTTGTTCTTTATCAAAAAAAACGACACTTGTTTGTTTACTAAATGCGTTTAATTCTGCTTCTTTGGAAGAAAATAAGTCGTCGTTCGCTTTTATATTAAGAGAAACTAGGTGACTTCCCGCACCATGTGCGAGATATAATATATTTAAAAATTTACTGATTAAATTACATAGATTTATAGAAATGTGTGTGCTGTTTTATGATTCAATAGTTGAAGTTATGATTTTAATTTCAGTTTTTGTTAGGTAATACCTATTTTCTATTTATATAATTCATATTCAAATAGTAATGTGAGTCATAAGTAGGTTTATGGGTTATTTTTTCATCGTTTATAAAAAAGATACAAACAAATATTTGTACCAATTGAAAATGCAAAATGCTGACATATAAATAAAAATGCATTTTTGCATACAATATAAAACACACACCACATTGCTTCATTTTATTTTTTGTTTGATTATGACGTTATATACTTATGATTAGGCGGCACCAACAAGTAACCGGAGAAAAATAATAATTTTTTTTAATAACATGTTCTTCAATTGCTTAACTTTGAATTTGAATTGTTTAAATTAATTAAGATACCATAAAATGATACATATAACGTAAGTTCAAATTGTTTTGTAAAGATACATAACGTAAGTTTGAATTGTTTAAATTAATTAAGATATCATAAAATGATATAACGTAACCGTTTACCCGTATTGGAATATTTTAATTTCTCCCCGAGTCATCTTTAATTATGGAGGTTTTAAATAGTTTTTATAATATGTTTAATTTCTCTATATTTTCAATTATAGAGGTTTAAATAATTTTTCAAGTTAAAGAAATGATTAAAATACTTTTAAAACAATTTTAAGCCATGTCATCTTTTCCACCAATCCATGTCACCATTCCAAGTCATCATTCTTTTAAGAATAGACCAATCAAATTAAAACACCTAATCATTTATAACTTAAACCAATTCCTTTTTAATAGTAAGGTAATCGAACGGCTATCGATCATCCGTTTGTCTGTTGTCATATCGTGCCGACATGATGGCTGGTCCGCAAACTTTGGAACCTTCTTATTCTTATCGTAATTAAAAAACTTGTAATCAATTAATAGTTTAATACCAAACTAAAGGTTTGTAATTAAATCCAGAATTTTCACTATAGTAATAGTTTCGTTTTATTGAATTTCAATAATAAAAATTTGTGAAACGTGAATTTATCTAAATATTTTACATGATTATATAGACGTTTAAATTTGCATATATGTGCAGAATGATCTGGTTATGTATTATTATTATTTTTTTATCTCATTGCAATATTACCAAACAAAAACCGTCCATTGCTTCCCAATCAAATACTAATGGAACTATTAACCTGGTTAGGATTTTGAAAATAAAAGGTATAATACTTCCAATTATAGAGCAACAAAAGAATGCCAAAACATCAATTTTTAAAGAATGGAGTATGTACAGTGCCGGCTTAGGGAGGGGGACACGTGGTGCACCGCCCGTGGGCCCCACCCCGTGTCCCAAGAATTAGGGACCCAAATTTTTTTTAAAATTTTTTTTAATTAAAATTAAATTTATTTAAATTAAAAAAGCCCATAAATATTTTTTATAATGTAAATTTTTTTATTTAATTAACAGACATTACAAAAATATATATTTAAAAAAAAAAAATTTAGCAAAACATTTTAAAAATCAAATTTAAGGGATTAAAAAAATTTTTTGTCCACAGCCCCATATATTGTTGAGCCGGCCCTGAGTATGTAGTATATGATAGGATGAACCGGATAAGATGCAAATTAAAACGAGCGTTAATAAACCAAATAAGTTTAGCAAAAAAAAAAAAACCAAATAAGTAATACGTGTTGTCTAGTTATTGGATAGGTAATTGATCGGCGCCGTTAAAGGCACCTGAGGAGGCGCTTACTCGGCAAAGGACACTTTTGTCATTATCTATTGACGCGCTAGCGTCATCTCGGGTTACGCTGACATGTGAATGACAACATTTTCATGCATAGTTCTTAGGCCCACGTTTAAATGACGTGGCAGAGTCCTTAGCCACCAAGCTTCGAAAATTTCCATCGAGATGGAATTTGAATTTTTCACGAGCATGTTCCAATGAATAATGCCTTCCACCTCGCATTCTCAAACCTCAAGCCACATGTTTCTTGTTTGGTTAACACTTAAAAGCAAGCCACATTTTTTTTTCTTTTCAAAACGTTGGAATCAATTGTTAGATATTGGCTTGTAATGCCTATATATTGAAAGATGTGACGAATAAGCATATTGTCGAACAGAATAACGGATCAGACATATCCAACACGTTAGGTATATATGATTTTAATATACGGATTTATGTTTTCTTAAATCCTATATGACTTCTTAAATTGATATAAAGTCAAATATATTATACAGTAACTGACCAAAATGATAACGTATTGATACTTTAAAAAATATATGATTACGGGGATGTATTTTCAGGCCCGGCTCAGTTGAAATATGGACCTTGTGCAAAAAAAAAAAAAATTTACCAAAATTTAGAACATTTTTGTAAGTTTTATAAAATTTAGGGTATTTTTTTACAAATAATTAAAAAATTTAGAGCCCTTTTTAAAAAAAAAATCAGCTGAAAAATGGTTCTCACGCGTGGGGCCCTGTGCAGATGCACGACCCGCACAGCATAAGAACCGGCTCTGTGTATTTTCCCATGCACTTATTCGCAAAGACAGAATCGGATTTAGATAGATCGTAATCATTTAAAAGGAATTAATTATTTATCTCTACGATTAGCGAATGAGGTTGTACAGATTGACTTTTAGGGGAAGTTATTGGTTGATAGATTCCTATAGAGATTTAGAATTTTTGAAATCCATAGATATGTTAAATTTGTAGAGAGTTTTGTGTATTTGAAAAGTTTGGTTATTTGGAATTCTAAGAATCCAATGGTTTTATGAGGTATTTTCAAAATTTTGTTTTATGAGTAAAATTGTACAAAATTCATCAACCAATAACAATAGATTCTAATAGATTTATAGAATCAATAAATACTAAACTTTTTGAATAACAATGGATTTTAAATGGAATGTAAAAATCATCAAACTAATAACAAGTGATTTCATTTAGAATATCGTAATCAATAAATCAATAACAATGGATTCTACAAATTCTAAAAATCTATAAGAATCCATCAACCAATAACTCCCCTTAATCGTGTTTATCCATTTACCTTTAGTCACGCTGGCCATTATATACATGAACATGAACTAATGAAAATGAAAATTCACCCAAAAAATAAAAACTAATGAAAATGAAATATACATTACGCCAATCTCTATTCCGATTCTTTTAACTATATAATTAACATTCGAGGAAAAATACACTTTGTTTTTATTTATTTTTTTGTTTTCTGGAAAAATACATTTAAAAAAAATATTATTTATAATTATAATTTACCGAGTCGTTGGCTTTTTGAAGTGTCAAAGAGGCCTTTGGCCAACTGATCTAAGTAAAGCCGCAACGAATTTTGATGGTTAAGTTTTTTAATATTAGCTTAGAAGGCAATATTTCTGTAAAAATCAATATCCCCAACCAACGATGATTACCTTTACAATATTCGTCAAGTGCATTACGAACTGTTGATAAAATTGTGATAATAAAACTGTTAAAGGAAAGAGAGATACGTGGAAGCGAGACGCAAGGATACAACTACGATTAACCGTATTTGCAATCACTAGAATTTCATTTTGACGAAATGATATTTCTATGATATTCTCGGTAGTATACTTGTTTTTTTAGAGAGATTAGGGGTGCAAATTTGTAGGTGAGAGGAATAAAAAGAAAATTAATTAGAAAAAAAAGGAATGGAACAAGAAAATTTTCTTCCAAATTTGTTTCACCGTGTTCCTCTCACTTTTTTAGGAGTAACAAATCTAAAGGGGTTTATTGGTTTTGGTATTTCAATGGATTTGAAAATCCTAACCAAATTCTATGTTATTTAATTAGTCATTTTAAAATCCTCATTGGAATCATGTCTTATTCAATATGTCTTTCTCAATACAAATCAAAATCATCTCTTTTTCAATTTGTAATTGTCAAAATACAAATCAAAATCACCTCTTATTCAATCCTACATATTTACTAATGGATTTGATTTAAAAATGGATTTTAGTGGATTTGGAAGAATTCTTATGTTAAAAATACAAAGACTCAATCCATTGGAAAACCCTGTTATTCTCAAATACTAATCATGTTATTCTCAAATACTAATTAAAATACACATGTTGGATTTGAAAATCACAAATATTTGTAAATCCTATATGGACTTTTAAATCCATTGACATACCAAAACCAATAAACCCCCCTAAATAAATTTGACTTATTTTTCATTTATTTGATGGGACCCACTAAATTTTAGAAGAAAACAAATTAATCCCAAATGGTGAAATTATAGAGGAATTGAGAAGAATAGTCATTCCACCAAACCTTTTGTTTTTGATATTTGTTTTCAGAGTGAGGAATGAAAGATGAATAATGATTTCTTAAATAACCGAGGAAAAATGTGAACGAATCCAAAAATTTCTGATCAATTTTCAAATTTTATGGAATTTTAGATCAATTTCGTGAAGAGAGGGAAGTGGATAAGTGGCGAGATTTTTTCTCAAGGAAATCTTTGCCTCAATTTAGATTTAAAACTGCACTACTTCTTTTATTTTATTTTTGGATAAAATGATTTTCATTTATTTGGTCCAAAAAAGCATTTTTGAACCGGAGGTCCATCTACCAAGAACCACAAACCACGAACCACGACCCGACGTCCGTGCCCAGCCCGGCTCGGTTCGGTTTGGTTCAGCGGCAGCGCGTGAGTGGTATTTTCTCATCTTATTCGCATGCTCCATGTATGTGTTATGTTATGAATAACGGCATGAGCTCACTCGTTTATATATTAAAGGAAAACTTGTAACTTAATGGATATGGTTCAAATGCACATGCCATTCACTAGCAACACATAGAGGCTTTTCCTCTTCAACCAGCTCATTTCTCATTTGCCATCATACCAAATGTCTAATACAAGACCCAATTGTTTAATGAAAAAATGTTCCAACAATCTCCTAAATGAATAGAAATGACTATAAACATATGAAGACTCAAAAGACTCTATAAACTAGACATGACGGAAATGGACTAGACACAGTTGGAGTGGAGTATACTAGACAAACTTTCAAGGGTATACAAAAATGTAACTATATCTGAGAGGTAGCATTTTTTAGTTTCGAACCAATCATTTTTTATTTTTATCGGGTTTACTCGGCCATGAACATGATGTCTTGAATCACCCGAACTTTAATGTAACCCGAGACAACAATTATTGCATAATAACATTTTCTTGTGGAGATCATTTCTCTAATGTGTTCATTTTGGCTGTGAATAATTTCCGGTTATCATAAGTGAATTTGGACAATAAAGCCTTACTTTCATTATCCTCGAAACGACTCCATTTCATACTCACTAGATGATATGCCATCAAAGTTGTTTTAAGACACATCTTGTATTACTTCAGTAATATCTCAAAGTTATGGAATCACTAAAAGCCAACACTTAACCATATCACACACAAGTAACACCGTTTATCAGGAAAAACGACTTATTGATACCTGCACTATGGATAACTGCAAAAATTTATACCTACACTTTGAGAAAATGCCTAAATATACCCCAATTCTTGAAAAAAGGCTTATTAGTACCTGCACTCCAGGTCACTGCGAAAATTCCTACCTCCTCTTTAAAATGTGCTTAAACCTACCCTAACTTTTAGTAATCATGCTTATAAATACTTGATCGATTACAAAGTTACAGTGAAACCTCTATAAATTAATACTCTATAAATTACTAATCACTATAAATTAATAATTTCTTCCGATCCTAAGTTGGGCCAGTATAAAATTTGACGAAAATCGATAAGATGATAAGATAATTTTGTTAAAAAAAATTCATGTGTAAAACATGATCCCAATAATTGTATAATTAATAACTATAAATCTTATACAGATATATATATATATATATATCTGTATAAGATTTATAGTTATTAATTATACAATTATTGGGATCATGTTATATATATATATATATATATATATATATATATATATATGACTATTGTGTTATGTATTTTCTTCTTAAAATTGAAAACTTGTTGGAACTAATCTTTTTTTTTTTATTGCATCAAAAATCTATATATACTCAATCTTCATCAAGCTAAAAAGTTTTATACGTGATAATCTTAAATTATGATTATCTTCATCAAGTGAAGAGTTTTATACGTGATAAGCTAATTATTAAATACTTCTAAAACTATGATTATCATGTTTTCAACTTCATCATTAATAACAAAGTAACTATCATTTTTATTTTTGCATACACATAGTCAAATAGGTTAGTAGCATCCATCTTATAACCATAACCGAGATTTATTAACTTACAATGATTAGTAATTTCTTAACTTATAGTGATTAGTAATTTATAGGGTATTAGTTTATAGAGTTTCTTCCGTAATCGATCATGTATTTATAAGCCTGATTACTAAGAGTTGGGGTAGGTTTAACCACATTTTAAAGAGGAGGTATGAATTTTTGCAGTGACCTGGAGTGCAGGTACTAATAAGCCGTTTTTCCAGAGTTGGGGTATGTTTAGGCACTTTCTCAAAGTGTAGGTATAAATTTTTGCAGTTACCCAGAGTGCACGTACCAATAAGCCGTTTCCCTCTGTTTATCATCCTAGGAATTGGGTATAAACATAGTTTTACTCTGTTCTACTCTTAATCAGCTTCATTTTATTATCCCTTCAACTGTGCCCATCATGCGTCATCTTTTGTTGTAGGCTTTAAAGCCATTCCTGTTGATGATATAACAATTTTGTGTCTTGGCAAACCTTTTTGTGAACGAATCAGCTAAGTTGTATGCTGATTTAATATAGTCCATTGTGATTACTTCAATTGAGATAAATTGTCTAATGGTCTTGTGACGCCTTCTAATATGACAAGATTTACCATTATATAATTTACTCAGTGCCCGAGATATAGCCGATTGATTATCATAATGTACACATAAAGATGACACTAGTTTTCCCCATATTGGGATATCTTCCAAAATGTTTTGAAGCCACTATTCTTATTCCGCTATCTTGTCTAAAGCTATGAACTCTGACTCCATGGTTGATTTGGCCATGGGAGTTTGTTTGAAAGATTTCTAGGATCCAACTACACTTGGCAGGGTAAGGACATATCCACTTGTTGGTTTCGAGTTTCTAGAATAAAAAATCCAATGAGCTTCATTATAGCCTTTTAATACCGCTAGTTCTTTACAATAGCGAAACCCATAATTTTTGGTCTATCAAAGATAATTTAGTACCCTCGTTATAGCCTTCGAATGAGTATGACCTAGACTATTCGTGTAGTGACTTAGTACATTTATTGAGTGTGCCAAAATTGGTCTAGTACAATTTGTTAAGTACATTAGACTTTCAATCACCCTTGCATATTTTACTTGCGAAACTAGTTCGCTAGAATTTTTTGTCAAATGAAGTTGAGGAAGTTTATGCAGACATCTTAAGATAATATAATTTCTTTGGAAGTTCTTAAGATCTTGAGTCCAAAGATTACATCCCCTAATCCTATGTGTTTCATGTCAAAATTTTCTTTTGA
The DNA here is from genome assembly GCA_963576765.1 of Draba incana. Lineage (NCBI taxonomy): Eukaryota > Viridiplantae > Streptophyta > Magnoliopsida > Brassicales > Brassicaceae > Draba > Draba incana. The sequence continues at coordinate 28,325,687 of OY755203.1, read as the reverse complement.
GCATGCTATTAGTTTTATTGATAATATCCTCAATAAGTCTAATAAAGCATATCATTTAAGTACAACAAAATATATATTTTTGGAGTATTTTTGAAGTATATGCATTCATTTATGATGACACCATTTAACATCATTTCATTGTCAAAAATTTTCATGCCGCTGTTTTGGAGCTTGTTTAAGTCCATAAAGTGATTTTCACAAGTGTACACAGTTTGTGTTCTTGTTCTAGGATAACAAACTCTTTGGGTTGTTTCATATTAATTTCTCCTTCTAAATCATCATTTAGAACTGCAGTTTTAACATCCATTTGATGATTTTTTAGGTCTTGTAAAGCAGCAATACCTATGAGCATTTTTATGGAATTTATTCTCGTTATCAGAGAATAGGCATCGAAGAAATCCAGACCTTATTTTTGCATGAATCCTTGCACAATAATTCTAGCTTTGTACTTGTCTATCACTCCATCAGTTTTCAATTTTGTTCTGAAAAATCCATCTATTCCTAAGAGCTTTTTACCCTTGCGGTAGATCGGTTATCTTATACATATAGTGTTTTACAACTGAGTCCATCTCACTATTAATGACAATTTTTCTAGCGAAGGTGAGTCTGGTGTGGACATTGTTTCCTTAAAAGTTATTGGCTTGCAAGTAAGACTACTAAGAAATCGAAACCAAAAGTTCCTCTTTACAAATTTTTTTACTTCGTCTAGGTTCTTCAACATCTTCCTCATTTATAGTAGTGCATAACTAGTTGCCTCATTTCCATAGGTAAGACCATCTTTGTTAATTATTTTCTCTATCTTGACACGGAAACACGTTTCCAAAGAATAAAGCATTCCTGGACTCCATTATAGTGTTTACATGTAAATCTGGAACGTCTGACTTATGAACCAAAAATCGATAGGCGTTACTATTATGCGTGTATCCGATGAAAATGCTACATTTTCCACGTATTCCCATACTTTTAGGTATTTGTACGGAGACACATTACCTTTCCAAAGTTCATATGGAGTTTTTAAGTAACTTTATGCGGTAGTTTGTGCAACTTTGCATTCATCATTTATTTAAGAGTTAGGATTTTTTTGTTCCGTAACTCTGTTAGATTCTGGTGAATAAAAAGCGGTAGTTTGATGAACAATTCTAGTTCTCTGAAAATGCATTAAACGGTTCATCATATTCTCCTCCTCTATCACTTTGGCAATTTTAATAGTTTTATTAAGTTGGTTTTTGAGTTCCAACTTATATTCTTTGAATTTCTCCAAAGCTTTATCTTTATTGTGTAGTAGATATACGTAGCAATATATGGTGCAATCATCGATGAAGATCATGAAGTATTTATCCTCGCCTCTAGTTTAAATAGATTTTAAATCACAAAAGTTTGTGTGAATTGAACCTATAGGTTATGTTGTTCTTTCAATGTTTGGGGATGGTGTTTTCGTGAGTTTGGCTTGAAAACAAACCTCACATTTATCTTTGCTTATTTTTCGTTTAAGAATTAAATTAATGTTCATTAATCTACTCATAGATTTAAAATTCACATGTCCTAACGTTTGTGCCATAAATTAAAAGACTTCACAACATAAGCATACACATTTCTTATTTATTTTCTTCTTCGAGGTGGAAGTATATGTCACATTGGTTATAGCATAATTACCGATATCACTTTCATGAATTATAGACTCAATAGACATCTTAAAAAACCCATCACAAACAAATTCCTTTCCCAAATATATCCCATACTTAGTCAAAACCAGCTTATCCGCATCGGTTTTGATGGTGAATCCGTGCTTGCTTAAGAGAGATCCCAAAATCAGATTCTTGCGCATCTCTGGTACGTTGACCATGTTTTTCAAGATAAGCTCACGTTAAGAGGTACGTAAGTGATTCTCCCTAAAAGAGAATACATAGAGTTTTAATAATTTATAAACCCTAATCTGCAAGTGCACAGTTGACAATTGTAGTACTTAGGGGTCGATCTACTAGAGACTATGTTATTACGTTACAAACCTATATGATGCAGAATAAGCTAAGTGAAGATATATTTGGGTTTTGGGATTTTGTAAAAATGTGATGAATGAAAAAAAAGAAATAATATAAGTAAATGGATATATAAATCAAAACACGCAAGAGAAAAAAAATCTAAGGAACATATGCAACCTATAAGATACTGGTTTTAAAGAGTTAAAACTAGTATTCTAGTACTCAAATGACGGAGGTCAAATCTTCCCACTTTCGTGACTCCGATCTCTATGATTTATACCCTAATAGACTCAACTTTTGATAGTTATTACAAGGTGAAATCACGCAATAAGATTGAGATTCGATTATTCACTAAACTCCTTAACTAACATTTCGAATTGGTAAGATGCATAGCCTATCAAATACTAGATCAGGCGATATAAAAGCTTTTGAAGAATATATCAACCTTAGATCGATCACTAGTTAGCTATGCCAGATCAAGCTTTGAGCATAAATAGAGATAGAGAATCAATCTAGAATCAAATTCAATAATTAGTGTAAGATATGCAACATAGAACTTTTAGAATAACTTTAAATCTAACATACAACTATTCTAACATGTTATTGAACATGTAGCAGCTAGAATAGAGGATAAAACATAGTAAATTTGTGACTCAATAGAAGGGCTAGGATGATTCTTCTCTTAGATTGAAGATTGAGAAGATATCGATCCTTCATCGCTCTTATAAAGACATATTATTGAAGAACAAAGAGAGAAACAAAATACATGTTTTATTAATGATTTGTGTGATGCCTAGGGCTGCGTCCTCTCTCTAATGAGGCTAAAATCAAGTATATATAGTGATACAAGAAGTTCTAGGTCGGTGAAACTTCTAGGATTTTTCTTCAGGCGAAAACGTCTTTTTGGTCGAAATTGCTCCAAACACCGGATGGAGACACCGGACAATATAAAGTGTCCGGTGTCTGGGAAAAAAGTGTTTGTTGTGTCTTGGCACAGATCATAGACACCGGACAACGAGTATGTTCGGTGTTTGGGTCAATTATGCACTTGCTTCATTTTTGAGGCAGTTTGATATGTTTTCAGTAGATCAAGTATATTTTCCAAACCACAACTCCAAATGATGTAGTTCCAACTCGATTGGTAATCTGACTCAAAGGGATATCTTCATATAAAATTTCATCTCATTCCAAGTAGATTTGATCCTCCGTCTGTGTATAACTTTCAGACGTATATCTTCTGTCCAACTTGAGAAAATGTGATAACTTGAAGATATGAGACTTGGATTGACTCCTTTGACTTTGATGAGTTGCTGTATAATGTAGAATACTCATTTTCTCCTTTTTGTATTCTTTTTGATGATTTAACCTATATGATTCTTGAAAACCACATATACGAGAAAACTACATCTTTCGATAGAAAAGCTTATTAATTATGTAGTATAGAAAATATATGAAAATGGATAGTATAAGTAGTAAAATATGAGGTATATCAGTAAGCTTCAGAAGAACTTTCCCATTACCTGCGATTTCGAGGTGGCAGAGTTCCCCATAAAGAGTTTCTTGTTGCTCTTGTTCTTGGTAGGTGGCAAACATCGGCTTCTCCATGCAAATGTGCATGGTTGCACAGGTTTCGAACAACTAAGTCTTAGGGTGGCTCTAAGAAATGTTTGCCTCAGTGGCAACCACACACATGTTAAATTTGGTGAGGGTGGCTTCATTTTTGGCTTCAATCTGCCTCTAGTTTGTTGACTCAATCCGATGTCGCATAATAAAGCCTTGAAGACTCGTCCACATCCTATTCAGCTTAAAGTAGTTCTTGAAATCCGTCCAACATGTCAGAAGCTTCTCAATCATGCTAGCGACTTGGTAGGTCTCACATAGTCTCATATCCTCGGCATATATCTCATGGAGGAGATGATGCATCTCATCGATTTTGTTCCATCAACGGCAGTGAATCCACCATCTTATAGTTTTCAAACTTAGCCAAACTTATTTTTGCGATCCAACATCTTCGGAGTGATACTTCTTATCCAAGGAATCCCACAGTTTCTTAGAGGATTCAAAGTTGTTGTAAACGTTGAACAACTGGTCGATCAGACGACTGATCTGGATGTAACCTTTGCACATAAAATCATCATTTTCCCATGCATGAACGCTTGCAAGCGCCAGCGGATCAATATTATCCGCTGAGAAAGACAAGTTTCTCTTCACTGATATACTTTTCTAGATTCATCATGGTCAAGTAAAAGTGCATCTTCCTCTGTCGCATCTTAAAGGAACTTCCATCAAATTTGTCAGAAAAAAGTCCAGCAGAATTCGCGATGGAATTTGCACTGCCAGGAACAAAGCAGTGGCTGCAATTAGCATCGTAGTAGGGACCGCCACAATAACAACAAGTATATTACCGAAATGCACTTGAATAGTGGGATCATTAGCGATTTCGGCCCCATTGATGATGGTCTCATTGGCCCCAACTTCAACGTTGGAGACTTTAGCGTTCTGTTTTACATTTCTAAAAAAAAAAGAGAGAAAACACACAACATAATTAGGGGGTCTATTCAATATGAAATTTAGAGTGACTTGTATTAAAGTGACGAATCCTCTCTTATTCAAACATGAATTCTAAAAACTCTTTTCAAATCCGGGATTATTGAACTTGGGATTTTAAAATCTAATTCAAAAGCCAGTGGTATTAAAAATATTTTAAGTAGTGGAATTTTAGGAAGATTTGTTGAGATTAATGTGTTTTGGGGCATTTCTTTAGTTAAAAATGTGACAAAGCAAATCCTATGATTTTAGATGGAATTCCATGGAAGTTTAATAAAATTACAGAAATTTCCCTAAATCACCCAAAATCATTTAAAAACTTAATTATACCACAAAATTAAATTTCCACATATACCACTAATTTCTAAAAGTTTCAAATTTCCAAGACTCAGTAAAAGTTCCACATATACCACTAATTTCCAAAAGTTTCAAATATACCACAAAATTGAATTTAACTTTGAATATTTAAAACTAAACCCTAAATCCTAAACCTAAACCCTACCCCTTTAAACTATATCCTAATTTTAGAATAGTTAACCAAAATCCAAAAATTTAAATTTTAAACTCTTGAAAATCAACTTTTGTATTTGTGGTAATTTTGGAACTTTTGAAAATTTGTGGCATTAATGAAACTTTTAAAATTTGATGGTAGGTTCGGAAATAAAACTTCAAAGTGTAGTATTTTAGAGAATTTCTCAAAAAACAATCGGCAAAAACCGTCATGAAACAGTCTCGATAGGAGCTTTTTTTGTAACAAACGTTTTTGCTGAAATAGAAATGTTTATCGTATTATGTTTTATCTAAAGTGATATATATTGTTATTATTATGTAAATCTCCAATAAATTACGATACATCAAAAAATATATTATGTAAATCTCTACGATATATCCTATATATTTAGCATTTAAAATGAAAATCGAATTAAACTGTTTTTTTTTTTGATCGAATTAAACTGTTTAAAACAACGTCAATGTTTATTTCGTGTGTACAAACATTAAAATAATTAATAATCCTCATTAGTCGGTAAAATCCTAATTAACACCTCCTAAAAGCATCTCCAACCCATCTCTATTTCTGAGATCTCTACATTTTTCTCTATAATTGGAGATAGAAATAGAGATCTTTTTTGTCTTATTCAAAATATCTCTATTATAAAGGAAAAAATAGAAATTCTTTAAGTGAAATTATGAAAATGCTATAATTTTCTCTATTTTAAAATAAAAATAGAGATTTACATTGGAGATGGTGTAAAGTCGCAGCAATATTTACCACGTCCATTCCAGCTCATTAATCAATTAAAAAACAAAAACAATTAGGAGAAGAAGCCTTCGCAGTGTACGCGTAAAGCAAAAACCCTAGTCGCAGTATATATACAGGCTTATATTTCCCTTTCCTGAATCCTCTCAAACTCCTAAAAAAAAACAAAATTCCCCTTTTTTCTTGATATAAACATATATATGCTTAGCCTATCATGAGCAACATCCCCAGATCTCTCACCGACTCATCTCTCTCTATATTTCTTCTCATAATTTCTTCTGCTGTTGATCCTTGGCCCTTTAATAGCTCTGTTTTCTAGCATCAACCTCGCCGAAAAACCTCTCAAACCCGTCGCTTTATTTCTCCTTTTCTTTCTCCGTCGTCGATCTTTGTAATCAATCGTCGCGATTTCCGATAGGTTTTTCGGTACGAAAGTTTCGATCTTTTTTGATGGGTATTGAAGAACAACAAGAACAGAAACAGAGCAAGAATATGGTGTTCAACTTTCACTTTCATATCCCGCATCTACACATACATCATCATAACCATCATCATCATCATCATGTTCCTAAAGGATGTGTAGCGATCATGGTTGGACACGAAGGGGACGAAGAAGGTCTACATAGATTCGTTGTTCCGTTGGTGTTCTTGAGCCATCCTCTGTTTTTGAGACTCTTGAAAGACTCTGAAGAAGAGTACGGATTCAAACACTCTGGTCCGATTACTATTCCTTGCCGTGTCGATGAGTTTAAGCATGTTCAAGAAATCATCGACCAGGAGACTCATCACCGTCATAGTCACGGTCATGGACACAACAACAACAACCATAACCACCACCACCACAACAACAACCATCTACGATGTTTCTGAAGATCTATATCTCGATTTGTTGGTTTGGTTTGGTTTGATTTGACATGTAATTGGAATTGGTTTGGTTTGACATCTCTCGATTTGTTTTAGTTTGCTTAATTTTCATTTTTTTTTTAGTTTAGTTGATGATGATGAAAAAAACAGAGCTATGAATGTGAATGATTCTTATTTTTTTACGAATGTAATCGCTAAGAATAAGGAATTTCAATTTGTGATTGCAATGTTTGAATTGGTTTTTGTGAAAAGGAATGTGAATATTTTTCTTTCTTTTTTATTTAATTCCGTTTTTACGCGTTTGGACGTGGACCATGTTACTTTTGTTCTTCTTTTGCTTAGAGGAATTGCTTTGCTTGTTAGGATTACATCCACCACGCCAAGTGTCTAGAATATATATTATTTTTTCCGAAAAGTCAAAAATTCATACATATCTACCAAATAAGCAATTGTTGCTTGACTTTGATTGAGATCTTCACTAACTGTATCAGCCTTAATTAGCACGTTTTAATTTGTCAACTAATTAAGGCATTGCTGATCAAAATTACATAATACTATATTGACCACTAAAATATATGACGAATCGGTTAGGATACTAGCTAACATATAATGTTGTATCTATTTCCGTACCTAAAATCAACCATGTAACTGAATCGTATCTAAATAATTTATGTTGACAGAAGGAGTTGTTGTTCATATCTAGAGACGTAACAAACTATACTATGGAACGGTCTCTAGTGGTTTTTGGTCGAGTGGTTTCCTCCTCATCATAAGTGAGAGAAGAGGTCTCTAGTTCAAGTCCACTTGAAAAAGAGAGATTTCCAAAGGAAATTAACTCAAGGCTGACTCCGGATCCACATAGATTAAGATTTCGGCCCGAACTTCGAGATTTTTTTTTTAAAAATAAACAAACTATGCCATGGATCCCACCCGAATTGACTCTTGGGCTTAGGACAACACAAATATCATTATACTAGAAAATGTCTCGCTGATGCACGAGTTTTGTTTCAAAATTTATTAGATTTGAAGATAAATAATATGTTTTATCTTCATTTATTTTTGACAAAAACAACCAATTTTTAGATCTATATTAGTGGCTAGTAAAAAATTAATAATAATTTACTTGAAATTAAATTAGTTATTTTTATTTATTTATATTGCATTAACATTGAAATATAAAGTGCTTTCAAGTTTTTCAATATTAGGGTTACTATTTGAATATATTTGTTTGCAACTTTGTTAATTACATAAATACATAAATTTGACAACAAAATCAATTTATTATCTAAACAATGCCTAAAATTTTATAGTAAAATAGTTATTTATTGTTAAACATCTTTCTACATTCTACTTACTTATCATTATTTTTCCTTAAATTTTTTTTTTTTGTATTTATACATAAAAAGAGTTAGTTTTTATTTCTGATGCACTTATATTAGCTATTATAAAAACTCTTTCTAATTCTAATTACTCATCATTTTATTAATTTTTTTATATTTATCTATATAAAGAGTTAGTTTTTATTTCTGATGTACTTTTATTAGCTATGATTATGTGTTTTTAATCGAAAAATGTTATGTTGAAATACATTAGCCTATGATGAGGTATAACAAATTTTTAAATCATCTATTCTATTTTATATATGAATCAATACAATTTTATATATTATATTATATTTACATATATTTAATAATATATTAAAAAGAGATTAAATGTATTAGTAAAATGTTTTTTGACATAAACTTATGTGATTTGTATATAATATATGAGTTAATATAAATGGTGATACTGTACTTTAGGAACATTAAACGTAACTTTATATATATGATATGTTAAATATATATTTACTACCATTAAATATATATAAAATTAAGAAATTTAAACTCGATAAACTTTAGTTATTTAAATATTTATAATACATTAGTTAAATACATAAAATAACAAATCTATTATTCTTGGATTGTTATTTAATTTTATTTGAGATATTTTATTTATTTAATAGTAGTATTAATTTTAGTAATTAATCATATTTGACTAAAAATAATAATTAATTAATTATATAAATATGTGAAGACACGTGTCGTCTTGTCAGAGCTTGTTAACTTTAAAATATTATAAAGATTGGCATTTCAAAATATTTTTGACTTTTGTGAATGACTTTTAGAAAGAATTTTAGTATCGAATTATATATGTTTCTATCCGTGATATATACAAGTGTCTTTAGTAGTCTAGTGGTTCTTCTCCACAGCTGAGGTTCGAAATCCAGAAGAAACATTTTGAACGTTTTTTAAAAATAATTTTTTTAGAGGAAGAGATGACACGTGTCTTCTTGTCAGAGAAAGTTGGTTGTTGACAACCTTAAAATATTATAAAGACATAAATACAATTTATTGTTTCCTTTAGAGAAGTTTACTCAAATAACTTTGGAAAATTTGATTTTGCCTAAAATGATGATCTTCTTTGATAATTACTCAAATAACATTTTCCATCCACTTTACCTTTTATTTGCTTTGAAGACCAAAATCGTATTTACGAAACTACCAATAATCGTATTTATAAACCTATGTTTTGGTAGAAAGATCTAAGGATTAGAAGGTGGTTGATTGTAAGTGGGTTTTGAAACTTTTAAAAATTTATATTAAAAATATATATATTTTATTTAGTATTTCCGTAATATCTAAAATTTTAAATACTTGATTTCCTTAATTTTCGGAAAATCAATTTAATAATTTATTATGCATAATGTAATCTAACTGAATATTTGGTTTTCTTAACTGAAAGAATTGATTTCCTAAATTTTTGGGATTTCAAAATTATTATAAGAATTGGTATTCTCAATTTTCTAGAACATAGAACAAACTGAAGAATACATATTCTACATTTTGTAGAACGTAGAACAAAGTAAAGATTACATATTCTGAAATTTGATTTTAAAACTTTTAGAATATTAGTGTTTCTCTAAATTTCTTAGAATATTGACTAGTGTGCAGATGACGTATTCTGATATTTTCTTGTAAATCATTTGGAATGTGCGTGTGCTCTAAATTTTTTGAACAAATAGCAAAGTTAAAAATACGAATTCTAGAAGCTGTAGAACATGTACAATCGGCATATTAGATTTTTTTAAAAACTTTTTAGAACATGTATAGACAACCAATTGTACATTTTGTACAAAATAGATTAAATTTAGAAATCTAAATTTTAATCGATTGGTTACAAATTAAAATTTTCACTTTTGATAAAAAAAGTTTTATTATTTCATTTGTTACATGTTTGAAAAAACTAATTATTTATATAAAAGAGGTAATTGGGGAAAAAATTGGCAATGTCAAAAAGAGGTATAGATTGACAAATTTAAATTAAGAAGATCTTTTAATCCAATTTTGTCTTATTTTAATATACATTTAAACTTTGGGCTAAGAACTACTTAAGAAACCACACTTTTTTTTGCCAATGGAGATGGTCTAAGAAAATGAAGAAGAAGAATTTTGGCTCAAAAGAGCATTTATTTCCTAAGAGGAAGTCCAAGTACCTCAGAGGTACATCTGATGTTAGTTTCATGTATGGTGGTGAGACTCCGTGCCTGGTAGCAGGCTATTCTGATTCTGATTATGCAGGAGATGTGGATACTAGGAGATTAATTACTGGTTATGTGTTTACCTTGGGTAGTTCTGTTGTTAGTTGGAAAGAAACTCTACAACCAACTATGACTCTGTCAACTACTGAAATAGAGTATATGGCGTCAACAAAAGCTTCTAAAGAAGGTATCTGGTTGAAAAAGCTGGTTAGTAATCTAGGTTTGCATCAAGATCAGGCAACTATATTCTGTGATAGCTTAAGTGCTATCTTTTTAGCCAAAGATCAAGTTCATCATGAAAAAACCAAGCATATTGATGTGAGATATCATTTCTGAGAGGTGAAAAGAGGATCAAGGTGACAAAGGTAGGAACGGCTGATAATCCTGCAAATATGTTCACTAAGGCGGTTCCTCAAAGCAAGTACCTACATTGTTTGGACTTGCTGAACATCACCAACTGTTGATCAGACCCCTGGCAAGGGCATCAGGCTCATGTTCGAGCATCAGGCCTCTGAGTGGAGCATCTGGCTCAGTGGAGCATTTGGCTCAAGGTAGAGCATCTGGCTCAGTGTGGAGCATCTGGCTCAGTGGAGCATCTGGCTCAAGGTGGAGAGCATCTGGCTCAGTGGAGGATCTGGCTCAAGGTGGAGCATGTGGCTCAGTGGAGCATCTGGCTCGGTGGAGCATCTGGCCTAGTGAAGGCATCTGGCCCCGTTGAGGGAGTCTGGCCAGGTGAGGCATCTGGTCCGAAAGGACATCTGAAGCAAATGAGACATTTGGTACACCTTGCACTACACTGGTGCATTTGGTACTAAGGCAAAGGAGACATCTGGTACGTTTGGCATTATAAGTATGCATCTGGTACATCTAGTTTGAGGATTCAAGTCAAGGTGGAGATTTGTTAAATATACCTTGAATTTGATTTGGGCCTTAAATCTTATATCTGATTTGGGACTTAATGATAAAATCCAAAAAACGGATTAGGGTTAATATGAGCTTCTGTTTATAAGCACATCATTAACCCTAACCCTAAGTATTCTGAAACTCTCTATTTTCTGCCTCCATTAATAAATCAGCCTCCTTTGCCCGTGGAGGTACCCAACACATCGTTAGTGAACCACGTTAAATCTGTGTCTATCTTTACATTTATGTTTACCTTCTCACATCGTTATAACACTCGAGAAACTGACTCTACGTTTGAATTATGATGCAAATGTAAATGTCATCTTCAAAAAGAAATGAAGCTTATTAAAAATAAAGAAATGAAGAAGGAGTTACCTGATCGGAGCAGAAACAGAGTGAGTCAGTCACTTGTACTTGGTGGAGTGTCTGCATGAAAAAATAGATGGATTATTACTAAATCTCAACATAAGCAGAAGAAAGATCTGAAAGGAAAGCTAAATGGTCAAAGAGATTCTTGAAATATATATGAGGCTTTAAGGATGATGTGAAGAGGTTTCTAGGTTTATCTGACGTGAAACATGAACTAGTTAAAAGATCTTTGTTTAAACATAAGAAGAATAAAAAAAAATTTAGGATCATATCTGAGTTGGAAGCTGAAGGGTTTACCTGATGTTGCTTGAGGACTCGCCAGAAATTGTCAAACTTCAGTCGTTGGTGTGTTGGATACATGCAGAGACAAAGAAGAAGTTAGATAGAAAATTTGGGTTTTTTTTATTAGGAGAAGAGTCACCAGAAGAACAAGGTTATACTTCAAAGATATTCGAAACAAAGAGGAATCATGGAAGGAGGAGTAACTGGAGATGATCGTCAGTCTGATTCCCGACGTGGAATCATTGGAGGAGATGACCGAAGTAATGTGTCATTCTTCACTGCTCAAGAGAGAGAGAGAGAGAGAGAGAGAGAGAGAGAGAGAGAGAGAGAGAGAGAGAGAGAGAGAGAGAGAGAGAGAGAGAGAGAGAGAGAGAGAGAGAGAGAGAGAGAGAGAGAGAGAGAGAGTCTAGGGTCACGATGCAGCGTGTTTGGTCTGAAATTCAAAGGGTAAAATTTATTGTGATTGACTAAGACAAATCAAACTGGTCCATAAGCAATTGTGCTTTTAATAATCATAAGGAAACAAAGGAGATTGGGCTCGAATACAAGAAGAAGCCCAAAACTGTTTTATTGTTACAACAGTCAAAGAGAAATATTAAAACAGAGAGTTTTGAGTCATCTTCAAGATCTTACATTCAAACCGTCTTTTACACAGTAGAGAGAAAAAACTCAGTATTTAGAGAGAGAAAGAGACTCAACATATTGTTTTTGCTCTTATAATCCTACGACAATCTTGTATTCTTTTCTTGATAGTGAAACACCAAATTATATTTAGATTAAATCGAAGAGGAATCAAAGTAAATTAGAATTGAATCGGAATTATAAAGCATAGTCATTGATAATACCTTCGATTCTTATATAAATCTCCAACTAAATCTTTAAAATCCCACGATACTCTATCACAAGTTAAGTAGTCGTATCACATGGCTTTGAATTTAATATGTGAAGTATAGTAAGTTAAGCACTCATCATGAATATACATTACACATAGATTTTCATTTTATCTATGAACTCACTAGCAACCGAGTTAGATTTTTCCGTTGGCCTTTTGTCTTTTTTGTCATGTAAGTTTTGGCGGATGATATCAGAGCATCTCCAACCCTACACCAAATCTCATTTTGGTGTAAAATCTTCTCCAATCCAATACCAAATTTTACACAATTGTTTACACTAAAATTCGTGTGAAATATAGTGTAACACAAATTTGGCGTTGAACTTTTTTATTTATAAAAAGGTCTTTAAATTACAAACATTTTCAACATTAGTAAAAAACTCAAAACTTATATGTATGTGATGAATAAACCAAATTATTTTATATATATTTTTATTTTATATGATGTGTTATATTTTTCTTGTCATATTTATTGTTAAATTAAAACTATTTCATAATTTATGAAACCAAAAAAAAAAAAATTAAATAGGTTAATTTGTTAAAAGAATAAATTTATAATATTCTTTTTTTGGTGTAAAAAATGGTGTAATACAATAGAGTAAAATCCAAAACCATTATGATGTTACATCAATTTAGTGTAAAAATGGTTTAGTACATTAGAGAAGCTCTCAATGGTGGGGCCTATCCTTGTTCCATATCTCTCCATGTTCTTATTTCCTCACATATCAATGTTTCAGCTCAATAATGTTATTCAATATTTTTCAAAAAGAAAATGTCATCTATATATTAAAGGAGAAGCATTTTTTTATCATTTTGCTTAGGTGTCATTACCTCATTTTTTCTCACCATTTTCTACTTAATAAATTAATTTATACTATACTACTATCCAAACACTCTATAATCAAATTAATTCCTACTATAATACTATCCAAACATTCTATAATCAAATTTGTTTCTACTCTACTACTATCCAAACACTCTATAATGTTCCAATCTCTATAACTAAACATATTTGAACAATAAATTATTTCATATATAGAGATAAAATTATTAAAAAAATCTCATAATAGTAATTACGAAAACTCACGATACCAATTATCACAAGGCATGACTCTTTAAAACCCTTCTTCTCCGACATCTAATTTACAAAACGAGCAAATCTAAAGTTTCTAAGCCTCTTTTTCAAATCTAAAAACATAATTCATAAAACCATTATTTAACTCAAATCTATGGGTTGTTTTTGTTTTCTTGATTACATGTTAAAAAAGAAAGAATCCAAATTCCAAACTTTTCTTCTCCCAAAATGTAACAAGCTTTGCTTTAATTTATTTTTTAACAACTCATGAACTTAACACTCACGTGATAATTTTCTCATCTTTTATCTAATTCAATAAATAAAAATATTAGTCATTAATATCACAAAATTATTAGCTAACTAACCCAAAATAATTCAGATGAAATATGTATATTACAAAATTATTAAGTAATTGACCCAAAATAATTCAGATAAAATCTGTATATCACAAATTATTAATATCACAAATTAATTAAAAAGTTCACGACTAATATTCCTTATTAACAAAATTCAAATTCAATATATTGTTATTACTAATTAGCGTACAAAAAGATTCTAACGGATATCTACTGATCTATCTTCCTTAAAATAAACAATTAAATTTTTCCATTACCATAAAAAATGAAATAATTCTATCTTCCTAAATTCACCACCCAACTTACTATAACTACCTAAGATATCCAAGATTTTATATACATTCACAATCACAAATTATTAAGTAACTGTAACCAAATTAAATTAAAAAATCACTACTAATATTTCTTATTAACACAATTCAATATATTGTCGTTACTAATTAGCATACAAAAATATTTTAATGGATATTCACTAATCAATATTTCTTAAAATAAACAAATAATTTTTCTCATTACCAACAAAAGAAACAATTAAATAATTTCATCTTCCTAAATTGACCACCTAACTTACTATAACTACCTAAGATATCCAAGATTCTATATATATATATTTTTACAATCCCACAAACGTAGGTTATGGTAACATGATTAACACGTAATCAAGAAAACTGGCACTTTTCCAAATTACGTTTAAACCTAACTTGGAGTTAACACACTTATGCCCTCTATAATTACGCTACGTATATCATTCTTATGTTCATTTACATCCCAAATATAACATCAAAACAACGTTTTGTAAGTTTTCACTTTGATGTTTGTTAGGGCATTTTAGTTTTATTCGGCAACATTACATACAAACCAACCAAAATTATCTCATAAAACATATGTTGTAAATCCATATCTTCGTGTATAAATTTTATTAAGATCTACATCTTTGAATGTGACGAGTTCTCTACTGTTCGTTGATTTTCTTATGTTTAAAGAAGTACTAAAAAATTACCCGCGTTACACGCAGGATAAAATGATTATCGAATAAAATCAATAGTTTTAGTTAAAAAAAGATTATGAAGAATAATTATACATGACCAAATACCTAATTTATATATTTGAATTTTGCGATTATTTTGCATACAAATGTGTTCCACCCGTGAAATAATTAAACCAACAAATTTCATTAATAATTATATTTTTACTTGTACGAAGATGCATTTATGGAAATTTAAAACATCTACATGTCAAACAAAACAACACATGTAAAAACATATTTTTACATGCTCATATATTTTAAAAGATAATGAATAGTTTGATGAGAAATTTTGAGTTATGCCACTCTTTCGATGCCACTTTTCAAATATGTCACTGTGTAACAATCATGTCACTGTTTGAAAATCATTACAATCATGCCACTGTTTTCTAATTTTTTTTTTCTCATCCAAAATTTCGTTTTTCTCTCTCTGAATTCGATTCTCGTCATCTCTGATTTCACTATCTCTGATCTATGTCGCGATTTCCGCTAAAAAATCTTGAGAGGGCGTAGTTGTTGACGAAGAACGTAGATCTGAGATTAGAAGAATGTAGATGTGAGATTAGAAGAACGTGGATCTGAGATTAGATCGAGCAGATTTAGGAAAAAGAAGAAGAAGAAGAAGAAGAAGAAGAAGAAGAAGAAGAAGAAGAAGAAGAAGATGATGATGATTAGATCTCAAAGCAAATTCAAATACAAACCACTGTAAATTTTTGAGTTTGGATTAACTATTATGCATTTAGGGTATAGATTTTGGAGGAGGGAAGGGGGTAGGGTTTTTCCTTTACATTATAAATTTGAAAAAAAAATCTTATAAAACTATTAAAAAAATTATAAGGTTTTTAAAAGGTTTAGTAAACTGTTAAAAAAACCTTATAAAACCATTTAAAAACCGTGTAAAACTGTTTATAATGTTTTTGAAAAGTTTTATAAGGTTTTTAAACAGTTTTATAAGGTTTTTAAACAATCTTATAAACCTTTTAAAAACTTTATAAACCTTATAAAAATCTTATAAACCTTTTAAAAACCTTATAAATTATTAAACTGTTTAGTTTTTAATGACATGTACAAAAGTCTTATAAAACTGTTTAAAAACTTTATAAAAACGGAAAAACCCTAAAAACAACCAAAACCCAGATTTGACCAAAAAATAACCACGAATCTAAAAAAACAAAATTTATAGAGTAAAAACAAAATTTATAGAGTAAAAATTTTGATTTCCAATCCAGAAAATCAAAATCGATGTAGAAGAAAAAAATTTATTAAGATATACATCTTTGAATGTATATCTTAATAAATTTATTATCTCATAAAACATATGTTGTAAATCCATATCTTCGTGTATAAATTTTATTAAGATCTACATCTTTGAATGTGACGAGTTCTCTACTGTTCGTTGATTTTCTTATGTTTAAAGAAGTACTAAAAAATTACCCGCGTTACACGCAGGATAAAATGATTATCGAATAAAATCAATAGTTTTAGTTAAAAAAAGATTATGAAGAATAATTATACATGACCAAATACCTAATTTATATATTTGAATTTTGCGATTATTTTGCATACAAATGTGTTCCACCCGTGAAATAATTAAACCAACAAATTTCATTAATAATTATATTTTTACTTGTACGAAGATGCATTTATGGAAATTTAAAACATCTACATGTCAAACAAAACAACACATGTAAAAACATATTTTTACATGCTCATATATTTTAAAAGATAATGAATAGTTTTATGAGAAATTTTGAGTTATGCCACTCTTTCGATGCCACTTTTCAAATATGCCATTGTGTTATAATCATGTCACTGTTTGAAAATCATTACAATCATGCCACTGTTTTCTAATTTTTTTTTTCTCATCCAAAATTTCGTTTTTCTCTCTCTGAATTCGATTCTCGTCATCTCTGATTTCACTATCTCTGATCTCTGTCGCGATTTCCGCTAAAAAATCTTGAGAGGGCGTAGTTGTTGACGAAGAACGTAGATCTGAGATTAGAAGAATGTAGATGTGAGATTAGAAGAACGTGGATCTGAGATTAGATCGAGCAGATTTAGGAAAAAGAAGAAGAAGAAGAAGAAGAAGAAGAAGAAGATTAGATCTCAAAGCAAATTCAAACACAAACCACTGTAAATTTTCGAGTTTGGATTAACTATTATGCATTTAGGGTATAGATTTTGGAGGGGGGAAGGGGGTAGGGTTTTTCCTTTACATTATAAATTTGAAAAAAAAATCTTATAAAACTGTTAAAAAAATTATAAGGTTTTTAAAAGGTTTAGAAAACTGTTAAAAAAACCTTATAAAACCATTTAAAAACCGTGTAAAACTGTTTATAATGTTTTTGAAAAGTTTTATAAGGTTTTTAAACAGTTTTATAAGGTTTTTAAACAATCTTATAAACCTTTTAAAAACTTTATAAACCTTATAAAAATCTTATAAACCTTTTAAAATCCTTATAAATTATTCAACTGTTTAGTTTTTAATGACATGTACAAAAGTATTATAAAACTGTTTAAAAACTTTATAAAAACGGAAAAACCCTAAAAACAACCAAAACCCAGATTTGACCAAAAAATAACCACGAATCTAAGAACTCCTCCTCCTCCTCCTCCTCCTCCTCCTCCTCCTCCTCCTCCTCCTCCTCCTCCTCCTCCTCCTCCTCCTCCTCCTCCTCCTCCTCCTCCTCCTCCTCCTCCTCCTCCTCCTACTTCTTCTTCTTCTTCTTCTTCTTCTTCCAATCCAAAAAATCAAAATCGATGTAGAAGAAAAAAATTTATGGAGATTTACGTTGATGAGAGAAAATAAAAAATCTTAGATCTATTCTCGATGCTT
The DNA here is from genome assembly GCA_963576765.1 of Draba incana. Classification (NCBI taxonomy): domain Eukaryota; kingdom Viridiplantae; phylum Streptophyta; class Magnoliopsida; order Brassicales; family Brassicaceae; genus Draba; species Draba incana. The sequence goes on along the minus strand of OY755203.1, from coordinate 28,307,725 downwards.
TTGCGTTTAATGGAGTCAAAGAGAGAATCAAAAACTTTAGATCTATAACCCAAATCTGATTTGCAATTCTAGGGAAGAGAAGTTTTTGAGAGATGATTTTTGGATATGGAATCGTGAAAGAGAAGAAGAAGAAGTCAAATCTGTTTTTTTTTTTAATGTTAATGAACAGTGGCACGCTTGTAATGATTATGTGAACAGTGGCATATTTGATTAAAATTTTGCCAAGTGTGGCATATTTGCAATTGCCCCTAGTTTTATTTTATTTTTAATCAATTTTTTTGGTATATATATTACAATTTTGTTCACATTTACTTCTATGATTTAAATCTATAATTTCAAAATATTTTAGTTTTGGCAAGTTTAAGAAGATTCAAATGTGTTTGGCAATTAGAGTTATTTCCTATCTTGTTCCACTGTGTTACAATCATGTCACTGTTTGAAAATCATTACAATCATGCCACTGTTTTCTAATTTTTTTTTTCTCATCCAAAATTTCGTTTTTCTCTCTCTGAATTCGATTCTCGTCATCTCTGATTTCACTTTCTCTGATCTATGTCGCGATTTCCGCTAAAAAATCTTGAGAGGGCGTAGTTGTTGACGAAGAATGTAGATATGAGATTAGAAGAATGTAGATGTGAGATTAGAAGAACGTGGATCTGAGATTAGATCGAGCAGATTTAGGAAAAAGAAGAAGAAGAAGAAGAAGAAGAAGAAGAAGATGATGATTAGATCTCAAAGCAAATTCAAACACAAACCACTGTAAATTTTTGAGTTTGGATTAACTATTATGCATTTAGGGTATAGATTTTGGAGGAGGGAAGGGGGTAGGGTTTTTCCTTTACATTATAAATTTGAAAAAAAAATCTTATAAAACTGTTAAAAAAATTATAAGGTTTTTAAAAGGTTTAGTAAACTGTTAAAAAAACCTTATAAAACCATTTAAAAACCGTGTAAAACTGTTTATAATGTTTTTGAAAAGTTTTATAAGGTTTTTAAACAGTTTTATAAGGTTTTTAAACAATCTTATAAACCTTTTAAAAACTTTATAAACCTTATAAAAATCTTATAAACCTTTTAAAAACCTTATAAATTATTAAACTGTTTAGTTTTTAATGACATGTACAAAAGTCTTATAAAACTGTTTAAAAACTTTATAAAAACGGAAAAACCCTAAAAACAACCAAAACCCAGATTTGACCAAAAAATAACCACGAATCTAAGAAAACAAAATTTATAGAGTAACCTTCTTCTTCTTCTTCTTCTTCTTCTTCTTCTTCTTCTTCTTCTTCTTCCTCCTCCTCCTCCTCCTCCTCCTCCTCCTCCTCCTCCTCCTCCTCCTCCTCCTCCTCCTCCTCCTCCTCCTCCAATCCAGAAAATCAAAATCGATGTAGAAGAAAAAAATTTATGGAGATTTACGTTGATGAGAGAAAATCAAAAATCTTAGATCTATTCTCGATGCTTTTGCGTTTAATGGAGTCAAAGAGAGAATCAAAAACTTTAGATCTATAACCTAAATCTGATTTGCAATTTTAGGGAAGAGAAGTTTTTGAGAGATGATTTTTGGATATGGAATCGTGAAAGAGAAGAAGAAGAAGTCAAATCTGTTTTTTTTTTAATGTTAATGAACAGTGGCACGCTTGTAATGATTATGTGAACAGTGGCATATTTGATTAAAATTTTGCCAAGTGTGGCATATTTGCAATTGCCCCTAGTTTTATTTTATTTTTAATCAATTTTTTTGGTATATATATTACAATTTTGTTCACATTTACTTCTATGATTTAAATCTATAATTTCAAAATATTTTAGTTTTGGCAAGTTTAAGAAGATTCAAATGTGTTTGGCAATTAGAGTTATAGTAATCAAAATAAGTATATTTAGAATTAAATGTGTTTGGAAATGAGTATAAAAGAATGAAATAAATAAATAAAAATAAAGAGGAAAAAAATTGTGGTGATGACACCTAAGCAAAATGCTCCCAAAATGTTCCTCAAATAATATATAGGATGTTATTATATTTTTATGATTTTATATTAGTTTTCTTACGTTTGATTACAATTTTGACTATTTTTTTTCTTTTTTGTTAAGTTTTTTTGTATATGTATATTAATGTATCCTCATATGATATTGGTAATGATTGCTAATGATTTTTCTTAATCTTTATTTTTTATGCAGATTCGTTATAGTATTGGTACAAATTTTTGTTGTTGTTGTGTATAATTAGGATCGTTAACAAAGATATTTACCCCATGATGTGATAGATTTATTTTTCATGCTTATTTGACTTACTGAAAATGTTTATAGTTTGATGTCTAATGCAATGATTGTTTGCTTAATTTTATGTATATCAAAATATTGAAACATGAGATGAATAGTAAATCTACACTGAAATTTTAAAAAGATAAAATTTTGTGTATAATCCATCTTTGTACCTGATTAATTTGTATAGAAAGATAACAATTTTTTTCGTGTCTGATCCTTTCTAATATACTACACTAATTATATATATATATATATATATATATATATATATATGATATTACATTTATAAATTGGCACCTAAAACATAAATTTTAAAAGTAAGTCCAAAATTTCATAATTTTTTTTAAAAACTACCATTTTAGTTATACATAGGCAAACAAATGTATATCTAACTTAATAACGTAATATTGTATCACCACACAAAATACTATAACCAATAATTTAGTACACAATTATAAAAATTACCAAAAATACATACACACACTTCATTCAATCGGATCTTTTAACGCATAATCATATCAACATTTTTTCTAGATTATTTTATTTATCTATAATCAAATAGTTTTAAAATTAAATTGACGGTTATTGAGTAAACATCAATTCATAAATATCTCTACTCGTCCATCTTAAGAAAATGAAGAAGAAGAAAGTGTTTAAGGACGTGAAATATTGACCCAAAAAAAACAAACCAATAATATGTTGGGCCTGACCTTGTTATTGGGCTTATATGTAAAGACTATATAAAGCCTAATCAAGAACCCTAATTCATTTTTCCTAGAGCTATATACCGCCTTTAGGGTTAACACACAAGGCGGCGCATCATTTCGCTTAGCTTCTCTGTACTCAAAATCGACAATGGCGGAACGTGGTGGAGAACGTGGCGGTGAACGTGGCGGATTCGGACGAGGATTCGGCGACCGTGGTGGTCGCGGTGGAAGAGGTGGTCCTCGAGGGCGTGGAGGTCGCCGTGGAGGTCGTGGTGCTCCGGAAGAGGAGAAATGGGTTCCAGTGACGAAGCTAGGTCGTCTGGTGAAAGAAGGTAAGATCCAGAAGCTTGAACAGATCTACCTTCACTCTCTCCCGGTTAAGGAGTACCAAATCATCGATCTGCTCGTTGGACCTACCCTGAAGGACGAAGTGATGAAGATCATGCCGGTCCAAAAGCAAACCAGAGCCGGTCAGAGGACGAGGTTCAAGGCCTTCGTGGTGGTCGGTGACAGTAACGGTCACGTGGGATTAGGGGTGAAGTGTTCGAAGGAGGTGGCGACGGCGATTAGAGGAGGGATAATTCTGGCGAAATTGTCAGTGATTCCGATAAGGAGAGGTTACTGGGGTAATAAGATTGGTAAGCCTCATACGGTTCCTTGTAAGGTGACTGGAAAGTGTGGATCTGTTACTGTGAGGATGGTTCCTGCTCCTAGAGGTTCTGGTATTGTGGCGGCTAGGGTTCCTAAGAAGGTTCTTCAGTTTGCTGGGATTGATGATGTCTTTACTTCTTCCAGAGGATCCACCAAAACCCTTGGAAACTTTGTTAAGGTATGGACTTTGGAATTAGCTACTGAATAAGCCGTTGATTTGTGTTATCATTTAGTGTATTCCGTTTGTATTAGAGATTATGATTGGTTTGAGCATGTGAGTTGTTAATGTACGTACTGTTGTGTTTGTATTCAAACAAGGTTTATATTGCTAGTTTGTCTTGTGGATTTCTCTGTCAATCTAAATGCTTTTGTTTTGATTATCTTAAAGTTGAAGTTTTTAACCGACGGGTATTGGTATCATTTAAGAATCGAATTCATATTGTAGATTGGGATTTTGGGAAATGTAACTGATTTGAGTATAACTCAAAGTTGCTTGAATCTTGATACTCTCAAGTCACCTAAGTTTTGATTGTAATGTTCTTTGTTTGAAGTTTTTAACCCTCGTAATCAATCTTTTGTTTTGTGCAGGCTACATTCGACTGTCTTCAGAGGACCTACGGTTTCCTTACCCCAGAGTTCTGGAAAGAGACTAGGTTTGCGAAATCTCCATTCCAAGAGTTCACTGATATCTTGATCCAGAAGCCTACCACCGCCAAGGTCATCACCGAGGCTGAAGACCAAGCCTAAGTTCAATCTTCTTCCATGAGAGACTAGTATTATCAAATGCTTTTTTTGTTCCAACCTTTTCTTGCATTACATTCTGTCTTTGAATTAGTGGATCTTAATTTTAATGGTTTTCTTATTTATGTTTGTATGAAATTTTATATGCGTTTTTTCATACAAATGACTTAGCCCAATTTATGAAAAGGTTATGTAGCCTTGATAATTGTTAATGAAAGTTTTTAGAAAAGTAAAAAAAAAGGTAAAGACTTTGAATGGAAGAATATAAGAATACGTTGACCTTCTTCCTTATACAACATTTTTCGGAATCTGGGGAATATTATTTGCAAACAAATCGATTTCTTACCATTAACATGCGATCGCTGTATTCAGGTCCCTTCCTCTTTCCCCATTAAATTTAATATCGCTGCAAGGAATTCTTCTTTTAGTTAGCTGATTGATTGAATCTAGCGTAATCGGTTACGAAGAACTCGAATTTTACGATCTCAAATAGTCGAAATTAATGTTAATCTTTTGAAATTTTGGTGTATTTTGCAGGTATTTTGTTTGGATCATAGGAGCTATATGAAACACAAATGTCCAAAAAGAAACAGAGGAGATGTCACGGTGGTTATATGTCTGTTATGCACGAAAGGAGTTCGGTTAAACCCCGACGAAGATCCGAACATAACGTGGGAGAAACATGTGAATACAGATTGTGATCCATCAAACTACAAGAAAACTGTCAAGAAGAAGAAATGTCCCGTTCCAAGATGCAGAGAATCGCTAACGTTTTCGAATACGATAAAATGTCGGGACTGCAGCGTCGAGCATTGTCTGAAACATCGGTTTGGAGCTGACCATAGTTGTTCTGGACCCAAGAAACCTGATTCGAGTTTCTCGTTTATGAGTTTCTTGAGTACGACAAACACGAAAGAAGCTGCTCTTGCAAGTCTTTTAGCTTCTGCGGAGTTTTAGCAAACTCGGTAACGATATTAGCCAGTTTGTGAGTGGAAGCGATGGTAATGGAGAGAAAACGCAGGAGAGGAATAGGAAACATAATTGTGGTAAAGTTACGGTTGATGTTTGTCCGAAATGTAGCTGTGGGTTTCGTGATCCCGCGTGATGCAGGCGGAAGCTTCTAGGGATAGAACTATATCCGTTGATTCTGAGAATATCCGGAAACTAGGGTTTGTGAATACTCTTCACAGTGGTTTAACAAAACCTCTTTAAAATCTTTCGATTAATCAATATCAATAAACTGAATACAAAAGGAGGTCATAATAAACTATTTATAAGAAAGCATAAAACCCTAATATTTATCTCGCTACATCAGGTCTCACCGCCCAAGAAAAGATTCGTCCTCGAATCTTGTATCTGCGCTGCATCAGCTCTCGCCGGCCAAGAAAGATTCGCCCTCGAATCTTCAACTGGTTTTTTCACATTGGTTTTGACTTTTTCGACAAAACCGGATTTTGCACAAATGTTGCCCAAACCGGATTTTGCCCGAATTTTGCGCGAACCGAATCTGTAAAGATTTGTAATCTTCTGAAATCTTCGCAGATCTGCAACTGCTCGAATTTTGCGCAATCTGATTTTCGCACGAATTCTGCACGAACGGATTTTTGCACGAACTCTGCACAAACGGATTTTGCACGGGACAGATTATCAACATCATATTCTTGAAAAACAAAATCAATAATCATGACTTCATCTGCTTAGACGTCGTAGATAGGATCGCCAAAGATCTCTCTATAGATCTCTAACTCTTCGCTCTCGACGAAAGGACTTTCGTCCATGATAGGGTAGATGCTAACACTCACCATAATCACCAGAATCGCCTTTGATTGAGAAATCAAAGAGGCGTAGCTCTGATACCAAATGATGCAACGGAAGCTATGATGCAAGGATCTTATTTAGTCTGAGAATACCTAAGATCAAAGCCTTCCTGGATTCATTGAGATCAACCTAGATCTACTGAAACAAGGGCTTAGAGAATACTCTTCTCTAAAAAGCTAGAAGCTCTTTAATTTTATTAATCAATCAACTGAATACAAAGAAGGCATAAACGGCTTATTTATAATAAAACATAAGAAAATCCTAGATACTATAGAATATTCTAGAAAACCCTAAAAGATAAACATCATAAATATCAATATATTTAAAATACAAATAAATGACAATTATCCTAATTCTGCGCTGCATCATACCAACTGGCGGATTTTATGTATAGTTTATGATTTGATTAATATATAGTTTATGATTTGATTAATAGAAAGTTTTGCTTTTGAGGGAGATTATTCTCTATCCCTTGTTCTTGATTCGATTAAGTTCATCAAACAAGAAGCAGATCCCAAGAGAGGATTCATTGAATCCCTTGGTTGAGCTGGCAGGTTCCAAGCGAGGATTCCCTTGAATCCCTTGGTTGAGCTGTTTATCGTTACTTCCGCTCCATCAGTTGGTATCAGAGCTAGTCTTTTTGATTTCTTAATCAGAGAACGATTCTGGTTGTCATGGTGAATGGAAGTTGCTAAACTATATATTAATCAAATCATAAACTATACATAAAATCCGCCAGTTGGTATGATGCAGCGCAAAATTAGGATAATTGTCATTTATTTGTATTTTAAATATATTGATATTTATGATGTTTATCTTTTAGGGTTTTCTAAAATATTCTATAGTATCTAGGGTTTTCTTATGTTTTATTATAAATAAGCCGTTTAGGCCTTCTTTGTATTCAGTTGATTGATTAATAAAATTAAAGAGCTTCTAGCTTTTCAGAGAAGAGTATTCTCTAAGCCCTTGTTTCAGTAGATCTAGGTTGATCTCAATGAATCCAGGAAGGCTTTGATCTTAGGTATTCTCAGACTAAATAAGATCCTTGCATTATCATAGCTTCCGCTACATCACCGCGGATCTATTGAAACATATCGATAAGGATCATCGAGGTACTTCTAAAGCTTAGAAGCAGACAAGTGTGGTGATTTCATATTTGTGTGTGAATTGTATCATTTGTTTTGATTTTCTTCTTGTAACAACCATTTGGAGAAGAAGAAAAACTCACATTCTTTGAGATCATCGGTTAAGTTATAAACACTTGACTAATAAACTCAATATCATAGACTCTACGAGGCGGGTGAGGTTTGTTATAGATTAAGCCTTTTCTAATTGGAAGATGGTGAATGAGGTTAGACCATCTAATATTGGTGCATTTTTCACTGCTCAAAGTGTCACTATTAAGGACCTTAGGATTCATTCATTAATGTTGACAAGTTATCCTTTATGGCTCAAATATATTTTTCAAAGTGAGAAAAGTTTGGCCTCTTCTTGTTAGGGTCTCGTTTTTGGGTGATCTCAAAGTTTAGGTTTGTACTGTGTACTTGCATTCTTTGTGGGAGCCTTGGTTCTTTGTATATAGCTAGAATGGTATTCATTTTACCTCATGATTGTGGACTTTGCTATATAAGCTATCTCTTGTAACCGGTTTCATTAATCAATATGCTTACATGCCAAAAAATAATTATTGTGGAAATATTACAACCAATCCAATCAGTTCTCAAATCTGAAGCCTGAAAATTAATGGAATTAATATTTTAACATCCTATATATTATTTGAGGAGCATTTTGGGGGCACTTTGCTTAGGTGTCATCCCCATAATTTTTCTCTTCTTTATTTTTATTTATTTATTTCATTATCTTATACTCATTGTCAAACACATTTAATTCCAAATATACTTATTTTGATTACTATTACAGATTTAAATCATATAATTAAATGTGAACAAAAATTTAACATATATAACAAAAAAAACTGATTAAATAAAATAAAACTATTTATTATCTTTTTACATGTGTTGTTTTGTTTGACAAGTAGATGTTTTTAATTTTTCATAAATGCACCTTCGTACAAGTAAAAATATAATTATTAATGAAATTTGTTGGTTTAATTATTTCACGGGTGAAACACATTTGTATAAAATTCAAATATATAAATTAGGTCTTAGGTTATGTATAATTATTCTTCATAATGTTTTTTTAACTAAAACTATTGATTTTATTCGATAATCATTTTATCCTGCGTATAACGCGGGTAATTTTCTAGTATATGTAATGCCGATAAATCGGAAAGGAAGGTGCGTAACTTGCAGACCAAGCATTGTTGTATAGTAATAAATCCGTTTATGAAGTAAAGCTTGTGAAACTTATGAAACCAAAACGGAATAATTTTCTAGATATTTTTTTTAAACGACTAGATTGGTATTGAAAGAGAAATAAAAGGTGCCCATAGTACAAAGGAATTTACGAAAAAACCAAACAAAGACACGACTTCCTATACAAGGAAATAAGATGAAAACAGAGTAGAAGTCACTCCTTAAACAGGGGATATGAAAACAGAGGAGTTAACCAAGTGTCGATTCTCGACGCATGCGGTCTTGTAACCACGACGGACCCCCAAGGACAAGATATGAATTGAATCTACCTTCTCGCGTGACACTGCTTGAGATTTCTCTAGCTACGTAGTTAGCCGATATGGACTCTTGTTCAAAACAGCAAGAATCAAAGGTTGCCTAAAGAACCAGAACTTGTTGTAGCAGACACCGATATCTCGGCAATTCCATAGGTTTACTAAGAGCCCTCACCACCGATTGTGAATCGATCGCAATCACCACGTCCTTTATACGGAGATCACTTACACTTTGTAAAACCCAAGAAATACATCTTAATTCTGCAACAATACGGTTTGAGGAAGGAGTGAAAGCATCTCTAGCATGGAACAATACCTCCTCATGCGAATTTCTTGCAATCCAAGCACCACCATTGTGCAGCGAAGCATTCCTCCAAGTTGAGTTAACATTGCACTTAATCACACCTTGTAAAGGAGGTAACCACCGTGGGTCACAAGAATTAGTATTTACTCTTGTAGTCAGAGCTTCCTCTGTAACTATGTTAACACCTTTCCATAGTACAACTTCTACAAATCCTTGTTGAACCACTGAGGGAATCGGTTTCTGAGTTCAAGCATAAATTATAGCGTTACGGTTCTTCCAAATATTCCAAATCACCCATGGGATTGCAAGTCTTATGGTTTCTGTCACCATCACATTCTCCATTAGATCAAAAATATATGTCATATTCTTTTCCAAAGATGGCAGGAAGCCTGTAGATGAAGGAGGAATACTAGCACATAACCAAATATCCGAAGCCATCTTACACTTGAACAAAACATGATTAATAGATTCAACCTGTTGCCGACAAATCAAACAATTCACATTCAATGGAGTTCCACGCGATTGTAATTTTTTAGCCACTGCTAACGCTCCGGAAACAACACGCCACAAGAACATATGAATTTTTGGTTGAATTGCAATATTCCAAATTCTCTGTTTTAGAACATTACGTTCCTTCTCTATCTCAGAAATAGGATCAGCAGAAATTAGAGAATGGTTAGCCACAAACCAGTAACCGCTCTTCACTGAATAAGCTCCATTGTTGTTGTAAGCCCAAATAAACCTATCTTGAAGACAACCAATAGGCATAGCAAAGATCCGATTCGCTTCATCCGGCGGAAACAAGTCATTCAATAATTCTGGATTCCACTTACCATTGGGAGATATGAGAGCCAAACCAGTGAGATCCAAACATAAAGGCTTTGTTTACTAATTGGTCTTCTAGGATGAGTCTCCATAATCCATTTCACAATCCAAACCTTTGTTGATAAACCATTGCCCACTGATTTAATAAATCCTCTCAATAATAACTCACGTCCGTGAATAATACTCCGCCAAGCATACGACGTTTTTGTACCCGTTCCACATACTAAAAAGTCCTTCGACTCAAAGTATCTCTCTTTGGAAACCCGAGCTAACAGTGAGTCCGGTTCATTAAGTATCTTTCAAGCTTGCTTTGCGAGTAATGCTTGATTAAAATCTACTAAATCCCGAAAGCCCAATCTACCATTTTCTTTAGATTTGCATATATTCTTCCAAGAGACCCAATGAATTTTTTGCTTGTCACCACACACATTCCACCAAAAGCTACTCATTGCTCTCGTAGTTGTTTGGTATTGCTGTTTCGAAAGACGAAAACACGACATCGCATAGACCGGGAGAGCCATTTCTATAGACTTAAGGAGTACCTCCTTTCCTTCAAGGGAAAGCGTTTTGGCAAACCATCCATTCAATCGTTTAGTCAATTTCTTCTATTCAATCGTATAGTCAATTTCTTCTCTCTCACACTTTTTTGTTTGTCTCTCGAGTCTCCTGCGTCAAACATTTCCACCATTTTCGTTGCTTAAACCTTTCTTCAGCTATTCTCTTCCTCCAATCGTGGTTTCTATTCATCATCCTTTATTTGCGTCTATTAGCTAGTATCTCTAAGGCTATATTCTCCACTAGTAGTGGAGTTGGAGTCTCTTCGGTGGATTTCTTTCTAATGGAGACCGCTTCGAGCACAGCCGCAACTCGTGGTGGTTCCCTTCAGAAAGAAAGGCGTGCCGTTTCGGATTCAAAAAATGCTGGTGACGCTACAGACTATGTGGTAATGTGACGTATATTCTTCTGGGTTATGCTTCGTGCTGATTTATTTGTTATTTGCAGTTGGATTAGTGTTCTCTGTATCAGCTCAATTGTTTTCTTTTGGGTTTATGTGGTTTGCTTTTGATTATTTACAAGTTCATAATTTGACTCAACTTGTCTAGGATTTGGAACAGTTGAAGCTAAATCGGACCGATGAGGAAAAGATATATGAGGTTAACTACTTCTTTCTTGCAATGCCACTTAATTCAACAAAATCAAACATGGTTTCTTAACCAAGAAGAAGCTTAATACAAAGATGAAAGAATTTATACTTTAATATGTAAATTTTCTTACTGGTGGGCTTTCTTGTAATGCAGAATGGAAGGGAACTGGATGGTTTTTCAAACGGTGAGCTGTTGCAGCAGCGGATTCTTACTGTTTCGAAGCAAAAAGGAGAATTACAGCAGCTGGAGATTGAGCTCCGAGCACAGATGATTGCGAGACATGAGATCATGGAGATCCAGAGCAACTTTGGATCTCAATTCACAGAGTATGCTAATGTTGCTGCTAGAATGCAGGTTTGGTTACACTGCTCCTTCTCCTTGTATGTTGAAATGGTTTTTCTTTCCTGGATTTTTGTATATTTGAAGATAAAGGAATGTTGTTTGAACTTTTAGGAGCAACTTCATGAGAAAGACATATCTATTCGGGAGGCGGAGAGGCAGTTAGAAGAGAAAGACAAAGAGGTACATGCGATTAAACTTGACAATGAAGCCGTCTGTTGGTTTGTACATTATTCCAAAATGTTTGTCAGATATAACTCTGAATGATCTGTTTCTAAAGTTTTCCTTGTACTGCTTCTAGGCATGGGCCACTTTCAGGTGCTGTTTATTCCTGAAACTCTTTCCTTTTTGTTAAGTACGCACGAGCATAATACCTTATGAGGCATCTCTGTTGCTCTTTTGTTTTGGAAGTATCTTTTGGGCCTTTGACTTCTACTTATATCATATAGGACATTTTTAGGCACAAGGTTTTGGATTATATACCTGACTAGATATTTTTCTCCTTAATATTACAGGAGAGAGCGTGATCACTCTGAAGCTGAGAGGTCTCAGAATATACACAAAATATCTCAACTTCAGGAGCATATTCAAGAGAAAGAAAGGCAGTTCACTGAATTGCAGGAACAAGTGAGCTTTCCCATGTTTTTGTTATTCGATCAAATCCTTTATCTCATGGTTATGGACCTGGCAGTGATATCGCCTTGTCATGTTTGAAATTTTAAGATACGAAAAACTGAATCTTTGTCTTTATTGGCTTGTAGAATAGGATTGCTCAAGAAACTCTCATGTACAAGGATGAGTATTAGAAGATTAGATTCGAACAGAAACAAGTTCTTCTCACTCGATGAAGAAGACGACGATCGAGAGAACAAAGGAATATGGAAATAATTTTCTATTTTTGTTAATTACACATAATGAACTTTACAAAGCATATATACTCTAAACCATTCCGGAACACACCGGTTTAATATAAACCAAATGACTAAATCAATATATACATCTTAATAATAAGCAACTGAGAGAAGCGCAAGGTTGGATTACACGTGCCCAAGAGATGGATGCTTTACAATCATCTACAAATCATTCATTGCAGGCTGAATTGCGAGAATGTACTGAGCAGTATAACCAGTTCTGGCACGGTTGCCAAAGACAGGTTGGTGCCCTTAATATCTTCCAATTCCTAATTGGTTTTGTTTTGAAACGATTTAACTCTTATCTTATGTAGTTCCTTGCCGTTGTGTTCAGTTTGCGGAGATGGAGAGATTGCATTTGCATACAGTGCAACAACTTCAGATTGAACTTGCCAATGCAAGAGAAGGGGGTGGCTCCAACTTATATCCCAGCAGTGCCTCCCAGATCATACAGAACAGCGGAAACCAATCTGAGGGTCATGGAAACAGTACAGAAAATGCAAATGTTAATGTCCATTTGAATGGAAAAGCCTCAGATAACATCTCATCTTTTACTTCAAGTGATTATAAGGCTACCCAAGTACATGTTTGTTTCTGTGGATTATCTTAAATGAGCTCCCTCTGTTTCCAGCATAGTCCACATCATATTCAGTCTGATGGCTTGTGTTCTTGCCAATGAAACAATTCCTGCTAAAACACATGAAAGGGATCCTATCCTAACCATAACTGCCTTTTTCTCTTGTGGTTATTTGTAGAACAACCGTATTGATCATGGGTACCTTCAAGCTGGTCAGATGAGCCCTCTACATTCTTTTGTCATGCTTCAACAAGCGATTCCTCAGGTGGTTCAGCCTCGGGCCTCTTCAGCTCATGTTACACAATCAGTGTTGCCGCAGCAAAAAAGTGTGTACTTAAGAATGCTTCTTTTTATTTCATCTCATTACAGTTAATGACCATAGTCTTTAATGCTTATGCAGAATCATGTGCATTTATCTCAAGATGTTCATGTAAAATCTGATGTGAAGAGTGAATGCCAAGTACCTGCCAACGGACAGTCACTGGGTCAAGGATACCTGGATGTTCAAAATGACCAAGAAGCACAATATGGATCTACTACACCATCATCTTCTATGAATGAACAAGTAAGGAATGTTCTTGATTCAGTGTGGAAATACATGTTCGGTACGATACTGACTTAGAAAATACTTCTGTAACAGGCATTAGAATCTGGCAACGGAGAATAGCTTTCAAGACCGATGAAAGGTCGCTCTTGGCATGCATTGTTCGTACTATACCAGCAGGTGGACAAATCAGAATCAGTTCAACCGTGAGAGCAAACAAATCGTAACCACAACTAGAGTGAACTATTGAATTGGAAATGGGATTTCTTACAGCATCTGCTTGTATGTCAATTACAGCTTCCAAATCGTCTGGGGAAAATGCTAGCACCTCTGCACTGGCATGATTACAGGAAGAAGTACGGGAAGCTGGATGATTTTGTTGCTAGCCACCTCGAGGTCTGTCTCATTGCAATTCCCAAAGCAAGTAATGTCTTCTTCGTCTCAAAACTTGAAAGTGTCAAATATTGGTTTTGGCTTGCAGTTATTTGTGATAGAGGACGACCACATTCAAGTAAGAGAAGGTGCACAGAAAATAATAGCAGCTTCAGCTTCGGCAGCGGCGGCCAAAGTGGCAGATGCAGCTTCACCGTCTCCAAATTCGATATATGTGGCTATGACTCCTATGGCTCAGTATCAGGGGTTAAGAAGAATGGCAAAACAATCCAAAGAGGTAGGCAAAGCTCTGATTATATGGTGAAGCAACCAAGAAAGCTCTGATATTACTTGTTGAGGTGCTAGTCAAGCATTTCAAAGTGAAAGGCACATAAGAGTGAGGCGTAACAATCTTTAATCTTACTTTTTCTATTTTAATTTTTTGGTGTATTAGTCGCCGATCCTCGAAGCTGTGAAAAACTATACATTCAATTTACTCTCCCATTTAAATAGTATCAGTATGCTTACAACTCAACCCGTATCATCACTATATGAAACAATCAAGTTTTTTTTTTTTTTTTAAATTAAGCATTTCTACTGCAGAAACCATAATCATTTCAACCAAAACAATAATCCAATAATTCCATAAAATTAAATAAAATAACCAAGAATCCAAAATAACTCAAATGCTAAATTCAATCACTAGATTCAGGAATGAATAAATAAATCATCTAGCAACCTAAAACATCCGGTTACTAGACTAACAACAACGAAACAAAAATCCTGTCATCCTCTTAATCTACCTCGATCCCGCGATCACAGAGTGTCGATCGACACAGTCTCTAGGCGTCGATCGACACTCTGTTCCTGAAACCAGAACTCGAGCATGTCCTCATGCAGCTCGTCTCGGAATCATCATTAACCGATACAAACGCCACCACACACGATTGACACGTAACACAGAGACAAAACTATCAAAATTCACGTCAAATCAACCATCACACAATTCACCATTCAAACTACACTCAATTCCTAGTAATTCCCAAGCAATCACGCACTCTTCTTTGCTATTCGAAGGGGATTGATCACGAAAAAGGCCTAGAACCTCTGATTCTATGCTGAAACCGCAGGAAAACTCGCCACGAACGATGAACTAAACCTTAACGCTCGAAGAGAAAAGTTCCCGGATTGATTTCTTTGCAACAATCAATCGAGGACAAGCGATTCTCGAATTCTCTCTTAAAATAATGTTTCTCTACGATTTCTCTCTGAACAAACGCGGCCACGAGACCCTGGAGCGTATTTATATACGAGCCCTATGTTAATCCCTTAAACCGCAGTTAAATCGAGCCAAAAATCTTAATAACCCGATTTTGAAAACACTTGTGTCGATCGACACTACCCTAAGGTGTCGATCGACATCCTCACTAAAAGCACCTATTTGGTTTCGGGATGTTACACTATATATCACCTGAGATCTCAGATTAAACATGCATTTCTTGCCTCTCGCAGCAACTGATAAACATGTTCCAAGTACATTGGTAACGTCTCCAATACTGACTGAGAATACGATCAGTAAAAGAATGCTGTTAATTTCTTTAAGTTTTTTTTTTTTGCTAAAATTGCTTTAAGATTATTTGAAGGTATAGAAAACAATTTTTTCCATTAGCTCTTTTTAGTCCCTATTGCCAAATGAATTAGAAACTCTTTCCATACATGAAAATCATCAACTCTTCCAAGACAATTCAGCATGAGACAAGTGTTTTAGAAAGTGGCTTCATTTGGATAAAAAAATATCGTCTAAATGCATAGTCTTCATACAAGGTACGAAAAGAAACTCGCATCATCCAAAGTCACCTCAAAGAGTCTCAAGTATACTTTGAACCGCAACTTGACAAATCTTAAACGAGACAACAACCAGCAAAGGAACATTTAAAGACCTAATTAGTGCTTGAATAATTTGGGGACATCTTTATCAAATTCAAAATAAAACTGGTGACTACTACATGAGCAACAACCACCAAGTAACAATAGCAAGACTTAACTGCAATTATTTCTTTTTGCTCACCAAAAGCCTCCCTTAAATCAAGACCAAAAAAAACCTCAAAACAAATTGTTCTTTTAGTGATTAGAGAACAAGGACTTCACAAGCGGTAGAGCATCTTGGCATTGCAACGAGTTCTGTAAGGAAGTCACACTTTGCCATTTTTGTAATATTATTTTGCAACGAGTTTTGCTAAAATTGCTTTAAGATTATTTGCTAAAAGTGATAAACATGTTCCAAGCACTACATTGGTAACGTCTCCGATACTGAGAATACGATCAGTAAAAAAGCGCTGTTAATTTCTTAGTTTTTATTTTATTTTATTTTTTGGCTAAAATTCTGATTACTTACACATTTGAAACTAAGCTTGGGCTTATTAAGGGTTCATAACATAACATTTCAAAATTGGGTTAGGTAATAAGAAAATTTGTATGATCAATCGAATTTGGAAATTTCACACAAACATGTAGAAGAAACATAAAAATCATAAGATTAAGATTCAATTTTGAAAAACACAAATTCAAAGGCAGAGAAGAGAGCACATGTAATGCAAGAAAAGGTTGGAACAAAAAAAGCATTTGATAATACTAGTCTCTCATGGAAGAAGATTGAACTTAGGCTTGGTCTTCAGCCTCGGTGATGACCTTGGCGGTGGTAGGCTTCTGGATCAAGATATCAGTGAACTCTTGGAATGGAGATTTCGCAAACCTAGTCTCTTTCCAGAACTCTGGGGTAAGGAAACCGTAGGTCCTCTGAAGACAGTCGAATGTAGCCTGCACAAAACAAAAGATTGATTACGAGGGTTAAAAACTTCAAACAAAGAACATTACAATCAAAACTTAGGTGACTTGAGAGTATCAAGATTCAAGCAACTTTGAGTTATACTCAAATCAGTTACATTTCCCAAAATCCCAATCTACAATATGAATTCGATTCTTAAATGATACCAATACCCGTCGGTTAAAAACTTCAACTTTAAGATAATCAAAACAAAAGCATTTAGATTGACAGAGAAATCCACAAGACAAACTAGCAATATAAACCTTGTTTGAATACAAACACAACAGTACGTACATTAACAACTCACATGCTCAAACCAATCATAATCTCTAATACAAACGGAATACACTAAATGATAACACAAATCAACGGCTTATTCAGTAGCTAATTCCAAAGTCCATACCTTAACAAAGTTTCCAAGGGTTTTGGTGGATCCTCTGGAAGAAGTAAAGACATCATCAATCCCAGCAAACTGAAGAACCTTCTTAGGAACCCTAGCCGCCACAATACCAGAACCTCTAGGAGCAGGAACCATCCTCACAGTAACAGATCCACACTTTCCAGTCACCTTACAAGGAACCGTATGAGGCTTACCAATCTTATTACCCCAGTAACCTCTCCTTATCGGAATCACTGACAATTTCGCCAGAATTATCCCTCCTCTAATCGCCGTCGCCACCTCCTTCGAACACTTCACCCCTAATCCCACGTGACCGTTACTGTCACCGACCACCACGAAGGCCTTGAACCTCGTCCTCTGACCGGCTCTGGTTTGCTTTTGGACCGGCATGATCTTCATCACTTCGTCCTTCAGGGTAGGTCCAACGAGCAGATCGATGATTTGGTACTCCTTAACCGGGAGAGAGTGAAGGTAGATCTGTTCAAGCTTCTGGATCTTACCTTCTTTCACCAGACGACCTAGCTTCGTCACTGGAACCCATTTCTCCTCTTCCGGAGCACCACGACCTCCACGGCGACCTCCACGCCCTCGAGGACCACCTCTTCCACCGCGACCACCACGGTCGCCGAATCCTCGTCCGAATCCGCCACGTTCACCGCCACGTTCTCCACCACGTTCCGCCATTGTCGATTTTGAGTACAGAGAAGCTAAGCGAAATGATGCGCCGCCTTGTGTGTTAACCCTAAAGGCGGTATATAGCTCTAGGAAAAATGAATTAGGGTTCTTGATTAGGCTTTATATAGTCTTTACATATAAGCCCAATAACAAGGTCAGGCCCAACATATTATTGGTTTGTTTTTTTTGGGTCAATATTTCACGTCCTTAAACACTTTCTTCTTCTTCATTTTCTTAAGATGGACGAGTAGAGATATTTATGAATTGATGTTTACTCAATAACCGTCAATTTAATTTTAAAACTATTTGATTATAGATAAATAAAATAATCTAGAAAAAATGTTGATATGATTATGCGTTAAAAGATCCGATTGAATGAAGTGTGTGTATGTATTTTTGGTAATTTTTATAATTGTGTACTAAATTATTGGTTATAGTATTTTGTGTGGTGATACAATATTACGTTATTAAGTTAGATATACATTTGTTTGCCTATGTATAACTAAAATGGTAGTTTTTAAAAAAAATTATGAAATTTTGGACTTACTTTTAAAATTTATGTTTTAGGTGCCAATTTATAAATGTAATATCATATATATATATATATATATATATATATAATTAGTGTAGTATATTAGAAAGGATCAGACACGAAAAAAATTGTTATCTTTCTATACAAATTAATCAGGTACAAAGATGGATTATACACAAAATTTTATCTTTTTAAAATTTCAGTGTAGATTTACTATTCATCTCATGTTTCAATATTTTGATATACATAAAATTAAGCAAACAATCATTGCATTAGACATCAAACTATAAACATTTTCAGTAAGTCAAATAAGCATGAAAAATAAATCTATCACATCATGGGGTAAATATCTTTGTTAACGATCCTAATTATACACAACAACAACAAAAATTTGTACCAATACTATAACGAATCTGCATAAAAAATAAAGATTAAGAAAAATCATTAGCAATCATTACCAATATCATATGAGGATACATTAATATACATATACAAAAAAACTTAACAAAAAAGAAAAAAAATAGTCAAAATTGTAATCAAACGTAAGAAAACTAATATAAAATCATAAAAATATAATAACATCCTATATATTATTTGAGGAACATTTTGGGAGCATTTTGCTTAGGTGTCATCACCACAATTTTTTTCCTCTTTATTTTTATTTATTTATTTCATTCTTTTATACTCATTTCCAAACACATTTAATTCTAAATATACTTATTTTGATTACTATAACTCTAATTGCCAAACACATTTGAATCTTCTTAAACTTGCCAAAACTAAAATATTTTGAAATTATAGATTTAAATCATAGAAGTAAATGTGAACAAAATTGTAATATATATACCAAAAAAATTGATTAAAAATAAAATAAAACTAGGGGCAATTGCAAATATGCCACACTTGGCAAAATTTTAATCAAATATGCCACTGTTCACATAATCATTACAAGCGTGCCACTGTTCATTAACATTAAAAAAAAAACAGATTTGACTTCTTCTTCTTCTCTTTCACGATTCCATATCCAAAAATCATCTCTCAAAAACTTCTCTTCCCTAAAATTGCAAATCAGATTTGGGTTATAGATCTAAAGTTTTTGATTCTCTCTTTGACTCCATTAAACGCAAAAGCATCGAGAATAGATCTAAGATTTTTTATTTTCTCTCATCAACGTAAATCTCCATAAATTTTTTTCTTCTACATCGATTTTGATTTTCTGGATTGGAAGAAGAAGAAGAAGAAGAAGAAGAGGAGGAGGAGGAGGAGGAGGAGGAGGAGGAGGAGGAGGAGGAGGAGGAGGAGGAGGAGGAGGAGGAGGAGGAGGAGGAGGAGGAGGAGGAGGAGGAGGAGGAGGAGGAGGAGGAGGAAGAAGAAGAAGAAGAAGAAGAAGAAGAAGAAGAAGGTTACTCTATAAATTTTGTTTTCTTAGATTCGTGGTTATTTTTTGGTCAAATCTGGGTTTTGGTTGTTTTTAGGGTTTTTCCGTTTTTATAAAGTTTTTAAACAGTTTTATAAGACTTTTGTACATGTCATTAAAAACTAAACAGTTTAATAATTTATAAGGTTTTTAAAAGGTTTATAAGATTTTTATAAGGTTTATAAAGTTTTTAAAAGGTTTATAAGATTGTTTAAAAACCTTATAAAACTGTTTAAAAACCTTATAAAACTTTTCAAAAACATTATAAACAGTTTTACACGGTTTTTAAATGGTTTTATAAGGTTTTTTTAACAGTTTACTAAACCTTTTAAAAACCTTATAATTTTTTTAACAGTTTTATAAGATTTTTTTTTCAAATTTATAATGTAAAGGAAAAACCCTACCCCCTTCCCTCCTCCAAAATCTATACCCTAAATGCATAATAGTTAATCCAAACTCAAACATTTACAGTGGTTTGTGTTTGAATTTGCTTTGAGATCTAATCATCATCTTCTTCTTCTTCTTCTTCTTCTTCTTCTTCTTCTTCTTTTTCCTAAATCTGCTCGATCTAATCTCAGATCCACGTTCTTCTAATCTCACATCTACATTCTTCTAATCTCAGATCTACGTTCTTCGTCAACAACTACGCCCTCTCAAGATTTTTTAGCGGAAATCGCGACATAGATCAGAGAAAGTGAAATCAGAGATGACGAGAATCGAATTCAGAGAGAGAAAAACGAAATTTTGGATGAGAAAAAAAAAATTAGAAAACAGTGGCATGATTGTAATGATTTTCAAACAGTGACATGATTGTAACACAGTGGCATATTTGAAAAGTGGCATCGAAAGAGTGGCATAACTCAAAATTTCTCATCAAACTATTCATTATCTTTTAAAAATATATGAGCATGTAAAAATATGTTTTTACATGTGTTGTTTTGTTTAACAAGTAGATGTTTTAAATTTTCCATAAATGCATCTTCGTACAAGTAAAAATATAATTATTAATGAAATTTGTTGGTTTAATTATTTCACGGGTGGAACACATTTGTATGCAAAATAATCGCAAAATTCAAATATATAAATTAGGTCTTTGGTTATGTATAATTATTCTTCATAATCTTTTTTTAACTAAAACTATTGATTTTATTCGATAATCATTTTATCCCGCGTGTAACGCGGGTAATTTTTTAGTACTTCTTTAAACATAAGAAAATCAACGAACAGTAGAGAACTCGTCACATTCAAAGATGTAGATCTTAATAAAATTTATACACGAAGATATGGATTTACAACATATGTTTTATGAGATAATTTTGGTTGGATATAAATATGGTTGGTTTGTATGTAATGTTGCCGAATAAAACTAAAATGCCCTAACAAACATCAAAGTGAAAACTTACAAAACGTTGTTTTGATGTTATATTTGGGATGTAAATGAACATAAGAATGATATACGTAGCGTAATTATAGAGGGCATAAGTGTGTTAACTCCAAGTTAGGTTTAAACGTAATTTGGAAAAGTGCCAGTTTTCTTGATTACGTGTTAATCATGTTACCATAACCTACGTTAGTGGGATTGTAAAAATATATATATATATATATAGAATCTTGGATATCTTAGGTAGTTATAGTAAGTTAGGTGGTCAATTTAGGAAGATGAAATTATTTAATTGTTTCTTTTGTTGGTAATGAGAAAAATTATTTGTTTATTTTAAGAAATATTGATTAGTGAATATCCATTAAAATATTTTTGTATGCTAATTAGTAACGACAATATATTGAATTGTGTTAATAAGGAATATTAGTAGTGATTTTTTAATTTAATTTGGTTACAGTTACTTAATAATTTGTGATTGTGAATGTATATAAAATCTTGGATATCTTAGGTAGTTATAGTAAGTTGGGTGGTGAATTTAGGAAGATAGAATTATTTCATTTTTTATGGTAATGGAAAAATTTAATTGTTTATTTTAAGGAAGATAGATCAGTAGATATCCGTTAGAATCTTTTTGTACGCTAATTAGTAATAACAATATATTGAATTTGAATTTTGTTAATAAGGAATATTAGTCGTGAACTTTTTAATTAATTTTTGATAAGCAGGTTTTATCTGAATTATTTTGGGTCAATTACTTAATAATTTTGTAATATACATATTTCATCTGAATTATTTTGGGTTAGTTATCTAACAATTTTGTGATATTAATGACTAATATTTTTATTTATTGAATTAGATAAAAGATGAGAAAATTATCACGTGAGTGTTAAGTTCATGAGTTGTTAAAAAATAAATTCAAGCAAAGCTTGTTACATTTTGGGAGAAGAAAAGTTTGGAATTTGGATTCTTTCTTTTTTAACATGTAATCAAGAAAACAAAAACAACCCATAGATTTGAGTTAAATAATGGTTTTATGAATTATGTTTTTAGATTTGAAAAAGAGGCTTAGAAACTTTAGATTTGCTCGGTTTGTAAATGAGATGTCGGAGAAGAAGGGTTTAAAAGAGTCATGCCTTGTGATAATTGGTATCGTGAGTTTTCGTAATTAGTATTATGAGATTTTTTAATAATTTTATCTCTATATATGAAATAATTTATTGTTCAAATATGTTTAGTTATAGAGATTGGAACATTATAGAGTGTTTGGATAGTAGTAGAGTAGAAACTAATTTGATTATAGAGTGTTTGGATAGTATTATAGTAGGAATTAATTTGATTATAGAGTGTTTGGATAGTAGTATAGTATAAATTAATTTATTAAGTAGAAAATGGTGAGAAAAAATGAGGTAATGACACCTAAGCAAAATGATAAAAAAATGCTTCTCCTTTAATATATAGAGGACATTTTCTTTTTGAAAAATATTGAATAACATTATTGAGCTGACACATTGATATGTGAGGAAATAAGAACATGCAGAGATATGGAACAAGAATAGGCCCCACCATTGAGAGCTTCTCTAATGTACTAAACCATTTTTACACTAAATTGATGTAACATCATAATGGGTTTGGATTTTACTCTATTGTATTACACCATTTTTTACACAAAAAAAAAGAATATTATAAATTTATTCTTTTAAAAAATTTACAAATTAACCTATTTAATTTTTTTTTTGGTTTCATAAATTATGAAATAGTTTTAATTTAACAATAAATATGACAAGAAAAATATAACACATCATATAAAATAAAAATATATATAAAACAATTTGGTTTATTCATCACATACATATAAGTTTTGAGTTTATTTTCCATCATTTATATATGTTTTTTACTAATGTTGAAAATGTTTGTAATTTAAAGACCTTTTTATAAATAAAAAATTTCAACGCCAAATTTGTGTTACACCATATTTCACACGAATTTTAGTGTAAAAAATTGTGTAAAATTTGGTATTGGATTGTAGAAGATTTTACACCAAAATGAGATTTGGTGTAGGGTTAGAGATGCTCTGATATCATCCGCCAAAACTTACCAGACAAAAAAGACAAAAGGCCAACGGAAAAATCTAACTCGGTTGCTAGTGAGTTCATAGATAAAATGAAAATCTATGTGTAATGTATATTCATGATGAGTACTTAACTTACTATACTTCACATATTAAAACCGTCAAAGCCATGTGATACGACTACTTAACTTGTGATAGAGTATCGTGGGATTTTAAAGATTTAGTTGGAGATTTATATAAGAATCGAAGGTATTATCAATGACTATGCTTTATAATTCCGATTCAATTCTAATTTACTTTGATTCCTCTTCGATTTAATCTAAATATAATTTGGTGTTTCACTATCAAGAAAAGAATACAAGATTGTCGTAGGATTATAAGAGCAAAAACAATATGTTGAGTCTCTTCTCTCTCTAAATACTGAGTTTTTTCTCTCTACTGTGTAAAAGACGGTTTGAATGTAAAATCTTGAAGATGACTCAAAACTTTCTGTTTTAATATTTCTCTTTGACTGTTGTAACAATAAAACAGTTTTGGGCTTCTTCTTGTATTCGAGCCCAATCTCCTTTGTTTCCTTATGATTATTAAAAGCACAATTGCTTATGGACCAGTTTGATTTGTCTTAGTCAATCACAATAAATTTTACCCTTTGAATTTCAGACCAAACACCCAAACACGCTGCATCGTGACCCTAGACTCTCTCTCTCTCTCTTGAGCAGTGAAGAATGACACATTACTTCGGTCATCTCCTCCAATGATTCCACGTTGGGAATCAGACTGACGATCATCTCCAGTTACTCCTCCTTCCATGATTCCTCTTTGTTTCGAATATCTTTGAAGTATAACCTTGTTCTTCTGGTGACTCTTCTCCTAATAAAAAAACCCAAATTTTCTATCTAACTTCTTCTTTGTCTCTGCATGTATCCAACACACCAACGACTGAAGTTTGACAATTTCTGGCGAGTCCTCAAGCAACATCAGGTAAACCCTTCAGCTTCCAACTCATATATGATCCTAACTTTTTTTTTATTCTTCTTATGTTTAAACGAAGATCTTTTAACTAGTTCATGTTTCACGTCAGATAAACCTAGAAACCTCTTCAATCAACCTTAAAGCCTTATATATACTTCCCGAATCTCTCTGACCATTTAGCTTTCCTTTCAGATCTTTCTTCCGCTTATGTTGAGATTTAGTAATAATCCACTATTTTTTCATGTAGATACTCCACCAAGTACAAGTGACTGACTCACTCTGTTTCTGCTCCGATCAGGTAACTCTTTCTTCATTTCTTTATTTTTAATAAGCTTCCTTTTATTTTATGTTTTAACCTGCACAATAAAAAACTAACTTAGCTAATAAAAGTTAATGTATCACATGGTCTCTCTCTAGTCTTTATTTGTCAAAGTACGACGACTTGACATGTGATAGAGCGTCTAGGGATTTTCAGAAGTCTTTTGAAGATGACATTTACATTTGCATCATAATTCAAACGTAGAGTCAATTTCTTGAGTGTTATAACGGATGTGAGAAGGTAAACATAAATGTAAAGATAGACACAGATTTAACGTGGTTCACCAACGATGTGTTGGGTACCTCCACGGGCAAAGGAGGCTGATTTATTAATGGAGGCAGAAAATACAGAGTTTCAGAATACTTAAGGTTAAGGTTAATGATGTGCTTATAAAGAGAAGCTCACATTAACCCTAATCCGTTTTTTGGCTTTTATCATTAAGTCCCAAATCAGATATAAGGCTTAAGGCCCAAATCAGATTCAAGGTATATTTAACAAATCTCCACCTTGACTTGAATCCTCAAACTAGATGTACCAGATGCATACTTATAATGCCAAACGTACCAGATGTCTCCTTTACCTTAGTACCAAATGCACCAGTGTAGTGCAAGGTGTACCAAATGTCTCCTTTGATTCAGATGCCCTTTCGGACCAAATGCCTCACCAGGCCAGACTCCCTCAACGGGGCCAGATGCCTTCACTAGGCCAGATGCTCCATTGAACCATATGCTCCACCTTGAGCCAGATGCTCCATTGAGCCAGATGCTCCACCTTGAGCCAGATGCTCCACTGAGCCAGATGCTCTACCTTGAGCTAAATGCTTCACTGAGCTAGATGCTCCACTCAGAGGCCTAGTGCTCGAACATGAGCCTGATGCCCTTGCCAGGGGTCTGATCAACAGTTGGTGATGTTCAGTAAGTCTAAACAATGTAGGTACTTGCTCTGAGGAACCGCCTTAGTGAACATATTTGCAGGATTATCAGCCGTTCCTACCTTTTTCACCTTTATCATCTTTTCACCTCTCAGAAATGATATCTCACATCAATATGCTTGGTTTTTTCATGATGAACTTGATCTTTGGCTAAATAGATAGTACTTAAGCTATCACAGAATACAGTTGCTTGATCTTGATGCAAACCCATATTACTAACCAGCTTTTTCAACCAGATACCTTCTTTAGAAGCTTCTGTTGACACCATATACTCTACTTCAGTAGTTGACAGAGTCATAGTTGGTTGTAGAGTTGCTTTCCAACTAACAACAGAGCTACCCAAGGTAAAAACATAACCAGTCATTGATCTCCTAGTATCCACATCTCTTGCATAATCAGAATCAGAATCAGAATAGCTTGCTACCAAGTACAGAGTCTCACCACCATACATGAGACCAACATTAGATGTACCTCTGAGGTACTAGGACTTCCTCTTAGGAAATAAATGCTCTTTTGAGCCAAATTCCCTTGTTGGGCCAGATTCTCCACATTGAGCAATATAACTAAACAAGATCAGATGCCCTCAAAAATGCCATATGCTCTCATGGGGCCATACGTCTTCAACAAGATATAATGTCTTTACGAAGACCAAAAGCCCCCACCAGGTGGTGGAACTCCAACAGAAGCTTGTTGTCTCATTAGAAACTTAATGCCTTCTCAAAGGGTATAGTCCTACATTGAGTTGGAAGCCCTAACAGGCGGAATGCTCCACCTAGAGCTAGATTCCTTCGTAAAGTCATATGCTCACACTAAGATCGATTCTCCACCTTAAGCAATATGAATTTACAAAAGGCCATATGTCTTCAGAAAGCCAGAAGCTTTCTCAGAGTAAGATGCCTTAACTAAGGCCATATGTCTTCAAAAGACATGATGCTTCCACAGAGCTTTATTTCTTAACCTGAGATGTCTTCAAAATACCAAAAGATCCCATATGTAACGCCCCGACCGCCCCTCCCATGGGCCCCCGTCCACTCACAGGCCCGTGGGCCCACTATGTCCGACGGTCGGTGGGTTAGTCTAGGAGGCTCTAAAGTCATGTTTACTGACCCTGCAAATCACCACACAATCTTTTCTCATGTTTTGACCACACGATCTTTTCTCGTGTTTTGACCTCACTCATACGATACCGGCAATGACTTCCCAGTAGGTCACCCATCTTGAAACTAATCCAGCTTAAGCACGCTTAACTCTGGAGTTCTCTCAAGATCTTTGACCGAAAAGATAAGTGCAGTTTTGGTGATAGGTAGTCAAATCAATTTTTTTAAGCCTCTCCGCATATACCGCATATACCATATATGTCCTGAAACTGGGGTGCCACACCACAGAGCCATACGCCTTAACCAAGTCCAGATATTCAACTGAACAAGATGTTTTCTTAGGGCCAGATGTAATGATATATACATATACCTTTACATGTCCAGATGTTCTCACAAGAGCTAGATGCCTTCACAATACCTGATCCAGAGCTAGATGCTCTCATAAGGCTGAATACCTTCCAAATGTTAGATGCTCTTCATCACGCCCAGATATCCTGATAGGACCAAATATCCCAGCAATATCAGATGTTGTCACAAATTTCAGATGTCCTTACATGACCAGATACCCCCACAAGAGGCTAAGTGCTCCACCTAGAGCCGAATGCCTTCACACAAAGGCTATAACTCTTCTCACAGGAACGAGATGCCTTTATAACATCGCATAACTAGATGCCTTAAGCAGAGTCAGATACCTCTATTAGGCTTGATGTCACCACATGACCGAAAGTCTTCAACAATACCAATGCCTTAACGAGTACATATGTCATCGTATGACCATGTGTCTTCATAAGAGTCAAATACCTTTATTAGGTCAGATGTTACCGCATGACCAAATGTCTTCAACAAGACCAAGTGGCTCCATTAGGCCAGATGTCACAGCATCACCATTCAACAAAACCAGATGCCTATACTAGGTCGGATGTTACTGCATGACTAGATATCTTCAACAAGACCAGATGTTACCGCATGACCAAGTGTCACCGCATGACCAGGTGTCACCGAATGACCATGTGTCACCACATGACCAGATATCTTCAACAAGACCAGATGTCTTTACTAACTCGGATGTTACTGCATAACCAGTATCTTAAATAAGACCAGATGCCTCTACAAGGCCATATTTCCTTACATGGGATCATATACTCCATCTGGAGCCAGATGCCTCATTAAAGGTCATATTCTCCTACAGGGGACCGGATGCTCCATCAGGAGTCTGATGCCTCATCAGAGGCCAAAAGCCCCCACAGGGGGCCGAATGCTCCATCAGGAGCCTAACGCCTCATCAGAGGCATGACAGAGGTTTTGTCCATCAGCAAACAGAGCAATATCCCCATCTGATAGTGTCTCATCTTTTGAAACTTTTGCCACATCTGTAGATCTAGATTGCTTCTTCTTCGGACAGTCTAATTTCCAGTGGCCTCTCTCCTTACAATAGTTACAGACGTCGCCTAGTTTAGGACCCTTTGAAAACAGCTTCTGATTATTTTTCTGTATCTTGTTTCCAAATCCCTTACCGCTACTGATGTATAACCCAGAAGAATGATTATTTGTACTTGTACCAGATGTCTGGTAACGCAACTCCTTGCTGTGAAGCGATGATCTAACTTCCTCCAACAAAACTGTATTTCTACCCACTATAAACGATTGGAAAAGTTTTCATATGGTAGTGGTAGAGTCACCAGTAGAAGCAAAGCAACATCCTCATCTTCAATCTTAACATCAATATTATGCAATTCTAGTAATAATGTGTTCAAATGATCTAGATGATCCCTGAGTTGCAAACCTTCATGCATTCTTAATGCAAGCAGGTGCTGTTTTAGAATAGCTTGTTAGTTAGAGACTTTGTCATGTACATAATCTCCAACTTCCCCAACAGATTAGCGACAGTCGTTTCGTCAGAAACCTCGATGATGATCTCATCTGCAAGACAAAGAATAATCATTGAGTGTACCTTCTCTTCCTAACGTATCATCTCAGCAGCACCACCCTTGTTGTCATTCTACAGCGGCACCCACAAGCCTTGCTGCTTCAACAGTGCTTGCATCTTGATCTGCTAGAGATTGTAACTATTTCTCCCTGTGAACTTGTCAATCTGAACGTTGACACCAGACATCTTCTCACCAGAATACAGACGAGTAAAATCCTAGCATGTGGATCTAGCTCTGATACCAGTTTGTCATAACATATGTGAAAAGGTAAATAGAAACGTAAAGATAGACACAAATTTAACGTGGTTCGCCAACAATGTGTTGGCTACCTCCACGGGCAAAGGAGACTGATTTATTAATGGAGACAAAAAATACAAAGTTTCAGAATACTTAGGAGTAGGGTTAATGATGTGCTTATAAAGAGAAGCTTACATTAATCTTAATCCATTTTTGGGCTTTTATCATTAAGTCCCAAATCAGATATAAAGCTTAAAGCCCAAATCAGATTCAAAGCATATTTAACATCGAGGATTATGGAATTCTCTAGGAAGTACCTTACTAGCTTCATTTCTGCAGCATACCCCAAGATGATGCTTTTGATATCGACTAATATGAGCGACGACATCAAGCATTCTAGCACAGATGGAAATTTAATTTGATTCATCGTCACAGAGTTGATTTTATAATAATAATAATAATAATAATAATAATAATAATAATAATAATAATAATAATAATAATAATAATAATAATAATTCAATGCCTGAGGAAAAAAGAGAGGAGAAAACACAATGAAAAAAAACGAGAGATTTCATAGAGATGAAAAAATCATATGAGTATAGCAGATTATTACCAATATAAGAGATTTAAGATTCGGGCAGCACTTAAAAAAATTTGGCAACCATTTTAAATAGGATAAGCAGACTGTAGCATCCTGGCGGGACATGCAAATAAACTGCGGCAACAACTCTAATTTGGAATAGAGATGAAATACCTAAAAGCAGATATCAAGTATTGTGGGTAAGAGACTTTCATTTCAATATAAAAACCTTATGTAAACCAATATATATATCTGCATTGACAAATATCATATACCTCGAAAGTGTATACACGTATGATCATTTCCCCGAACTTTGAAATCCCAGGCAGAAAATTATGGATGCTATTTCTCAGGGATGAAACACTTTCTTCATCTAAAGTCTTGAAAATAAAGTTGAGACGGATATCTAACTTGGCGTTGGAATCCAAGTTGTTCACTATATAACTTTCTAATTCGTTTCCATCGGTTTTCAAATAGCGTAGTAAAGGATTTTCAATCACAAGTTGAAATCCACTATCATTCTCGAGTTGTGATATTTCGAGCCTCTTGATTGACAAAGAATACACCCGAATGACTTTGAATTCGGGATGACTCTCACAACAAAAAATCATCAACGCTTCCAAGATAGGACAGGAGGAGACAAGTCTCTCAAAGGTGGCCTCATTGGGACACCAAATATACTCTAAATGCAACGTCTTGAAACAAGGTAAGGAAACAAACTCAGCTTTATCCAAGGCCACCCCAAAGAGTTTTACCAGTGTTCCATAGCTATAAAGACTTATGGGCATCTGAATTATATGAGACTCTTGACCACACTAAACATGTAGATGTCGGACCTTACGCCTAATTGCAGCATCTATCCATGACGTGAGACAAGAGAATTCTTCATATTCTTTCTCTGCATCTTCCTCAAGAGTTAACTTGAGTGTGTGTATGCAGGAAACTCTGTCAGAATAAAAAAACCTGCCACCAAAACTCGTAAAGGCTTTATAATTTGGGAAGTTGTCGGAGTTCAATTTCAAACAAGGAATCCAGAGCCAGAGAGTCCTCCATCTAGTGGATAAAACGCTCGTCTTAACGGCTTCCTTAATAGGAAGATGAGTATCAAAGGATCTGGTAATTGGCTTATCCTATCTTCCTTCAATCTCAATCTCTGACTTGAACGACGAGCCTGTTTTGATTTCCCTCTACCAGACATGGGTTTTCTTCTGCATGCAAAAATTGAAAACGCAAGTTTCAAAAGAGATAATTTGGATGTAAATGTAAATAGCTTCCAAGTCAACACTAAACAAAAAAACCCTCCTTCAGAGAGAGAGACTAAACCACATTGAAACAAGTTGGCGAACGCAGTGGGTTCTGACCAAGGACGGAATGGAATCACTTACCAAATCTGTAGATCGCCGGAGATTGAGAATCGCGTTAGGATTGTAGGTGGGGTTTAGAGGGTTGGTGAAGGCTAAAAAACAATTAAATAATAATCTCAGTTGCTTTTTCCGTTAGACCGGTGCTAATTCTAGCACCCCAAATTATTGTCAATGTGTCAGCTTCTGGATGGCTGAGAAATAAGGGGGAAAAAATAATTTTTTGAGTCCATTCCCATTTCTTTTTGCTCTTCCTCTGTCGTTCTCTCTCCCTCGATCCCTTCTCTTCTTCGACCAAAATTCACAGAAATTAGTGATAATGCAGTGATTTTGGCTGAAATCCATTGGGTTTTCGTCTGAAACCTATCGGATTTGTCCTTTAATTGATCGTCTTAAATCGATTGTTGATCGATCCAATCGGATTTCCTTTGAAATCGATGGTTGTTCTGATCCGAGAAAAATCGACAATCAACATGGTAAGATTTCTGTGATTTCATGTGTAGATTATAGTGTATTTGTAGAGAATTCATGTAATCGAAAATATGAAATTGATTTCGGTTTTTGCATGTTTTGAAATTGGGGATTTTTGATGAAATCAAAATTAGGGTTCTTCAATCTTGTAATGATACTGTAATTGTATTTTAATATGTGATTTTAGCTTCAATTTTTCATAGATACAATTCATGTGGTTGTTCATCTTCTTTCGGATTGAAACCAAAGAAAAATTAGGGGTCTTTGCATAAGATTACAACTGTTATCTGTTCTTAGCTCCATTTATGAATTATGCTGCTTATGGATCTCTTTATTGTTCTCTTTATATGTTTTCGTATGTTTATTTGTACGGTAAGGTTAACTGAATGAACTTCCATTTGTTCTTCAGGTTCTTGCACTTTCTCTATGGAAAGGATGGCTTAGATAGTGCATTGATCTTCAGGTTATTTCTTTCTGAATCAACCTTCATGCATTTTATGCTTATTTTTACTTATTTACTTCTCTAATCTTATCTACTCGAAATTGAAGAAGATTATGATAATGATGATGAGACTAATTTGATTTTGTGAGATTACAGGCTTTAGGAGAAGAAGCTAAAGTAAGATACGAGAAGACCAGATTCAAAATCGTTGATTTGGTATATACTATAAATCAACCTTTTTAGAAAAAGTTATTTGCTTTTGTTTATTCATTAGTTAAATCTTATTTCGATATGATTCAATAGGATGATTATGCGGCTGATGATGATGAGTATGAGGAGAAGTTGAAGAAAGAAGATGTGGCTTTCTTCTTCTTAGCAACGTTAGTTTCTTCTTGGATTTGATGATCGATCTTTTGACTTTGGTTTGATTTCTTGTGACTGATTTGGTTTTTTTTTATATAATCTGGATTAGAAATGGGCAAAAATAACCGGAACCGAAAAACCGAACCGAAACCGACCCGTAATTATCCAAACCGAAACCGAATTGAATTTCAAAGAATACCCGATGGATATTTTTTGTTAGAACAAAAAGAACCGGAACCGAACCGATACCGAACCGAAAACCGACTGGGTAGCCGAAATATCCGAAACATAAATTAATCCACAAATATATATATGCATAGTTTGAGTATATTTTACAATTTTTCTTTGTTATGTTTACAATTAATTCGGTTAGTTCAAATATTGTTATCTATTAGTAGGTAGTTCGGATAAAAATAGCTAATATAAGTTTATTGTTTTATTTTTTATTAAAAACAAATACTATTTTTTGGATAATTTAGTGTATTTTGGATAAAAAATACTCGGAACCAAACCGAAACCGAAATTAGTGCTTTAAGATTTGTTTCATTACAACGTCTGTCACTCTCTTAAGACTTTGATGTTTCACAACTTGTTTCGTTATTTTCGTATTTTGAAGGTTTGAGTTGAAACTTATAAAGTTTATCACTTTGAATAGGTTTAAACTCTTTAATTTTGTTTATTTAATATCATTGTCTTGTAAACTCTCAAATCTTGTGTTACTTTATAGAAAGAGAATATCTCTCTAGATTACTCAAATATTGTGTTATTTTCTACTGTTTTTTGTATAATGCTTTGCTTAAGATTTCAACTTTTAAGTTCGGTACTTTGTTTCAAAACAATAGGTAATTCGAATTGTACTCTTTTTCCTTCAATGTGATTTTCACATTAAGGTTTTTTAATGAGGCAAGGAGAATTACCTGTCTTAGGATTTCAACTTTTAATTTTGTTATTTTGTTTCAAAACTATTAAGTTGCTTTTGGATTTTTATTATGAACTTGTTTCAGTATTGTTGTAATATTATGTTTGGTGGCATTTTGGGTATAACCGAGACCGACCCGGAACCGCTAGATACCGAACCGAAACCGAACCGTAATTCAATGGGTACCTATATGGGTATAAAATATCTAAACTCAATATACCCGGAACCGATTGGTACCGACCCGAAACCGAACCGAATATCCGGTTGCCCAGGCCTAATCTGGATTTAGATATAGAGATGGTGAACCTACAGATAATGCAGCGAGATTCTACAAATGGTTCACCAAGGTGAGTTTTTTTGTTTGTTTGCCTTGGATTAATGGTAATGTGTGGTTTTGTTTTCTTGTTTATGAAGTTGTGACATGTGATTACATGGGAATGACAGAGGAGAATGCTTCAAGAACTTGAAGTATGGTGTGTTTGGATTAGGAAATAGACAATATGAACATTGTACTAGGTTTATAATGGTTTTCTCTTTGTATACACGTTTTTTTCCAATATGATACGCTTTTGGACGGAGCTAATATCCAAATTGTTTTGTAAATTGGGTTGGAGGTTGCTAAAGTTGTAGATGACATCCTTGTAGAACAAGGCGTATAATTTTTTTTATAATATACTTAGAACCTTTCCTTAGCAACTACCAATAAAAGACCAAAAACAACCTAAATTATTTTGGAGTTCTAATTTTTATTCCAACACAATTTATAATAAAAAAATTACTTAGCACCCCAATTTAACACCTACCATTAATCATGCTCTAAGACTCTTCACTCTTGTGTATCTAAAAAATTCAAAACAGTCCCAAATAGTCAGCTCGGGTTTGGGCTGTAATCGACGTGTCTTCCATTTGTTACAGACATTTACTATTTGTCAGATTTATGGTTAAACTCATTCTACAAAATTAACCTTTTGGTTCGTAGTTCTTAAATTTAACATTGTCTTTACACAAAAGTGTTTGTTGTGTGTAAAGACAGATGTGTATCGACGTATCAGTTTTTTTTGTTTTTTTGGTCCAAGGGCGTATCAGTTTATTGCTACAATATCTCAACTTCAATTTAAACAAGAGTTTTTTTAGCTCTGATTCTCTCTTTCAATCTCACTGTCAAATTAAGAGATTAGGAGTTTCGCATCCTGAAACAAGACCAACCAATTCTAAAAACAAGATGATCTCTTACTTATAGTCACATAGATGGTTTATTTTGGACATTATTTTTTGTCAACGCTTTACTCGTTCTTATATAATAAGACTTGGCTACTAGTTTGGGGAAGTAAGTAATAATCAAATTCAAAATTAAATTGGTTACTGGTGATTCCGTGAGCAGCAGTATCATACGAAAGAATTATAACTGCAACATTTTGCTTGTTACTCATCAAAAGCCTAATAGCCTAATAGCCTTCCTTAAATCAACCAATTTAATGACCAAAAATAACCTCAAAACAATAATAGCAATTAGGGATCAAAGAGAAAGGACAATAATTTTTGGTAATTAGACTTGACAAGCATTTGAGCATCTTGGCATTGTCATGAGTTCTGTAAAGAAGGCACACTTTGCCTTTTTCGTATCGTAAGAATTATCAAGCCTTCACTTCTCCAGTTTCTTGAATTCTTTAGGATGTACCTTATCAGCTCTGTTTCTCATTCATAGGCTGAGATTGAACGTTTCAATTCCACAAACTTGATCGATGATACCAAACACTCAGGCACTGTTGAAAAAATAACATTTGGTTCTCTCTTCTTTTATGACATGTGGATGGTTCCTTAACCAATTCCTGCGGAAACAGAAGAAATCAAATTGAGTAGAGAGATACATGAAAGCCTTTCACAAATAATACGCGTTTCATTACCAATATGAGAGATTCTAGTTTTGGGCAGCTCTCAAGAATGGTTGGCAACTTTTCAAGATCGGATTTAAACAATGTAGCATTCAAACGGGATAGGTGACGAAACTGAAGCACCGGTCCCGAATTTGAGTATATAAAGATTTGTTGGTAACACAAATTACAACAAAATGTTGGTCAGAAACATTTATGTGGAAAAAAACTTTAATGCTTAAATGTTGACATGTATACCTTCCAACTAACATTCCTAATAACAAGGTCCCTGACCCTCAAAATATCGGAAAGGATATCGTGAATCAAGCTTGTACTTTTAGCTGGAAGATGAAAGTCAACATCAATATCTAGCTTGGTAGGACAGACCAAACTAATGATCTTAAAGTTCTTAGTTGAGTAAATCTCTGTCCTCAAACACTGGAGTAGAGGAGTATCAATCAGAACTTCGGTACCGTGATCTATGTGGATTCTCTTTAGAGTCTGTGACCGCACTTGTATAGCCTTTCTATTAGCAGTTAAATTACAGACGATGGTGAAATCTTGGAGAACTGGAGAGCCTGAGATAAGTTTCTCCATAGTGGCCTCATAGAGATATGTGATGCAGTCTACATGCAAGATCTTTAGGCAAGGTAAGGGAACAATCTCGACCTTAGCCAAGGCAACCCAACAGAGTCGTAAGTGCACCAGTGTCTGGCATGTATACATGCTCAATGGGATCACAACATGACGGCGACACGTTAGATCACCGACATCGAGATGCTGAATCCTACGCATAGTGACAGCATTAATCCATTGGGTGAGAGAAGCCTTACAATTAGGATCGTGTCTTAGCCGGAGTCTGCGTATCCATGACTCCTTGTGTGAATCAAAGAACTTGTCAGCGAAACTCAGAAAGGCAACGACATTCGAGAATGCATCGGAGTTCAAGTCCAATCCAGGAACCAATTGCCAAAGATTTCTCCATCTGGTGGATAAAAGGCTTGTTTTGACAGCATCCTTTGTGGAAAGATGAACAAGTATCTCATCTATCAAATGCAGTGCCGGTCCAATGTTTGTAGGTGCCCTATGCAAGTATTTTAAAAAGTGCCCTTTTCGTATATTATAAAAATAGCAACATTAGTAAAAAACACTTTAAAACATCATAAAAACGTTCATAAATCTAAATAGTTTGTAAGAAAAAAAGAAAAACAATAAAGTAAAACTTTATTTTTGAAAGATTTTTGTTTGCAAAATCATTCATTAAACTCTCGTAGTCGAGTTTTTCCACCATCTTCGTTTCAATCGATAGCAAAGCCAACCCATTCAACCTCTTTTGTGACATGGTAGACTGTAAATAATTCTTTACGAAGAGAGAGGTTGAAGTCTTGAAGAGGAAGCCACGAAGCGTGAAAGAAAACTCAATAGTCGTTTAGATTTTTGTTTTTTTTTCTTTTGTTTCCAAATTAATAAAGTTAATTAGTTTCAAAAGTAAGTAATTAACATGAGGAAAGAGGAGGCCCACCAACATTACAAATTGTTTGAAAAAACCTTATAAATACTTTTATTACAAAAAACATTAATAATTTTTTTTTAAAAATATATCTATAACAATGTTTTAAATTTAAAAAGACCCTCTACATTTGTGGCCCTAAGCGGTCGCTTCTCTTGCTTGCCTTCTTGGCCGGGCCTGATCAAATGTTCAGGTAATTTGCTTATACAGTCTTCTTCTGACCCTTTGTCACATATTTTGGTTTTCTTCTTTCTACCCACCATTTGTATTTCTTCAAGCAACTAATCAAGTTGAAGAACAAACAAACAAAATCAAATTTAAACAAACAACAATCCAATTTCGAAATAATGTACGGACACATGAGTAATTAATCTGGAAAAATAGCGACTAAATTAGGGAAAATTATACCCTAAACAGATTACAGAGTCTAGGGTTTCTGAAGAGGACAAAAATCAATGAACAGTAGAAGAAGAAGAAAAAACCTCTTCGTCTTAGACCACTCTCAGTTTAGGGTTCTAATGGGAAATTGGAATGGAAGTGGAAATGAATTTATGCAGCTTGATGAAAACGACGCCGGTTTGGGTGATATTCCTCTTACTAATTTTCAAACTAGATACTCACCGCCAGTTCGAAGATGAAATTGCATTCGGATTGATTTTCCAAAATGTACCAAAGTTTTTCATATAGCGTGAGATTGAAAAGGAGAAGATAATTGAACCGGACATTTGAACCGGACCGACCACTAACAATCCATGCAATTGCAAAAAGTCCAAAATGGAGCATGAAACCTCAATTTGGGTTAATTTTTTTTTTTTTTGATAAAATGTAAATTTTATTACCAAACGGAAAGGTTATTACAAAAGCTTAAAAGCAATGAACTTACTTGGCCCAAAAAAAAGAATAAAAAGCCAAGAAGAAGTTAAATTAAGACGAAATAGCAATTGGGATACTAACTCAAATGCCAATTATTTAGGACGTTTGGGGTGTTTCCCCTGAGAACAAGATTTTTTGTTGAGGAGCTTCCTAGAAACACATTTCATGAACCGAGCATCATTTACTTGGTCATCATCCTCACTAGACTCATAATCTGAGGAAGAAGAAGCTTTTGCAGGCTCGGATGATTCCTCCTCCTCCGAAGACGAAGAAGAGGATTCGACTAGAGACTGATATTTATTAGCCGAGTTTGCTAATCCCTTCCTCTTATCAGAAGTAGAGGTCTTAGATTTGGCGCTCTTTTTTTCTTGATGAGATGACTTTGAAACTGAATGCATAGAGCCTCTTGTTTCCTTAACCACCTTTCCAACATCAGAATTAGAAACCTCTAATGCCTTATTTTTATCCTCCTTTCTTCCAACCGGATTTATCCTTTGAGGCGTTGATATATTATTATTTTGGTCTCTTTTACGTATTGTTTCTATCTGTTTTCGGTTCTTTCTAGTTCCTTTTGTGTCTTTTCAGGCTCTAGGAGGCTCTCAAGCATGAATTGGAGTCATTGGGAGTCATTGGAGCAAAAGGGACGAATCTGGAGAAAAGTTGGCGTTTTTCATAACTGAGCACCTGCTCGGTTTGGAGCGAGCACCTGCTCGCCCGAAGACTCAAAGATTTGAAGCTCCCTGGAAACCGGACCGGTCGATCCAACCACAGGACCGACCGGTCCACACCCGAAGACCCGAAGCCGAAGCCCCCTGGAATCCGGACCGACCGGTCCGGATGAGAAGACCTACCGGTCCCGACACTCGAAGACCGTAGCTGCTGGAAGACGGACCGACCGGTCATGAACCAGACCGACCGGTCGGTCACCCAGAACCAAGTTTCCCTAATTTTTACTATAAATTAGAGGCAGCCACTTTCCTAAAAGAGGAGTTCATTCTTTCTGATATTTTTCCATTTCACGTTTTTAAGAGGCTGAGACTCATTTGTTCTAAGTTCTTGAGATCCTTCAAGTGTTTTTCATTCCTTGAATTTTGCTTGTAAGATTGGAGGATCATCCACAGCTTTCTATTGAGAAGAATTCTTAAACCCTTATCTCTTTATTTTACCATGATGAATCTTTCTCATTTGATTGCTACGTTTTTGTTCTCCATGGTCTAGTAGTCTCTTAGCTAGATTAGGGAATTTCAATGGTGAATTAGGATGATAGTGACTGAGCCAAATAGGAATGATATCATTTGTCTTCATCAATTGGGATTCGTATTGCTTAGGCTAATTTGGTCACCTAGTCTATGTTCTCAAGTTTAACTTATTCACGACAGTGCTCTAGGTTGCTAGATAAACCATTGATGAGCAATCGGTGTGTAACCAACGACAGTTGATTGTTACCATCGATTGTGAACAAATTGAACCATCTTGTTAATGCTTATCAACATCTCTGAATTCAAACGACAGTTTAGGCATTTAGGGTGTTAGATAAAGATATTGATGCA
The DNA here is from genome assembly GCA_963576765.1 of Draba incana. Lineage (NCBI taxonomy): Eukaryota > Viridiplantae > Streptophyta > Magnoliopsida > Brassicales > Brassicaceae > Draba > Draba incana. Next base: position 28,269,176 of record OY755203.1, on the reverse strand, counting down.
TCACGACAGTGGGGCAATATTACATTTATGTTTGAGTTCTAGACCGCGCTTAATTTGAATCCTAAATAGATGCTCAGTCCTTAATCCGAAGTCACCGGCGAATGATCCTGATCTAGTGCCTTTCTCTTATTGAATTTACATCGTTTTAATTGATGTCTCGTTCACTGTTTCATTGCAAACCAATCCCCTTTTTTTCTTAGCTTTAAATATAAATCCATAATTTCATAGAGTAACCTTGGTCTCTGAGGATTCAATACCTAAAATACTACTGCTTTTGTCTGTGCACTTGCGGATTTTATTTGGGTTAAAACTTTATTCGCATCAAGTTTTTGGCGCCGTTGCCGGGGACCAATTGCGTTACCTTTGAAATTTGATTTCAATATATAGTCTAAGACGTTTTTCTAATTTTGTTTTTTGTTTTTATTTGTTTTTGGTGTGTTTCAGGTGCATGAACAGTAGAAGAACAAGATGAAACATCACCGAATCGTTAAGCAGTGTTTCAAACGAAGAGTTAGCTCGCCTTGAACGTCAAAACCGTCGGCAAAGAAACTCACCTAATCTGGATACTATGGCTGATCAGGAAGAGATGAACACTCAGTTACAGTTGCTAAGAGATCAGATTGCGGTGTTGCAAAGGAATCAACCACGTGCTCCACCTCTACAGCCGGGAATTGGGGATTCGGACAATCCCCATGCTTTTTACAAAACCGCTCGGCTATAGTTTTGCCAGCAATTCAGAGGCAAGATTTTGAGATCAAGCCTCAGATGATCTCATTGGTAAAACAACACTTGTTCCATGGATTACCGGCTGAGATACCGATGGACCACATCGAGAACTTCGAAGAAATCTGTAGCACTACGGGTTCTAATGGAGTATCGAGTGAGTTCTTGAAATGCAAGTTGTTCCCGTTCTCACTTTCGAACAAGGCTCTAAAGTGGTTAAAATCATTACCCAGTGGTTCTTTGAGGACGTGGGATGAGGTTAGAGTTGCGTTCTTGGACCACTTCTACACTAAGTCCAAGACTGCATCGTTGAGGAACAAGATCTCATCTTTTCAACAACATTCTGGAGAAGCTTTATGTGAAGCTTGGGAGAGACTTAAGGAATATCGTAGGGAGTATCCTCATCACGGTTTCAAGGATGAGCAGATTATGGGAACCTTCTACGATGGAGTAGAATGGGACTATCGTAACGCCCTTAACGCTGCAAGTAATGGGGACTTCATGACAAAGACTAGAGATGGTGCATTCGAGCTGATCGAGAACCTTGCTTCGAGCTCCAACAACAAAGCTCCTGAATACGATAGGTCCAAAAAGGTTAATAGCATGGAAACTCAGAAGATTGATGAGTTGACAGCAAAGGTTAATCTACTTCTACGCGAGAATCAAAGATCGGTAAAGCTTGTGGAGGAGAATGAGGGTACGCTTATCCCTCAACAGTTTGAGGATGATGAAGATGCTGGAACTCAAGAGGTTAACTTCTTGAGTGGCCAAGGATATCAAAACCGTGGATTCAACCCCAACTATCAGAGTCACCCTAACCTCTCTTACCGAAGCACCAATGTGGAGAACCCACAAGACCAAGTCTGCCCGCAGCAAGGAGGTACGAATCAGAATGCACAAGGACAAGGATTTTAGAAATACTACTCCAGCAACTCTCAAGGGAAGCAGTTCATCCTGAATCAGAATCGGTTCCAAGGAGGAAACCAACAATAAGCCACTCAATTCACCGCACCACAACAAGCTCCCTCCGCGTCTACTTCTCAAGACGAGTTGAAGAGTCTCATGCAGCAGCTGATGGTCCACCAACAAAAGGCATCCACTGAGATTAATACCAAGGTAGATCACATGTACAATGACCTGAATGTTAAGTATGAGGCCGTCACCGCACATATGAAGAAGTTGGATACACAAGTGGCTCAAACCGCCGAGGCTATCAAGAGACCAGCTGGGTCTCTTCCAGGACGTGGTGAGGCTAATCCTAGGAAGGAGTATGACGTACATGCTATTGAGTTGAGGAGTGGAAGGGAGTTGGTACCGCCTACGGTTACAAGCTCTCAAGTGAAAGCCAAGGAGAAGTTACCCGAACACCAGGCTCATGAGGATGGTTTATCAGAAGAAGATAGGCTTAAAAAGGTTGGATCAAGCTCAGGGATACCTCAGGTTTCTGTCCAAGTCGATGCTACGAAAAAAAATTTCGGGCACCTGCTCACTCAGGATACTCCCGAGAAAATTTCTGAAACTCCGTCCGAAAGAGTTTACGTACCCAAGGTGCCTTACCCAGTACCTCCCAAGAAATCTAGGAAGGATTTAGAGAATGCTAAGTGTAAGGAAATGCTTAAGGATTTGACGGTAAAGCTTCCTTTAGCTAATGTCGTTTAAATGATTCCATCACTCAAGAGATACATGAAGGAGTTAGTTGCTGGAAAGGTCGTTGAAGACGAGAATGTGATGATGGTTTCTAAGGAATGTAACGCCATACTTCAGAGTAAGGTGTTGACAAAGAAAGGTGATCTGGAAAGATTTGTGATTTCCGTGAAAATTAGGCCTTGCACGTTTGCATGCTCATTGTGCGATTTAGGATCCAGCGTGAATTTAATGCCATATTTTGTAGCTAAGCGTTTGGGCTTCACCAAGTTCAAACCCACCAAGATCTCATTGGTTTTTGCGGATCGGTCTACAAAGCTTCTGGTGGGTATCATAGAGGATTTGCACGTCCGAATTGGGGATACTCTAATCCCTGCTGATTTCGTGATTCTAGAGCTTGATGAAGAACCTAAGGATTCGTTGATTTGGGCAGAGCTTTCTTACGCACAACACGTGCCATTATCGATGTCGAAGAAGGCATAGTGGATCTCCGCCTAGGAAACATGATAGTCCGATTCGAGATGAGCAAGCTTCTCAAGAAATCGATGATAGATGGGCACACGTTTGTTGTCCATGATGAATCAGAGATGTTAGAGGATGAGATTGAAGAGATTCTAGCAAAGGATCCGCTTGAAGTCGCATTGACTAAAGTCGAGGGGGAATATGGTTTTTTGAGGATTCGCTAAGTTTCTAGATTCTAACACCCGAGTGGAAAAAGGAGATGAATATCTGAGTTTGGGAAAGGATACAAAAATCGAAAACAAGCGAGCACCTGCTCAGACAGATCGAGCACCTGCTCAGTCTACTATACACAGTTCTTGGAGCGAGCTGAAAGCTCCAAAGCTGGAATTGAAGACCCTCCCAGCAGGGCTCAGGTAAGCGTTTCTCGGTCCTAACTCTACTTATCCCGTTATAGTGAATGTTGAATTGAACAATGTTGAGATTACCTTGCTTTTGTGTGAATTGAGAAAGTATAGGAAGGCTCTAGGATATTCACTTGATGATATTACTGGGATATCTCCTGACTTATACATGCACAGAATACACCTAGAGGATGAATCAATGACTTCTGTCGAGTATCAGAGACGGTTAAATCTGAATCTCAAGGATGTCGTCAAGAAGGAGATAATGAAACTTTTAGATGTCGGGGTTATTTATGCTATATCTGACAGTAAGTGGGTCAGTCATGTGTATGTTGTGCCTAAGAAAGGAGGTATCACGGTAATTAAAAATGATAGGAACGAGTTGATACCGACTAGGACAGTAACCGTACATAGGGTGTGTATAGATTATCGGATATTGAATGCTGCTACTCGCAAGGATCATTTTCCTTTACCATTTATCGATCAGATGCTTGAGCTACTAGCTAACTATCCTTATTACTGTTTCTTAGATGGTTATTCAGGCCTCTTTCAGATCCCTATCCACCCAGAGGACCAAGAGAAGACGGCATTCACATGCCCTTATGGCACTTTCGCGTACCGACGCATGCCTTTCGGTTTGTGTAATGCCCCAACAACGTTTCAATGTTGTATGATGTCCATTTTTACTGATCTTATTGAGGATATTATGGAAGTGTTTATGGATGACTTTTCTGTGTATGGGAGTTCTTTCTTTGTGTGTTTGTCTAATTTGTGCAGGGTGTTGCAAAGGTGCGAGGAGAAGCATCTTGTTCTTAATTGGGAGAAGTGTCACTTCATGGTCCGAGATGGGACAGTGCTTGGGCACCGAGTATCAGAGAAGGGGATCGAAGTTGACAAAGCTAAGATAGAGGTGATGATGAGTTTGCAACCGCCTACTACGGTTAAGGGGATCCAAAGCTTTCTAAGACATGTTGGGTTCTACCATCGGTTCATCAAGGATTTCTCCAACATTGCTAGACCCCTCACTAGATTGTTGTGTCAAGAGGTGAAGTTTGACTTCAATAGTGATTGTTTGGCGGCGTTTCACACCATTAAGGGTGCCTTGGTTAGTGCACCGATAGTACAACCGCCAGATTGGGAACTACTGTTTGAAGTAATGACCGATGCGAGTGATTTTGCTGTGGGAGCCATTCTGGGTCAGAGGAAAGACAAGAAGCTCCATTTGATATATTATTATGCTAGTCGGACGATGGATGATGCTCAATGTCAGTATACTACTACCGAGAAGGAGTTATTAGCGATTGTTTTCGCTTTTGAGAAGTTCAGGTCGTACCTCGTCGGGTCTAAGGTAATTATTCACACCGATCATGCCGCATTGAAGTATTTGCTGACCAAGAAGGATGCTAAGCATCTTGTTCTCAATATCAGTATACCATTGTCACGGTTCGTCTTATATTGGGCATTTTGCCACATTCAAAACAGTCTCGAAAGTGTTACAAGCCGGTTTTTGGTGGCCAACGATGTTCCAGGATGCAAATAGATTTGTGTCTAAATGTGATGCCTGTCAGAGGCAAGGGAACATCAGCAAGCGTAATGAGATGCCTCAGAACTTCATTCTGGAAGTGGAGGTTTTTGATGTATGGGGGATTGACTTCATGGGACCTTTCCCATCCTCCTATGGACACGAGTACATCTTGGTGGCTATTGATTACGTGTCCAAATTGGTTGAGGCAATTACTTCCCCAACAAATGATGCCGTTGTGGTTTTAAAGATGTTCAAAACCATAATATTCCCCCGGTTTGGAGTCCCTCGAGTGGTGATTAGCGATGGAGGAACTCATTTCATCAATAAGGTTTTTGAGAACCTTTTAAGGAAAAATGGTGTAAAGCATAAGGTTGCAACAGCATATCACCCGCAGACTAGTGGCCAAGTTGAGGTTAACAATAGAGAAATCAAGAATATCCTACAAAAAAACCGTAGGTACTACTAGGAAAGACTGGGCCGCTAAGTTGGACGACGCTTTGTGGGCGTATAGAACCGCATATAAGACTCCGTTGGGGACAACGCCTTTTCATTTGGTGTATGGGAAGGCATGCCATCTTTCGGTGGAGTTGGAATACAAAGCGGCATGGGTTGTTAAGATGTTCAACTTTGACATCCTTAGTGCATCCAAGAGAAGGTCTATGCAGCTGCACGAGTTGGAGGAAATTAGGCATCTCGCCTATGACAACTCGAGAATCTATAAGGAGCAGACCAAGGCTTATCATGACAAGAGGATTATTTCCCGTAACTTTGCTCCTAATGATCAAGTTTTGTTGTTTAATTCACGCCTCAGGTTGTTTCTGGGCAAGCTCAATTCAAGATGGTCGGGGCCGTTCACGATTAAAGAGGTAAGACCACACGGAGCTATAGTGTTGCTGGACACTAAAAGAGGAGAGTTTGTCGTGAATGGTCAGCGGGTCAAGCCGTATCTCGCTGACACATGCATCGGAGAAGGTGGATCTATTCCCCTCAGCGACCCTCCTCAAGCTTAAATGCTCTACAAAGTCGAGCTAACGACTTAAAACAAGCGCTTGATGGGAGGTAACCCATCGGTAAGGTTTTTTGTACATAATTTGGTTTTCATTTCCTTTTATTACTAACACTTTATTTGTGCTTTCAGTATTTGAATTCTAAAATTAAAAAAAAAAAGGGTGAAGGAATCTTCTTTGAGCACCTGCTCAGTTTCGAAACACGCCCAGAAAACGCCCCTGGAAATAAGACCGGTCGATCCCCATCCAAGTTCCAGAACCGATTTTCCCTCTGGAAATCGGACCGACCGATCCAGTATCGGGACCGGTCGGTCCAGTGCACGAGGGCCCACTCCGATTTTTCTTTTTCCTCTATAAACAAAATAAAAAATAAAAATAAATAAAAATAAAAATAAAATCCTAAAATTTCTATTTCTCACTAACTCTTTCTTCTTCCTTTTCTTTTGCAGCGCCGCACGATGGATTACCTTGCGTTTCAGCCACCTCTGGAGTATCTTGTGCCTAATCCGAGCCGTTCTTCTTCAGCCGCCATATCGAGCACCTGCTCGCGTAGGAGCACCTCCAGACCGAGCACCTGCTCGTAAACCAACTTCGACGATGTTGGCCCTTCCATCCCACGCCTGACATACCACACCGTTCCTCCCCAAGGTGAGTTTGATCTCCCACACATCTCTGATGATGCTGATGGTGCTGAGTATAGGCAATGGATGATCCAATCAACGAAGAATAACAACAGCCTCATGCAGAGGATTATGGAGACACTCTCCAGGGGCTGTTGTCACAACACGACAGCAAGGGACACTCAGCCAGTTCCCTCCAGCTCCACCTTGGGTTCGGGTCAGCCATTGGTACGAAAGAAGAGGAGGACGCGTAGCAATGGAGGCGACGAAGCTTCTTCTCGGTGATATCTTTTCTCACCTCTCTATCATCATTGTATTATCCATTTTATTTATCTTTTTCTTGTGTCAACAATCTCTTAAACTTTTCTCACACTAGAGACGGTGTGATTTAAGTCCGGGGGAGTGGTCTTGCTTTTGCGTTTGTACTTTTTATTTTCTGTTTTATCGAGTCAAAACTTTGTAGGGAATTAGGACTTTATCTTATGATGATATTTGAGCTATCTGTGTTTAACCTTCTCTCTAGTGACCATTTTTACATAGCATGGGTACAAGGAACAGCTGGGACACTTCGATGCTCTATTAACCAGGTTTCAGATTGACCAAATTTTCTCTCGTTATTGGCACTAAATTAGAGAAACAAATCATATTCAGGACTCCTTATTCCTTTTACCACTCTTGTTGATCCTGAATAGCTAGCTCATTTTTAGCTAGTACCCTCCTTAACCACTACCTCTTTTCAGACTCCTTGCTTTCTTGTTACTTCATTGGCACATGTGCAACATATGCGCAAAAGGGCCGGAGAGAATCGAGTCGACACTGCATCTAAATCACTCTTTCTAAAGATTGAGCACATGCTCCCATTTTCAAAAGATGATTTTATACTAAGGAAAGAATAGCAATGATGAGCTCCACTTAGGTATGTACAAACACTCCTATTTATATTCGTGTTTGAGAGACACATACTTGTAATATATGTCCCTCTTCATCATCATCTAAAATATATATATATATATATCGATGATGAAGAGTGGTGAATCTGTAAAATAGAAAAAGTGTCTCTCTACACAGCGAGTATACCCAAGGTGGATGATTAGCCGAATGAGACGTTAGAGAGTTCTGGAGAAGAAAGAGTGGTTTAGAGAATGTGGATATTAACGTACTCATTCTCTCTTGCAATTTTGTGCGATATCCTGCATCCCCTATGAAACATCGGGTAACCCTTAAACACTTTAAACACCTTGAACTTCACCTCCAAATGGCCTTAAACCCTTAGCGTCATCTTCCCTAATAAGGTGTCTTTAGCGAGATCCTCAAGCATACTTTGAGTGCGTTGAGTTTGTGTTTTGGAAATGGCTTGGTTGAGAAATGTGTTGAGGTTGTTTTGGTAAAGCTTTGCTATTCATAATTTCGATTATGTGGTCTGCAGATTGAAGGTTATTCGGTTCACTGAGGATAAAAGAGTTCCCGCGTTTTCAAACATTGCTCATTTACTTATTTCTGAATTTGTTTGAGGACAAACAAAGATCTAAGTCCGGGAGAGTTGATATATTAGTATTTTGGTCTCTTTTACGTATTGTTTTCTATCTGTTTTCGGTTCTTTCTAGTTCCTCTTGTGTCTTTTCAGGTTCTAGGAGGCTCTCAAGCATGGATTGGAGTCATTGGAGCAAAAGGGACGAATCTGGAGAAAAGTTAGCGTTTTTCATAACCGAGCACCTGCTCGGTTTGGAGCGAGCACCTGCTCGCCCGAGGACTCAAAGATTTGAAGCTCCCTAGAAACTGGACCGGTCGATCCAACCACAGGACCGATTGGTCCATACCCGAATACCCGAAGCCGAAGCCCCCTGGAATCTGGATCGACCGGTCTGAATGAGAAGACTGACCGGTCCCGACACTCGAAGACCCGAAGACCGTAGCTGCTGGAAGATGGACCGACCGATCCGGAACCAGACCGACCGATCGGTCACCCAGAACCAAGTTGCCCTAATTTTTACTATAAATTAGAGGCAGCCACTTTCCTAAAAGAGGAGTTCATTCTTTTTGATATTTTTCCATTTCACGTTTTTGAGAGGCTGAGACTCATTTGTTCCAAGTTCTTGAGATCCTTCAAGTGTTTTTCATTCCTTGGATTTTGCTTGTAAGACTGGAGGATCATCCACAACTTTCTATTGAGAAGAATTCTTAAACCCTTATCTCTTTATTTTACCATGATGAATCCTTCTCATTTGATTGATGCGTTTTTGTTCTCCAAGTCCGAGTAGTCTCCTAGCTAGATTAGGGAATTTCAATGGTGAATTAGGATGATAGTGACTGAGCCAAATAGGAATGATATCATTTGTCTTCATCAATTGGGATTCGTATTGCTTAGGCTAATTTGATCACCTAGTCTATGTTCTCAAGTTTAACTTATTCACGACAGTGCTCTAGGTTGCTAGATAAACCATTGATGAGCAATCGGTGTGTAACCAACGACAGTTGATTGTTACCATCGATTGTGAACAAATCGAACCATCTTGTTAATGCTTATCAACATCTCTGAATTCAAACGACAGTTTAGGCATTTAGGGTGTTAGATAAAGATATTGATGCATCACGACAGTGGGGCAATATTACATTTATGTTTGAGTTCTAGACCGCGCTTAATTTGAACCCTGAATAGATGCTCAGTCATTAATCCGAAGTCACCGGCGAATGATCCTGATCTAATGCATTTCTCTTATTGAATTTACATCGTTTTAATTGTTGTCTCGTTTATTGTTTCATTGCAAACCAATCCCCATTTTGTCTTAGCTTTAAATATAAATCAATAATTTCATAGAGTAACCTTGGTCTCTGAGGATTCGATACCTAAAATACTACTGCTTTTGTTTGTGCACTTGCGGATTTTTATTTGGGTTAAAAATTTATTCGCATCAGGCGTGTTTTTAACCACAACATCATCATGTATAACTGCAACCTCTGCCACTTTCTTTTTGACCCGAGGACAAGCTTCGTCAACATGAGATGTAGACTTGCAGGTTTGGCATGTTATCGGAGCAATTGGACAACGCCTGATGCTATGACCAATCTCTTTGCAATGGTCACATATTGGAGGTAACCATGGGCAAGCAATCTCCACTCTATGTATTTCTCCAGACTCGAATTGGACATTCATAACCTCTGGAAAAAGGTTTTAATGGATTAATGATGGTGAAAACTTTGGCGACCTCAAGATTGGTCATGTTTGCTGTCGAGGGATGTAAGTGTAAAGGTTGGCCAATAGCACCTGCAACATGTTCGAGCCCTTCTTCAAAGAAGAAATGTGGAGGAACTCCACAAAATTCTAGCCAAACTGGGATGGAGGTTAGAGCTGGCATAGATGGGTTTAGACCTGGTGTATACGTAGCAACAAACATCGATTGGCCTTCAATATGCCATATACCGTGACTCAAAACTCTATTTCTAGTAGTAGGACAAGGAATTTTGATGAGGACAGTGTTAGAGCCTAATTTGGAGATCGTGATGTCGCGAAACTTCCTGCTCCAAATTCCTTTGAAGATAACATGAAGTGCTCCTTTGGAGGGGAGGTTTCCATGGAATTGGCCAATAACAAATGATTCCCATCTCTGTCGATTTTGTTTGATAACTTCATTGGGAATTTTAACACAAATTTCCCCTGATTCCAACATGAAAGGAGTACCTTTCTTCTTCATCTTACCCGAGGGACCTTTGAAGAGATCAGTCCAGGCAGGAGCGGTGGTCTGAGATTCTGCTCCAGCAATTGCCGAGGAGGAGATTGGTTGAAGCTGGATCTGAGATGTAGGTTCGGCTTGTTCGGTTTCAAGAGAAGATCTTGGTGCTATCGCAACTGGAGGAGAGCTTGGTGCTGTCGCGACCGGAGGAGAGCTCGTCGGAGTCAGCTTCATCGGTGATGAACGCTCGGAGCTGGGCTGAGAGCTCGTCGGACCCGGTGACGCACGCTCAGAGCTGGGCTTTGGAGAAGATGAAACTGGATTTGTATTCATGAAATTCGGAGGAGGAGAAGGAGAGGGACGATTCCGATGTTTCCCCATCAGGAATTCACGGTGGTTACCATCACCGGGATTGGCAACGGCGGCTGCGGCGGTCTTGGTTGGTGAGAAAAAGAAATCGTACTCCTAATCCCACTCAGAGCTAAAAGCTATTTTTTTAGATTTTGGGTTAATTTTGATTTCTATATGGCCGCAATTCCTCTCCAGGGAGCATGTTCCAGGAAAAGACATGTTCTTCGACCCAAGACCACACCAAAAAGAAGCCAGGAACTGGTAGAGAGGGACATAGTAGAGGAAAAGATATGGATCGTAATACGAGGGTTACGAACCGATCACACACACAAGACGAAGATAATGTGGATGACAGGTCCATGTGGGATTTTCGGATCCCACCACACAATCTTCCTTAGTCATTACCAGTTGGAACTGTCAAGGTATGGGAAGCAACCTAACAGTTCCAAGAATCCAGGAGATTAGACGTACCTCAATCCCGGATATAATGCTTCTCATGGAAACCATGAATGAACATGAAGTGGTTCTTAAAGAGTTCCTCGGTACGAATTTATCAAATCACTTCACAGTCCCGCCTTTAGGACACGGTGGCGGTCTTGCACTTGTTTGGAATAACAATGTGGAAATACAAATCTTAGAATCCTCTCCTAACCACATTGATACAAAAATCAAGAACAAGAATAAGGTGAACTTTGTAACCTTCATCTATGGCCCTCCACAAATTGAAAATAGGCAAGCTTTTTGGGATTATATTTTTGACATGACAAAGAACAGAGATGAGACTTGAATGAGATAGCCAACAACTCCGAAAAAAGAGGCGGACCAGAGAGGAATGAGAGCTCCTTCACAAGATTTTGAAGCTTCATTCCAAAACAGGACTTTGGGAAATCAAATACTCAGGTAACACTCTCTCTTGGAAGGGTTACAGGAATACTCACTATATCCGAGCTCGGTTGGATCGAGCTTTAGCTAATTGCTCTTGGTTGGAGGAGTTTCCAATGGGACGGTGTGAGTATCTGCGATTCGAGGGCTCGGATCACCGTCCTTTGGTAATTTTCTTTGGGGTAGAAAAGAAGAAGGAAAAAGGAGCATTCCGATTTGATAGAACTCTATGTGAAAAATGTGATTTCAGAAAGCTCATAGAGAAGCTATGGAATGCATCGGTCCCTATATCAGTGAATTGTAAAATTGATAGGTGTAGAGCACATATCATTTTATGGGTCCAGAAAAGAAAGAAAAACAATTATGTGGAGATTAAAAAGGCCCAAGAAGAGCTGGGAAGAACTTATAAAGATACTTACTCTGAAACTATAGACTTTTTACAAAGAAGAAGAATTATTTTGGAGGCAAAAGAGTCGGGGGCAGTGGCTTCAAGGCGGAGATAAGAACACGGGCTTCTTTCACGCATCAACGAGAGGAAGAAGGGTGATTAATAACTTATCGGTCATTGAGGATGAGTTAGGAAACTCCTTTTTTGAAGAGGTTCAAATTGCAAGTACTATCACTGATTATTACCAAAAGCTTTTTGAATCAACTGGAAATTCGAATTTTGACTTGGTCCAGGAAGTCTTACTCCCCCTTATAAATGATGCCATGAACTCATCCCTCATAGCCATTCCCGACAATATGGAAATTTATCAAGCGGTCTTATCCATCAATTCCGATAAGGCACCCGGACCGGATGGTTTTTCCGCATCTTTCTACCAAGATTTTTGGGATATCATTGGAATAGACATAGCGAGTGAAATACGATCTTTCTTCGAGCTTAGCACCATCCTTAGACGTTTCAATGAAACACATGTATGCTTAATTCCAAAAGGATTAGGACCGAAAAAGGTCTCGGATTGTAGACATATCGCTCTTTGTGCAACCCATTACAAGATCATAGCGAAGATCCTCACGAAGAGGCTGCAACCGCTTCTACGGTTCTGATATCGGCCTTTTAATCGGCCTTTGTACCGAAACGTGCGATTTCGGATAACGTGTTGATCACTCATGAAGTACTTCACTTTCTCAAAACATCCGAGGCCATGAAGCATTGTTCTATGGCGGTTAAAACGGACATGTCTAAAGCGTATGATCAGATTGAGTGGGGTTTTCTCCGGGAAGTCCTTAAGAGACTCAGCTTTCATGAGAAATGGATTGGTTGGATTATGGAGTGTGTTAGCTCAGTGTCGTACTCGTTTCTCATTAATGGACTCCCACACGGAAATGTGATACAATCACGTGGGCTTCGACAAGGTGACCCCCTCTCACCATATCTCTTTATTCTAAGCACGGAAGTTCTTTCCGGGATGTGTACAAAAGCTCAAACGGTCGGATCACTACCCGGTGTGAAAATAGCCAATAGATGTCCCCCCATCAATCACTTGCTCTTTGCCGACGATACGATGTTCTTCACAAAGACGGATACAAAAAGTTGCAAAGCACTTGTAGAGATTCTCCAACAATACGAAAAGATCTTGGGTCAAGCGATTAATCTACGAAAATCGGCTATAACATTCTCTTCAAAAGCCCCGGATGAACTTAAATCCCGAGTCAAGAGACTTTTTCGAATTCGAACCGTAGGGGGAATGGGAAAGTATCTAGGTTTACCGAAATATTTCGGAAGAAATAACAAAGATATCTTTGCGAGTATTGTTGACAAGATACATCAAAGAGCTCTTAGTTGGTCAAATCGCTTCCTTTCAACGGCCGGAAAACAAGTGTTACTCAAGGCGGTCCTTACTTCCTTACCATCGTATGCCATGTCATGCTTTCAACTCCCAAAATCTTTATGCAAAAAAATACAAGCCGCCTTAACTCGGTTTTGGTGGGATGACAAACCGGGCACAAACAAGATTAGTTGGATCTCTTGGGATCGACTAACTTTACCTCTCTCGGCGGGAGGACTTGGGTTTAGAGAAATTGCAAGGTTTAATGAGGCTTTACTAGCCAAGATAAGCTGGCTAGAGGACCCGGATTCGATGCTGGCAAGAATGTATAAAGGGAAGTATTATCCTACAACAACTTTCTTAGAGTGTACGGAACCGTCAAACGCATCACACGGCTGGACCGGGATTTTGGCGGGAAGATCACTCATTAAGCAAGGAGTTGGGTGGTTAATAGGGGATGGCAAAGAGATCAAGATGTGGACTTTTTTACCGATGCGTGGCTCTCAACATCGGGTCCTCAAAGACCCTATGGACCTCCTACACTCAATTCACTCAATATGAGAGTTGCTGACCTTATCGATCCGGTCTCGAAGTTATGGAACCTGGAGGCTATTCGCAACCACTTACCTCAATATGAGGATGTTATTACAAGCATTGAGTTAAGTTCTTACTCATTGAAAGACTCTTTCGCTTGGTTACCTGTCAAATCAGGAAATTATACGACAAAGTCGGGATATGCTTTAAACAAATTAAATGTTGATCCAGTGATAATAGAGGACTTTGATTGGAAGGCTTGTGTTTGGAAAATTAACACAGCGCCAAAATTAAAGTCTTTCCTTTGGAAACTCAAGAGCAGAGCTTTGGCCGTGGGGAATAATCTCACTATTCGTGGAATTGTGGCTGTATCAAAGTGCAAGTTCTGTGATAATGAGGAGAGTGAATTACATTTGGTTCTATACTGTCCTTTTGCAGAAAAAGTGTGGGAACTTACCCCGGTAACACACGCCCCAGACCCCGTGGAAGAAATCAGCTTGAACCACTTCATAAGCGGTTGTCGTAAACAAATCAATCTCCATCCGGTGGGTCTCCCCAACGCTCCCTTGTTTCCATGGTTGTTATGGAACATGTGGAAAGCACGTAATCAACTCCTGTTTGAAAATCGACATGTATCACCAAAAGAAATTGTCTCCAAATCTGTCAAAGAGGCAAAGGCTTGGCAAGAAGCACAAGAGAAGTGCACTAAGACGAAACAGAGAGAAGCAACAGTTAGAGCTCCGGTTATAACCCGATCAACTACACTCTGCTTTGTTGATGCTTCTTGGACGTCAGCAAACTCAGAATGTGGATTAGGGTGGTGTTTTAAAGATTCAAACTTGGAGATAATCGCGCAGGACTCGGTCGCTCGCAGAGGAAGGTGGCTTCGGTGGTTTTAGCCGAAGCTTTGGCATTAAAAGTTGTCCTAATTGCAGCTCAAAACAGCGGTATTAGAGAGCTTAACGGTGTGACAAATGAGTTGAAACCTATTTTATACGACATTAGTTGTATTGTGAAAGCTTTCACTACTATCTTATTTGCTTTTATTCCACGCTCGGACAATGCAATTGCCGATGCTTTAGCTAAACATGGTCGTATTTCGTTGAATTCTTCCTCCTAGTTTGGAGTTTTTTGTAATGAAAAATCGGTTTGCCCAAAAAAATATGGCCGCAATTAACATGTCCATATTTTAATTTTAATATAGTTTCGCAATCCAAAACAAGACCGACCGGATTCCAAAACAACAACACGATTTCTTGCAAACATAGCTTGGCAAATTTCATTTCTTGTGTGGCAAGAGCTTAAACATAGCTTAAGTTTCACTCTCTTTGTCTTACCAATCAAAGTACAACGACTTCACAAGCAGCGGAGCGTCTTGGGATTTTCAGGAGATTCTTGAGGATGACATTTGCATTTGCACCATCATCCAAATGTAGAGTCATTTTCTTGAGGATTATGGAATTCCCTAGGAAGTACCTTACTAGCTTAATTTCTGCAGCATATCCCGAGATGATGCTTTTGATATCGACTGATACTAGCGACGATAGAAAACACTCTGGCACAGATGAAAAACTTATTTGATTCATCTCCTCAGAGTTGATCTTACAATCATCATCCAATTCCTGATGGAAAAAAGAGAGGCGAGAACACAATGAAAATAATACGTGGAATCTTCATAAAAAAATCATATGAGTACAACAGATCATCACCAATACGAGAGATTTAAGATTCGGGCAGCGCCCAAGAAAAGTTGGCAACCATTCTAAATCGGATGGACAGAGTGTAGCATCGAGGCGGGACATGCAATCGAACTGAGGCAGCGTTTGTAATTTGGAATAGAGATGAAAGACCTAAAAAGCAGAGATCAAGTATTGTGGGTAAGAGAGTTTGATTTCATTATAGAAAACTTATGTAAACCAATAAATATCTGCACTGACATATATCATATACCTTGAAAACGTCTAGATATATGATCATTTCCCCAACCTTTGAAATCCCAGATAGAAAATCGTGGATGCTATTTCTCCTGAATGAAACGCCTGCGTCATCAAGTTGGTGCAAACCAAAGACAAGAGAAATATCTAGCTTGGCGTTGGAATCAAAATTGTTTAGTATATAACATTGAGATTCGCGATCACGGATTTTCAACCAGCCTAGTAGAGGAGCATCAATCACAACTTGATTATCAGAAACCGTAAGGAGTAGTTCTATTTCGAGGCTCTTGAGTGACAAAGAGTGCACCCGAATGACATGAAGATCACTCAGACATCCAAGAATCTTCAACTCTTCCAAGACAGGACAACCGGAGACAAGTCTCTGAAAAAAGGCCTCATTGCAATAGCAAAGTTTCTCTAAATGCATAGTCTTGAGACAAGGTAAGGAAACAATGGGGGCATCATCCAAGGTTACCTCAGAGAGTTTTAAGTAGACCAGTGTCTCACAGCTATAAAGGCTTATGGGCATCTCATAATTGAAATCATTATCTATCAAACAATAAACATCTAGATGTTGGACCTTACGCTTAACTGCAGCATCAATCCATGGCTTGAGAAAAGAGGCATCATCTAGATAGTTGTCTACATTAATAATAGCTATCTTGAGTTTTTGGATGCATGAAACTCTGTCGGAATCGAAAAACCTGTCACCCAAACTCACAAAGTCATTGACATCTGTGAATTTTTCAGAATCCATTACCAGACGAGGAAGCCAAAGCCAGAGATGCCTCCATCTAGTGGATAAAACGCTTGTCTTAACGGCGTCCTTTGTGGAGAGATGAGAAAGAATGTGAGATATCAAAGGATCTGGTAATTGGCTAATCCTATCATCCTTCAATCTTGGACTTAACCCTCGTTTGGAACGAGCCTGTTTCGATTTCCCTCTACCAGAACCAGACATGTGTTTTCTAGAAATCTGCATGCGAAAATTGAAAACGCAAGTTTCAATCGGCAGACATAGCTTGCAAATCAAAAACTCTCCTTCAGTTCAAATTCCAGTGACGGAGAGAGAGACTACTGTGTTTCACAATGAGACAATTAGGGTTTTTCACATTGAGACTATTATATTTCACATTGAGACAATTAGGGTTTTCAACAGAAAGAAAGGCCCAAGTAAGAAGACTCACTGTGTTCTGACCGACGATGGAATGTAATCACTTGCCGGATCTGTAGTAGATCGCCGGGAATCACTAAGACTCGCGAGAGCTTTTCAATAGACTGTTTGTTGCAATTAGAAAAATCATATGTCAGTGTTTGTGTTTGCCCGAAAACCTAAATATCGTGTTTGGGCTGTAATCAGCTTGGCTTGTATACCATTTGTTTAACTAGAAAATTACCCGCATTATACGCGGGAAAAAATGATTATCAAATAAAATCAATAGTTTTAGTTAAAAACAAGATTATGAAGAATAATTATACATAACCTAAGACCTAATTTATATATTTTAATTTTGCGATTATTTTGCATACAAATGTGTTCCACCCGTGAAATAGTTAAACCAACAAATTTCATTAATAATTATATTTTTACTTGTACGAAGGTGCATTTATGAAAAATTAAAAAAAATCTACTTGTCAAAAACAGATTTTTACATGCTCATGTATTTTCAAAAGATAATTAATAGTTTTATTTTATTTTAAATCAAATTTTTTGGTATATATGTTAAATTTTTGTTCACATTTAATTCTATGATTTAAATCTATAATTTCAAAATATTTTAATTTTGGCAAGTTTAGGAAGATTCAAATGTGTTTGGCAATTAGAGTTATGGTAATCAAAATAAATATATTTGAAATTAAATGTGTTTGGTAATGAGTATAAGAGAATGAAATAAATAAATTAAAATAAAGTGAAGAAAAATTGTGGTGATGACACCTAAGCAAAGTGCTCCCAAAAGGTTCCTCAAATAATATATAGGATTACACAATGTTGTATGAAGAAACGTTTCTTAAACTGTGAGCTTTTGTTAGGTTATGTTTGTAAAGACAAATGTGAATAGGCGTATCAGCTTTACATGCAGAATTTGAGGGACTCCTCGAAAGATACATGCAATACATGCAGAATTTGAGGGTTGCCGAAGAAGTCTATCAGCTTTACATGCAGAATTTGAGGAACTCCTCTAGGCGATGAATTGTCTTATCCAGAAGCGTATTCTTAGGGCCCAATTTGAGACGGATTGCTCAAACTTATTGACGATGACCGACGATCCGATAGATTGGCCAGCTTTCCAGTCTGAGCTAGATCACTTCGCAGAACTTAGAGATCACTTTATGTCCTTTCAATTAGCTTATATTCCTCGTTCATGTAATACTCGTGCCGATGCCCTTGCAAAAGCGGCACGAACACGCAACCAGTTATTTTCCCATGTAGATCTCGATGAGTCGATAGAAAGCATCCGATTTCAGAATGCTTCTACTGACCAAATGTGATTTAATATATGGAGTTGTTGACAAAAAAAAAAAAAGAATAGGCGTATCAGTTTATTGCCAATTTCTCATGTGACAATGAACGATTAGAGTTTGAGTTTCTGAATTTTCAGTGGCTACAGTCTACTCTTGGTAGGTCTAATAAGCATTGTCAATTTCCAAGATACGGATACCAATTCAAGATAAAATACGACTCCATTTTAAACCAGAGTTTTTTTTTTAAGCTTGGATGATTGGAAGATTTCATACACCAAAAACTAAAATTAAGATAAATAGGATTTAAGAGATTGTGGCAATTCACTCTTCATATTTCTTTCTCCCAATCTCGCAGTAAACTCAGAGCTTTCCTTCTTCTCAAGCTCCTTACTCAGAGCTGTCGTGGCTTGCTCAACATCTTAACATTTGAGATTTCTCTTTGGACTGTTTTCTTTGGCCCCTGAGACTGAGCCATAGGAGTCATAGCCACATAGATCGAGTTTGGAGACGGTGAAGCTGCTGCACCTGCTGCTGCTGCCACTTTGGCTGCCGCTGCCGAAGCTGAAGCTGCTACCATTTTCTGTGCACCTTCCCTTACTTGAATGTGGTCGTCCTCTATCACAAATAACTGCAAGCCAAAACCAATATTTAACACCTTATATACTTTTGAGACGAACAAGACATTAATCGCTTTGGGAATTGGGATGCGAAAGACCTCGAGATGGCTAGCAACAAAATCGTCCAGCTTCCCGTACTTTTTCCTGTAATCATGCCAGTGCAGAGGTGCTAGCATTTTCCCCAAACGATTTGGAAGCTGTTATTGACATACAAGCAGATGCTATAAGTAGAGCCCATTTCCAATTCAATAGTTCACTCTAATTGTGGTTATGGTTTGTTTGGTCTCACCGTTGAACTGATTCTGATTCTTCCACCAGCTGGTATAGTACGAACAATGCATGCCAAAAGCGACCTTTCATCCAGAAGAGCACTCTCTAAGCTCCTCTCAGCTTTCCCAGATGAGACTAGAGTTTCACGCACAACGGATCCACTACCATTTTGTTCACCAGATGAAACCTGACCATTAGCCTCCTGGTGAGAGAGACCAAATCAAAAACACATTCAGACCAATTCCCCTATAGCCAACTTAACTACGTTCCACAAGCCAAGAAAAAAATACCACAGAAAAAATACCTCAGGTTTCTGATTTAGGGCATGCGAATCTAGCCTTAGCACATCACGGAACTGTGAAGAAATGTCTTGAAAGCTATTCTCTGACCTATTGGATCCAAGATAATCTCCATTGCCAGATTCCCATGCCTGTTACGGAGTATTTTCTATGTCAGTATCGTACCGAACATGTATTACCACACTGAAACAAACATTCTTTACTTGGTCATTCACAGAAGACGATGGTGTAGCAGATCCATGTTGTGCTCCTTGGCCATTTTGAACACCCAGGTATCCTTGACCCAGGGACTGTCCATTGGCAGGTACTTGGTATTCACTTTTCGCAACAGAACTTACCAAGCCATGGACACCTTGAGATGGTTGCACATGATTCTGCATAGGCATCTGTGAAATATCAGGTACAGCCTGCCAAAAAAGCAATAAAGACTATGGTCATTAACAGTACTAAAATGGAACAAATAGGTGCATTCTTAAGTACACACACCTTTTGCTGCGGCAACACTGATTGTGCAACATGAGGTGAAGGGCCCCGAGGCTGAACCACCTGAGAAATCGCTTGTTGATCCATGACAAAAGAATGCAGAGGGCTTATCTGACCAGCTTGAAGGTACCCATGATCAACACGGTTGTTCTACAAATAATCACAAGAGAAAAAAACAGATTTGTTAGGATAGGATCTATTTCAAGTGTTTTAGCAGGGATTGTTTCATGAGTAAGAACACAAGCCCTCAGACTGAATATGATATGGAGCATGACAGATCTAGAATTATGAACAATTAGCATAAAATTGAATAGACAAGGGATAAAACACATATTGCCAAATGAAGACTATGCTGGAAACAGAGGGAGACTATTTAAGATAATCCATAGTAACAAACATGTACCTGGGTAGCCTTATCATCACTTGAAGTAAATGATGAGGTTTTCCCATTCAGATTTGCATTTTCTGCACTGTTTCCATGCGCCTCAAATTGGTTCCCACTGTTCTGGATGATCTGGGAGGCACTGTTGGAATTTATTTTGGAGCCACCTCCTTCTCTTGCATTGGCAAGTTCAATCTGAAGTTGTTGCACTGTATGCAAATGCAATCTCTCCATCTCCGCAAACTGAACACAACAATCAGGAACAACATAAGAGAAATCGTTTCAAAAGAAAACCAATTAGGATTTGAAAGATATTTAGGGCACCAACCTGTCTTTGGCAACCATGCCAGAGCTGGTTATACTGCTCAGTACGTTCTCGCAATTCAGCCTGCAAGGAATGATTTGTAGATGATTGTAAAGCATCCATCTCTTGGGCACGTGTAATCCAACTTTGCGCTTCTCTCAGTTGCTCATCCTTGTACATGATGGTTTCTTGAGCAATCCTATTCTACAAGCGGTTAAAGATAAGAACTCTTAGTGTATTCGTTATCGAACATGATAATAATGAGATAAAACTGCAAGATCCATAACCATGAAACGTAAACAGATTTGACTGTGTAACAAAGAGACAGGAAAACTAACTTGTTCCTGTAGTTCAGTGAGCTGGCTCTCTTTCTCTTGAATATGCTCCTGAAGTTCAGATAATTTATGCAAATTCTGAGACCTTTCAGCTTCTGAGTGATCACGCTCCCTTCTGCATATTAACAAAAGTAGAAAAATGCAGTTTGTTACATATTCCAAAAACACACTTCTAAATACATCTTATCTACAAAGGAAACTATATTGTTTTGTAGTTCTGGACAAAGACATTAGCAAAGAAAAAAGAGTTTCAAGAATGAAAAGCACCTGAGAGTGGCAAGTTCTTTGTTTTGTTCTCTTAGGAGACCTTCTTTCGCCCAGGCCTTGTAGGAGTATAAGGACAAGTTAGAATCTAACCATTCAAATCAATTGATATGAATAAATTATGAACCAACAGACCACTTCATTATCTAGCTTAATCGCATGCAGCTCTCTGTCTTTCTCTTCTATCTTTCTCTCCATCTCCCGAATCATTCTCTCCTTCTCATGAACTTGCTCCTACAAGTTCAACAACATTCCTTTATTTTCCATTCAACATGAAAACACTCGATGAAATACTGCAAAAACAATTAAGGAGAATGAGATTCAACCTGCATTCTAGCAGCAGCATTAGCATACTCTGCGGATTGAGATTCAAAGTTTCTCTGGATTTCCATAGCCATCATCTGAGCTCGAAGCTCAATCTCCAACTGCTGTAATTCTCCTTTTTGCCTCGAAACAGCATGAATTCTCTGCTCAAGCAGCTCAGCATCTGAGCAAGTACCATCCATCCTAATGGAGTAGAAATCCAAATCAACCTGCTCTCTTCCATTCTGCACACAAACAAAACATCATTTCCTCTCTCCAATAAGCAACAAAAAATCAAGCTGAATTGCAAGAAATAAACCTCATATATGGTTCTCTCATCTGTTTGGTTAAGCTTCAACTGTTCCAAATCCTGCAAACAAAATGTCAAGTGAGAAAACAACTCCTCAAATTTCTAAACCAACATCGGAAATATCATCGTTACAGTGAAGATGAGCTATAATTGACAACGAGAACCCTATTCCAACTCCAAAGAAGGAGAAAAATTCGAGATATAGAAGTACATACATAGTCTGAGGCGTTTCCAACGTTCGGTGAATCCGAAACGGCGCGCCATTCTTTCCTTGACGGACTCGGCGACGGATTCTGAAGAGGACCACCACGAGTCGAAGCGGTCTCCATTAGAAACAAACCGAACAAAGATCCACTGAGAAAAAAAACTAGGGTTTATCGGGGAAAAAAGAAACCCTAGCCCTAGAAATCCTAGCTAAGAGACGCAGACAAAGGATGGTGATGAATAAAAACCACGATTGAGGAAGAGAATAGCTCAAGTAACGAAAATGGTGGGAGTGTTTGACGCAGGAGAGACGAACAAAAGTGCGAGAGAGCGAGAAGAAGAAGCCAGACTTGTGAATTTTACCGAATCGTTCAATCATTTGGCAATTTTCTACTCCTGAGAGTGACTATTCGTGTGTCCTCGTCTTTTTGGGCCTATTGGGCCAAGATGTTTTCGGCCCATCAATCCGTTACGGTTTAGTTGCTGTTTATTTTCAAAAATATACGATTTTTTTATCAAAAATATGTAGACAATAAATAGTTTCAAAGCTTTGTTCTTGAACCGTCTATTGAAAATAAATAATCAAATGTAAAATTAAGATAGGTTCAATAATAACTAAAAAACCAACACCAAAAACCAACAAATTAAAGCAAAATCAATTAAAAGGCAGAAAATGTATGTGAACTCTTTGATTCAAAATTTTGATCTAGTGCATCTCCTGTTTCCTTTCCTTCAACTGCAGACCTGCTTATACTTCATGATTACTTAATTTTTTTAATAAATCTCTTTAAAACAACATTCATAGTCTGCTTCTGCGGATTATCATACTTGTCTGTGATCAAAATCTTTAATCCCTCCTTAGACTTTACTCTTGATAGTGCCACGTACAATTGTCCATGAGAAAATACAGGTTGAGGTAAATAGAGACCGGCGTTTCTGAATGTCTTGAGGGAATTACACTATTTTTTGACCACACAAAACTGCGTAGAATGTTTGTCTTGAAAAAAGAATTGCGTATTGTATTTCCTCCAATCGTGGAGCAAATACTTGTGGCCTTTAGCTTAAACATCATTTTCATCGTGTTTGCCATCTTTAGCAATCTTACTTTTCTCGGTTGTGGGTATTACTTGATCTTGTCCTTTTTGAATCTACTCAAATAAGTACTTTATACGCATCGGTTTGGTCGCACACATCTACAATAAGAGATGGAGAAAAAAATTAATACATTCTTGACATATGATTAATCCATTTATGTGATTATAAATAAGATAATCTAATTTGAACAATTACTTACACACACCATTGTTGATCGTAGAACCACAATCTTTAAGATCATTTGACTTTTCCGTTGTGGCAATGATATAACTTTTCCTATAATCACATGTAAGATAGTAGATTAATATTTATCAAAAACAATATTAACACATCAAAAACAAAGAGAAAAAAGTTCTCATACCGTAAAAAAAATTGTTTGTTAGATATGTGTTATTTTGTTTGTTAGCTTACATATATAGGGAAATGGTGATGGTAGTGTTATGTTAGGTTTGAAAAAAATAAAAGTTAGATATAAATATTATGTTAGAAATTCTGTACGAAAATATTATATGGAAAATATTATGATAGTTAACAAGTTTTGTTCTAAGGAAATTTATGGGAAGTATTGTTCCTGCTAAGTAATTAGTTTATATTTGGTAAAAGTATATAACAAAATAAAGTTTACAATATTAATATAGAAATGTGTTATTATATTTAGTTTTTAATAGAATGCTAATTAACCCTTAAAACACTCTTACTTAGAATGTCTCTATGAGTGACACCTAGGATTTTAAACTCTTCGTGTCTCCTCAATTAATATATATATAGGATTTCACCAAAACTTTGGTTTGGCTACTAAATGATATAGGTGATCGTTTCATATCCTCCTTTTTAAGCATACACTTCTTGGGTTATGAGGCTAGGTCATGATTCGAGAGGTAGTTCAAATTCGCTATATGAGAGCTTTCCAATGTTAGTTCCCTCAATATCACACCTTCAAGGGTTCGCCCAATGCTCATAATGCTTGGTGGTTGGATGTGTCATTTGCCGAGTTTTGACTTAGGTTGATGTTTCTAGTTTTTGTCTTCTTTGGTAATGTTTTGTCTCCGGCGATATCTTACTTATCGTTCCACTTGGTTTGTTTTTGGGGACACTTTATATCTGCTAACTTTGTATATTTTTAAATGATACCAAAATTTCAGATGACCAAAAAAAAAAAAAAAAAAAATTCTAGTTGATTCTTTTTAAATTCAATTTGTAGAGCAATATTTAGAAGAAAACCTTGTATAGATTCGTCCACATTTGTCTTTACACAATGCAAAAGCCTCGTATAGTTTCATTGATGTATTTATATATGAAATCCTAGCGAGCATGAACCGATACCACTATGTTCCCTCTCCTCCTAGTCTTTACATGTCAGAGGATGACGACTTTACATTTGGTAGAGCCTCTTGGGATTTTGAGGAGTTTCTTGAAGACGTCATCTTTTCTTGAATAAGAATCCAATGATAGAGTGAGTTTCTTGAGGATAGCTGAATTCTTCAAGAAGTACTTTACAAGCTTCAAATTTACAACATATCCTTTGAAATCAACAAACTCCAAAGAGGAAAGCAAACACTTAGGTACAGAGCTGTTTTGATCAATTTCCTCATACGAAATACCACCCTCGCATATCTGGAAAAAAGAAAAAAGAAAAGGAGGATTATAATGCGG
This sequence comes from Draba incana, assembly GCA_963576765.1. NCBI lineage: Eukaryota > Viridiplantae > Streptophyta > Magnoliopsida > Brassicales > Brassicaceae > Draba > Draba incana. Next base: position 28,244,671 of record OY755203.1, on the reverse strand, counting down.
ATTCTTCATAGAGATGAAAAAACTCAAATATAAAGGTTTAGCAAATCATCACCAAGACGAGGGATTTCAAGTTCGAGCATCTTTCAAGAAAGTTTGGTAACCATTCTAAATAGGATTTATAGACATTGATATGCAAGTGGGACATGGAATCAAACCGAGGCAGCGGTACTAATTGCGAGTATAGATAGACGAGCTGGAACAAAACAAAGAAAAATTAACGTTGAACATAAGCTTTCATGATACAAAATGTACATGTGCAATACCGGAATTGACATATGTGTACCTTGAAAGTGTCTTGATGTATGATCATATTCCTGACCTTGGAAATATCAGTGAGAAAACTTCGGATGCTACGTACACTACAAGAAAACAACCGCTATTCCGACGGCCACAACCGTCGGAATTCGGTCGGAAAAGACCCATTTCCGACGTGTTTCTGACGGCTTGGGTCTGTCGGATCTGTCACGTCGGAATTTTAATATCCGTCGGAATTTCGTCTGTTTGTTGCAACGGAACTCCGACGGCATACGGATATCCGTTTTCCGTTTGAGAACCGTCGTTATACCGTTGGAACTTATTTAGACGACGGAATACCGACGGGTTCGGAGATCCGGTAGTTTCTGAAGGCTTTCCGACGGTAAGAAATTTCCGACGGTATACCGAGGGTAAAGTAACCGAGGGAAATCCGACGGATAAACGGCACGACGGTGTTCCGACGGAATGATATACCGAGGGTATACCGACGGAATTCGTATGTTTTTTAAAAAAAATTAAAACTATTTAAATAATTTAAAATCATTAATAAATCATTAAAATCATTAAAAATTAAAATTAAAATCTTAAAAAACCCAAATTAAATTAAAATTGTTTCAAAAGTACATTAAAGTTTTACAATAAATTTTAAAACTAATAAATGTCTATTCTGGCCTACGGGTACGGAAGAAGTCGGTCATCTGATCTTCCAACGCTTTAAAGCGTTTTTCCGACTCCGCCCTATCTCTGTCTCTCTCTTCCTGCATTTTCCTAAGCCGGTCGTGCAGCTCTTGGTTTTCCGCCTCCAACCTGCTAGCACCGCCATATCGAACCGTCGAAACAGACGAGCTACTATCTTCAGGGAGGCCGTAAACACGGCCTCTGGTCTTGGGAGTCACCTACGATAAAAAAAAATTATATTTTATAACTTACTTGTATTAAAAGTAATGTTTAAATTTCTTTAAAAGTTAAACGGTTACTAACCTCGTACGTACTTACCCCAACATCTACTTCTGGTGTACGTTCTCCTACGCTATCCGGAAAATAAGGTGCATTACTACTACTACTACTACCATATTCATAATTGGTTTCTCCATGTAAAAACCAAACCTTATATCCCGGCCTAAATCCATATATATATATATATAAGTGATTCCAAACTTTACTAACCGAACCACTAATTCTATTACAGCAATTAGAACAAGGACATTTGATATCCTGACCTTTCTTGGCCGCCTCTTGATTTCTAGGTAACTGCATGAACTCGCAAATACCTTGAGCGTATTCAGTCGTTAATAAGTTTGACCCCTCTTCCATCATTGGTGCGTCCATCCATGACCGAAAATATGAAGAACTCATCTCTCAAATTTTTTAAGTTTGGTTTTCAGATGTTGGTATAATGAACGTTGGAAGAAATGTGCAAACTTATGTAGAGGGGATTTCTGTCGAAAATCTTTCGGAAATCCGTCAATACATCCGACATAACACCCCACCAATCACATCGGCCACCGCAGGCGATATGTCAACCATTCAAACTCTGCCGACATCGATAACTGTCCGAATTCCGTTGGAATGCCGTCGGAATATACCGATTGATAATGACCGTCGGAAAACCGTCGGTTATGTCTGACGGTTGTCCGAGGGAATCGTTTTGGTCGGCATGCTGTCTGACAACCGTCGGAATTTACAGTGTTTTCTTGTAGTGGTATCCTCGATGAAACGCTTTCTTCATCAAATTCTTCACCAAATTTGTCCGAACAGACCAAACCAAAGACGAGAGAAATATCTAACTGTGCATTGGACTCCAAATTGTTCACTCTAAAGCTTTTTGATACGTTATCATTGATACTCAAAAAGCATAGTTGAGGAGCATCGATAACAACCCCTTCGGAATCAAACACGAGAGAAGAAAGTCGTACTAAAGTGAGCCTCTTCAACGAACAAGAATGCACTCGAAAGGCTTTTCCATCATCAGTTGCTACGACAATCTTTAAATCTTCTAGTATGGGGGAACGTAAGACAAGTGTCTCAAAGGTGGCTTCATTGGGATATTCGATATATTCTAAATGCAGTCTTTAAAACAAGGTAAGGAAACAAACTCGGCATCATCCAAAGTCACCTGAAAGAGCTTTAAGCATACCAATGTCTCACAGTTATAAAGTATTTGAGGCATCTTATGAAACTGACGGTCTCCGTAACAATAAGATGCAACATGTAGATGTCGGATCTTATGCTTAATTGCAGCATCAAACCATGACGTGAGATAAAAGGCACCATCCTCGTTTTTAGCAATAGTTAACTTGAGTTTGTGTATGCATGAAACCCTATTGGAATCGAAAAACCTGTCACCGAAACTCGCAAAGGTTTTGAAATCTGAGAATTCTCGGGATTTCAACTCAAAACTAGGGAGCCAAAGCCATAGATGCCTCCATCTAGTGGATAAAACGCTTGTCTTAACAGTTTCCTTGGTTGAGAGATGAGAAAGTATGCGACATATCAAATCATTAGGTAATTGGCTAATCCCATCTTTCTTCAATGTCGGACTCAACTCTTTGGAATTACTACCCATGTCTTTTTTTCTAAAGAAAACCAACCATCAACATGCATAGCAAAATTAATTAGAAACATAAAGTCAGGTTATACAATTGAAGTTCCGGCTTCACCTAACCTAACCTAAACTAATCAAAATTCTCCAACCAGTGAAGAGATGAAATCCATAAAGTACACCAAACATTCGCCCCAAGACATATATAAGAAGAAACTAGTCACGCTAGGGTTTTGGACGTTTTCTGATTCTTACAAACGAACGGTAAATTGCCTTGTTAATTAGTATTAGAGAGCTAATTATCAAAGTAATCAAAAGAAGAACCAACCGTGTTATGGAATCTGACTACCACGAACGAACCATAACTCTCTGAGATAAATTGCCTTGTCAGTATTAGAGAGCTAATCAAAGTTATTGATGCGTAGATTTTATAGTAATAATAATCCACCAATATGTGACGTCCGTAGGAAGAGGATATTCACAACGACACGGATCAAACGACGTCGCTTTTAAATATGCGGGGTTTCATAGAATTGTACCTAAACGTCGTCCAAGATAATATCATATCTTGATATAGATAAACTCAAATAAAATCTTTTTTTTTTAATAAAACAACTTTGATATTTAGATCAGTGTTTATTTGGGATCGGTTATGGTTTGTAAACTGGTAAGAGTCGGGCAAGCAAAAAAAAAAAAAAAAGTCGGTGATCGAAAATTAGAAATTCAGAAACGAACTCAAATTTGCAACCAAGATTTCTTGCAATCTACGTCAAGCGACTATAAACCAGTCAAATACAAGCTTTCAATGTTCTCTCCAAATTCAAGGACCAAGACTTGGCATTCGATAGACCGTCTCGGGGTGTTTAAGAGTTTCTTGACAAAGTCATCTTGAATTGCATGATAATGCAAACATACAGTGAGTTTCTTGAGGATTGTCGAATTCTCTAGGAAGTATCTTACTATCTTCATCTCTAGAGCATACCCGAAAATGCCGCTTTTGATATCAATAAGTTCGAGAGACGATAACAAACACTGGGGCCCAGATGAAAAACTGATTTGACTCATCTCATCTATATGCATCTTAGAGTTACCATTCCAATCCTGAGGGGAAAAAACAAAAAGGAGAGAGGAGATATACACAATGAAAAGATAGGCGGAACCCTTAACAGAGATATGAGAATCATATATAGAAATTTAGCAGATTCATTACCAAGATGAGTGATTTCAGATTCGGGCAGCTCTCGAGAAATGTCGGCAACCATTCTAAATTGGATAAACAGAGAGTTACATACAAACTGGACATGCAACCAAATCGAGGCAACGATTCTAATTTCGAGTATTCGTAGATGACCTGAAACCAAGCAGAGAAAAATGTTGGTGAGAAACTTTCATGATAGAAATTTAACATGTCCAATATCTTCATTGGCATATATATATATGTATACCTTGAAAGTGCGCCGACATATTCTCATATCCCTGACCCTTGAAACCCCTTGGAGAAAATTACGGATGCTACTTCTCCTGGATGAAATGCTTGCTTCAGAATAAACCCACAAACCCAATAGGAGAGAAATATCTAACTTACCATTGGACTCAAGATTATTTACAATAAAGCTCTCCGAGACATGATCATTGATCCTCAAAGTGCATAGCAGAGGAGCATCAATCACAACTCCCATAACAGAATCTCGTACAAAAGTGAGCTTTATCAATGACCGAGAGTACATTCGAAAGCTCCTTGTATCATTCCAAGCTACTTCAACCTTTAATTCTTCTAGAACAGGGCAGCACGAGACAAGTTTCTCGAAAGTGGCCTCATTCGGATACCAATTAGTTTCCAAATACATAGTCTTCACACACGGTAAAGAAACAAACTCGGCGTTAACCACGTTCACCGAACAGAGTTTCAAGGATACTAGTGTAGGCTTTTAGGCATCTCATAACAAAACCCTGGAGGACAAAAAACATCTAAATATCGAATCTTCCGTTTAACCGCAACATCAATCCATGATCTAAAGGCATCATTTACACCGTAATCTTTATCAATAGCTAGCTTGATTTTTTGTATGCATGAAACCTTATCACAATCGAAAAACCTATTGCCAAAACTCGCAAAGGCATTGAAATCAGCCAAATCCCAAGATGCCTCCATCTAGTGGATAAAACGCTCGTCTTAAGCGCTTCCTTGGTTGGAAGATGATAAAGTATATGACATATCAAAGAATCAGGTAATTCGCTTATCATATCTTTCTCCTTCAACCTCTAAAGAGCCTGATGATTCGTTTTCCGTTTACCAACCATATGTTTTCTTACGTAAAAAACATAATCTGCATAAACAAATTTGAAAACGCAAGTTTCAGAGAGATGATCTGGATTTTTAAATTCGACAAAATTCTCCTACTGTACTGAAAGATGACTAGTCAGGGTAGGGTTTTCAACGTTTTCTGGTATTTACAAAGAACAAAACCAACGGTGAATCGGAATCAATTTCTATGCGATGAGTTGGGGATTAGAGCTAATCAAGGTGATTAGGCAAATTTATAGAGAACTAATCTGTGCGTGGATTTATAGGTCAAAAATGATAAAACGACGCCGATTTTAGTACGGGTTCAAAACGACGTTGTTTTAGGCTACAGTTTTAGTTTCCTTAACCAGTCATAGAACGACGTCGTTTTGATTCGCGTCTGGTTCTCTAAAGCAAATTCGTGGAATCGGAGAGATTTGAGAAGGAGAAGAAGGAAGAAGAAAATGGGGTACGTGTTGAGGGTGAGATTGGCTTCTTTCTTCGCCGGAGCTGCGTCTGCGTCTTTTATCGGCCTCTCTGTTCTCTACAAGGATTACAAGATCGCTCACGAATCGATTTCTCAGCAGGTTTGCCATCGATTCGAATTTCCTTTCGATTGTCTCTTGGGAAATAGTTACTTACTCATGAATCCTAGCCTGAATCGATACATTTGGTTAGCTTAGTTTTGTTTAGAAGGAAATTTGTTGATCAAAGAGTTGAGAATTGAGGATTCTAGGGTTCATATATTTGGTCTTGTTATGAAAATCTCTGAGATTCAGTGTTTTAACCATTGTGGAAAAAGGAATCACGCAATATTAATGTTCATTTAGGAGGAACTAGGGTTTCTGGTTATGTTACCATTTTCGCTGCTGGTGAGATTTGGTCCTGCGCTTGACTCTCATAGCCACCTATTCGTTAATGCTGCATTTACATCATTAAAAACATGCTTTCTTGTGAATCTTGAGATGCTAAATTGGCTAACATGAGAAAACAGTGAGTACTGATCGAGTTGAAGCATAATGGTTCATTTTCTCTGTAGCTTTAATGGCCTATGATACCTATTCATTGTATTAAAACATGCTTCTGAATTAGTTTATTGAGAATCTTGAAATGCCAGAATGTTATAAACACTGTCAAACATTTTGGCAATGTGAGTATTGGTTGAGAGTTGAGGCATAACCGTTATCATTGTTAATATCCATAGCAGTATTTTTACCCTAGCGGTAATGGTATTATAGAACCGTCATATGACCATTGACTGTATATACGCTCTATGTTTCTACAGGCAAAGTCGTTCCATGACTCTCTGGATACAAGGATCTCTGCTCTTGAAAGCTTGAGACGAAGTGAAGCTCCTCAGCTTGCTGAGACGACTGATTAGCATCTGTCGTTCGACATTGATACTCTCTGCTTGCTAATGATGTTTTGAGTTGAGGTTTGCTCTTTTTCGCATTTATGAATAACTTGGAAGTTCATGTATGACTACTGTTATAAAACAATGAACTTAAGGTAGTTTGCAATGGACTGAAGCTTGCTGTCACACTTGCCATGAAAAAATTGGTTTGGATCTTGAGCCAGTAGAATCTTGTCCTTTACACTTTTATCTAGGCCACCTTCAAAGCTTGCAGGTAGCTTAAGATTAGTTACTATGGTGAAATATAAACAAAGACCACTGACTATACCAAGAGCAATCTTGATATTTCCGGAATCAAGTATGGGCTGACCCATGGAGCATAGTATCTTTATTTTGATGGGTTAAGACTCATTCAACAGAGTTACCATTTCTCTCAGACATCCACAGGTTTGGAATTTATGGCTTTGCATAAAATTGTGAAAAGTCTTGCGGAATCAAATAGAGAGCTTATCTTAAACAATCGTAGCCTCATTTAAGAGATATAGATACTTGATATTACCATGCTCTTCTAACCAATCGTATAGCAAAAACCTTTCGTTTCAACTTTTAAACGCAACTTTGTACGTTTATTTAGAGATGGGGAAAGAGATGTGAGAAGGGGTCGGCGAACAGAGATCGATACGTGATTGGCTATGTCTGATAGAGATTTACTCGGTGGATTTTAATCCCGAACACTACAAATAGAAAGCTTTCGTTTTAGTGATAGGTCTTGCTCTGATTAGCCAAATCTTGTTGTCCCTGTAAGAGAACTCAACTCAAGTCCAAGCTTATAATCAAGCCCATTAGCCCATGTAGCTCTAGGGTTTTAGCATAAGAGATTCTATATAAACATTTGTAATGAGATTATTAGAGTTGTCAGATGGGCCAACCCAACCCATTTGACCTAACCCGTCATGGGTTTATTTATTTTTTTGCCCACGGTGGGTCGGCCCATGAAACCCGCGGGTCAATACCTATAGACCCAAACCCAACCTACTAAATACCATGGGTTTTCTGGGCGGCCCATGGGTTTTAATATTTACTGTAAAATAAAAAACAAAAATTGGTTTATTTAAAGAAAAAACACCAACAAATTCCAATAAATTCAAAGAAACATAGAAAAATTAAAATTTGACATTATAAATTCATAATGTATAACTGAAAACCAAAAAGCCAAATGAAAAAAATTGAAATAAGAAATAATACTAAAAATGATAGAAGTGAAAAAACATTTAGCTTCCTTGACACGAATCAAAGTCATTCTTGCCTATCGGGAGGTGTAGTAGATTCTTTTTCAGGTTCACCATTATCCTCTACATAGATTAAACAAATAGTATAAATAATAAACAAAATTTAGTCTACGATTTTGCAAGTTTGAAAAATAAATAAATCTTTACTTTCATAAGCTTCAAATCCGCGCAACCAGTTTTGACTGCATATTAATACTTTTGTTAAACTATTATTATATTTTAGATATACATTAGCTTATATAATAAGATATATATATATATAAACTTAAAATAAATATATAACGTATATAAAAATTGGTGGGTAACCCATTAACCCGTAGTTTTTTATGGGTTTTACCCACGAAACCCATTACCCGTTACCCGTTATGGGTCAACCCATGAGACCCATTTTTTTTTGGGTTTACATTATTGAACCCATACCCATCCCATGGTGGGATGGGTTGGGTCGGACTCGTGGGTTTTGACCCACTCTGACAGCTCTAGAGATTATGTTAGGTAATTTTGGTTGTAATGAGATTATGTTAGGTAATTTTGGCTGCATAAAACGCAGCCCTCTCTTATCTAGGGTGGGAGTTTCGGTTTAATTTCGGGTTCCGTTTATTTGGTTTTAGTAAAACTCTAACCAAAACCAACCAAACTTAGTTCGGTTCGGTTTTGATTCGGTTCGGTTTTAATTCGGTTCGGGTTCGGTATGGGTTAAGTTTGGTCCGGTTTTATTCAAATCTAAATCATAAGTATTGTATTGTATCTAAAAAAAAATCAGCATAAGTCATACATATTGTATGTTAGCTTTAATACGTATTATAGGTTAGCTTTTAATACATAAATCATACATAAATTATACTAAAAAATCAACATAAATCATACGTATTGTTTCTATATTACTATTAAACATAATTAACTAATAAGTGAAATAAACATATTGAACCGAACCGAACCGAACCATTTGGGTTGAGGGAAAACTCATCCAAACGGTTTGTGTGTAGACTTTGGTTCGGGTTGGGTCGGTTTGAGTTCGGTTGAGTCGGGCCGGTTCGGTTCGGTTAAAATGTCCACCCCTAAGTCTTATCCATTTTATGAAATATTAATCAAAGTTCTTGTGTTCTTGGTCACAACTAAAGTCTTTTCTTTCCATTCCATTTCATTTCATTTCATTTCCCGTCGCTCAAGCCAAGTTACCTAACATGATCTCATTACATATGTTTATATAGAATCTTTTATGCTAAAACCCTAGAGCTACATGGGCTAATGGGCTTGATTATAAGTTTGGACTTGAGTTCTCTTACAGTTTCATCAAGTATGAGGACAACTATATATAGTCAGGCCCGGCCCATCAGTAAAGCAAAGTAAGTTTTTGTTTTAAGCCAAAAATTATAAATAAATTTTTTAGGCCACATATACAAAGAATTTTTAGGTCAAATAAAAAATTTTATATTTATTTCCATGTAAAAAGCCACATTTTGAAATTGTGCTTTAAGCCTCATGGAACCAAGGGCCGGGCCTGTATATAGTATTACATTTAGGTTTAAATTTAATTCTATAGTTACATAAAGTACTAAAATATGATTAAACTACTTTTTTTTTGGGTTTTGTGCTTCATCTATTTCTAGGCCAAACTTGATGGATTTGATAAGGTTTAAATTTTCGGGCTTTAGGCAAAGCTAACGAGAGTAACATGTTCTTCTTTTTAATGTCATGTCTCCGTTACGAAGATCGTCTATTCTTTACCATTCCCCTTGTACAAATATCTCGCTTTTTGAAAACTAAATCTAGTTTTGGTATAATTAAAGAAACACAATAAATAGGGAAAAGAAAGAAGGAATCATAATGGAAAGACATGTCGAGAGCACATGGTGTTTTTGGCTAGTGACAGACTCCGATGCGAAAGAAAATTAAAATCAAATGTAAAAGAAAAGTAGAAATCAATAATATGAGGAGAGAGAGAGAGAGGGAGAGAGAAAGAGACGTTTGTCTCCTTGGCGGTGGTACGGTGGCTTCGTTATCACCCGACACCTCTTAAAATTGAAGTACACCTAATATATTTCATGTACAGTATTACTAATTATCATTATACTATACACATTTCGTTATGTAGATGCGACACTCAATATTGTTCCATCATATTTCTCTTTCTAAAAACAAAAACATTGTTGAAAACGTAAATGTTGGATTAGACTTTGGGATCGCATCCATCCACTTATTGCAATTTAAAATTCTTAAACATTTCTTATTGTTTATCTAGACTTTGTTTGTATAGATTAGCGTCACAAAATCAGTGTTAAGAAAATATTTCAAAGTTTCGGATTTAAATATAGTTTTGACAAAAATAAAATAAAATAAACTCTGCATTTACAGAGCGAGCAGTAGCACAATATATGCGTTAAAAACTATTTTAACTTTTAATTGGATGGGAAAGAAGAGAGCATCAGTAATGAAATGGGGAGAGACTGAGCGAAGTCAGAAGAAAATATAAAAAAGAAAAGGACAATAAGTGGGGGATATGGGTCCTGAAGAAGAGAGAGTGTCCATATCAACTTTTGCCATTTTATTTTGTCTCGTGGCTTTGTGCTTCTTTGGATTCAAAGCTTGAGACAAATAGAAAGACGTTCGTTACTTGGCTACCCAACAACTTCACTTTCTTTGCTCTTGTCACAATCTTTACCCATTTTCCTTGCATCTAACGTATCATTGATTGAGTCCTTTCAAATAAAATTTCATGTTCACAAAAAAAAAAAAAAAAAAACTAACTATCTATACAATTTGTTCCAAATTGATTTGTGTATTATACGGTTCAATCTACGGAATTCAGCTAAGGATCGCGATGGACTAGTGTGGAATGTTCGGTCTATATTGAATATTGTTATGATTTACTATGTTCTTTTATTTGTTTGGATGACATTGAAAGTTTCCTAATGTTAGAATGTCATGCATTATAAATCCCTTATACATTATTAGAGAGGTGATTTCACCAAAAACTCTTACATGTCCTCTCTTTAATGTGACATGACATCACTTAAAATGTGACATGGAAAATCTCATAGCATTATTGAACCAATTAACAAATGTATTTTAATTAGTGGGCTAATCCATATGAGCAAACATATCCCTTATACATTATTAAAGAGGTAATTTCACCAAAAAATCTTACATGTCCTCTCTTTAATGTGACTTGACATCACTTAAAATGTGACATGGCAAATCTCATAGGATTATTGGACCAATTAACAAATGTATTTTAATTAGTGGGCTAATCCATATGAGCAAACCTATTATGAGTAACTATTTTTCTGAAGTATTTCTTCCCTATAAATATAGAACATATTTCCACTTCAAAACTTCATACACCATCTTCTAATTTTATTTTTCTTTCAAACAATATTGTATATGTGTTATTGTTATGATGAAACATTAGAAATCATAAGTTTATAAATGTAATGAACATAACAAGAAAATAATTTCAACTAAATTTATATATGTATAGGATATATTTGTTTCAAATTCGAATACACACCAAAACCGAAACCATTCAAAATCATCCATATTTGATTAGGTTATACTTTTGAGATTATTTTTTTATATACTATGAAATAACATTTTTCTAATTAAAATTTTCTAATTAGTTTGATACTTAAAAAGTTAAAGAATATTGTATCCGCGTATTACGGAGGAAATTGCTAATAATGACCTAAAACTTGATTTGAAATGCAAAAGTATCTCCCTCATCTCATGTTTGGCAAAGTATTCCCCAAAGGGGTAGTAAAATTACAAATACAGCCTTAATGAGCAAACAAAAAAATGGAATGCAGAATGACTTTTTTAGCCTTTTGACGTCTACACCGGAAGTCTACACAGTAGACATCAAATGACGTCTACTTTAAGACTGGAAAAGAAGTCTACATCGTAATTAAATCTTATATTTAAATGTATAAATTGAAAAAAAAATATTTTTGTAAAACTTTCTTAATCATAATTAAACTATAACAAATTGTGAAGTATGAAAAATAAATCTTCACAAAATTGATTCAAATTACAACAAAAAGACAAATAGCATTGAAAATGAATGGATGAGTGAGTTACATATGGTCTACACAGTAGACATCAAATGACGTCTACTTTAAGACTGGAAAGAAGTCTACATCGTAATTAAATCTTATATTTAAATTTATAAATTGAAAAAAATATTTTTGTAAAACTTTCTTGATCATAATTAAACTATAACAAATTGTGAAGTATGAAAAATAAATCTTCACAAAATTGATTCAAATTACAATAAAAAGACAAATAGCATTGAAAATGAATGGATGAGTGAGTTAAATATGTAGACTTCATATGAAGTCTACATAAACCTGAAATTTTAACCTAACCGGATAATTTAACCCTCTATATATAACAAGTTAACTGGAAACCAACCCTAATTTTGTTAAAAATAACTGCAACCACACTTCCTCTCTCCAACGACGGTTTTTTGTTCCTTTCGCGTGGAAGATCTTCATCATTAGTCGTCGTTAACCACCGCCGTCTCTCTTATACCAAGTTTCTGTAGTTGAAAGTGACATAACTCTTCTTCATTCATTCTTTCTCATAAACTCTTCGTCTTGATATGATTTACTTGTGGTTTATGCAGATTTGGGACACCGCCGCAACTCCTTTACCGAGTTTCTCAAGTTGTAAGTGACGTAACTCCTCTTCATCTTTTATCCCTTATCTCATATTATTCTTTTTCATAAAATATTTCTCTTCATTTGGTTTTGTTGTGGTATATGCAGATCTTGGTCACCGCCGTTCTCATATGTATTTTGTTCCAACTAGTAAGGTTTCAGATCTGACTTTCATTTTTATCATTTTTACCTTGTTTATTGTGGTATATGCAGATCTAGGGCATCGTCTTCTCTCCTTTAAGTCAGATTTTGTAGTTGTAAGTGGCGTAACTCCTCTTCATCTTTTATCCCTTGTCTCTTATCCTTCTTTGGTATAAACTATTCCTCTTCATACTTTTGTGGTATATGCAGAGCATATGTATTTTGTCACAACTGGTAAGGTTTCAGATCTGAGTTTCCTTTTTATCCTATTTACCTTATTTCTTGTTTAAAATCTGCTTATTTCATTATGTTTCAGATCGCAGGTGCATTCATTGTTGCAGATCTGCTTCACACTTCTGTCTTTAACAAATTTATTTAGATCGGACTGACAATTTTATCGTTTTTATCTTTAAATTTGTTTTAAATCTGTCCATTTACATCTATTTCAGATCTGACCCATTTACCTGTTGATATTTTTTCAGATCTTCATTGTTGCAGATCTGAGTCACACTTCCTTCTGTCACAAGTAAGATTTGTGTGTTTTTTGTTTCGTTATTGTTGATAGTGTGATGCTGAAATCGTAAAAAACATACTACAATATTAATGTATTTGTCCAGAGAAATATTCAATGCAGCCTACGTAAGAAGTCTGCAACGTAGACTTCACTTGCAGACTTCACTAGACGTCTAGTATTTATTGTGTATATTTTTCATTATATGGTACTTAGTTCTTAATGTATTACATAATCAGGTATGGAGCAATATAGCTACACACAACCGTCTAGTAGTTTCGCAAGGAGTGTGAGTTCAACTGCTCGTCGTAGCGCAGCACGAATTTCTGGATTTCTGAAGTTGTGTAAGTGTGGTTTGGTGGCAGTTCTTAAATCCTCCACCTCAAAAGAAAATCCGGGTCGGAGATTCTATGGATGTGAAAACCATGTTGTACGGTTTGTCTTTTTGTCGTTTAAATTCAAATTAGTTGGTTTTGTTTGTGATTCACGTTTTAATATTATCTTGTGTTGGATTATGTCCTTCTGTCTTTCTATAGGATGGTCTTTTCCATATATTGAAGTGGTGGGATGAGGCTGTTATGGAAGAATTCGAAGAGATGAGGCTGGTGGTGGATGAGCAGGCATCTTTAATTCGTCATTTAACATTTAATCAACGGCACGCCATAACAGATTGTGGCTGTGGTGCTAGGTCAGATTTGGAGACGATTCGAAGTAACCTTCAGAAAACAGAGATGGAGTTAACTCGACTAAAGCTTCTTATGAAGAAGCGTTACAGAGGCGTCGACGTTAAGGATCTTGTTATGGTGTGTTTAATTATTGTATGTGTGATGAGTTTCTTATATGTTTGGTGGACAAGTTCTTAGTTTCTCTTATCCATTAATGTTGTATAATATTGAAATTAGGATTGTAATATATGGAACAAAGCCTCTAATCTTTTGCCTCTTTATGGGTTGTCATACGTGTTCCCATTATAATTTTGGTCTTTGTTTTAGGTGGATCCGACGTTGGGTTAAGAGATGAATTTTGCGGATTTTAGTAGTATTATGATATATTTTGGTTTTTATGTATTTTGGAATCAAGAATTATGATTTTTAGATTTTATGTATTTTGGATTCCAAGGGTTTCTATGTATTTCCGATTCAAACAACATCTACAATTACATAACAAACAACAAACCACTAAACCCTTAAGAACTACGAAGCAACATACTAGATAGCAAACTTGTACAAAAAGACTATTACCACAACAAACAGAACCATGTTCTTTAAACTCTGAAACTGCATCTTGCAATCTTTAATTTCCTGTTCAATACCATCTAGCTTCTTCTTAAAATTCCTTATCACAACTTCACAAGTCTTTGTCTCCATTGTCAGATTTTCCATGGTTGATTCTGAAACTGCTAAACTCTTCTCTAAACTCAATGAAATTCTTTCAAGATCACCAAGCGTTGGTTTCATTTCTTCAGTTTCTTCAAGCATAGATTCATCCGTCCATTTGAACAAGTGAAACTGATTTTTCTACAACATACAAGAACATTTTCAATCAAATATGAAAATGTACTCAAACATATTCTCAAACCAAAATTTTGTACCTCATCTCCATTTGGACAAGCATGAAATGGCCTCCCTGGGTTCGTCGACGTCCTTGAAGTCAACAGTCTTACACGTTCACCACATCTACAGTGAGTCGGAATCCCTTTTCCTCGGTGACTCATTGTTGTGTCGCCGATTTTCTCCAAATTCTTCTCTCTTTGAAATTGGCAAAGAAGGAACAAATAAGAACCCTAATTTCGATGCTCAATTTTATCCCCAAATCGCAAAACTATGTCGTTTTAGACTAACATATCCAACCTAATTTGCCACATGTTGTACGCGTTAACAAACATTATGAGTGTACCACTGTTTCAACGCCAAATGACAATTTTGTCTCAGTTTAAAAAAAAAAATTCATGCTTCCTCTCTCATTTTCCCCGAATCGAAAAAATCATCTCTCTCTCGTTTCTCTCTCGTCTTCCCCAAATCAAATCTCATCTATCCGAAAATCCAGAAATCTCATCCCAAGAATGTCATCTCCCAGAAATCCGCTCTCATCGAAATCACAAAAGAATCGAAGGTATCACGAAAATCTTTGTCTTCTCGCATATCTACAGATCTAGATCTATGGATTTTGATTCGATTTCTTCGATCTGGGGCTTTTACTTTCGCATATCCGTTAAATCTGGATTTTATTATTTTAATTTGGGTTTGATACAAATATGTGTTAATTTTGTAACAATTTATAACGTTATTTAATAGCTTTTTTATTCCATCAAATCTGGATTTTATATTTTCAATATGTGTTTGATACAAGTATGTGTTAATTTTGTAACAATTTATAACGTTTTTTTAATAGCTTTGATTCCGGATATCGTCAATTTTTGTTTACAGATCTAGGGTTTTTTATTTCCGTAAACCAGGATTTTGACAAAAAGAGGTCTTCGATCTTTATGTTTTAAAGGTTTTTTTAACGTTTTATTATAAAAAAAACAGTGTACAATAGAACCTCTATAAATTAATACTCTATAAATTAATAATCACCATGAGTTAATAAATTTTCCCGATCCCGAGTCGGGCCAATGTAAAAATTTACAAAATTCGATAAAATGATAAGATAATATTTTTTGAAACTCCCATGTAAAATATATTCCCAATAATAATATAAATTAATAATCATGAAATTAATATATATATATATATATATATATATATATTCAGAAACAATATATTGAAATATGATTTTCTTATTATTTGTTTCTTTTTGAAATTTGACTCTCGTGGTAACAATTTTTATTTTATTTTATTTTGCATAAAAAAACTTATAGTGTTATTATCTCGATTTGCATCTCAAAATCATAGGAGTTTTAGACGCGATAAATGTTTTTTTATGCGTAACCACTTGGGTATTGTTATCTCGTATTTCAATTTATTAAATTGCAACCTTAATTTCTTTTAAACTTTAAATTTTGGAGTATTTATCATTTTCATATGAATACTCAAGTAGATTATTGACATCTATTTTATAATGATAACTGAGATTATTTAAAACAACATAACCCGTTATTTTTATTATATATATATTTTTAAAACAATTGATTCCGAATTAAATATTTCCATAAATATTTAATTCTCAACTCAATTAATTCAACTAAACCAAGCAAACCAACGGAAACACATAAATCAATTTAAACCGAACTAAATCCAATTAAATCATTAAACCAACCAATATTCCAAAACCAAGCATAATCAATCAACAATCCCAAATTCATTACTCAAAACAACCAGCAACCTAAACTATGTTCTAAATTCCATAAAGCACATAAAACATGACCTAGATCATCCTCCTCTTCATTGTCATGATTCTACCCTCACACTTTTTCTTTACCTTCATCACATGGGACAAAGAGATGTGTGAGTATTATCACAAATACTCAGTGAGACAGTCATTCCATCTACGACTATACACACATGCATATGGAATATAAAGATTACCAAACAAGCAATCAACATCAATTAACAATCAACCAAAAATCAGCACGGCAAGCCTGGTGTCAATCAACACACTCATAACCTTGTGTCGATTGACACACGACCGCATATGGCCATAATCAAACCTTCTCCTCTCTAATTCGATTCTAGCCTACGTCGATCCAAACTCCTGCAACTTAATCATCAAAAGAAACAAAAAAAAACAACACCAAATCACATAGACAATTCCATTTCCATCATCAAACAATCCACAAATCAACAAAACACAAAGATTCATCAATCCCATTACCCATATAAGCCATGGTCGCGCACTCACATAGGAGTCGATTGAATTCTTGATCAAGGAATAAGAACGACACGAAATTGAGACTCTTCACAACCTCATGAGTCTGATTTCTCACCACAAACAACAAGGAACCACCAAACAATGATCATTAAAACTCAAATAACCTCTAAGAACACAAAACTTCCCAACTCTTTGATTCTCTCCTCAATTTATTAGCACACACGTTTTTGGCTTAGAAAATGCGACTCACATGTTTATAAACACGATTCTAGGGTTCTCATAACCCAACCTACGATAAACTGGCCAATTGAAATCAAACCGATCGGTTCTGCAAAAGTAGTGTCGATCAACACACACCCTGTGTCGATTGACACATCTCCAAAATTGCACTATTTGGTTCACATGTGTTACATTATTAGCATAATATGGGGTAAGATAAATATGTAAGCATTAAAATATATAAACATTTACAAAGATAAAATTTTAGAAGTGAAGTGACCTTAGTCTAGTGGCAGGAGGTAAGTCCACTGAGAGCAGGCACATCACACCCGGGATCGCGTCGCTCTGCCTACTTAATGTAGAAATTAGGATAATAGGCCGGCTAGTTGTGGAAGTTCTTAGTCACATGTTTTACCTTTCCCTTTTATGTCTCTTAGATCTCCATCTGCAAATGTAACCTTCTTTCCTTTGATCCTTTAAAACTTTGCAAGTTGCTCATTGTGCCAATCATGTGTCTTGAACTATCACTGTCAAAATACCAAGAACTAGTACCTTCTTCTTTTTCTACTACAAACGCCATGTTGCACTGCAATTCACGTCATGTGGTACTGACTGAAGCATGTCTTGTAGTAGTTGACTGCAGATCCACTTTCTTCACCCAAATCTGATTTCGAAATCCATTACAAGTGAATTTCCCTTGTTGTCTCATCCTTTTGACTCTTTCCCAGAACTTGTAGCAGAACTTCTTTATGTTCCCATACTTTCCACAAAAGTAACATCCACATTGAGCTTTACTACTCATAGTTTTGTATTTTGTTGCAGGTATGTGTTCTGTTGTAGGTAAAATCCCTGCAGATACAAACTTGGCTCTTTCAGTCCCTGCTCCATCTTTTCTTGTATACCCCAAACCTCTGTGGGTCTTCTCAGTTTGTCCGTAAGACAGAATCTTGTCCAACTGCTTCGTTCCAGCAAACATGCAGATTTCTTGTGTTGTAGATCTATCTGCGACTGAAGTTGCATTGACACTTCCTTCTCGGCGTACAATTCCTTCCCCAACTTATCTGCTTTGTTGGCCAGAACCAATTTCTCTTTCATCTGCTTCATAGTCTCTTGACTCAGTTTCTTCTCAGCCTGCAGCTCCGTCTGAACTACTTCAGCAAGTTCTTCAAGACGATTTTTCTCTTTAATCAAGGCTACATTCTCTTTCCCAAGCATGATAAGTGTTTCTCGTACTTCCTTGTAACTTTCAACAAGATCATCTTCGTATTCTTCATCAGATTCAGATTCAGATGCTTCTTCTCCTTCAAAAAATTTAGTGATGCCTATAAGTGCCACACAGTTGCTCAAATCCTCATCAATACTCTCTTGTTTTATCTCCAACATCATCTTTCAACTCGTGATTATCACCTTGTAGCTCTCGATTTTCTCCAGATGATCTCACCTGTATAAATACGGATAAGTGCCCGCTCTGATACCAATTGTTAGTGTGAGAGCTGCTGCTAGAGGAAGTATTACAGGACTGTAAGAGAGAGTAAGTGTGACAGCTACTGCAACAAGTGCAAGTACAAGAACGAACACAAAGAACAAGGGATTTTCTTTTCTCAAGAATTCATTACTAGATCAATCATCAAATGTACTTACAAGTTCCATTCAATATCCTCAATCTAGCCTCACACGTTCCTAAATCTATACACAATCAATGAACATTTCACTACCCCCTAGCCCCTTTGATCACGATCTCTTACAAGACAACCCTAAACCCTTTTTGCTAAGAAATATGATTTCCCCTTTTTGTGTTAAACATACACCCTCGTTTTCCACTCCTATTTATACCCAATAGGAATAAACGGCTAACCCTAGCCTTCGTCTTCAACTTTGGAAGATATCGCATCTTTAGGAAATATCCTCCTTTTCTTAATCTTAGTCAAGATATAAGGAATTTTTTTTGTTACTTGATCTTCTCATAGCAACGTCTCTAGCTCATCAATCATCAATAACCACGTCCAAATCAACTCCAGTACAACTGGTCCAAAAGCCCATCTCTTCAAGCCCAATCCGTTCATCACTCAGCGAGCTTGCTAAAACACTTTCTGTAGTACTCTCCACTGATACAGGAACTGCTTTAGTCAATTGCATCATCATATTTCGTCTACTTTACCATTAGCTTCTTACTTAGATAAATACTTTTATCAACTTACATTGAATTCTAAAACTCATGCAGCATACATCATCAGAAACATGTTATAAGAAATGAAATGAAAAATGGAGATACACTAATATATATATATATATATATATATAAATATATTATAGGAAGATGATTCACCAATGTATACAAAAGATATACGATTCTCTTCACTTATTCTCAATTGGCGGTGAGTTGTAAACTTATAGTCTCACACTCGCAACCATGACTAGATGATGATTTTGGCGTGGCTCATAGTCTCACGTTTGAGTTTTTTTCCGAATATTAACAAAGAAGTCCACAAATCAACCTGTTCAGGCTAAACGTGACTAGTCCGCATGGATTTGGTCCACCACAACATCCCTAAATTTAGCATGTAAAATGAGTTCATTTTTTCAATATTCTTTAATGGCTTAGAGCAAACGTTCTCAACAACCAACTATTTACTATTTTACATTGCCAAAGAAAAAATAAAATTACTAACTAGATTACAAAGAAAGATCTACACCGTTAGATGGTTACATCCCCTTAGGGATGATCATGGTGTCAAGATGGGTCTGTCTTTTAAGGGTCTGTCTTTTAAGGATTGATCCAAATGTCGGAGGCATGGAAGCATAGCATAGGACAATCTTGGCGGCAACCCATCACTCCTCCACATCAATTGCATCTACCCCAATCTCTCTCTCTCTAGATTATATATATATATATATATATATATATATATATATATATATATATATATATATGTTACATTAGTATGATGTGAAGTAAAGGCAAGCAACAATTACTCATTATCTCCATTTCTCACCAAATTAGTATGATGTGAAGTAAAAGCAAGCAACCTTTAGTTAAACGGATCTTTACTGTCTTTGTTTTGAAAAAAGCCACATATTCTTCACTCTCTTCTCATTAAGACATAAAGAGAAAACTTCTCAGAATCTTTTACAAGACTTTTAAATCTCACACCACTTTCTCATGGACTTTCTCAAAGTTTCAGACAAGACAACAACTCTGTTTGGTTTGAATCAGCAACAATACAAAGACATGGAGATTCAACCTCATCCTAATCTCATTACTCCTTGTAAGTGTAACAACCCTCTCGTCTCCCTTCTCTTCTGATTCGATTCTCGTACAACAGAGCATAACAAAGTTCTTCTCATAATTTGTTAACAGATTCAGGAAACGGAGTTTTAAGTTGTTATTACTATTACCCTTTCACAAACGCGCAATTGAAAGAGCTTGAAAGACAAGCAATGATCTACAAGTTCATGATCGCATCAGTTCCTGTTCCTTTCGATCTCCTTGTCCCATCATCATCCTCTGTTTCTCCCTGTAATAATAATAATAAAAACATGGCCGGCGATTTAGAACCGGGAAGATGCCGGAGAACGGACGGTAAGAAATGGAGATGCTCTAAAGAAATCGTCTCTAATCACAAATACTGTGAGCGACACTTACACAGAGGTCGTCCTCGTTCAAGAAAGCATGTGGAACCTCCCTATACTCGTCCTAACAACAACAATGGCGGTTCAGAGAAAAACAAAGTCCTCCCTCAAAAAATATCCGTAAAAGAACCAAAAGAGGTTTCAATTTCATCATACAGAGCATCCAGGTATTGATACTCTGTTGTTTTGTTTTCACAAAACCATACTCTGTTTTTTTTTTCTTTCTTTTAAGTTTTTGTTTTGGATTGAAAACAGAGGAAGCGAGATATTTCAGGTAACGACAAAAACTGAGGAAGAAAATAAGTATCTGAATTTCATCGATGTGTGGTCTGAAAAACAGAGCACAATTTCAACCCCTGTTTCATCTTCAAATGGCAATAAAGAATCTCTTTACTCGCTTGATCTTTCAATGGGAGGAGGAAATAACTTAATGGGCCATGATGAAATTGGCTTGATCCAAATGGGTTTAGGAATAATCGGGTCGGGTCGTGAAGATGATCACGGATACGGTGGTTCTTATGGTGTGGCTTCTTCACTGGAGGAGATGTCGAGCTGGCTTGCTCCGACGTCTGCCACCCCCGGCGGACCGTTAGCGGAAATACTAAGGCCAAACCCGAGTTTTGCGTTCTCTGGTGATATGGAATCGTACAGTGTTGCGACGGCGACTCTGAGCTCGTCGCCTTCTAGAGCGGTGAAGAAGATGACTGGTTCGGTTTCTGATGAAAGCATTCATATTTAGGGGGAATGGGGTTTGGTGAATTTATGAACTTCTTGTTTTTTTGGCCTCTTCTTTTAATTTTGTGTAAACTGTAAACAGTCACTTGAGTTGATTATGGAGTTTATATTCGGTTTAATGTTACATTATCAAGTAGAATTTGCTAAAAGTTTTTCGAAGAAGAAACTAATTTATTAATAAATTTTTGAATAAATCGAAATTAAGTCGAATCTATATATTATTATATATTATTTGAGGAGCATTTTGGGAGAACTTTCATGATGTGTCACTCCCACAATTTTTTTCTTTTTTTATTAAATAATTTAATGTCTCATATACTACTATTCAAACACTCAATTCTCCTACTATGCTAACTTCCAAACACTATATGATAACCTTAATCCAATCACCAAACAACTATAATTTAACAAACTAGGTAATTTGATTAATACTCTAATTTACCAAACAAACTACAAATACTATAAATTTTTGAATTTTTTGCTTTCTTTTTTTAGGTCAAACATTTATAATTTTTTAGCCATCCCATTTTAATTGGTAATTACGCTTTATAAATTCATTTTTCTCAAAATAAAAATGAACGTAACTTGATTAATAAAAATTCAATTACCTAACAAACTACAAATCTTTAATAAGAAAAATGCTTCTAAGTAATTTAGTTAAATATATTCTGAATTTTTTTTCTCTATTTTTTTTATACACTCATTACCAAACACATTTTTAAAACTTCTACTTTATTTTTCACACTAAAAGGGAAATGCTTTTAAGTAATTTACTTAAATCATATCATTAATCACATTGTCAACACAATCAATATAATCAAATTATTTTATCAGATTACAATCAAATTATCAAATTATTACAATCAAATTTATACAATAATTACCAAATATTTGACCATCACAATAATCTACAACCATAATCGAATTTTTTGAAGAAAACCCATCAATTGTAGTCTTTAACCTTTCAAATTATCTTCTGGGCAAAGACCTCCCAACTGAATCTTTGTGGTATTATTTTTAATGAACACATCTCATGCCTTTGCCTAGGTTCTTCTCTTAACATAAATTCGAACAAAAATGAATATACCAAATCCTATATTACACAATTATAAAATTCACCAAAAATACATAAACACATTGTATTCAATCCGATCTTTTAATGTATAAAATTATTAACATAATTTCATTTGTTTATAATCAAATAATTTTAAATTTAAATTGATAGTTACAATTTAACCCGTGTACAACACGGGTCCTAATCTAGGCATGTCAAACGGGCCCGACTCGGGCTTCGGGGTTTTATGGGTTTTTTCGAGCTTTTATTTTGAAACAAAAAAAATAAAAAATAATTATTATTTATCGATAAAACCGAGCTTCGTTTCGTCAAACAACCCATAAGAATTATATTTTGAATTTAATCAAGAGAATTAAACATCTACTAATAATTTCCCTTACTAAAAATCCAATTTAACCAAAAACAAAAATTACACCAAACGAATGTAAATATCAACTGAATCCAATTAACTCTAAATAAATAGTACTACCAAACAAAACATAAATCAAAATACTAAAATTCTAGATAATAGAGTTAAAAGTTGGAATTTCGGATTTGTTTTTTAAAACATACAGTAAAATAGAACTAAAAAGTTAAAATTTTTGGTTTATGAATAATATATATCAAATATTTTAATGAAGATATCTTTAGAAAATGTCTTTAAACAAAATTTGTTATTAAAATTTTAAACAACATGATATTTTTCGGGTTTTCCGGGCCGGCCCGAGTCCGTCTGGGCTAAGCCCAAAAATTCAAAAGCCCGAATGGGTTAAACCCGAAAGGCCCATTTTTTTTTGGGCTTATATATTTAAGCCCGAACCCGCTAATTTTCAGGGCTGGGCCGGGCCGGGCTTCGTGCTGTGGTCTTAATTGACATGTCTATCCTAATCTAGTAAATATTTAAAGCGACTGTTCAGTTATTTCTTTTGAATCAAAGTAAATTAATACGTTTAGTTATTTCTTTTACGAAGCGTCGTTTATATAGATGTTGAGAGGCAGAGAGAAAGGGTAATATCGTTTCCTATTCTCTGATCATCTACCTTAATCTTCATATACCAAATTTAGACGTTTAGTCAGAAAATCCACGGTGCAACACTTCTTAATCATGAATCCAGATTAATTCTTGATCTTTTTTGTTATTTAGTCTTCACGATTTTCTTACGAGTTTGGAATGATTCATCATTTTCTCTGTTTTCAGAAATATGTAGATCAATATTTTTTTCTTCTTTTCTAAAGCATTAAACAACTACCCAAATAGAAATATGTAGGTCATTTTTACCCTAAACAACTACCCAAATAAAGATAATGACAAATTTTTCTTTATGTAGTTATCCAATCCTTATTTTCTCCAATGGATCAACTTGGATCTTTAAGATGCATAAGCCTAAGTATGGTACCGCGGTAAGGGTAAGTAAGCATAAGCCTAAGTATGCATAAGACCTCCAAAAGTTTATCCTCCACCCTTTTAGAACATTCAAGATTGTCGACGGAAGTTTGCGACGGCGGTATTCGACGGCGGGTCTTTTCAACAAGCTCAATTCCCGTCTTCACTGGTCCAACTCAGCTACTTGTTACACGTCGATAACTTCACAGTTGATTCTTGAGGTACTTTGGAGTGACTCATAATGTACCTCAGATGCTTCAACTTGTGCATTCTAAAAACTCAACCAAAATACACTTTCAATCTCCTCCTTTTTGACTAAGTTTTAGAATCCAAGCACACTCAGTTCTTCCCACAACGACAAGCTTTGATGTTATTCAAACTCCCCCTCAATCACATAATATCGAACTTGTTGGTTTTCTTCGAATCTGTACATTTTCTCCCCCCCCCCCCCCCCCCCCCCCCTTTTTGGTTGCTAAAAGTAGATATAAGATTTCTCTTATTTTTACATGTTCCGCTTATGTGCCTATGTATCTACTTCACTTGTTTTGACTCACTTCCTAATGCAGTTTGATGTAGCTCAGACCGCTTTACCTATATCTGATTTGGACGTTGTCCATTCCATGTAAAATTTCATTGCCTTATGATCCTCATAGTTCTCCAATTTTCTCCACAAGATCTCACTTGTATATAATACGGACAAATGCCGCTCTGATACAAATTGAAAATGCGAGAACTACGAGTAACAGAGAAATTGACACAAAGACTTTATTCACAAGAAAATATTGCTAAAAGATCTTTTAGATGCACTTACAAGTTTCACCTAAAATAATATATCTAGCATACTTGTTCAAAGATCTATACATGATCCAAGAACCTCTCAAGAAAAAACCTTAGCCCCTTTGTTTTTGTGATCTTACAAGAACCCCAAAATCCTTGCTAGGAATTTTCTCTATATCATCATGAGGTTGGCGTCTACAAATACCTATGATTCCTATTTATACACAATATGATGTCATTTTTACCCTAAACAACTACCCAAATAGAAATAAGGACAAATATCTCTTTTTGTAGTTATCCAATCCTTGATTTTCTCCAATAGATCAACTTGGATGGATCAACTTGGATCTTTAAGATGCGGACCGCCTACAAGTTTATCCTCCACCCTTTTAGAACCTTCGAGATTGTCCATCTCAGCTCCCGTGTTCACTGGTCCTATAACGCCCCGAGCGCCCCTCCCATGGGCCCCCGTCCACTCTCAAGTCTGTGGGCCCACCATGTCTGACGGTCAGTGCGTTAGTCTGGGAGGCTCGGAAGTCTATTTTACTAAACCTGCAAATCACCACGCGATCTCTCCCGTGTTTTGTCCTCACTGACACGATATTGAAAATGACTTTCCAGTAGGCCACCCATCATGAGACTACTCCAGCTCAAGCACGCTTAACTCTGGAGTTCTCTCAAGACTAGTGACCGAAAAGATCAAGACTAGTGATCGAAAAGATAAGTGCACTTTGGTGATATAGATAGTCAAATCAATTCTTTTAAGCCTTTCCGCATATACCGCATATATCTCATATGCCTTGAAACTGGGGTATCACAATCACCCCCACTAACAGATCGCAACGTCCTTGTTGTGCATACCAAGATCGTTACTCCTGATAGTCTGACTCACACAGTTGTCAGAGTTCGCTATGATACCACTTATAACGCCCCGACCGCCCCGACCATAAACCCCCGTCCACTCTCAAGTCTGTGGGCCCACCATGTCTGATGGTCGGTGCGTTAGTCCGGGATGCTCGGAAGTCTTGTTTACTGACCCTGCAAATTACCACGCGATGTCTCCCATGTTTTATCCTCACTCACACGATACAGGAAATGACTTCCTAGTAGGTCACCCACCAAAAGACTATGCCAGCTCAAGCACGCTTAACTCTGGAGTTCTTTCAAGACCTGTGACTGAAAGATAAGTGCACTTTGGTGATATAGGTAGCCAAATCAATTCTTTTAAGCATCTCCGCATATACTGTATATATCTTATATGCCCTAAAACCGGGGTGTCACAGGTCCAGCACAGCTACTTGTTACATGTCGATAAATTCACAGTTTCTTCCTGAGGTACTTTGGAGTGACTCAGAATGTAGCTCAGACGCTTCACCTTGTGCACTCTAAAAACTCAACCAAAATACACTTTCAAGTGTTATCAATTCCCTAACATACATTTTCATCTCAATATCTAACAATCTGTTTTTTTTTTTTAAGTTTTGGGATGCACATCTAGCTTTTCCAATATCGAGTCGAATGGAAAGAGCGCTTGTTGCTTGTGCTCGCTCTCATGGATCTTGATCTTTCCCTCAGGAAAGAACGTCTAAATTTTCATACGGACCTTGAGCGTTGGTACCACTCTAACCGGGTGAGTATAATGATAATGAGAATCCGGATTCCGCAAAAATTCAGGGACATTGTACCCGAGGATGTTTCAACCGCAAAATAATTCCTTACCGCGCTGGAGAAATTCTATGCGAAAAATGAAAAGGAAGAGAGAATTATAGTACGAGCTGAGTTTTCCTCGATGAGATATAAAAACAATGAGAATTTAAGGGAGTTTATCATGAGGATGAAGACCGTCGTGGCTAAGTTAAAGAGAGTGGGGGTTGATGACTTCCATGCTCACACGATTGTAGTGGTTTTTGCAGTCAAAATGCTGCCTTTGCGGTATGATCGGCTTCAAAACGTTTACAAGGGTCTTGAAGAAAAATTTAATAATGAAAATGGGTATTTGTGCATCAGAAATATATGGTCTACTAGTGAGCTCATCATTCTCTCCGACATGGAAGAGGAATGGGAGGTGTACAATTGCATCAAATGAGAGTGTTTGACTCAGGATAATGGCAACGCATGGGCGTTTGGGTAATCATTCGGGTTTTGGTTCAGTTAATCCGGTTATCGAATTTTCAGTTTTAGAAATATAATACCAATTCAGGTATTTCAATATTTTGGTTTGGTTTCGGATCGTTTATTGTCGGTTTCGGTTCGGTAATCCGAAGTACGCATAATTTCGTAATTATTTTTTGAATTTTGTTTGATTATTTATCTTTAACTCAAATTATCCGAAAAATAAAAAATACAAATTGAAAATTCAAATCATATACCTAATTAAATTGATTATTTTAGCCAAGTATACCCATAATTTCCGAATTTATCGAAAAAACTATAAAAATTGCCAAAACTATATGACCATATCCGATCTTATATCTAAATCTATGTAGGTTAATTTGATATTTCGTGTAATTCGGATACCCATTCAATTATCGGTTCGGGTTTGGTTTCGATTTTTCGGTTTTAGGAATATAATACCCATTCTGATATTTTATAAAATCGGGTTCGATTTAATTTTTTGAGTTCAGATACTTTTCCCACCCTAGTAGCAACAAAGGAAACATATGTATGCTTAGAAAGCTATCTTGAAATGGTTTAGACAAATAGAAATAATGAGACGTTTTAGAAATTACTCTGAAAAAATTTCTCTGTGTGGTTATATCTTTTTTTTTTTTTTTTTGCTCAAACTGATTATATAAAATTAAGGCCACACTAAGATAGCGATTACAACCAGAGGCAAGCTTGGTGGCGAGATGATTAACAACAACATTGCAGTAAAACGAAAGATAGAAATGGAAGGGGCAAAACATGTTCGACATCGTGAATAAACACATGGAGAAGCTTCACTTGAGACCCTAAAACGAATGTTCAAAAAACCACCAAATAGTCCGATTTTAGACTGACTCTGACACACCCAATTGAGGGTTGGAGAGCGGATATAAATCACTATCTTTGGTCGTAAGAGATTATCTGGCAAGAACAACTGTGAAGAAGCTCTAGAAACGTGGACAACAATCAATAAAGAAAGCCTTAATTGCTTGGATTTAGAATTAAAACCTATAGAGTAAGCCTTGACCGAAGTCCAAGCTCGGATGATGAGAGTGATCGGAGCTGGATGGAGAAGCAACTCGAGTACATTCTTTGTTGGGTTGAAATTTAGGCCAAGGCCCATATGAGAAGTTAAGACCCATACTCGTATAGGCTTTGTTGTGCGAGGAGTGGAGATTTGGCCGGAATCCAATGAAGCTAGTTCGACGCAGGCGCCATCTCCGAGCAAGCGATGGAACTCGTGGAGAAGTTTATGGTGAATTGCATCATAAGTGAAGTAGAGACTTCGTGATGCAGATTCGGGAGGCAGATTTGGCAAGGATATGCAAGGATTTGTAGATATGAGGAGGACATCGGTGGTGATGGCTCTTGCCACACCAGTATAGTGGATGGAGACAATATGGCGCCGGTAGAAGGAAAGTTGAATCGATTATCGTATCGAATATGTGGCGGCTTCAGTTGTTGAAGGAGAGCAACATAGATGGTGAGGACAGAAAACTAGAAGCAAGACAACGAGCGGAGGAGAACAACATCAAAAGAAAGAGGAGAGCGGAGGAGAGCAGCATCAAAAGAGAGAATAGGCGACGCCGGCGAGATTCCAACCCGTCGGAGTCGGAAAACGGTGGCAAACAGAGTGTCTCGATAAACACACAAGAGAGCAAAGCGGTTAGGGAGAACGAGACATATCTATAAATATGCCTTATATTTACTATTTCTATGTGGTTGTATCTTGAAGCCTTTTTTTGGTTGTTTTATGTGTGTTAATCATTTGAATTTTGATTTCAGTATTTTTTTTTTGGATATGTAATATTCATTTATAAAAATATTTAGTTACACCTGACTGATGGTCCATAGAAATATAGACTCTAAAAATAACAAAGGAAAAAACTGCGAAACTCCAATATGAAACCGAGCCAAATCAACACCGTGATTAAAGTAAATTTATTGTACACACTAACTGAGTATATTTAAGATAGTTTATTGGTTTTGGTATTTTAATGGATTTGAAAATTCACACCAAATCCTATGTTATTCAATTAATCATTTTAAAATCAACATTAAAATTCAGTGTTATTCAATTTAGGATTCTCAAATACAAATCAAAATCACCTCTTATTTAATCCAACGTATGTACTTATGGATTTGATTTTAGTGGACTTGAAAAGTTTTTCATGTTAAAAATTCAAAGATTCAAAGGGAAAACCTACAAGTTTGCAAATACTAATCAAAATACACATGTTAGATTTGAAATCACAAGGATTTGCAAATTCTATATAGATTTTCAAATCCATTCAAATACCAAAACAAATAAACCTCTCTCATTAAGTACTTGTTCGGTTCTCAGATAGTATCCAAACCAAACAATAAACCAAAATTTATATAGGATAATTTAGTTATCTGAAAACAAACCAAATCGAACCAAACCTTCCAATTCATTGCGGTTCTTTCGATTCATGATAATATGCTCAAATCTTGTTGTTTATACTCTGTAAAAATCCAATGGATATTGTTTTGGTTTTACTATAGTTTGCTTGATTTATAAATTTGTGTTTTTAGTAATTTTACTTCTTTTGATAATTAGAAAATTTATGGATGCTCGATTCGTGTATCTGTAGAATGAGGCCCAAATCATATACTGTAATTTAACTATTTTGAGGTAACAAACCCTCTTTACGCTAATCAAACATGTGAATCTCCCAGATCTCTAAATATTAGGTAACTCATAAGTTTACGACATGCCCGGTTGTGAGACTGTGCGGACTGTGCATCAACACGAGGCCCCACTCACTTTTGTAATTTTTGTTTTGCATTTTAAGGTCCTAAATGTTTAAAAATTACGTAAAAAAGATTCAAATTTTTGGAATTTATCAAATATGGCTTAAAAGTATTTTTTTGGTTTTGGTTTGGCACAAGGCCCATTCTTACTGTGAGCCAGGCCAGGTTTACCACTAGACCAACTCGTGGTTAGTGTTTTTTGGTAATTTAACATTAGATAAAATCTATGAAAACATCTATAGTGAAAATCTCAAGGGAACAATTAAAAAAATATTTACAAAATCTAGTTAAAAATAGTTAATTTAGTTATAAAAATTTAATTTTTAGATTTAAGAAAAACATTATTTTGTGCGTTTTTTTTTTAGACTTAGGGTTTAGAATTTACTGCTTTGGGTTAAGTTTAGGTTTCGGATTTAAGGTTTATGATTTAGGATTTATGGTTTAAAGCTAAATTTAGACTATTATACGGATTTTTAAAAACATTATTATTTTCCTAATTTAATAAAATATGGACTATTTTTGTTTAAGTCATAATATCAAGTGTCAGTTCATATGCCTTGTGTATAAATTTAAAGTTGTGGTGTATTAACAATTCTGTTTTTCTTATCTATATATGTTTCCTATTTCTAGTTGACCTTGTTCATCTCCTCGTCCCACCTGACCTAAGTTTTGAGTTATATAAACATTATATTTATTTGTGTTCGAGCCTATAGTGTTCATCCAAGCAGGTTTTCTGTTTTCATTCACTTGGTTAATTTAACTTCCAATTTGTATATTCTCCCATCAATACTTAGAATTGGTTATCTATGCAGAATTTCCTAATCCTAGTCAACTTATGATTTTCTTGTATTTCTTCTATACTTTTTATACATTCATTCAGATTATAGGACATTTTTATCCTACAACTCCCCGATAAAGTTTGTCTTTTTGCTAACCCTTGTAGATTTTGTGACAGAAGCATGTCTCAACAAAACTCCGACACAACATACACAAAGATATTCGTGGGAGGTTTGCCTAAGGTAACAAAAGACGAAGGCTTGAAAAGTTACTTTCAACAATTTGGAGAGATTGTCCATGTTAATGTCGTCTGCGATAAACAAACACAACAATCAAAGGGCTATGGCTTTGTAAGTAGTTAATAATTACGTAACATTTTTTTTGGCATCTAATAATCACATTACATATAGTTTGTAGACTACATTTTTGTTATCTAGCGATTATATTCAATCATGAGTTTTTGAATTCTTTTTTCAGGTCACATTCAAAGATGCTGAATCGGCTACAAGAGCCTGTGTGAATCCGAACCCAATCATAGACGGACATATAACCAATTGCAAACTGGCTTCTGATGGTGATAACGTTAACCATAACCATAACCAATCCAACCAAACCAATTTTCCTCAGAATGATCTTTGTTGGCTATCCCAAAGTTTTCAGCTAACCCAGCAACAACCTTCAGTTCTTCATCAACAATTAATTACTAATGGTGGACCTTTTTGGTATTTTTCTAAGTGAAAATTTTCCTTTTAGACTTTTCTTTAATTCCGGATGTAGTTTCTAGCCTTGGTTGTTAATGAACATGAAACTAATGTAATTTTTTGGTTTTGTAATGTTCAGGTACCCTTATTATCCGCAATATGTCCCAATATATTATTTGCCAGTTTATCCGCTGTTTTATCCCGAGAATTACCAATATGATCCACAACATTATTCGCAATTTTATCCGCAATATTATCCGGAGACGTACCAATATGATCATATGGTTAATAACCCAACGGAAAGACCTTATCAGTCTACAAATGCTGTCGACGAAGAATCAAGCAGCTTAGCGGCTACAGAGATAGACGTGAAGTTGCCTTCGACACCAAGCCCTTCGCCAACTAAAACTATGAACATGACTACTGATTCAATGTCCGATGGAAGCAGCCAAAGTTAGATTTGCTGAGTTTGGTGATGATTCTTAATCTTATGTTGTGCTTTAACAAATTAATGTTATTTTTACATTCTTGGAACCCCCAAAATTTGCCATTTTAATTAATCAATCAATCAATGGATCAAACCGAAGAAAATGCTCTCCCCTGTCTTTGTTCAGTTTCCCCTGTTTTGCTCGGTTCGCCTATTTCTCGTAAATTCAAGTGTGATTTATTTAATTAAAACAATGCTGAAATCAATAGAATTTGGGTCTCTTTCAAAAAATTCTTCAAAGTGCTTTTTGTTTTTGCAAATTTATCTTCAGTTTACAAACAATGTAGGTCAAATCCATGAGGTCGTATTCAACCCGCAAGTTTATCTTTTTGTTTAATTTTACAACTGTTCTTTTTTGATGATTTTTTTACAATATAGTTATGCTTAATTTTACAACTTTGGGACTATACTAAGTTGATGCTTCATTGTCGATGCAATCGTAATCAAAAGTAATGAGCGGATTTGGTTCATCTAGTCATGTTTTGCCGGTTTAGAGTTTTAGGAACTCTTAGGGCATGTATTTTTATGGGGTGTTTTTAAAATATAAAATTATTAAAATTTGAGTAAAAGGAAGAAATAGAGTGTTTTTGTGGGGTATATTGAAATATAAAATTAATAAAAATTGAGTAGATGATGATGAAGTGTTCTTAAAGAGAAGAGAGAGTGTCTAAAATTAGACACTTTTGGAGAGTGTTTTTAATTAAAGTTGAGTAAAATGATAAAAGAGAAGGTATAAAGTTGAGTAAAAGAATGAAAGAAAAGGTATAAAGTTGAGTAAAAGGAAGAGAGAGTGTGTGTTTTAATAATTTTATATTATAAGAACACTTCTTAAGACACGATGGTGTCACGAATGAACATGGCCTTAGGGCATCCTTATTGGAGATCCTAGAGGGTCTAAAATGTTTATAAAATTATTAAAATTTGAGTAAAAGGAAGAAAGAGAGTGTTTTTGTGGGGTATATTGAAATATAAAATTTAAGTAAAAGGAAGAAAGAGAGTGTGTTTAAATATAAAATTAATAAAAATTGAGTAAAAGAGAGAGAATGATCTAATATTGGATCTTTTGGAAAGTGTGTTTAAAAGTAAAAGAGAGTGTTTAAATATAAAATTAATAAAAGTTGAGTAAAAATATGAAAGAGAAGTATAAAGTTGAGTAAAAGGAAGAGAGAGTGTGTGTTTTAATAATTTTATATGGCCTTTAGACCCTCTAATATCGTTAAGAGGTAGATTTAACCAATTGACCAATTTGCCCCTACGATTTTGGTGATAGTATTTGTTAGCATCACAATCTTGAGAGTGGAAAATATCCCAAACGCCGCAAGTAATTAGGGTTAAGCTTCAATCAGTAACCCACAATACGGCTAAGCTTCGTAATCATGAATCCAGGTTAATCATCTATGTTTTCGATATTTTATAATTAGGGCTTTACGCTTTTCGTTTCTGATTCGAAGCGATTCGTCTTTTTCTCACAAAAATCCATTTTTTTTGCAAAACGTGGAGGTTACTAGCATTTCGGCTTCGTGTCTCTTAATCTGTTAATCATGATCTTCTTCTGGTGATTTGGGAGAATGCATGTCAATTTTTTGGTTAATTAATCAATTGTGTGAGAAGTTTTTGGTTCTGTAATGGATACACCAAACCCTAAGCGTTAGGTCGAAGATTAGGGTATTTTCTGACTTTGTTGATGTTTAGCCAATTTATCTGTCGATAGATTCCATAGTTGGTTAAGTTCTTGTTTGAATTTAGAGATAAACCATGTTTTGTATGATCCATTAGAGTATATTTTGCTTACATAATCCCCAAATCCTAATCGTAAGGTTGAAGACAAATAAATCTTTGTCGTAGGAAATTGTGAATTTTATTTAGCAATTGTATTCCAAATTGGCTATCTATGTGACACAATCTTATTCCCTATTTTCAGCATTTGCATTAACGTCTGCGTTTTCTAATGTCGAATCGATCCCGATGCTAAACGGGTCAAACTTTGCGGAATGGAAAGAACATTTGTTACTTATGCTTGCCCTCATGGA
This sequence comes from Draba incana, assembly GCA_963576765.1. Classification (NCBI taxonomy): domain Eukaryota; kingdom Viridiplantae; phylum Streptophyta; class Magnoliopsida; order Brassicales; family Brassicaceae; genus Draba; species Draba incana. Next base: position 28,211,113 of record OY755203.1, on the reverse strand, counting down.
TCTTGATATTTCACTTATGGAAGAGCGTCCGGATGCGTTTAAGTATATTGATGAAAGAAGAGGATAGATTCAAGTGGGAAAAGAAGAAACGCGATATGGCAGCGGGTAAAGTCATTTGTGGTAAGAAAAGAAAGCACTTTGAGTATACTGATTGATTCAAGAGTAGCATTAAAGAGATATCGTTTAGAGGCGATATTTCGAAATAAGAAGCAACAAGACGTTTTGGAGTTTTCATTGTTGTTACCGTGTTTCGCAGATAGATTTTGAAGTTCCTAGTCTTTTTTTTTCTTTGAACATATAATAAAGTTGATGTGTTTGATGTTATTATACAGTTCATCGTTTGATCATCTGGATATTTGGATTAGACTGAAAATATTTTTGGCTGTCTTGCTCTGTTTCCCCTGTTTGTGCTCTGTTTCTGTGTAAAACTTTGTCAATTAAACAACACTTAAGTACAAAACGAGTTTAAAATATTTACATTATGTTCTTAACGTTATTACCAACATCTTTTCATAGTACAATCCCATCAGCTGCAAAAAAAAGAGAGAAACATCTAAACACCAAATCCTTACAATTCAGGTGTTTCATGGATAGATTGAAGCCCTGGTTTCCATTTAATTTCGTCCAATGGTTTGAGAAACGTTTTCTGATTTACAAAAAGCAGCTCCTCCAACGAAACTTGCTTGGCCAACAAGCGATCTAACTGTTTTCTAGTTATCAGCACTTTGATTCTCCTTCCTCCTGGCACAACCTTCTCTTCACACACCGAATCACCCTCGGGACATACTGATCCGTTCTTGATCTCCGTGTTAGAAACTGGAATCTTGTTACTCTCAAAATGTTTTATGCACAAACATCCATCAGAGAGAGTCATTAGGGTTTGCTTCAAGCTTAGTCTCTTCTTCATTGTTCTTGGATCCTCTGTTTTAGTGACTTGTAATCTGCCTTAGAATACCTGTGAGATTCACTTCTTGTTATGTGTTTTTTATATACAAACACAAAGAGGGTTCGTTTGGATATTTGTTCGAAAGCCATCAATTATTAAAAGCATGGGTTGTGTTTCATTTGGAGTGGATGGTGAAAAAGTTGGTGGGAATGTTACAGATTCGGATCAATGAAATTCTTAATGAACAAAAGAAATTTAGAGATGAAGTCTTGAAGATGTTAACACGTGTGCATCATGGGTCGGTCATGCACATTAAACATTAATTTTGGACCGACTTTTATTTGTTAAAAAAACATATGGCTTGTCTAATACTTCGTGGTATATCATGATGAAACCTACTTAACGTATAAATGATTGCAATGGTGATCACTAAAATTAGTTGTAATTGACCAATTTTTTTATAGTTATCGTATAGAGTTTAGCCAAGATAATCGACTATGTAATACATTCTAATTTCCTTAGTTAATCGGCTAAAAATAAGCCTCTTTTCTTTGAGAGATTCCTTTGACGAACGGAAGAAAAAAAGAGTTTTGAGGGGTCTCATCCCATCAACCAATGTCACTAAATGGATTTGGTGAACTAGAGATTAAAAAATATATATATATATATATATATATATATATATATATATCTAATGTCATATTCTATAACCAGATAACAACTTATTTATGGGCTCTAATATGCGAGTTCTTTTACAATCAATCAGCCATAAAACATGGTTCTAAAGCTTGATCAGGACCTTCACATTCAGTTAAGAGTAATATAATAAGCTTTTGTTTTCCAAAAACTCATATGATCATCTTATCAAAATTTAGGAATATAGTTAGAAAAGTAAAAAATATTTTACTTGTTTTTATAAATCTTAAATTTTGAAAGAATACAAGTATCTCATCCATTCAAACCTTAATAAATTTTAATACTGAAAACAATTATATAATTAAGCTGTCCAATTAAATTGTTCCATGATTTCTTATCTTGGATGTACGCTAGATAGGATTTTTTTTTTTTTTTTTGTTATAATAAAGTAGAGAAATTTCTAGAAATTATTTTTATTTTATTTTATATTTACCGATTTTACTTGTGGAAAATCCTACAAAGAATTGGAGTCCTCTCCACAAAATATATTTCTTCATATAAAGAGATACTATATATATGTGTTGAGGCAAATTATTATTTTCTCTAACCTCTTATACACATTACCATTAAAATCTAAGTTTCTTTTTGCAATGTTTCAACCAAACGATATCGAAAAAAAGATATATGTGGCGGGTCTGCCTTGGATAACAAACACCGAAAGTCTCAAAAGATACTTCGAACAGTTCGGAGAAATTGTCAGTGCTAATGTTGTTTGTGATAGAGCAACAGGACGATCAAAGGGATTTGGTTTTGTAAGTATCTACCAATCTGTGACATGTCTAATAATTTTTAATAGATTTTTATTAATCATGAATTTGAGTTAATATTCCTAGGTCACGTTTAGAGAAGTAGAATATGCAACGAGAGCTTGCGAGAATCCAAATCCGATCATAGACGGACGAGTGGCCAGTTGCAAACTTGCTTATATTGGTGCTAGGGTTCACTATAACCAATCAAGCCAAAACGGTTTATTCTCAAATTTTTTCCTATTCGATTAATTATTTGCAGTGATAATTTTTGACTATAATCTTTTTTCTTTCGTAACGGCAGGTCAACATCTAGCTTTTTATGTAGTACCACCCTACTGGTATTTTTCTCATTCTTTATCTAGTAATTGTGTGGTATAGCAACATGAAATTAATACAATTTATTGTTTTTTTCTATATATTCAGGAACCAGTATTATCAGCAGTATAACCAATATTATCCTGGATTTATGACATATCCGTACTAAACGCAATCACACAATATGAGACAGAGAGGTTCTTGCTCTGTTAGATTCTGATAGTCAATTCGGTTTAGTTTGTCTAAAATAATAGTTATTATATGTCTCTAGACTTTTATATCATTGCTTCTCCTCTGTTTCAACAGAATCAGAATATCGTTTATGCTTTGCTTTTCATAGATTCTATCTCACTCAAAAAAAAAAAAAAAAACTTTAATAAACTGTTTATATTAGAAAGGTTGCTGCAAAGAAGAATAACTAACAAACATAAAGAATCCATGTATCTAATATTCTTGAACCGAGTCTTAGTGAATCCATGAATCTCTTGCTCGCTTCCTCGTATCTATTTCTAACATAGAAACTTAGGAGGAAAGAACGGCTTTACTTGATTCTTTCCAAAATTAAAGTAAAGATTAAATATGAAGAAAAGTAGTAAATGGATTTTAAGAAACACACATAACATATGGACCCAACAATCTATAATCTTTACGTGTAGAGAGCTCTAAAAAGTTGCAAGCACCATGAATTATTGGAGAAAAGTAGGGAAAAATAATCAGGTGAATTGCTTGGCCAATAGGGCTAAAACATTCCTCCTGCCTATTTTCCTTTTTTGTTTATCGACTATAGCCAGTTCAATCTCCTCTGTTCTTAACCAAGTAGATTGCTCTCTTTTTGTTATTTATATATCGGTGAAGAGTACAGCTATATATACTTCTATACAAACAGTTCCAATGTTGCTTTACAAGAAGTACTAATCACCACACAAAAACATTACCAAAATACTGAGTTTGACAAAGAGAACAGCTAAGCATAAGCGAAAAACTATAGTGTATATATATGGTTGCTTATTCTCTATATCTCATATAGTTGTAGAGCAACGAGTCCCCTGTATCGAAGCTAATGGAGCAGTGGTCACGTTTGCTCCAAAAGCTACGATTGCAACACAGTTCACATTGAACCGGTATTCACCAGAGACCCATGTCCCGATCTTCCAGCGTAACTTCCCATCCATCTTCATACCGATAATTGCTTTACCGGCTGACCGATCACGACCGATTAGATAACCAAAGGACTGAGCAACGGGTAGCTCGGTCCCTTGAAGAAAAGCTGTCAAAAGATTGATTTCTTCGTGGGATTGATAAAAAGGCGGTAGAGAAGCCTCTGATGTGATTTGTTGTCCTCTATAAGCTGCGTATACGAGTAGCTTGTCGTAGTAGATTCCGACTTTTTTGTTAGGGTTTTTGGACAAGAGAGTGAGTTGGATTGAGGAGTTGAGGAGATGAGTGGAGGATGAGGAGAGATTGAGGGTGTAAATATCGGCTTCCGTGAGGGAGAACTCGGGTTTTGCGGGGTGGAGGATGAGCCACATAAGGAAGATGAGGAGGAGGAGGCCAGTGAAAAAAGTTGAGAATGTGAAAAAGAGTTTCTTGTGACGGTTCTTGATGTTAATCCCTCCTTTCTTGGCGCAATGTTTTGGAGAAGTTTCGGAGATTTGAGACATTTTCAAGAGAGAGAGAGAGAGAGAGAGAGAGAGAGAGAGAGAGAGAGAGAGAGAGAGAGAGAGAGAGGAAGATGATGATGGAGAAGAAGAAGAAGAAGGATGAAGAAAGAAGGAGAGAAGATGAATGGGTTAATAAAGAGTGGAAGTAGAAAGCTATCAGCACTTAAGCGGCAATTATCTTTGTGTCTTCTTTAGTAATGCTTTTTTGACTTAGATGTTGCTTGTGAAGTTGTGAAGATATTGACCGTTGGATTGATAGATAAATAGACTTTTGTTTTCTTTCTGTCTTTTTTCTTTTGTAAGATATTTGCGTGAACGTTTTAGTTACTGAAATTATTATACATGCTTTGATTAGTTAAGAAAAACATCAAATTATCAATGATGTTCACACATAGTGAGACTTTGAAATGTCGAGAAAAGCTTTTCTTTTTTTTTTCTTGCACACTTCGCGTTTTTCTTTAAATCAAATGATTAGCGTTCTTCAATATTATATTGCCTTGTAAGTTTTGTGAGATCCTTTGACAAAAATAGTTTTTTTTGGGTGAGATCATGCAAAGTTACAAAGAGAAAATGTAATGAGAATAAACCGATATAAATAATAAAATAATAGATCCATAAAACTAAGAGAACTGAAGAGTTCCTGAATAAAATCGAGTTATGTTAATTAATTAGTCCAATAGTATGGATCATTTTATTTTTGATTATACATTTTAAGATAAGACGTAGACTCTTTCTCCAGTACACACTCAAAATCCGACGAAAACAATGACTCAACGTTTCCAAAGCAAAATCTTGCTAACAAAGTAAATAAATTATTGTTTTGGAAATTTTGGTTGAAAGGAAAATAAAATAAAATAATAAGAACCTTTAAGAAAATATTCTTACTAATATGAATATACACAAAAAGTCACAAATGTTACGGTATATGTGAATGAACCATGGGTCCGAAGATCCTTTTGTCGGAACATATACCGTTATATAGTCTCTTGCTCGTTTTATAGTATTTACCTAAATAAATATTACAAGTACAAGAATCAACGCCACCAATTTGCTTTAAAGGTTTTTAACCTATGAAAAGTTTTAGATTATCCGTGCAAGAATCCAAAACCAAAAAAGGCAAAACCTCTCTGCCACAGTTCCCAATGACTACTAACCACTGGTTCCCTCCGGGAGCTTCCGTCTTGAATCCACAATCAACTCCTCCGGTTGATCTTCACCTCCCTCCATCCCTTGAGCCTCCTGACCCTTCTCTTCTTGACTTTCCCCCTCTTGTTCCTCCTCCTTCTTCATCTCCTTTGGTTTCCTCTACTATCTCTTCTGAGAATGTTACCTCTACTACTGATATCATTCCTCTACTACTGATATCATTATGACTCATGCTATTTCTCCTTCAATCCCTGATGTTATTATGACATAGGTTGTTCTTGGCTCTAGTACTATTCCAGAAGTTACTGTTCAAAACCCTAGATCTACAATTACTGTAGAACCAAAATACTCAGTGGTGTTACCTAAAACCACTTCTCCTCTTCTTACCAATCCTGCTTCATCATCTGTTTCTCAGATGGGTCCAGACCTTACTCCAAGTAACACTATTCCTATCAATGGTTCTGTTAGTAATGATCATTCTAACCCTTCTTTAAGAGACCTTAACCTCTCTAAGACCCCTGCCCCTATCAACCTCACTGCTTCTACACCTTCTATTCCTCAGAAGAGTGTCCCTTATCCCTGGCCGAACGTATAAAAAGATCTGAAGATAAGACTCTCCATAAGATTAATGATGTTGAAATTCTGGAATCGAGTTCAGGCAGACCAAGAGTAAAAATTCCTGACTCTGTTTTTAAGAAAGGGGCAGATCTCCACAAAGAGTTTATAGTGGGGTACTTTTGTGGTAGAGCCCTGGCTTATGGTCCCATACAAAGCGTCTTGAACCATATCTGGGGTAAAGGCCAGAAGTTGGAAATTCATCTCAACTCTACTGCTCGTTCGATGCTAGTTCGTATTCCAAATGATTTCATCCGTATGAAGGTTCTAGAAAAGAAGGTTTGGTATGTTGGTGACTCGATGTTCCATGTGGCTCAATGGGGTACTACTGAAAGTAATGTTGCTGATGGTTCTAATGGGTCTGCTATAGAAAAACTCCCCATAATTCCTCTATGGGCTCATCTTAAAGGAATTCCTTTTGATTTGATCCATGATGAAGGTCTTAGTCATGTGGCTGAGCTTCTAGGTTATCCAAAGGAGATGGATGACTTTACCAAAAATCTCACTAGAGTCAATGAAGCTCACATAAAGGTTGAAGTTGATGTATCAAAGCCTCTACCCTCAGTGCTTGAACTGGAAAGGGAAGACGGTCGGGTTGACCTTGTTGAAGTTGAGTACCCATGGGTTCCTCCAACCTGTGCTAACTGTCAGGAGATTGGCCATATTCTCAGAAACTGTCATAAACTCACCAGGAAATGGGTTCCAAAAACAAGTAATATACCTCAACCTTCTTCAGAAAAGAATACTATCCCAGGAGATAAGTCAACTGCTGTCACCTCAAACCCTCAGCCATCAAACACCATAGACAACTCTACTTCTAAACCAATGGACTTTGTTGCTGTAGTGGCCGCTCCTTCTGATTCTATTACAGAGATCTCTCCCACCTCAGAGGTTGATATGGCCCCTTCTACTCCCTTAGCTGTCATTGGAAATGCTACTCTTCCTGCCACTCCCCCAAACCCTACCATTATTACACAAATGCCTGACCTTTCTTCCCCTGAATCCCCTGAGGGGTCTGCCATACCTTACATGGTTGGTTTGCCTGTCCCTATCTCTAGTAGACCACCCATTATCCTCAAAACCACCAATATATACTACCCCTGCTAAAAAGAAAAAACCACCAGCCACCATAAAGAACCCCATCTCCATTACCCCTTCATCCACCTCTGCCTCCTCCTCTCCAAATATTCCTCCCTTATCTAACCATTTGCCTTTACAACCATCCTCCAACAAACTGCCCCTACTCTTACCCCATAATCCTGATTTCTCTATAGTCCCTTTGGGTAGCTCTCTCTCTCTAAAGGAGCTACTTCTCCTAACCCTTAATGTGTACAAAACTTTTCTTTTGGAATGTTCGTGGTCTAAATGACTCGAATAGGCATAAGCCCTTTTGTGATTGGTTATATATAAACCAGCCAACTTTTGGTAGTATTCTAGAAACCCACATCAAAGAACCTAACTTGAACCATGTGATGTCTAAAGCTTGTCCTGGATGGAACTTGTCTCAAATCATTCAATGGATGATGATGGGAGGATCATTTTAATTTGGAAGGCCCCAGCAAATGTTATTATTCTTCATCAGTCTAGGCAATCTATTACTTGTCAAATCCAGATTGCTCAAGACCAACCATTCTACTACACAGCAATCTATGCCTCTAATGAGCCTAATGAAAGACTATCTCTTTGGGTAGACCTGATCTCTGTCACTGAGCTGCATTCTCTTACCACTCTTCCTTGGGTCCTAGGTGGTGACTATAACCAAATCTTACACTATGCAGAGCACTCTCTTCCATCTGTCAACTCTTTGGATACCAGTATGATTAACTTCAGAGACTGTCTTCTCCAGCTTGGTATCTTTGACGTGAACTTCCAGGGACCTCTATACACTTGGTCTAATCATCAGCCTCTCTCCGCCATTGCTAAAAAATTGGACAGATGTTTAGTCAACTCCCAATGGATCTCTTGTTACCCTCATAGCAGTGCCACCTTTCTAGCCCTTTCTTTTTCTGACCATACCCCTTGTCTTCTAGATTTCGGCTCTGTTCTGCCTTCCTCTGGTTCTAAACCATTCAAGTTCTTTAACTTCCTTACTAAACATCCTAGCTTTTACCCAACTGTTGAGGATATGTGGATTCAAGCCGGAAGCTTTGCTTCAAATCTGACAAACCTTTGTTGGAAGTTGAAGTCACTGAAGGGAGCTCTCAAAACAATAAACAAAGAAAAATTTTCAGATATCCAAATGAGAGTGAGAGAGACTAACAGTTTGTTACTTAGTGTGCAGGTTATGGCGCTTTAAAATCCTTCATCAACTTTATTCCTTCAAGAAAGGGACCTACACATTAAATGGAACTTACTCAGAACAATTGAAGAAGCTTTCTTCAGACAGAAGTCAAGAATAAACTGGTTAAAGGAAGGAGATTTCAACACAACCTACTTTCAGAGAGTAGCTCAAGTTAGAGCAAACTGGAACTCCATAAGATCATTCATCCTCTCTTCAGGAGTTTTGATTACTGTCCCAGAGGAGATGAGCTCCCATGCTATTGCTCATTTCAAATTCATCTTGGCTCCGGATTTTATTCAACCCCTGCTCATGGGTCCATCGTGGATTCAAGGCCTCACAACTTTCACATGTTCTAATTCTCAACAATCAGCTATGACTTATCTTCCTACTACTGCAGAGATAACTTCGGTGCTACTAAAACTTAATCCTAATAAAGCTACAGGACCGGATGGGTTTACCTCGGGGTTTTTCAAAGCAGCTTGGCCGACTCTTGGCTTAGAAGTAACTACTGCTATATCCCAATTCTTCATATCAGGCTTCCTCCCTTCAACCACGAATGCCACAATCCTCTGTCTTGTTCCTAAGTTCATTGGCGCCTCTGCCATCAGTGACTACCGGCCCATCTCATGTTGCACCACTCTATACAAGACCATCTCAAAGTTGTTAGTGATGAGACTGAAACCAATTCTTCCAAACTTAATTCTTCCAAATCAGACTGCTTTTATCAAAGGAAGATTACTCTTGGAGAATACAGTGCTAGCATCAGAAATTGTGAATGATTATCATAAGGATAAAGGCCCTAAGCGTATTATCATCAAAGTTGACATAGCTAAAGCATTTGATACTCTTCGGTGGGATTTCTTAATCAACTGTCTATATGGGCTAGGCATTCCTTCACAATATGTTAGGTGGATCCAAGCGTGTGTATGTACTCCTAATTATACTGTTGGCTATAATGGAAGGGTTCATGGTTATTTCAGAGGCAAAAGAGGATTACGCCAAGGAGATCCTCTATCTCCATATCTATTTGTCATTGCTCTAAACTGCTTATCACTAATGCTAAACAAGGCAGCGGAGGAAAGCCAATTCCAGTACCACTATAACTGTGGAAAAACTAAGTTGACTTACCTGTGTTTTGCAGATGACCTCCTCATCTTCATAGATGGCTCTCTAAGTTTTGTGCAGGCTGTCTTACAAGTGTTGAGAGAGTTTGAGACAATGTCTGGTTTGGCGGTTAGTATACAAAAGACCTGCTTCTTCTCTTCAGGTCTCTCAGAATCAAAGAATGATATAATCAGCTTCTCTACGGGTATGACAATGGGTTCCTTTCCAATGAAGTACCTTGGGCTTCCCCTATGTACAAAAAAGCTATCATTAGCTAACTGTGGCCCCCTTATTCAACAAGTTAAGGAGAAAATCACTACCTGGAGTGCAAGGTCTCTCTCTTTTGCAGGCAGGTTGCTTCTTATTAATACTGTGGTTGCAGGGATCACAAATTTCTGGAGTTCAACCTTCCTGCTTCCTAAGAAATGCATTACAACAATCAATTCCGCATGTAATGCTTATCTGTGGAAGGGTTCCTTGGAAGGACACTACTCAGCTAGAGTGGCTTGGGATACAATAACTAATCCGAAAGAAGAAGGAGGCTTAGGAATAAAAGACTTACTGATTTGGAACAAGGCTTGCTCTCTAAGACTAATCTGGCTTCTCTTCTTTAAAGCTGGTTCAGTTTGGGTTGAATGGTATAAAGAGGTGGTTCTTCAAGGTTGTCTAAATAATTTCTGGACTATGAAAACAAGTAATAAGAACTCGTGGTTAGCAAACAGGATTCTGAAGATGAGAGATATTGCTTATAGTTGGATCAAGATTCGGATTGGAAATGGAAAGAATTGTAGATTTTGGACGGACAATTGGTCACCTTTTGGAAACATTCAATTGTTTCTCTTGCAGACCTCTACCCCATCCTCCAGAATGGGAATGCCAATGGCTGTCACTCTCCATGATCTATGCTCTCCTCATGGCTGGAACCTCCCTCCTGCAAGGTTAGATAATCAAGTATTGTTACATGCTCACATGACTACTATAACTCTCTGTAGTGAAGAAGACTTCTATGAATGGGAACTTGATGGAGTTGTGTCAAACAAATACTCAACGGGACAGGTTTACAATATTATCAAAGATCATCTACCAATTGTTCCATGGAATAAGACTGTGTGGAATCCCAGAGGTATTCCTAAGCATAACTTTCTTACCTGGTTATTTGTTCTTAATCGTTGCCCAACCCGAGATAGATTAATTGGCTGGGGACTTAGATCGGATCCGAACTGCCTGTTATGCAACGCCGCAATTGAGAGTAGGGATCACCTATACTTTCAGTGTAGTTTCTCTTGGCGAATTTGGGAGTCTATTAGTCGTCGATGTGATATAATTCCCTGGCGGTCCTGGGATAATACTTTTGAGGAGATGCAAAGGATTACTGGTCTGAGAGAAAAGAAGATAATGGTTTTGATTGCTTGGCAGTGTACGATTTATTTGATTTGGGCTGAAAGAAACAATCGTCTCCATAGAAACAACTTCAAGTCTGTTGATTCCATCATCGCCGCCGTAGATGGAATTGTTCGCAACCGAGCTTCTAGTCTTCGAGAATCCAACCCCAAACTTGCCTCTGCGATATTACAACTCTGGTTCTCTACGAATTCTACTTGATCGAACAAGACACTAGCTGAAGAAGCTTCATCATCACTTTCGTTCTCTGCACCGGTTGACTTTTCCATCGCCTGGTTACATTACTTCGTTCACCTTAGGTTCTCTTTGTGGGCTTATGTATTTTTAATTAATGGTTTATAACTGGGTTTGACCCAAAAACTATGGCCTGGGCTAGGCATGTAACTTTATTTCTTTCTCTGCAATTTCAATTGAAAAAGGTTTAGCAAAAAAAAAAAAAAGTTTTAGATTTTCTTCTCTTCTATAAAAGCAGCTTTTTCACATTATTTAAAATAACAGGTTGATTGATACCTATTTTATTATATAAATCCAAATAGACCATCATCTTACAGAAATATATTGAATAGTGTTTTTCCTTTAATCTGGTCTAGCTAGGTTCTAGAGGATTTTTTTTTTTTTTTGGTCAAAGGTTCTATAGAGATTATAATAAATCTTTACATGTAGTACGATAGTTTGTATAAATGTTTTTTTTTTTGGGTCGAAGTTTGCATAAATGTTTTTGTATGTTTCAATTCAAATCTACATAGCATATGTTGTCGAAAATATGAATAATAATGGAAATTCCCAAAATAGTGGATTCACAAGCACCTTGCCTTATCATCGTCCAAATTTAATTTAACACATGCGTAAATAAAATCATACAATCAGATAACTGTAGACTAGAAAAATTGTTTAATAGTATGTGTTAATGTTATGGAAGACAAACCATGCGGTTGTGGCATGGTAGTAATGGGTTCACTGTGGGTACCGCGCCACCATGGTTCGATTTCTGGTTACCGAGGCTTTCACATGGTTTTCTTCGAACCTTTAGGACCACGCCAGTTCCCGTTGGACACGGCGCTAGTTTGGATCCACCTTGGTTGGACCTAGATATACCTGGGTTATATAAAAAAAATGTTATAGAAGACACGAGAAATCACTAATATAATTGGCTTTTTTTTCAGAGAGATTTAAAAATATATATATAGAGAGAAAAAAAAGGGAAAAAAAACTGCAGAAACATCTCAATCATTTCATGGAGGCTTTTTGTGTCTTTATGTAGCCGTTCCTTTTACGCTAAGGAAAGATAGAGCAACTCGTGTATGCATCCAAATTTCTTTAGATGTCACAATTACATTTTTCTACTACTCTCATAGATATACTTGTAGAAATGTAATATTTTAGAGAACTGAAGTAAAAGAGATGATTGAAAATATAGGGGATCTTCTTGATGATCCATTGTAGGAGTCTCTCTCTGCTTGTAAAATAACCATAGCTAGAAGTTTGCATCCAAACAAATTATAGAAAATATATAGCTCTGAATTCATATTTATTTTAGCTGCTTCTACGTATATATTGTCAATTCTCAAAACATATAATTGCGTGCTAAAAGTGTAGGGACCTCTAGGCCTCAGAGGTTGAAAAAGAAGTGAAAACAATGCAAGATAATAGTTTTATTAATTGCTCTATGGATTCTATTATAGTATATGCTTTTTGATTCCTGAATAAACTAGTCTTAATCTTAATAAACGACCCCATGGACTATGGTAGTGTGCGATTTCTAATCTTCTTCACTTCTTTTTTTGTTACTTTCTGAAAATTGTTCATCATCATGATGTTCTTGCTTTGGACCCAACTTTTAGTGTATTACGGTTTAATTAATCAAACAATGAAGTGGGAAAAAGGAACTATGCTTTTCGTTTCATTGCGTTTATAAAAGTTACTTTTTGTTGATTTTTTCTCACATAGCTTCAAAAGGTTTGCATTTAATGAAAAGTGAGTTAATTACAAGAACCCTACAAAAATTATGATAAAAATGTTATTCTATGGTTTTTTTTTTGTTAAAGATATTATTCTATGGTTGATTATGAGAGATTTTAGAACATGTTTTTCTATGAACCAAAGAATGCCTTTATGCCCATTTTAAATCAGTAAATCTAAATCAGTAAAACAATTTTTTCTAGGAGTTTGTCAACAAATTGAAAATTTTGGAGTTTGTCAACATATTGAAAAGTGATATGCTTCATTGTTACTAGTATGCATTTTCAGATTTTACCATATTAGCTGAGTTTATCTGATAAAAATAACTAGATGGAACAAAAACATACTAAATTCAGGTATGTTTTTTTCAGGACTGGTCCTGAGTTTCGACTTGATTATGAAACCCTATAAACTGCTAAATATACCTACGATGTTCCTCGCCATAAAACCATTCTATTTTAATCTGATAAAAAGAAGTAGATGGAACAAAGACAGATTTAATTTGTCAATATTGTCATTCTTTTGGAGGGTTAAATGAGTACATGTGATAGGAGTTTATTCAATTTAAACTGAGTCCGGATAATATAGAGACCAATTAGAGAAAGTAAAAAAAAAATTATGGATGTCTTTTTGATGGGCCAAGTGGATGGACCAGCATGATGTGAACTGGATTTGTTGTGAAGCTAAATGAACTTTTATGTAACTTGGAATCTTCATTACTTTGTTCTATGAAACAATCTAGAGATTTAATCCCAAGATAATAAGAGGATAATATATACAAAAATATTCTCCTTTGAAAAAGAAATGCAACGATATCACCTCTTGTCTCTTGAAAATCCTTTTTAAAATGAAAAAAAAATTGGATAATTTCTCGATTTGTGTTTGTCATCGTTGCGCATAGGCCATGCTAATATTCTCTGTATCGTTCCGTTTTCATTGGATATCCCGAAGAAGACAAAGAATACTGGTTCCATAGATGCTTGAGTTGTGTTAACATCACTGATGTGGGATACTCAATACTTTGTAAACAAGCTATTGATTATAATCTCAAATACTTTATAACGTGTATCTCTTGCTGAGATATTCGGACCTTTGTTGTTTTTCATCCCTTGGGAAATTTTACCATCTCATGGGATGTGTCTGAAGGAGTTGTTACTAGCTTTTACAATGAAATAGCCATCACATACCTAAACTTCTCTAAAAATTCAGTAGTTTGAATTCTAAATTGAAACTCTCCTACGAGAGGCGTAGCAGCTTTAGAGCACACGCTATTCTTTAGTTTGACATGTGCACACGCTTTAGTTCACCGCTCCATGACTTTATACATAAAGTTCCCGTGGTTGTTTGCTTCCCAGCTGCTCGGTTTCGTGATTGGTGGGGAATGTCAAAGTCAACGAAGAAGACAACTCTATCTCGCTCTCACAGGCATTTCGTCGAACACGTTATGTGGGATATTTTATAAACAATCACAAACTTATAACTTTATCAAAAATAAGCTTCGGAAATTTGGGCGGAAAAAAAGGTGAACCTGTCAGACCGCTATGCGACCACCCCGGCGAGGCTCAAGCCGAGCCGAGTAACGATCCTCTATAGCACTAGATGCATCTCAGAGATGATCGTGGCCGTTAATCACGCTCCGATCACACAGTCATTGTTCATCAACCAGGGTTAAGGGCCTGTCTCCCTTAGAAATCAAGGATACAGAGGTACGAGCCTATAGAACAGATCCTGTTCAAGTAAGGTCGTGGTCAGCAGTGCTTCCTCACCCTTATATATACAAGCAGTTTCCTTATAACGTTAGCGATGTGGGATAATTTGTGAAGCATATGACTCCGACTAATGCTACTGTTATTAAATAAATTAAAGCATATATGGGCCACTACTCTTTATTGTTTCCCATAGAAATATGTATTAGCTTTTGAATTATTCATGATCTGATAGTCTCAAGCAATTCTTGTGTTTTTTTTTTGTGACCAACTTAATCACTTTTAGAACCTTAAAACGAGTTTCTTTCCCACAGTTACGAAGTGAAGATTCAAAGATAAGTTTATACTCTTAGATTGAACCAAATAGTTACGGAAGCTTCAAAGTTAATTAAAGATACCAAAAACGTTCAAGAGAGTATATGAATATATATGTTATCATTTATGTATTTACATTCAACAACTTATTTATTTGAATTCATTGCTAAAACTGTAACCTACAACTTAATTAGTGATATAATTTAAAAGTGTGTAACACTTTAGTGTTTTAATTGAAAGGTTGTAAAACATACGACTTTTAAAGTGTAACTCTCCCAATAATGTTACACTATATATAGTTTCTTCTTCTCATACCCCAAGAACATCTCAAACACTCTTCTCGATATAGCAACAGAAAGAAAAAACTTTTAGTCGCCGCAATGGAAGGTAGGATACAAGCTTGTCTCTCCATGATTCTAGTCGTCACTTTGAGTGCCTCTACTCTATTGAGGCCTGGTCTAGCCGAGGTGCACATGATGCCTCAATTTCTTAGCTTCCCCGTCGATCTCACAAAATGTTGGTCATCGCTCTTCAATGTTCCAGGTTGTGCAATCGAAATCTATAAATCAGCTGCAACAGGTAAGTTTGAAAACGTTAAACCTACATGTTGCAAGGCGTTTACGGAAGTGGATGCAAAGTGTTGGCCAAAAATGTTTCCGCTGAATCCATTATTTCCTCCTCTTCTCAAGAATGGATGCTCGCGTATTAGCGCATCAGCTCCCGCATACATGACTCCTCAATTCCCTATTGTTCCTGGATTTTCTCTTCGTGGTTCCCCTGTCGATCTCACAAAATGTTTATCAACACTTGTCAGCGTTCGAGGTTGTGTAACTGAAATCTACATATCAGTTGTGACGGGTAAGTTTGAAAACGTTGGAGCTATGTGCTGCAAGGCATTTTCGGATGTGGATGCAAAGTGTTGGCCACAAATGTTTCCACTAAATCCGTTCTTTCCTTCTCTTTTGAAAGATTCTTGTTCTCGTATCCGCGCAGCCGCTCCCATACACAACTGAAGTAGCTTCAACTACGCTTATTATAGGTTTTAAAGTGCCAATATTAAAGAGTATTTTGTTTATCCCAATCAGTCATGGAAGATATTCACATGTATTGTTGGTTTTTCACTTGTTCTACTCTCAAGAAGAATCTTACAACTTTCATCCATTTTCTTAACCATTTATTCTAAACATATGTAGGAGTTCCACCTCATAATAGCTTAGCAGGAACATGAAAACTATTCAAACTCAAGAATTGGTGGAGGGTTTGTTGTAGAAACCCTCTCCAAAAATAAGCGTATGCCGATTATGACAGAGAGGACACAGTATTCTTTAGTAAAAGGCGAAAGAATAGTTTGCTTTGCCCTCATTGCACGGCTCCTTGAGTCTTGTAGCAATGATCTTTGTCTTTGTTTATACTTCACCGACTATTGTGACCGATGTGGGACGTCAAACCGGTGAGTATGCATTTGATATTTTGATGGGTCGTTGACATGTGGAGTTCTGAGGTTTTGGGATTTTTATTGATGCCCAGTTAAATTTGTTAATGCCTCTGTCTTCTCTTTGGTAGGGGTGGACAAAATAACCGAACTAAATTGAACCAAACCAACCAAACCCGAACCAATCGAAACCGAACCAAAGTACATAGATAAATTATTGGTTGAGATTATTCTCGACCCGAACGGTTTGGTCGGTTTCAGTGTAAAACCAAACCGAACCGATAAATCAATGTGTTTTTTAATGTAATTAATTAATCTTATATATGACAGAAAATAACCTTTTCCATATCATTGACACGTCATCTCACCAGAGAATGATACGTGGAACCGCATTTTTAAGATTTACAAAAACATAACAAAAATTTCTTCGTCTTCTCTTATAGTGAACTATGTAACAAAAGTCTCGAAAAGTCTCGGCGATAGTTCATTATTCTCCATCGGCTCTTCACCGGTTTTTTGGTTCTTAGAACTTCAAAGAAAGAAGCGATTTGAAATTTGAAAGAGAAAACTCAAATCAATAGACGTGCCTTTTCAGTGGTTCTGCAGTTACCAATCTCTTTCTTTCCATAATCAATATAATTAATTAAGCCTCCAGAACCTGACACCCTATGTTTAAGTCAGATCAAGTTGGTTGTAGAGTATGACGTAACCAAATAGGATATAGGGTTATAGTTGGAAATTTACCGAGCAAAATTGCTTTATGTACAGTTCATTCCTGTCGGCCTAAATAAGGCTCAAAAGTTTGTTTACTGATCAAATTTCTTAAATATATTATGAATGGAATATATATTTATATAACTAAATAAATCATGAATAAATTATAATTTGTATAATATTATGGTAAACATTTCTATATATTGAATTGTATTTCACAACTGGCAAATTATTTGGTCAACAATAGTAAATGATATATTTTTTTTTCAACATTTACAAATCAATATCCAATCAAAACAACATGGTTAAAAAATATTAATTTATAATCCATCTCAAAAATTGTAGCGAAAATTATAAAATGTGCCAATTTTTCCAAAATTATTTTTAAGCTCAAAACGCCATTACAAAATATGCCATAATTTTTTTCGTGATAGCAAAATTAAATTTTTGCCCACTTTCTATATCACACATTCTATTTTTCCCTTTTTTTTTTCTCTACCATATACTCTCTTTCCATTTTTTCTCTCTCTTTTTTTCTCTCTCATGATGGTAGATGGTGAATTGGTGATGGCCGACAATAGAGTCGAAGATGGACAATCACAGAGACAAGAAAGTGGACCAAATTTAGATGGGATTGTGGAGTAAAATGGAAACAATGATAGAAACAGTGGACAACAGACGAAAATAGAGATCGTAACAGTAGACAAAAACAAAAATTGTGGTTGACGATGGTGGACGTAACCTGAGACGGTGGCGGACATAGTTGTAGATGATAGAATTGTGAATGGTAGACAAAATAGAAACCGTGAACGGTGGACATAAACAGAGATGATGGCGAAACAATGGACAATAGTGACGGAGACAGTGGTTGAAACAACCAACATTTTTTTTTAAAACCTGAATTAATAATCCCATAATTATTAATTTTCAACGGTCAATTCAACAATTACCAATAACAGCGGAAAAACACATAACTAAATTCAACCAATAATTCCAATAAAATAATAATCCAATAACCAATAATTAAAATCAGCAATTCAATCAACTAAACGAGTTATTATGGCAACCTAAACACCAGATTCAACTAGAATAAAACAATAACAATAAAACTCCTAATCATCCTCTTCCTAAAGCCTTGATTCCGCGATCACATTTTTCATTTACCTGCAACACATGGGAAAACGAGTTGCGCAAGTATTTAATAAATACTTAGTGAGTCGGTCATACCACCTCCGGCGAATCACTCAGGCTCAGGTAAACAACCAAATATCAATATAAACCAACACACAATATAACACATAACACCACAAGGCATTTCAGACCACTTTCGGGTCAACAGAGCCTCGTGTCGAGCGACACAACCAAAGTGCTCGTGTCTAGCGACAACGGCAAGATGCCGATCGACACGACAACTGCACTCGTGTCGCTCGACATTCTCCTGGTGTCGCGCGACACGCCCCAATGTAGCACCAGAATCGAGCTTCTCCTCTCTCAACTCGATTCCGGGTTACACGAGTCGCAAACCTGCACAAAACAAAACATATACGATCCATAGAATTCACAACAATCACTAATACACGTTTCACACCAAAAATCAATCACAAAACGCAATAAAATTAATCCTTCATTGCCTAGAAACATGGTCGCGACTCACCTTAGCCTAGGAATGACTGATTTCAGATTGAAAGGACGAAGAACAAGAAGAACACATCCACTAACAGCACCAAAACGCTCTGGTCCGATCCGAAACCACGAAGAACAGGATGAACGATCGTTTCTTTCACTCACAAACACTAACACAATAATCTCCCAATTCTTTCTCTCAAAACCCTCACAAAAACTGATTATTCTCCTCTGGAAACGCGGCCAAGAACAAGCCCTACACGTTTAAATACTAACCTAGGGTTAACACCCTTAAACCGACTCAGAAATCGCGATTAAACTTAATTTGATTCAGCAAACTGATACACGTGTCGAGTGACACGAGAACATAGTCGATCGACACACACCTTGTGTCACTCGACACGAACACCAAAAATCGACTTTTTGGTTCGCGGATGTTACAGTAGTTGACATAGTCTCCTACTCTACGGACATAACGACTTTGACTGTAAAGACATAACCAGAGCTGGTGGACAAATTGTGGTCGTAGACTAAAAATAGACACAACATCATCATTTATCATAATTTGAAGTGAATGATATATTTTTTTTTGTCAACAAACTGGTCTCATTAAAGGCCCAAAAGGCTTTACATGTGTTTTCAAATTAAGACAATTACAACACAAACCTTAAGCCCACATAATTTCCAATTTTAAGAACAAATTGAACCAACACGTGTTTCCACGTGTAGCCCTTGTGCTGTAACTGGAACAGTACCACCGACAGCTCCAAACCGCCGATCATCACCA
Source organism: Draba incana (assembly GCA_963576765.1). NCBI lineage: Eukaryota > Viridiplantae > Streptophyta > Magnoliopsida > Brassicales > Brassicaceae > Draba > Draba incana. The sequence continues at coordinate 28,191,723 of OY755203.1, read as the reverse complement.
TCTTTGATCCTCCAGCAAGCTACAAGCCACCGGTTATAAGATCCACTTTTAATTCTGAAAAACACACGATCTCCTTCAAGGAACAAAGCAAACGTGCTCTTCCGAAGCCTACTCACCGCAATAAATTCACCACCGGCCGTCATATTCTTGACCACATCGCCCATAATCTTTAAAGATGATATTGATAAGGGATGAAGGGGAGATTTAACTCCCAGCCCATAAGAATAAGAGGCAATAGATTCGAAAAAGCAACAGATTTGAAGAACATAAAATCAGTTCCGGAGAAGGAGAAGAAGAGATCAAATCCGGTCAACGCCGGAAGATAGGATCCGGTCAAAGCCGGAAGATAAGATCCTATCGACGTCGGAAAGAAAATCCGATTAAAGCGGAAACACAAAATCCGATCAAGATCGGAACCATAACCGGATAGATCCGAAGAAACTACTATAAAAACACTAACTATTTACATAAACCACGACGCCAGGAAAAAGCCGGTCGCCGGGTCTCCGACGGTGATTAGCTTTTGCTTGTTTTTTTTAGAGACAAGCTATAGAGTTTAGAGAGAGATTTAAAGTGAATGATATAATAATTATTTTTCTTCTACTAGAATACAAAATCTGGTAATTGAGTATAGATTTATTTTAAAAAGGTATTTTTTGAAACTTTTCTCAAAATATTTAAAACAATTTTCTAAAAAATGTAATGAACCAAAACAAAACAAAAAAGGTTAGAAAATCCAGCTGTACACAACGGTAGACCAAGTAGTAAATTTCATGGACAGCAACAGAGTTTGTGTTTTGGCTGTTATATGTACTTACACCGTACCCATCTCTCTTCTTCGTTATAACCTCTCTCTCGTTATCATTCCAATCAGATTCTTCTTACATGGCACTAACTCTTTTGTCCCACGAGATATCTGACCTCTGTATTGGCAAACCGCCGTTACGATGTCTCTCCGCCGCTACAGCCACCGTCGCTGACGCCATCGCTGCTCTCAAATCCTCCGACGAACCTTTCCTCAGCATCTGGAGCTGTAATAATAATCACGATGATTCCGATGATACCAAGAACAAGAACAAGTGCGAGTGTTTGGGTAAGATCTGTATGGCTGATGTAATCTGTTACCTCTCTAAATTCGACAAAAACATTTTGTCACTTTCCTCTGCTTTCGACGCTTCTGTCTCTCTTCTTCTTCCTCCCAAATCTCGTGCTCTCGTCGTCCATGTCCAATCTTCCTGCAAGTATGTCACAAGATCCATGATAAATCCAGAAAACAAAAATTCGGTTTTTCTATAATTTCTGTTTTAATTGTTCACAGAGATTAAAAATTGAACCTTGGTTTTGAATTTGATAATTTCAGGTTAATTGAAGCAATTGATCTGATAATCAAAGGAGCACAGAATCTGATTGTTCCGATTGAGACAAGAACAATCACAAAGAGAAGACAACAAACTCGAAACGTCGTCGTTTCACTCACCACCGCAACCACAACCACCCACAAGGAAAACCGACAATTCTGCTGGATCACACAAGAAGACATAATCCGATTCCTTCTCGATTCCATTACTGTCTTCTCTCCATTACCTTCCCTTTCAATTTCCGATCTCGGCGTTATTAACAGCACACACACACTCCTCGCCGTCGATTACTACTCTTCCGCCTCCTCCGCCGTTTCCGCCGTCTCTCGTGCCATTTTCGACAACATCTCCGTCGCTGTCGTCGATAGTGGATCCGATTTAGAAGATCCGCCACGTGTGGCTTTAATCGGAGAGATTTCTCCGATGACACTCGCTTGCTGCGACGAAACCGCCGTAGCGGCGGTTGCTACACTCTCCGCCGGAGATCTGATGTCGTACATCGACGGTAGTGGTCCGCCGGAGAGTTTAGTAAGAGTTGTTAGGAATCGTTTGGAAGAGAAAGCGATGGTGGGTTTGATCTCACTAGTGGATTCATTGTCGGGTTCTTCGTCCTCCTCGGACGAAGAATCTCCGGCGGGGAGAACGAGAATGTCGTCGTCATATGGGAGGTCTGTGAGTAGCGCGGCGAGGATGGCGAGGAAGTCGGTGGCGATAGTGTGTAATCGGAAGAGTTCGTTAATGGCGGTGATGATACAAGCGATTGCTCATAGAGTGAGTTATGTGTGGGTAGTTGATGAAGATGGTTGTTTGGTTGGTATGGTTACTTTTGTTGATATTTTGAAACTCTTTAGGGATTCTTTGAATGATGTGAAGTAGTCATATGATGTACTTCAGTTTTGTTTTGAATTTTTGTTAGAAATTATTGAAAGAAATCAAGCAAAAAAAAAACAATGTTGTTAAGGATTTTGTTTTTGTGAGAGATACCATAAGACCAAAAGTTCTTGAGGAATCTTTCGGCTCATGTTTCTTAAATCTTGATTTTGGGATTTCATAATCCTTCTTGGTAATAAAAACTCAACTTCTTCAAGAAAATCGTTGCTAACCAAGTGAATTGTAACACAAATTCGTATTTAGACATTTAGAATTTATTGGATTTATTCAAGACCTTGTGTTAGGTTATGTATGTTTTAAGTTGAAGAATTTGAATAAGTAAAAATGTTTCTGGACCAGGTATTAATTGGCAGCTGCAGTTTGGGTCTCACGAATTGATGAGTCTAAAGAATGCAACACACTTGATGAGTCTCACCTCTAATTGAACTACTCAAAATATATTGTTGTGACTTCATGTCTAGAAGCTAAGGATTAACATTTTGAATACTAAATGATAAGAAAATGAACAATTATATAGAAACATAAAAGCAATCAATATATAAATCGGTGATCTTGATTTAAGAAAATGAAAGATTGATTCTCTTTAGTTAATAAACACAGGCTTTCCTTTATTTTATTTTATTTTTGTTATCAACCAACACACACCCACTTCACTTTCAAATTTGAAATACGGCTATATACGTACAAAGATTTGGTATTAGATTTGGACCAGTCCATGATTAATTGTACAGCTTGCTGATAACGCAGTTGTTCAAATCCCACGTGATATTAAAAACGTTCATTGCGTTTGGTACATGTTTTAATATGTGTTCTCGACTTCTCGTGTGTCTTTGTCTCGTTTTGATTGTGAAAGTTGACTGCTTCAAATAAAAAAAGTGAATGTTTTGATAATTATTTAGAGGCTGTTTGTTTGAAGATTTTCATATATTCTGAGTATGATTATCATAGCTTATGAGTATGTTGTATGACAAATGACATCAGTAATTATGGAGTTATTTATGTAACCAACGGTTCAGATTAATCTAAGCATGGCTATCTATGTAATGTGGAACATTATATCACATTCATATTGGCATATTCGATAAAAAATATCTTTTGGCGTTCAATATAAAAACAATTCATGTACAATTGGCTTGGTTGACTTTTTTTTAGCACAAATTAGATATTTAGCACAAGTTAGATATTCAAATACATTTGGAAAGAGGGGAATTTCAAAGGAAATATACTAAAGGTTAACTTTGGATTTGCAGAAATTAAAGTTTACATCCGAACTTCGAAGTTTAAATTTTTTTAAAAAAAATATTTAGTTGAATTTTATATATCTCTTGCTCGATATATATATATATATATATATATATATATGTAATTCAACTATATATATATATATATATAATTTTAGTTGAGTTAGATATGATTGACATTCTTTGAACTATGTACTTCGCATTGGTTTTTTCAAGTAACATGTTCAATTTACTTCGACATGTTTAAGTAATATAGGTTTCCAGTTCAATTAAAAATAAATGAATTCAATACATCATACATGCTTTAGTCTCACTAACCAAATCCATCAGATAAATTTTAGAAAAAAATTGATTCAGTTCGGGTTGGGGATATGTATTCAACCGCTAAATAGCATGTTAAATCTCATGGGTTTCTAACTCAAATAGGCAATCAACGAATGCATTTGTTTTTCCGGTCCAACATGTTAAAGAGTTTATAGTGAAACCCGAGACACAAACTGTTCCACACGCATTATAGTTGTTCGACAAAAGAATTAAATTTAGAATCTATGCGAATATACCTTATGAGACTCTAAATTGTCAACCTCACGCTACCTTGAGTAGATTGCTTCAAAATTCTGTTGCAAAATTAGTGAAGTTTTGAATATGGATGTTACAAATGTATAAACTTGTATGACTACTTCGTAACTAAAATATGGATGTTAGAAATGCAGAAACTTATACAACGCACTAAAATTATATCTTTTTCTGAGTAATGATATATGGTCCTTCTAACCTATCAATATTATACAAAAAAGCTCACTTTAAATACTTAATCCACACCAAATAAACATAAACAGAAACCTAATTAAAGAACCAAATATTTTTTTAAAACATTTTGTTAGAAGAATCATAGTTAAAGGGAGAGAATTGGCCATGTCTTGTTGTAGTGATCAAAGACATGAAGCTCTGTTTTTGATAGTAGCATCGATATGTCTTGACACGCCAATGAGTGATGAGCGATGCGTAATGAATCGTGTCATTTCTTTCTCTCCCTATCTCATGAGAAGGAGAAGAAATCATTGGTCAAGTGATACCATGAGGCATGAGCTTAAGTGAGAATCTCTTCCAAAAATCTACGAGCAATAAATGCCATATAATATTTAGTGGTACCAGATTTAGCACCCCGTTAACATGATCCGATCCGAGACTGAACCGATCCGAATATTCTAAAGAGATCAGTCAAGTGGGACGAAATGATTTATGTTCAACCCATTATGAAGATTGAAGCCCATATTTACCTTAGCTCGCCGATTTTGTGAAGCTCAAAGAATAAGGAAGAGATGAGCTCTAATATTGATAGAATCTTCATAATTAGGATATTTTCCATAAATTTCTAGGGTTTATTCGACCGAGTCAAAGAAAATAAATATGTAACACATTGATCCGTGGAAGGGATCCACAACTTTTATCAATACCAAATCTCTTTGAAATTTTTTACACATTGTTCTTAGGTCTTTTTGAATTGTTTGCTTTAAAATCTAAATCCTGACTTGTTTGAATTAAACTCGGGGTAGTTTACACGATCTGGATTCACCAATATTGAAAACTTATCTAAAAGTAGCTATGAATTGGTTGTCAAAAGAATGAAAATCCTTAAAAATTATCAACCAAACTAATTGACATTAGTAAACGGTTGATAGCAAATCATAATCAATATTCTTATAATTATATATTATCAATGGTCACGAGTCTCTTTCTATTACGAGTTTACTTTATTATGTATGTGATTGACTGATTGTGTATACTATTCTTTCTGATCAAGAATATCTTTCGAGGAGTCACTGATGAGATCTACCTTTTCACAAATGCATGTAGCTTTTTTTAGTTATTCGGTTATCCGATTGGTCACGAAATCACGCGTTTCACAAGTAAAACTAACAAATCCATTAAAGAGAAAACGAAGTGGCACTACGAAAAAAAGTTAGATTGTATCATTTATTTTATTTATTTTCTTAGTTAATATCATTTTTTGATTGATACAAATAAAATTACTTCATTTTTATGAGTGATTTTAAAAGTAATAACTCTAATATTTTGTATCAATAAAAAAGACCGACATAAATATTTTTATCATTTATTATAATTGATATTAATATGTGTCGCTTATGAAAAACGAAGTTAAACTTTACATCATTTTGTATAAATGTTGTTACATATTTGTTTCATTTACAACAACTGATGCCAAAATTTATATCAATTACTAATTGATTTTAAATAAAAGATTATATTGATGTTAGCTATATACTTATATCTATAAACTCTTTTCTAATTAAATTTTGAAATAAATATTTTCTAAAACTTTTTTTATGGCAAGTCAATATTTACAAAATCAAGAAATATTTATTTTGTTGCCACCAAATATCACTTACTAATGCAAAACACAATGCTTCTTATATAAGAAAAGTTTCAACCTCTTTCTTTGCATTTTGTCGATGTGGGACTAGGGCTAGACTTAAAATCCGTACCCGATATCCGAACCCAAATCGACCCAAAAATTAGGGTATGGATAGGGTACGGGTATCGTAAATTACCCGATCGGGTTTCATTTTATCAACATTCGGGTATCCGAACTCGATAGGGCAAAACCCGATACCCGATCGGGTACCCGAATCTATACATACACATACACGATTATGTATTTAAATCACTAAACCTAATCCTAAAACACTCATTTCATCTTCTTTTCTTCGCATATGGCTTACTTGATCGAGATCCTTGTGCTTCCGGACTAAAAACTATTATTCTTTTGTTTCTTTTAGTTGTTGTGTGTTTATTTAGTAGTAAATTTACTATATTTGGGTTGTGTTTTGAATTTCTTTTCTGTTTTTTATTGTCATATCTTGGTTTTTCGCCAACTTTGGCATTTTTAAACTCAATTTGTGTTTAAGGTTTGTTTTTTTGAATAAAAGATTTAGTCTTTTGATCATTTTGTTTTATCTTTTTTAGTATAATCATAATATTCGGGTATGTTGCAAAAAAAAATCATAATATTCGGGTATTCGGGTATTACCTGAACACGCTAGTATCTGATCCGTACCCGACCCGCTTATACGTTATACCCGAATGGGTTTTATAATTGTGAAAACAAATACCCGACGAATATAACTACCCGCCTCGAACCCGAACGGGTATCCGAACGCCCAGGCCTATGTGGGACAAATTTTAAAGCTGATTTTTTTTCCGACTCTTTTACAATTATTTTACTTTACGAATTTTGAGTGTTTTGATGAATGATACTTTTGGGCAATGTTCAAAAAAGTGTCAGGCGTTAAGTGGGCGGTAACCCATAGCCTAGCGCCTAGAACACCTAATCGGGGTCTAGATGATTTTAGACGTTTTAGGCGTTTTAAACATTGGTGAAGTGACCTTAGTCTAGTGGCAGGAGATAAGTCCACTGAGAGCATGCACCATCACACCCGGGATCGAGTCTCTCTACCTACTTAATGTAGAAATTAGGCTAATAGGCCGGCCAGTTGTAGCCCAATGTTGACAAAAAAAAACAGAAAACATTGCAAATAAGATATATTAGATAAAAACTATATAAATTACGTTTTAGAAAATAAAATTATATAATCTTAAACAAAAATATTTAATTAATTCATACCAAATAACTTGACACGATCCTAGAGAGGATGTCAGCCCAAAGAGTCACTTCACTTCGTTGGTTGATTTGAATAAGAATACAAGAGATCCTTTGATGATGCATCGGATAGAAGATGAATGGTTGAATTTGGGGATGTGAATGATTGAAAACGAAACAGAACGGATGCAGCAGATGATTGATAAAGGAATGAATCTTCTGAGTGATGAACATTTGATTAAGACATATGGATTGGGAGAAACTTTCAAGAGTTGCGGATGTCTCTTGAACTTTCAGCTTGTTCTCGATTCGGATAAACGCACCAAAGTAAGAACAAGTTGTATGGATATTACAGATCATACACATCAAACAAAGAGAAAATGTTTGAGAATAAAATGTTTGATAAGATTCAGAAATGAGAATACAAGAGTTTAAATATAAGAGAAGAAGAGGAAGAGAAAAGTCTTGGAACAAGCTTCAAGACTGCCTAGAAAATGAAAACATAATTAAAGACAGAATTTGAAAAGATAAAACCAAAATAACCTTTGAAGTTCTCATTTTCGTCACTTTTTCTGGGCTGAAAATTAGGCACTTGAATTGAGCTTCTTTTGGACTTGTAATAGGCATAAAATGGGATGAATTTGATGACTAACACCTTGGAAGGTTTTCTGAAGATTCTGGCCCGGTTGTGATAATCAAATGTGTGATTTAGATGTAACCAGAAAAGAAAGAAAAAACTATAATATTTGCATACACTGTATGAACATAACCGATCTTATATAAATATATGTAGTTAATTTTATGTTTCGTGTAATTCGAATACCCAATCGGTTTTTAGTTTGGTTCGGATTCGGATTCGGTTTTAGGAATATTGTACCTATTCGGGTATTTTATAAAATTGGGTTCATTTCGGTCGGGTAATTTCAAGTCGGATTCGGTTTGGTTTTTCGGTTGAAGATATTTTGTCCACCCCTAGTTAATAATTTGGTGTTTAACGAATTAAACAAAAAATAAAATACAACGGCAAGTTCAAGACTACATATCCAATGCATTTATTGCCTTTAGGTAGGTTCCAGCTGAGTTTCCTAAATAGCTGGACAGCTTTTTATCGTCATTATTGATTAATTAATTTCTTACTATACTTTCTACCACAAAATATGGATGATACATGTAACTGAATTTTTGTGTGTGTTAAATATGCCATTTTCCCTCTAGTTTGTTTGAAAAAAACTGACATAATTTGTATACAGAGATCAACCTTACATATAAACCACGAAAAGGTACGAAACAAGAAATGCCCCAAAAAACAAGAATAGTGAGAAGAAAGTGGGACCCATATGAGTGAAAAAGCGAGAGTATCATATCATGTGGAAAAGCTCCTTTTCGGTATCTGTCGAATCTTCTCTCTCCCTTTCCTCCTTTTCAATTTTCATTTTCATTTTCTTCTTATCAACAATTATTATTATTTTCCTTTGGTCGGCTATTTTAAAAAACCATTTTTTTATAAATATAGTATTTTTTTGGTTTACATTGAACAAACCATGTCTGCAAATGAAGAAGTTATGAATCAGTGAGACCAAAAAAACATCTTCAGATTTTCTACAGCGAAATACTATTTCAACTTCTAGAAGACGAATTATATACTCTTCTTCTGCCTCTGATTTGAATCTCCCGTGATTTCAGCTCTTTACGGAGAAGAGAGATGCGGTAAATTGCTCCGGTGATCGGAAATTTATACCGGCGACGTTATGCACTGGTTGGTTGATTTTTTCGGATCGATGAGTGTTTAAAGGTTTGGTCTCTAAATTTGCAGAATCAAGGAATGTGAGATTTTGTTTTGATCAAGTTCCCCAAATTTAAGCTCTAGTTAGTCAGCGAAGAAGTTCGTTGTGCAAAATCTACTGTGGAATTAGGGTTTTGAGAGGAACCTGTGAGTGCGATTTGAAGAAATGGGAGAAGGAGAAGAAAACGAAGCAGATTCAAATGAGAGATCTTTAGCATTGTCACCTACTTGGTCTGTTGCTATAGTGTTAACTGTCTTCGTCGTTGTTTCTTTGATCGTTGAGCGGTCCATTTATCGTCTTAGCTCTGTGAGTTGCTTCCATTTGATGAATACTTCCTTTTTCATGATCTTGAACCTTTTCTAATTTCTGGTTTTTGTCACAGTGGTTAAGGAAAACAAAGAGGAAACCTTTGTTTGCTGCATTGGAGAAGATGAAAGAAGGTTTTGTCACTTCTGAAATGAAACTTGGTCTTTTGTGTGTGTTTGGTTTCCTGGTTGAAATGGTATATATTTTTGCAGAGTTGATGCTGCTTGGATTCATATCACTTCTTCTTACAGCTACATCAAGCACAATAGCTAACATTTGTGTGCCTTCAAGTTTCTACAACGACAGATTTGTTCCGTGTACACGATCCGAGATTGCAGAGGAGCTTGAAAACGAGTCAGCTGTTAAGCGGAATCTTTTAACAAAATCCTTTTTTTCCAACATCTTTAGGAGAAGGTTGGAAGGGATTAACCATGCTACTTGCAGCGAGGTATTTTTCTTTAATCGAACTTAAATGACTGAAATTTTTAGCTTTGGCATTAGAATCTTCTGATCATTTATTCGGGACGACATTTAATTTTGCAGGGACATGAGCCGTTTGTTTCATACGAAGGCCTGGAACAGTTGCATCGCTTTATCTTTATAATGGCAGTTACACATGTCACTTATAGCTGTTTGACCATGCTCCTAGCAATCGTGAAGGTACTATCGTTTCTCTTATGATAGCCTCTCAACGAATCCTTGTATAAAAATTTCAGTGTATTTTGTGTTTGATAGTGTGCTGTTTGTTTTGGGAAGAACCTCTGTTATTAACGGTTTTGCATCTCTATTCAGATTCATAGTTGGAGGATCTGGGAAGATGTAGCTCGTATGGATCGACATGATTGCTTAACTGGTGAGTACTAAATGGTTATCTCGTTCTTCCGTAACTGACACGAAACATTCCATCTGCCCATTAGAGAATTAAGAGCACAGATGAACTGCTGTTACTAGTTACTACTTTAATACTTATTCACAGTGGCATAATTACAAGGCTATACACAAGTTTCTTTAGCATTATGCTGGGTTTGCTCATTGATGTGGTTCAAGGGTTTGTTTAATCAGTAAACGTCCATGTCTCAAGTGGGAAAAGATTGATTATATGTGTGTTTTTTTTGTGTGGCAGCGGTGACACGGGAAAAAGTATTTCGAAGGCAAACAACTTTTGTCCAGTATCATACATCTGCTCCTCTGGCTAAGAATAGATTGCTTGTATGGGTGGTAGGTTTTCATTTCCTCTCTCTAGACAATATGTTGACAATTCCAAATCTTGATTTTCTTTCCTTTTTGAGTTTAAAATCAAGGTATCTTCCTGTGGGTTTGGTTACAGTTAATGATTAACAATTTAACAAACCTAAAGATGATAGTTCTTTCAGAATGGTATATGTTTGTCAAGCTAGATTGTTGTTTGCCGAAAATATTATTTGAATTACTGGTTCCAACAGACCAGATGTTTTCGTTTTATGCTTGCAGACATGTTTCTTCCGGCAATTCGGACATTCTGTTGTTCGTTCAGACTATCTTACTCTTCGGAAGGGATTTATTGTGGTGGGTGATACTCAATGCCATATGAATGTTTTGCTCTTTTCACTCTCATTTTTGAACTGACTCAATGACAATAATGTTACAATTATATATAATTTTTGTTATTTCCTTTTGTTCTCTTATGGACAGAATCACCACCTCACATTAAAGTACGATTTTCACAGCTACATGATTCGTTCTATGGAGGAAGAGTTCCAAAGGATCGTTGGTGTGAGGTGAGCTATCTCAGCCCGTAGATTCATAGTGTGGTATATCCACTCAGCTTTATATCTATCAAGTTCTGAAATCTCTTGTTTTATTACTATTTCACTATGCTACTTTGTGTATTACAAATCATATTAACTAAACAATTTTACTCCGATGATATTCTGCAGTGGTCCACTTTGGGGGTTCGTAGTTGGTTTCATGCTCTTTAACATAAAAGGTTTGAGTCAAATTACAGATGATCATTTCTGTTTTTCCTTTTTTTAGTTGTGAGAAATTTTCATATTTTAGAGGATTTAGTTATAAATCTTGCCTCTTGAAACTGCAGGATCGAATCTCTATTTCTGGATAGCAATCATTCCTATTACTGTAAGAACTACATTTCATCATTCCCGCCTTCTGTTTTGAAACATGACAACTTCGTAAATTTCATTCCCGTTTTATCAGCTTGTTCTTCTGGTTGGTACAAAGCTCCAACACGTAATAGCAACTTTGGCATTGGAGAATGCTGGGTTAACAGAATATCCTTCCGGAGTGAAGCTGCGACCTCGCGATGAACTATTCTGGTTCAATAAACCAGAGCTACTCTTAAACCTTATCCACTTTATTCTATTCCAGGTTTGTAAAATCTGTACTAACCTCGTTTGCGCTGAACCAATTTTTTCGGTCTTGGTAAAACTAGCAGCTAATTGCTTTCTGTCTCTCAACAGAATTCTTTTGAACTGGCGTCGTTCTTCTGGTTCTGGGTATGTCAACTGAACCATATTTATTACATTTATCTTTCAGTCTTTAAAATTGGGTTTGGAACTTACAAAACATTTGTTCTTCTTATTTCTTCAGTGGCAGTTTGGATACAACTCTTGCTTTCTTAAGAATCATCTTCTTGTTTACTTCAGACTTATCTTAGGGTAATTAAATCTTTTTTCGCCCGATTAAGTTTCGAGATTGTTACATATAGTTTAATGTAATTTCCTCTTTTTAGGTTTGCTGGACAGTTTCTATGCAGCTACAGCACACTGCCACTATATGCACTAGTAGCTCAGGTAATTGTGAAAGTCTGTTGGAGTTTTCGACTTTTGTTGGTTTCCGAAAACTCCTTAGAGGATAACAGATTGTTTTATCTGTTTGATTTTAGATGGGAACGAACTATAAGGCGGCTCTGATACCTCAGAGGATAAGAGAGACGATCCGTGGCTGGGGAAAAGCAACCAGAAAGAAAAGAAGACACGGGTATTATGGCGATGATTCAACTGTTAGAACAGAAACAAGCACGATTGCATCTATCGAAGAATATGACCATCAAGTGCTTGATGTTACTGAAACTTATCCAGAACAAAAACAACAACAACACATTGAGCTTGAGTTGCAGCCAATCCAACCTTGTACGTCTGTTTCTATACCAAATGAATTTTCAAGTAGAGTTGGTACACCTCTTCTTCGACCTTGTGCCTCCATTTCCTCAACTACAACAACAGAGTTAAGAGCAAGCCCTATGGAATCACTCTCGAGATCGTCCTCACTGCCAGCGAGAAGAGAGTGATATAAATATATTAAGCTGATTCAGAGTTCTGAAATGTGGTTTAGAGGAATATAATTAAGTTTGTAGGAGTAATTTTGTAGAAAACATAAGGTGATGACCATGTACTTTTAGTAATAGATAGATGGTACTAATAATTTAAAGGTTTTCACATTCGCATTGGAACAAAAGAAGAGAGTACTTCAAATCTTTTAAGCCACTTACTCTTTACTGTACAAACTCCACTAAAATTCGATTGCAATATAGTAAGAAACATATGTGAAAAAATGAAACAAAAATGTTCATCATCCATAATCATATTAATGCTTTTTTTTGGGGGCCAAAAACATTACAAATAGAGTAGTATGAAAGAAAAAAAAAAGGTACTAGTTAGGCAATACAATTTTACTACATTTGCATTGGTAAACCAAAAATTATAGTGAAATTAGTTTAACAACCAAAAAAACTATGCAAATCCACCAATAGTTTTTCAAATGAATCCCAAAACTTTTGGTTATTTTGCTAATTTCACTATAATTTTGGGTTTTCTAGCTAATCAACTCATTATTATTTACTCTTTTGGATATGCAAATCGAATTTTAAATTATACTACTTTGGTCCAAACTTTCTTTTTCTCTAAAAAAAAAAAAAAAAAATAAATTATTTTAAAACTTGTTTCCTTCTCTCGTTCCGACATTTATGTAGCTCATCCTCGGCGGCTCCGAAACCCTAAACCTCAGATTTATTAGCTTCCGTCAATCTCCAATGGAGTCTCAAGCTCAGACGGAAGCTCCAGCTTTCGTATACGATACTCTTACCCCACTTTCCTTCTCAGATTCGAATCAATCGCCGACATCGAATCGAACTCCGGCAACAAATGACGATTCCCACCTCTATTCCGTTTTCCGCAACGAGATTTCCGATCTCACCGTCGATTCCACGCCGGTGGTATCCGAAACGGTTGATTTCTTCTCACTTGACGTCGACGCCGGTACGAATGACAACGGAATCGAATTTGTGACTCCGGTGGTGTCGAAGAAGAAGAATAAGAAAGGGAAGAAAGAAGAAGCAGCTGAAGAATCCAAATTGGAAAGCAATTGGTTTAGTGAGAATAGCTTTTCTAAAATCCCAATGCTTCAGTTGCATAAAGGTATCATTATGTTGATTCGATTGCTTTATTAATAGTAGCTTAGTGTTGCTGGATAGTAGAGTATTGTTGACAAGCTTTTGATTTTTGATATTGCAGAAATAGTGGATTTTTGTGATTTTTTGATGCCAACTGAAGAAGAGAAAGCGCAGCGTGATGAAGCAATGGATGGTGTGAGGAGTGTTATTCAATATATATGGCCCAATTGCAAGGTACAAAACCTTAAGCTGAGTATCCTTTGATTTGGAAAACGTTGACTCTAGTTCCTGATTATTCGTTGTTGCAGGTCGAGGTTTTCGGATCATACAGGACAGGGCTTTATCTTCCTACAAGTGACATTGATGTAAGTGTAATCTTTCACATCTTTTGTTTGGATGATTATGTGATAACATTGATGTAACTTAACAAAGCTCTTAGAGCTTAAGCACAACAATCATTTACCTCAAAGAAAGTATCCTGTGTAGATACTGTATATCAAGGCAATGTTGTTTCGATAAATTAAAGTTAGTTGCCTGTAAAGTTCTGTGTTTTGTTGTCTAATTTTTTCTTACATTTGGATTTATATGAAGGTGGTCATTCTGGAATCAGGTATCACAAATCCTCAGCTAGGTCTACGAGCACTCTCCAGGGCATTGTCACAAAGGGGAATTGCAAAGAATATTTTGGTATCTTTTACTTTCTTTTTTAACTTGGCAGTGTCTCATTGAGACTGTGTCTCATTATAAGCTCTTTTGACTGTGCAGGTTATTGCTAAGGCGCGTGTACCAATTATCAAATTTGTGGAGAAGAAAAGCAGTATTTCGTTTGATCTAAGGTTATTATTTTCCCATTTACCTTCTAGGTTCTAGCTTCCCTTTCAGGTTTTTTTTCTGCCATTTTCTTTGAATATATTGTAGGTAGATTGATTTCGTAGCAATCTTTGATGGATTTCTGAATATTTAGCCTCTTGGATATCCTCAAAAAAGCTTTGTGGTTTATGCTTGATAAATTAGCTATGTAATTGCAGCAAATATTTACACAGACATGACTTAATGAATGGATTATGTGAATTTAGTTAGTATGACTTATTATGTTTGGCACTGGCTGTGCAGTTTTGATATGGAGAATGGACCAAAGGCAGCTGAGTTTATACAGGTTTGTGATAGTATATATCTGATTTGCTTGACTTTATTCCATTGATAGATATGGTCTTGTTGCTTTATCTGCTTATCATCTCGAGTCTATGTAATCTCATGATAATCCGTTGATTATTTTTCAGGATGCTGTATTAAGGTTGCCTCCTCTACGACCACTCTGCCTAATCTTGAAAGTTTTTCTACAGCAGAGAGAACTCAATGAGGTTTGGAGATACTCTGGTTTTCTATGCTATATAGATCACTTCTCTTCACAATGTAAAAGATTCAAAAAATCTCTTTAATGCTTTTTGCAGGTGTACAGTGGTGGAATTGGCTCATATGCACTACTAGCAATGCTCATTGCATTTCTCAAGGTAAAGTTATTACTTGAATTTAACCTTTCAAATATTCACTTAGAAGAATCTCTTGGACTCATTTTTGTACATTTGTTTCCTTATGAACCAGTATCTCAGAGATGGCCGAAGCCCACCAGAGCATAACTTGGGAGTTCTACTGGTATGTTTCTGTGATCGCTATTTGAACTTTTGATTTTATTACTTCATCTGTTGGCTAAATTATCTTCCTTCTTGTTGTAGGTTAAATTCTTTGATTTTTATGGCCGAAAACTGAACACCGCAGATGTCGGCGTATCTTGCAAAATGGGAGGTTCTTTCTTCTCTAAGTACAACAAAGGGTATGCATAACTAATCTAAACTCCCTGAAACATCTACCTTTACCTTTTGTGTCTTTGATCATTAATCTCTTGGTCTTTTACATTTC
The DNA here is from genome assembly GCA_963576765.1 of Draba incana. NCBI lineage: Eukaryota > Viridiplantae > Streptophyta > Magnoliopsida > Brassicales > Brassicaceae > Draba > Draba incana. The sequence goes on along the minus strand of OY755203.1, from coordinate 28,176,217 downwards.
TGTCTCTCCAGTTTCACGAACAACGCCCGTCCAGGGCTCATCTCTATCGAGGATCCACAGGTCAGATTCAAGCTCTAGTTTTATATATTCAGAATGTGTCTTTCAAAAGGTTAACTTAGTTTTATTTGTTTATGTTGGAATATCAGACTCCGGATAATGATATTGGGAAGAACTCATTCAACTACTTTCAGGTTCTAGTCACTTCCCCAATTTATCACCCCAAAGTAAGATGATTGATTATGTACTCATAAAGACGGTTTCTTTATTTATATACAGATTCGATCAGCATTTGCAATGGCTTTATCTACATTAACAAACACGAAAGCGATCCAAGCGTTAGGACCAAACCGAAGCATCCTCGGCACAATAATCAGACCAGACCGGATTCTGTTAGAGCGCAAAGGCGGGAAAAACGGGGATGTCACATTCAACAGCTTACTTCCTGGAGCAGGAGAGCCATTGCCCTTGTCGACAATCGATAGAAGCAATGACGGGCTTTTCGGGAATTGGCATCTGCTTGACGATGATGATGAAGAAGGTTCGTTCCCAAGAGGGAAGAATACTGCGAATGGGGACATAACTCCTGTAGTGGTCACTCCGGGTAATAAATGGAAAGACTCGTCTCGAAAGAAGAAGAAGAAGAAGAGTAAGGGAAAGAATAAGATTATGGATGAAGATGAAAAAGAAGCGAGTTCGAAGAAAAGACGACGGAGGGTTGTTAAGCCTCAATTCAGCTGGAGCAACTGAGAAAGGCTTCCTCCATTGATGGAGCCAGAAACCTAAAGCTATGAGTGTAAATTATAATTTGGTAAGAACAGAAATTATAATAATGCTGTTGTAACAAATTAGAAATTTACCATCAGTTTTGAGTAGGGTTTAAGCTATTGACAACTTAGTTACTCCTTCCGTTCCTTGGAGATTGATTTTCTGGCATTTTCACACAAATTAAGAAACAATAAATTGTGTTTAGTAATTAATGTAACTTTTTGCAACAAACACTTTTTCATAACAATAAACCAATAACTATTCTCTAAATTTAAAGTCTCATTTAATATTTTTGGAACTTACAATTTGTTAAATATAAATTGATTAAAAAATATAAAATATTTAAAACATCAATCTTTGTAGAACCACCAAAAATATGCTAGAAAATCAATCTTGAACGGAGGGAGTATTAATTTAAAATTTTTACATTTCTGTTGTTTGTTCAGTTAAATCAACTGGAATAATTTTATAAAAAATGTTTTTGTCATTTTCTTGGGATATTATTATTTATCAGAAAAGCATGATAATCGTGGTCGTCACTAACATCATCGATCATTCAGAATCATAAAGTAAAAAATCTTCAAATCATTGAGATCCCTCTTCTTCCGCCTCCTCCTTCGCGATTTCGAGTTTTTTCTTAATAATCGTCGTCGTCCTCTTCCTTCATCTCCGATACGGTATGCTTTTTTGCTTGCTTCGATTTTCTGCGGTTATCGTCAATTAGGGTTTCGGTGAATGTAATTTTGAGGATTTTTAGTATCAGTTCTCATCCTCAAATTTTCTGGGTTTCGGAAAAATTCAATTGGGATTTTCTCCCTGAATATTGGGATATTCGCATGTAATAATTTGATTGGGAATCAGAAATGTGGTTTCTCCCAGTATATTGGAAAATTTATACTCGCCACAAGATGATAGTTTTGCAATGTGATTTGACTTGGTTAGGGTTTTTTGATCTTTTTACATTATTATTAGTCAACCATTTACGTTTGTATGATTAGCAGATCATGGGTATTTTACATGTTTTTGTACTGTTATCAAATCTTGCTTTCTCTGCATCTTATCAGTTGTTCAATGACCAAACTTTGATTTAAACTTTTACCCGTGTCTCTCTACTAGATTTACTTGTATTTTTAATCTCAAGAGTTTCATAGCTGTTCCATTCTCATAAAGTCCTTTGCTTTATTCTACTAGAGGCAAGAATCCCTCATCTTTACTCATTTGTGAACCCCTGCATCTTTTGTTACCTAACTTTGTATCTTTTCCTAATGCAGCATTTGTAGTAATTTCAATGTCAAGAGTTTTATTGCTTTTCGTGAAATCCTGTCCTCGTTATATTATGCATACCGATTTGTGAGAGTGATAGAGTTATGACCATAGAGGGGTTTTTTCCTGAATCAGGCTGTTATGGAAGGCAACTTCTTCAGATTTGATGCTGAACAAGCTCATGGTGATGGATTTGTATTGACACAAAAGCCAAATATCGTCACGGTCCCAACAGAAAACGAAAATGGCTGTTTCGATTGTAACATCTGTCTAGAAACGGCTCATGATCCAGTCGTCACTCTCTGCGGTCATCTCTTCTGCTGGCCTTGCATTTACAGATGGCTAGATGTGCAAAAATCATCTTCCGCCTCCATTATTCAAGACCAAAACTGCCCTGTCTGCAAATCCAACGTATCCATCGGTTCATTAGTTCCTCTTTTCGGAAGAGGCATGTCTTCTTCTTCATCGTCTCCAGAAACTACGATGATACCGAAAAGACCTACTTTATCCCCATTGAACAATCTGGTCAATTCAGCTTCGTCTCCCAACCCGAGCTTGCAACATCGCCATCAAGCTCACTCTCCTCGTCAGTACGGTGGCTTCACTGCAACGGGATCATCATCTGATCTCGCCAATGCAGTCATGATGAGTTTCTTGCACCCGGTTATTGGAATGTTCGAGGACATGGTCTACACGAGGATATTTGGAACATTTACAAGCACTTTGGCTCATCCTTATCATCACACCCGTGGGAACCACAACCATAGGATGATGCAACGAGAGAAATCTCTGCATCGGGTATCGATCTTCTTCCTTTGCTGCATTCTCCTATGCCTCTTTTTGTTCTGAGTTTGCTTGTTTACTCGTCTAGCTCTCGTTTTGTAAAGTCTTGTGTGATGTAAATAGCTTGCATGGTCAAAGAGCTATATAAACCATTGTTTGTAATTAAGCTCCATAATTTGGAGGACTATTGTTTCTGTTGTACTGCCTGAACTATACACACACTTATTCGGAGTCTTGGAATAGAGTCAAAGACATGCCAAACAGTCATTAAAGATTGTAGAGTTGGAATATCTAATTAAGATATTGACTCTCTCTGTCTCAAAACCTTCTTTTTGTGCTTGGGGCAATGACGCAGCTAATGCTGTCTATTGCTGTCTTTGCTTGTCTTTGGCCCTCGAGAATTTCTGGAAGGGTTCCCTTCGGGGTAAAAACCCTACAATTTCCTTTAGTTCAAAATATTTTCTTGAAAGCCAAGGAAAAATGTTAAGAGTTGACGTCTTCACATTTGTTAGTGACATTTGCACCTCATTGGTCAGATTTAAATAAGATGTCAAAACGTTATATATATAATCAAAAATCTCACATCAGAAATAGGTCCATATTTTTCTCTTATCATATACACTAGACATTTTTCATTGTAAGGAAGACAAAGAGAAAATAGAAAATAACCACATAGTTCAATTGTTTTTCCTTAAGTTAGTCACTGTCTAACATGTATTAATTAGTGATTACTGGGTTTCCAAATTTACCTAATTACAAAAACTATCAAAATACTTATAAAAATAAAGTGAAATATAAATTGGATTCCGGGTTGGCTTGTCCCACTCAAACGTGAATGGAAATGTGGATGAAGATTATGTGAAGAGTAATTTGCTGAAAACTATCTTTTCGTATGGGGAATTGATGCAGCTAAGGTGAACCACGTCTATTGCTGGTTGAAAACTGTTGATTGATTTAGGTCACACATATCCTATTCCAAATAACATCTTAGTAAAATTCAATGTTTTGAAAACCGGACCGGACACCGACTCGTCATCTTTACTGAGTGACTGGTTGGACCAGTTTAATCGGTTTGACCGGGTTTTTCAAAAAATATTTTAAATAATTGAATATATAATATGTGTGAAATTAGACAACATAAAACTAAGAAGAAGAAACCAAAACATACTTACAAAATTCATTTATCACATATTAATTATCATAAAAAATATAAGAATGCAACTTTTTAATTCAAAAAATTTATGACAATTTAAATTTTTTAAATCATTAAACGAAATGTCAAAAATCTTCATTAGTTTCATTCATCTACATTGTATTTTTGTTCTTTGACTCTGCCATTTATTCGTTTTGACCAACTAAGACAAATATAATGTATATTAATAACTTATACTTGAACCAATATATTAGGCTTTTGCTAAAAGAAATAGGATTATAGTATAATGGCTACAAAGCCTGTTTAAATACCATTGAATATTTCAAAAGCTGAACCTTCTCCATCTTTTATTTTATTCTTCTTTCAAAAACGTATTTTTAATTTTTAAAAACCCCAAATTAATCAAAAGTATTATTAAAAATTTGATGAACCGGTTTCTAACGGTTCTTGGCCGGTTTCACCGGTCTAATTCATATCCGGTTTTTCTATCAACCCGGAATCGGCTATTGTAGTGAATCACGGTTGGACCGGTCCAAGAAAAGAAGAACATATGCTACACGTGAGTAGCTTTAATTTAATAAAAGCTACTAGCAACAAAACATATGTGACCACATTTGGCATCCATTATTCCATAACCAAAATTGCCTAGCAGCAAGCACTACATGTCAATTATGAATAGAACTACAAAGGAATGAATGTAAGGTGCGACGTACCCGAATACCCAAATTTGTAACAAATTTCTTAAGCGAGAAAAATATATCATATATTATTTAGTATTTAGCTAGGTAATTTTAGTACGAATGATTGTGTATGAAGAAAACATTCACTAAGGCCTAGAGATTCGTCTTCACCAAATTTTGGTGATTCCCTCGTCTGATATGATAGTCATAGTGTAAATAGTCATTTGGGGAAAATACGTTTTTGTCGACTTTATCTATAAGGATTAAGTGGACCTTTGCCCATAGATGCTTTTTACTTATTTATTCGAAATAGTGTTTTTCGCCAATATCCCACATTGGTAGGTCTAGGAGAAAACTAGTTGTATATATAAGGGTGAAGAAGCAATGGACTGGTCACGACCTTACTTGAACATGATCTGTTCTATAGGCTCGTACCTCGTATCCTTGATTTCTAAGGAGACATGCCCTAAACCCTCGTTGATGAACCATGCCCGTGCGATCAGAGCGTAATTAACGGCCACAATCATCTCATATGCATGTGGTGTTAGAATTCGTACCGGTTTATAACGCTTTATAAATTTTTATTACGAATTCAATTTCCAGGATGCGTGTAAATATTGAATCAAATCTAGACTACAGAGTTTTGGATATACTTGGATCAATTGCAGCGGAAAGACAGATTTAGATTGATCAAGGTTGTAGAGCACTTCAAACGCCGTGCCTCTATCAGTATCCACACGCACACAAACTAAATCGAACGAGATGCTAGTGCCGTAGAGATCTAATCTCAAAATCAAGAGAAACTGTTTCATCCTTTTCTTTAGGTTTTAATCGGCGGCTTCTTGTGATAATCACATTACCATCACGTCCCCTTAATATATAGTACGCATGACTTAATGGGCTAAGCCCATGCAAGGAAGCCATTACGTGGAGGAGAAGAGTAATCATAATTATCCTTTTTCCTTTTTCGATCACGTGCACTCATATATATATATATATACACACCATATGTATATATCTTTAATAACATACGTATATATTCTCCAAATATATATACATTCATACAAATATATAAATATATCAAATATATAATATATTGTATCATTATTAAAACCCAATTTATTAGTGATCTAGTTTGCTTAGGTGTGTGACCCAATATGATTGAATAATATTAGTAATGAACTTTCAAGCCCATAAGCTATAAGCGGTTTCTAGCAAAACATTATAACCATTAATATTATACAATTGTCAAACCTTGACATTCAACTTTAATTAGAGTAAAGTACAAATGATTTCAGGACATTCCCAACAATCTCCCACTTGTACTGGAATCATCTATTCCTATAATCCCTTCGTCTCTATATCTCGATCATAGCATAAGGCAAGAAACTGTGTCATCCTTATTCAGCTAGATCACGTTTATCGAACTCTGATTTATACTGATAAAACAAACGACTGACTTTCACCTCGTTTGAGCACGGCCATGCATTTCTCAGTATCAAATCTTCGATAGGCCCATAGATATTTATCTCCTGTTATATAGGAGGGACAAATCCCATCTTGAACCATCCCTGTTCCTTACACACTTCATAGTACGCCCAATCACTGCCTTTATAATCACCTTTTACGGCTGACTTTTGACAGAGTCAAAACAAACTAATCCATGTATAAAGAAATCATGATGAACTCAGGTCAAAGGACTATACTCTATAGTTGTGATGAGAAACTCTTATGACACTCATATAACATTCTTGTAGAGTTCTCATAGCGGGTCAGTCCAATACTGTATTCTCCAACACATATCTATGTGATTGACTTGATACAACATATCAATGACTTCACAAAACTTAGTCATCAATCACCTCACATACTAGTCATTTATAGTTATTAATGTCCCATCTTAATAACTTTGACTATGGACCACAATAATTTACGTTATCTATCACTTGTAGGGTTTCATGATCAAGTCACATACTTGATGACCTATAAGAATAATATAAATTATTTTGGGACTATTATTTAATTATCCAATAATAAAATAATACTGAAACAAATTTCATTAATTTGAAAATAAATCAAATGTATGTAAACATGAACATCATATCATAAAATAAAAATTCTCCCACTAAAATTAAGATCACATCTTAAGAAATTTAATGCCTACAGCAGTAGTATGACTCTCATGCTTAGGCCGTGGAAGAGGCTTGGTCAAAGGATCAGCAACATTTGCATCCGTCGAGACTCTGCTAATCTTCACATCTCCTCTATCAATAATATCACGAATGAGATGATATCGTCTCTCTATGTGTTTGGATTTTTGGTGTGATCTCGGTTCCTTCGCCTGAGCGATGGCTCCATTGTTGTCACAATAAAGATCCACCGGACCAGATATGCTAGGAATCACACCAAGCTCAGTAATGAACTTTTTAATCCAAACACCCTCCTTTGCTGCTTCAGAAGCAACGATGTACTCAGCCTCGGTTGTGGAGTCTGCTACAGTGCTTTGCTTGGAGCTCTTCCAGCTCACCGCTCCTCCATTAAGACAAAAGATAAATCCAGATTGAGATCGGAAATCATCTTTGTCTGTCTGAAAGCTGGCGTCGGTGTAACCACTTACAACAAGCTCATCACTTCCTCCATAGACCAAGAACTTGTCCTTAGTATTTCTCAAATACTTTAGGATGGTCTTGACCGCTGTCCAATGACTCTCACCTGGATCTGATTGGTATCTACTCATCATGCTTAAAGCACATTCAACATCTGGACGAGTACAGAGCATGACATACATGATAGATCTTATAGCAGAAGCATATGGGAATCTACTCATTCGCTCTCGCTCATCAGGTGTCAAAGGACACTGCGTCTTGCTGAGAGTTATGCCATGAGACATTGGAATAAAACCTTTCTTGGAATTATGCATATTGAACCTGTGTAAGATCTTATCTATATAAGTATCTTGACTTAGTCCAATGATTTTGTTCAATCTATCTCTATAGATTCTTATTCCAAGAACATAAGCGGCTTCTTCCATGTCTTTCATTGAGAAACAACTACTTAGCCAAGTCTTAACAGACTGAAGCATAGGAATATCATTCCCAATGAGCAGTATGTCATCTACATACAATATCAGAAATGCAACTGTGCTCCCACTAGTCTTCTTGTAAACGCAAGGTTCTTCTTCGTTTCTAATAAAATCAAACCCTTTGATCGCTTCATTAAAACGAAGATTCCAACTCCGAGATGCCTTCTTCAAACCATAAATGGAACGATTAAGCTTGCATACTTTCCCAGCATTGTTAGGATCTGTGAAACCTTCAGGTTGTGTCATGTACACATCCTCCTCTAGATTTCCATTAAGGAAAGCTGTTTTCACATCCATCTGCCATATCTCATAATCATAATAAGCTGCAGTTGCTAGGAGGATCCGAATGGACTTAAGCATTGCGACTGGTGAATAGGTTTCATCATAGTCAATACCATGAATCTGTTTGTAACCTTTAGCCACCAATCTAGCTTTGTATATATCTGAATATTACCATCCATGTCAATCTTCTTCTTGAAGACCCATTTACACTCAATGACTTTTACACCATCAGGTAAATCTACCAAAGTCCATACTTTGTTTTCTGACATGGATTCCATTTCGGATTCTTCGGCCTTTAGCCATTTATTGGAATCAAGGCCCATCATTGCTTCTTCATGAGATGTAGGTTCATCAGTCTCTATAATTAATAGATCATGATGATCCGTCACCCTAACCCCATATCTGTCAGGTTCGTGACGAATCCTCTCGGACCTACGTACCTCAGGTTCTATAGGCGCAGATTCTACGACTCTTCCGTAGATCCAGTTGATGTTCTTCCTGAGAAGTTGGAGCATCTTCCTGTGTTTCTCGAACTTCTTCGAGCTGTACCTTACTCCCACTGTTTCTATTAGAAAGAAATTCTCTTTCCAAAAAGACACAGTTTCGAGCCACAAACACTTTGTTCTCGCTAGGTTTGTAAAAGTAATAACCTTTGGTTTCTTTAGGATAACCAACGAAGTAGCATTTATCAGATTTGGGTCCAAGCTTATCAGCAATTAAGCGTTTGACAAAAGCTTCACAACCCCAAATTTTAAGAAAAGACAAATTAGGAACTTTTCCTGTCCACATCTCATATGGTGTCTTTTCAACTGATTTTGATGGACATCTATTTAGCGTAAACGCAGACGTTTCTAGAGCATATCCCAAAAAGGATAATGGAAGATCTATTTGACTCATCATTGATCGAACCATATCTAATAAAGTTCGATTTCTCCTCTCAGATACACCATTCCATTGCGGTGTTCCTGGAGGAGTGAGTTGTGAAACAATTCCACATTCTCTAAGATGATCAATAAAAGTTTGGCTCAAATATTCTCCACCTCGATCTGATCGAAGTACTTTGATTGTCTTGCCAAGCTGATTCTGCACTTCATTCTGAAATTCTTTGAACTTTTCAAAGGATTCTGACTTATGTTTCATTAGATAAACATAACTATATCTACTGTAATCATCAGTAAATGTGATGAAGTACTGATAGTTTCCTCTAGCACTAACACTCATTGGTCCACATACATCAGTATGTATAAGGCCCAACAAGTCGTTAGCCCATTCACTGTGTCCTGTAAAAGGAGCCTTAATCATTTTCCCAATAAACAAGATTGACACTTCTCATATGATTCATAATCAAATGAGCTCAAAATTCCATCACTATGAAGTTTTTGAATGCGTTTCTCATTTATGTGGCTTAAACGACAATGCCAAAGGAACGTTGGATTTGAGTCTTTTGACTTAAATCTCTTAGTACTAATGTTATAGACAGGCACAGTTTTGTTAAGAACATAAAGCCCATTCTCTAATGGACTGCTACCATAAATAATATCACCACGATCAAATAAACAACATTTGTCTTTAATCGAAAAATGAAATCCTTCCAAATCCAAACAAGGAATAGAAATAATATTTCTGCTTATAGTAGGTACATAGTAGCAATTATTAAGTTCTAAAACAATGCCCGAAGGTAAAGACAAATGAAATGTTCCTACAGCTAATGCAACAACTCTTGCTTCATTCCCAACGCGCAGGTCCACTTGTCCTTTCTCAAAAGTTCTACTGTTGCTTAGGCCCTGTATATTCGTACAAATATGAGCACCACAACCGGTATCTAATACCCAAGAAGTAGAACTAGAAGTAGTAACATTTACTTCTATAACATAAATACCTTTAGAAGAAGTCTCAAAAGTCTTCTTCTGTTTCAGATCTTCCAAGTATTTCTTGCAGTTTCTCTTCCAATGTCCAATACCATTACAATAATGACACTTATCTTCACCAGAAGGACCAGGCTTAAACTTAGGAGCAAGATCAGGCTTAACTGGATTCTTAACCCAGCTTGCCTTACCATTTCCTTTGTTCTTACCATGTTTCTTAAACTTTTTACCCCCTTGCACCATAAGTACATGTGGGGGCATCCTTCTTGATGTTTGGCTCAGCAGTTTTGAGCATACCATGCAACTCAGTCAAAGTCTTTGTCAAGTTGTTCATGTTGTAGTTCAAAACAAACTGATCAAAACTTGACGACAATGACTGTAGGATGATGTCAGTTGCCAACTCTTGGCTAATAGGAGAATCCAGTTTTGCCAGGTTATCAATATAACCCATCATCTTAATGACGTGTGGGCTAACTGGACTATCCTTAGGCAGCTTACACTCAAAGAGAGACTTAACGGTCTGGTATCTCTCAGTTCGCGCCTGCTCCTGAAACATCCCTTTCAGGCTAGTGATCATGTCCATTGGCGAATCCACGTTCTCATATTGCTTCTGCAAGTCTGAGTTCATGGTAGCCAACATAAGACAACACACATCAACCCTATCACTGAGATGCTTATCCCAAGCAGTCCTCTCTGCATGTTGAACATTGGTCTTAGGTTTTTCAGGAAGATTCTTCTCCAAGACATAATCCTTCTTTTCCTGTTTGAGAACAATTCTCAGGTTTCGATACATTCGAGGAAGTTCGATCCACTCAGTTTGTCCTTCTCAAGGACAGATCGCAGTGAAAATGAACTGTGAGGGTTTGATATATCTGTCAAAAAGAAGAGTAAAGATTAATATGATGTTCATTCTTTCGAGAAATCTCAACAATTAAGAAAGCTCGCATTATATTCAAAACAATATTATCCTCAAAATGAATATAATGATCCAAGATCCTTATTTTACTAGAACTCAAGTGAGCTTTGGCTCATCGCCTGAATACTAGCTATTTAGGTAAGCAACAACTTTGCTAATTATATCAAATATAACTCTTGGTTGTTGGATAACATCTTATGCTTGATCCAACTTATGCCTCTAAGCCCAAAACCGTTTTGATAGCCTAGTCAAGTAAACAAATCTCAATTCATATGGTAACTATTACCATCTGCCTCACTTATGTAGAAGTGGACACCCTGCTTGACAGGCTCATCGCACAACGAAATAAGTCTTGGCAGTTGCAAAGATTGGGGAGACATCAAATATACTTGATATTAAATTGAGGAATTAATTTTAATCCAATTTATATTTATATCATAGTTTTATATCATATATAAAATATAAATATAATACATATCAAATATGTATATAATTGAATCGTAAATAATTAAATTACCTTAATCAAATTAAAGTCATTAATTATTAATTATTCTCAAGATTGATCCGAAATAAATCTCACGCTTTTACAACTATGTCTTTAATCGAAACTTAAATCAAACATTCATAGGGACGGGATCTAGGGACTAGATCTAGAGACTTTGATTTAGTGAACCGATTAGCAACAGTGAACTTGAGAACGTGATTCTCAATCAATCGCATGCATATGTATTATTTAACTAAAATCAAACCATGCAAACGTGATTCTCAATAAAAGTATGCATATATTATTTAATTAAAATCAAGCCATGCAAACAATTATATATATGCAGACGTGTTATGCTTATAGTATCTTATATCCGTATAACATAACAAAATAAAAACGTATGACTCTTATACGATTTAATATAAATATCATATATATATATATATATATATATTAAAATCAAAACATGCATTACCAGTAGACGAGTTGTTTTCATAAGTTTATAACATGCATATGATATAACAATATAAAACGTATGTCGCTGGTTATATTAATACTTTAAGCAGTAACACAATTAATATAGATATCATATATATATATATATATATTAAATTTACTAGACCAATTTCAATATTATACACGTACGCTCTGATACCACTGTTAGAATTCGTACCGGTTTATAACGCTTTATAAATTTTTATTACGAATTCAATTTCTAGGATACGTGTAAATATTGAATCAAATCTAGACTACAGAGTTTTGGATATACCTGAATCAATTGCAGCGGAAAGACAGATTTAGATTGATCAAGGTTGTAGAGCACTTCAAACGCCGTGCCTCTATCAGTATCCACACGCACACAAACTAAATCGAACGGGATGCTAGTGCCGTAGAGATCTAATCTCAAAATCAAGAGAAACTGTTTCATCCTTTTCTTTAGGTTTTAATCGGCGGCTTCTTGTGATAATCACATTACCATCACGTCCCCTTAATATATAGTACGCATGACTTAATGGGCTAAGCCCATGCAAGAAAGCCATTACGTGGAGGAGAAGAGTAATCATAATTATCCTTTTTCCTTTTTCGATCACGTGCACTCATATATATATATACACACCATATGTATATATCTTTAATAACATACGTATATATTCTCCAAATATATATACATTCATACAAATATATAAATATATCAAATATATAATATATTGTATCATTATTAAAACCCAATTTATTAGTGATCTAGTTTGCTTAGGTGTGTGACCCAATAGGATTGAATAATATTAGTAATGAACTTTCAAGCCCATAAGCTATAAGCGGTTTCTAGCAAAACATTATAACCATTAATATTATACAATTGTCAAACTTGACATTCAACTTTAATTAGAGTAAAGTACAAATGATTTCAGGACATTCCCAACATGTGGTGCTATAGAGGATTGTTACTCGGCTTGGTCTGATCCTAGACGTGGTGGTCGCACGGCGGTATGACAGGTTCCCTTTTTTACTCACTTTTTTTGTTTTTCTAATTTTCTAAAGATGAATTCAGAGACTCTCCTTCATTGTAGCGATGGAAGTGTTGAGTATAACTTGTTCACATGAGAAGGAGATTTATTGATTTCTCTGTTTTGTTTTCCACATTACTTAAGTGTTGATTTGAGTTTCTGAAACTATGATTCTTTTAAAATAAATGGTTACGAAAAGTGAGGCTTAAATTAATTTATTACCGTAGATGAGGAGACCTAGAACAACCAACAATACATGACTGATTGGAATAAACAAACTATTGCATATTGGAGTTTAGAAGCCTAGTCCAAAGCATTCTGAATGGTGGCTCCGTAGCTACTTTACTTGTGTGTGGGAGCGGATGCGTTGATGCGAGAACAAGCGTCTTTGAGATGAGGAGGCAAGAACGGATTTAGTGGAAACATATGTGGCCAACACTTTGCATCCACGGCCGAAAACGCCTTGCAACACATAGCTCCAACATTTTCAAACTTACCCGTTACAACTGATTTGTAGATTTCAGTTACGCAACCTTGAACGCTGCTAAGGGATGACAAACATTTTGGGAGATCGATAGGGGAACCAGGAAGAGAAAATCCAAGAACAATAGCAACTGAGTAGTCATGTGTGCGGGAGCAGATGCAATGCGCGAGCAGCCATTTTTGAGAAGAGGAGGAAATAACGGATTCAAGGGAAACATTTTTGGCCAACACTTCGCATCCACTTCCGTAAAAGCCTTGCAACATGTAGGTCCAACATTTTCAAACTTACCTGTTGCAGCTGATTTGTAGATTTCGACTACACAACCTTGTACATTGAAGAGCGACGACCAACACTTTGTGAGATCGGCGAAGAAGCCAGGAATGTTAGGGAATTCAGGCATCACGTGCACCTCCGCTAGACCGGGCCTCAATAGAGTAATGGCACACAAAGTCACAACTATAATCATGGAGAGACGAGCTTGAATCCTAACTTCCATTGCGGCGACTAGAGTTTTTTCTTTGTTTTGCTATATGGTGAAGAATAAATTGTTTGAGATGGTCTTCGAGATATCAGAAGAAGAACTATAAATAGTGTAACAATATTGGGTGAGTTACACTTTAAAAGTCGTATGTTATCACAACCTTCAATTAAAACATTGTAGGTTATAGTTTTAGCAATGAATTCAAATAAATTAAGTTGTTGAATGTAAATAAATACATATTATAAAACTATAACGTACAACTTCAAGGCTAATTTTTGTCTTTTGTTTTTTGTACGTTAAACCACGAACAATTCAAGGCTAATTTTCCATGGGCCATGTGAAACAATTAGGGGTCGAATGTAGCACAATTTCTTGGTAAACTTTAAAGGGGTTAATTGGTTTTGATATATTGGATTTGAATCATTGTGATTGTTAAAATCCATCTTATCTATTTTGATTAGTATTTGAGAATAACATGGATTAAGATTTGAGAATAACAAGGTTTTCTAATGGATTTGAGTCATTCTATTTTAGCATATAAATCCTTTCAAATCCACTAAAATTCATTTTAAAATCAAATTCATAAGAAAATATGTAGGATTGAATAAGAGGTGATTTGAATTTATATTTGAGAATCACAAAATGAATAAGAGATGATTTGAATTTGTATTTGAGAATTACTAATTGAATAAGACCTGATTTTTATGAGGATTTTGAAATAATTAATTGAATAACATAGGATTTGGTTAGGATTTCGAAATCCATCAAAATACCAAAACCAATAAACCCCCCTAAGTTTGTTATTTTGTCTCACGTTGGTTGTGTTAAGGAAAAAACCTTAAAAATACCCCAACTATTTTAAGCAGAAAATACATGAATTTTTAGGGCTCCCTGAATAATACACCACATATTAAAAAGTGTTTATTAATATATATACAATCAAAGTCGAAGAATTTTACACCTAATTTTTAACGCCGTTTATTTGTTAAACGGAAACAGTTAAACGGCGTTTAATTTGTTAACACTCTGTTAGTTTATTAAATCCAAAAGACTATTGTTGCCCTTAATTATTTTGTATAAGTCTGATTTTCCCCAAATTGAAGAACCCTAATTTCTATTTCTCTTCTCATTCCACTTCTCTTCTCTTCTCTCTCAATTTCTTCATTGAGAATGGAAAATTCAGCCTCCTCCGCAAACTCATTGAACCAGAGCATCAACCAATCGAAGACGGGTTAACGATTCCGGTTTGTTTACCAAAAAGCGACTGTTCGATCTTGGATTTAACGGCGGGGCTAGAGAAGCTAGCTTCACGCATGACCCGACTCACACTCGGGTCATCAAGTATCGATATAATTAGCTGCTGAAGCTCAACTTTCACAACTAAAAGCGGTTGCTTTTGCTGTTCAGGACAACCACGTCGTTGATGCCTGAGCGCGTTTCAAAGCAGCGGTTAAAGCATTTGAAAGTAGCGGTTCCTGCGTTTGCGACGACGGAGAAGCGGTTGTTGTGGTCGGGAGGTTCGAGAGCACGACACTGGAGAGGGTGAGAAGAGTTTGGGTGTGCTTTGATACAAGCTTGTCGGAGATGTCTGCGATCTATGAAGAACACAAAGATGAAGAACACAAAGATGATACGAGCTTGTCGGAAATGTCTCTGGCTTTTATTACTCTGCTTTGGTGTTTGGATCTTTTTCCCTTTTGGGTTTTTAATCTTTTGAATTGGATTTGGTGATTTTACTCATTTACTCAAATAACAATGATTTAATTCCATATCAAAGCAAAACTTGTTTCATATCATCACTAACAAGATGTAACAAGTGAGAAGATTGGTAAAAACTCAGAGAAGCAGAGGAGGCATGAACATGGTCTGATACAAGCAATATTCAAAATTAGAACGAAATTAACAAGCAATATTCAAAATTAACCACAAAATAGAATGACCCATCAAGCAATTTGGAACCCTAAAATTTGGGGGAAATCTGACTTTGGAGACTGAAAATTCGTATCTAATAAGACAAGATCAATTGTGGTTTTTCACTTATGATAAACCAAACTCTGTTAACAAATTAAAAGCTGTTTTACTGTTTCCATTTAACAAATAAACAGCGTTAATATGTATTAATAGACACTTTTTAATATGTGGTGTATTATTCAGAGAGCCTAAAAGTTCATATATTTTTCTGCCAAATGTAAAATAGTTGGGATATTTTAAGAGTTTTTCCTTTGATTTAACACAAATCTAACGTGATATATATTAATATATACATTTTTTTTTTCAGAATAAAAGAAGCAATGATTATTCGTTTGGGACATTCAATAATATTATATTATAATAAAGAAAGAGTAAAGGAAGATTACTCTTCGGAAAGATGTACGAAATTGATAGGAGTAGAAACATGAATTGTACTTCGTTTTGGAAGAATTGTATAGAAAGATGTTACAAGCTGCATACATTTACACAAAGATAGGAATAAAAACTAAGTTTTATCAGACAAATAAATATATAAAATAATATATATTCACAAACAATTGTACTAAACTAAGATAAATACAAATGTAAGTTTTATATTCACAAAGATCTGTATTTTTTAGAATTTTCATCATCCTTAGAAATCATGAATTTTTTAGAATGCAATTTCTTCATGATCTGTATAGATCATTTCGGTTTGTAACCTCGGCCGATCTCTTAATACACTCCGTCAAATTTACGAGGTAACATGTATATACGAGAGTGATCACCACGACGTTATTTCGGCTGCCAGGTCAATTCACAACATTATGCATGGCAATCATATTTTCATCACAAGATTACTAGATTGTCGATAACAGGTTCATTAGAAAATACACCATCTTATTCATGTAACTCCATCATCTTAGTTTGACATAGGTTTGTCATTCCCAAACCAGTCATTGTCAAAACAATCTTCGTTAATTTTTTTTTTTTTTTGATTATTGTGGGGATCCTAACAGCTTTCTAGGCCGAAAGATTAATCCTACGAGGCCCACGTTTCACCGCCCATTTTTCTGTGGTGGCTAGGAGTCGAACCTAGATGGCAGAACTCACAGCCGTGAGCCTTTTACCACCAGGTGACAACCGCCTGGTTAATCTTCGTTAATTAGAAGATCATATGAGTGGATCATCATTGGTATTTTCATGATCAATATGGATCAAGAATATAATTCATAGCGGCATCACTCCCTTTTTTTTTTTTCATGTTTTCGTAAAAGTTGCTGGCGCTTCTTCATAGAGTCAATGAAATATATCATTGTATTGATGAAAGCTAAATATAAATACATCATCACCACCAAGAAGGATGTGTTACTTCTTTTCTTTCTTTTGCTAATTAAGAATATATATTCTTTATCTTTCGTTTTATTATTACAAACCAAGTTCATATTAAAGATACGGATTAAAATAAAAAAATGACACCGTGATAGATCGGTTTAGATTACTAACATTAGAATTTGGATGTATTGAATCTCTCCTCCTTTACCTTTTAATATTGTATAAAATTAGATCTCTCATATATATATATATATGGTGTGCATGTTTTTTTTGCTCTAATTTTGGTCTAAATTGTTTTTTATGCCATTTTCATATTTTTGTTTTGGTATAATTTGCACCCCATAAAAAATAGTTCTGGATCCGCCATTGATTTCAGTGCGTCACATTGCTTTGTGAGCCGGGATTATATTGGGAATGGAGAGTTCCTAAAATATGCTGAAAGAAAATCATCTAAAGAACCAACCCATAATCTAATAAGATATCTAAAAGGATGTCTTAAAAGACTCATAACTATTATAGAGAGATGAACATAATATTAAGCTAACGGAGAGAAGGAGACAAAAATATATTATGTCTGCGAATCACTGGAAAACCACGTGTACTATAATCGCGGCTTCTTCGATTACTGATATCGTAAACACCAAAGCCATAGGAAAAATAATACTCATTCCATTCCCAAAAGATTGATGTTGTATGAAAAACAAATATTTCAAAAAAATTGATTTTTTACATTCTCAATACATTTTTAATGAAAAAATAATGATAAATTGTAAATTCCAAGACACATTAATTAGTTTTACTGAATTACTATTGGTTTAGAGTCATGAAAAATTGTTTAGTACAAAAAACAAGACATTTATAACTAAGAATTAATGTGTTTTCTTAATAGTTGTGAAAATTCTACAACATCAATCTTTTGGGAACGGAGGGAGTATATAGAGTTAGGCCTAAGTCCAGAAAACTTGCTTGCCTCTAAACAGAATATCTCATTGTCGCCAATGAAAATGCAAAGATCTCCAATGTTTTCTGTATAGGTATCGATTATTCTTCCTTCTTGGTGTTTTGCCTCGTCTTCTATCTTGAAGACCATGAATCGCTTGGTTTTTTCATTTATTCTAGCATTGTCCCACCAAAGTCTCCTTGGCTCAACATACCTGCATAGAATAGTAAAAACAAAAACATTTTCAAGTCATGTTCTTGTTACTTAGCTAAATTTACCCTATTTAGTTACGTGGCTCTTACCATTGAACAATGAAACGTTCGCCAGAAGAAGACTCTGCTATATAATCACTCCGTAAACATGAAGCCATTACTTTCCACTCATGTCGTGGTATCAAAGGGAAGTTCTCAAACTGTAGCCTCATAAAGTTAGGGTTCTTATTGTTTTTAAGATCCAAGGAAACCATGTAGGCACATCCTGTAGTGAGGAGGTAGAACATTTGGTCTTTCTGAGAGTAAACGACATGAGAGTCGATGTCGTTGCAGAAAGGTATGTTGATGGTGGTCCACTCCGAATCACGATTAGGCATATAATAACTAAGTTTAGATCCAAAGAAGGTGACACTGACTATATAATCATTGTCACGGTGGGGAAAAGGAGTGGAAAAGGAAACATTTATGGCTATATCGAAATGGGGAGCAAGGTGATCGGGAAAAGGAGGCAGAGCAATGGTTTTGTGAGCGGACTCCGAGGATGACCAAGGATTAAACACGTCACTGAGATGTATCATATATTCATTAAAGCTCATAAAAACTGCCCAACCACGTGAGGTTCCAAGGAGGTGGCAATTTTCGGACAACAATACTTTTGGAACTTTTTTGCGAGTAATCTCCATGATTTTTTCACATCTTGGATTGAATAACCAGTAACTTGTAAATACATTTTCTTCATCATTTGAAGTTTCGTCTTCTTCAAAACTGTGGTAGACCAACATGTACGGGGTTTCGGGTAGACAAGAAATGAAACGTGCCTCGTCACTGAAGATGCAAGACCAAATGAGTCCTATACCAGAAGTACAACAGGAGCTCAAGTGGCAAGATCATGTACCAGAAGGACTACTGTACCAGAAGATGTCACTGTACCAGATGTGGTAATGAGAACTCGAGTAGCACAAAGGAGTTATGCTTAACGAGTTTGGGCTTTAACAACATTGAGGATTATCTGCCAACTGAAGTAAAGACAAAAGGAGGCATAAGAGATTGAAGATACAAGTCCTATACCAGTCACTGTGTCAGAGTAACACAGTCGGAGCAGAAGCTAGCACAAAGGACTTGGACTTGAAGGACTTGGGCCGTGACCTAGGTTTAGGTGTGTAGCCGTCTTTAAGAGAAGAGGAGTGGCGATCAAGGGATCTGAACGTGAAGATAAATATACGGGAAGATCCTTGAGAGATTTAAGGAAACTTTGGAAGATTTGGAAAGATACAAGATCTTAACCAAATTGGGAATATTCCTATAGGTATACATAGGAGTTGGTTGCAGTTTATGCAGGTCAACACAATAGAGAAATACATCTTTAGCAAAGAGATTTAGGGTTAGAAAACAATATCTTGAATCTAGGGTTAAAGGGTAGATAGAAGTTCATAAGATCAGCTGTGATCTTTGAACTGTGAGGCTAAGATTGATTGGATTAATAGGAAACGTGTAAGTACTCTTATTATATCAATCTAGTGAAAGTTTTGGAAAAGAAAACCCTTGTCTATTGTGTTCATTGAGCTGTAGTAGTATCTGTGTCAGTAGCGAATACATCTTCATTTGGTATCAGAGCAGGTGTTTGTCTGCAACAGTACAGGCGAGATCCTGAGGAAGAGATGGAAAGCTACCAAAATCTACTCTACAACACGAAGGTGATTCTGGATGACAGCAATTACGGTTTTTGGAAATCAAGGATGAGATCCATCATCGGAGGCATTGATGTACTAGATTGGAGAGCTGTTCTAGTTCAGTGGGAAGCTCCAACTGTAGCTGATGCAGAAGGGGTTAGATCTCTCAAACCAGAGGAAAACTGGACTGATACAGAGATGAAGAAGGCAAAGTACAACTCCAGGGCTCTCTCTGCGATTCACGACAGTGTTACAAAGAAAACCTTTGAACTGATTCAAGGCTGTGAGACAGCTAAGGAAGCGTGGGATCTGCTACAGATGCACTTTGAAGGATCTAAGAAGGTTCAGAATTCAAGGAAGGATATGCTAGCCTACCAGTTTGAAAATTTGAAGATGGAGGATCATGAGACCATTACCGAGTTTGCTGCAAAGTTGAAATCTCTTTCACAAGAGGCTGCTACTCTTGGAAAGAAGTACAAAGAAATGAAGCTAGTGAAGAAATTCCTTCGGTGTCTTCCTCCGAAATTCATGGCCTATAAATCGGCCATCAATGTCTCCCAAAACACTGAAGAGATGAGCTTCTGTGAGATAGTAGGCATGTTAATTCAGCATGAGACAGAGCTTGATGGTATCGTCTCAGGAACCAAAAAGATGAAAAATCTGACCCTGACCTCACGTGCAAAGCAAGAGACTGTATCAGACGATGAAGCTGATACATTAGGACTCCTGGTACGACGGTTTGATAGAGCTCTAAGACGTGTAGAATAAGGTCAAGGTTCAAGGAAGTTTTGTGGGTTTAAGAGGCAAACGGAGGATGAGAAGGCTGGGCGAAAGAATGAGCTTTAGTGCTATGAATGCAAGGGTTTTGGTCATATCAAAACTGACTGTCCTACGGTGAAACGACATGAGCTTAAGTGCTATAGATGCAGAGGTACAGGACATACTCAACAAGAGTGTATCATCGAGTCACAGCGCAGGAACAAACGATCAATGATGGCTGATGGTGAGTCAGACAATACAAGCGATGATGAAGGTATGATGAACAACTTTGTTACATTTGTTGGGATCGTTGAAATAGATGAGACAGTATCGGAGTCTGAGTCAGAATCAGAAGGAGAGCATGATGATGAACTTATATCAAGCTACAGAGATGTTCGAGATACTCTCATTCGTCTCAACCTTGAGAATGCATGTCTTATCAAGGAAAAGCAGCATCTTGAGGAGCTGGTGATAGTAGTTCAGGGTGAACTAGAGGCTGAAAAGAAGCTGGTACAAGGAAGTCTGACCCTGATGAAAGAGAAACTAGCACTAGCAACCAAAGCTGCAAGACTGGAAAAGGAGCTGTATGATGAACAGGAAAACTCAGCTCAGCTTCACGCTCAGTTGGATCTTCAGTACAGGAAGATTCGCATGTTCGCTGGTACGCAACAACTTGATAAGATTTTGTCTTATGGTCGCACAGAGAAGACACACAGAGGCCTGGGTTACAATGGAAGAACTGATTCAGAGACTGGAGGTATCAAGCTTGTATCAGCAGGATACACTGGTACATCTGAGCCCAAAACTCTAAGTGGTACAGTTCAGAAGAAAGGATGTTATTTTTGTGGAAGAATTGGTCACATTAAGAGGTATTGTTACAAGTTTTGGGAAAGGGTGAGGCGCCTGAGACAGCAGGGGAAATTCACATGGAATCACCATAGAAATCAGATCTGGATCAAGAAGTCTGATCTACAGTTCACTGGTACAAGATGTGCCTCAACCAGTTCAAGCAGGACAGACCTCCGGTGTAACATGGCATCTGTTTCAGAGACACAAGATGATAGTTGTCCCTGGTACTTTGACAGCGGCAGTTCAAGACACATGACAGGTACTTTGGATAACCTTCGGAATATCAAGAAGGTGAAAGGAGGAAAAGTCACGTTTGGAGATGGAAGTCATGGTGCTATTCAAGGAAAGGGAAACACCGGTGAGACAGGGCTACCACAACTAACGAACGTGTACCTGGTACAAAGGTTGAAAGCGAACTTGATAAGTGTGAGCCAGCTATGTGACGAAGGTCTAACCGTTATCTTTACGAGTGTCGACTATAAGGTGATTGACAAAGATGGCTTCACAGTATTGAAAGGAGTTCGGTCTGGCAACAATTGCTACATGTGGGAAGAAAAAATTAACTGGTACAGATTACAAAATAATCAACCTTCCGTGTCAGAATCAGGCCATCACTTGGACAATGATACAGAAGTTCATGGTGCAGAGACAAACAAGAGGACTGACACACAAGAGCTAACAAAAGCAGCTGATCTATCTGATTTCATTAGAGCTGCGAATGAGGGGCGGAAAATAAAAGGAATCAGAAAAGCTTATAATGAGATGGTTCGACGTGGTTGCTGTGTATCAGTCCTAGAACCGAGGACACATGCTAAAGCCATGGAACAGGAGCTGGAACAGCTTGGAAAAAACAAAGTCTGGGAACTTGTACCAAGATCTGAAGCAGTGAATGTTGTTGGTACTAAGTGGATGTTCAAGAACAAAATCGATGAAAATGGTGTTGTGGTTCACAATAAAGTCAGATTGGTTACTGAAAGACACTCTCAAATCAAAGGACTTGACTTTAAGGAGATGTTTGCACCTATATCAAGACTTGAATCCATTCGGTCGTGTCTGGGAGACTCTGGAACACTTCTGGTTCACTATGACAACAAGAATACCATAAACATCTCAAAGAATCCGGTGCAGCACTCAAAGACAAAGTACATCGACATTCGACACCACTTTGTCCGCGAACTAGTGGAGGAGAAACAGGTAGTGGTTGAATACATTATCACTGATTTATAACTGGCCAATTTATTCACAAAACCTCTAGACTTTAACTGTTTTATCACCTTAAGAAATTCAATTGGTATTTGTGGAATTTGATGTGTTGTGTCGAAGTGTGCAAAACTGATACAGGTACTGACTCAGAGTATGTATACGTTTGGATTTTGTTTGGAGTCAGAAACACTTGTGAGAAAGAGCTACCCATCATGTCGTCTTGTCTTGTTGTCGGCACAGGTTTCACGAAAAAAAAAACAAAAAAAATTCAAAACAATGGTTCGGGTTGTATTACTTTTGCTCAGGCAACCTGTAACAGAAATTCGGTTTTTTATGCATGGTACAGGCTGTATTTCTTTTGCTCAGGCAGTTCTGTACCACTAAAATTGTTTTCAAACTCGGTGAGGGTCTCTATGATGGTTCGTACTGTATTCCCATGGTCCTTCAAGGAAAACCTTTGAGCCAACTAAGTGAATCGGTCTTTTACGTTATGGGATAGTCTCTGAAAGTGATACTGACCCAGCTGAGGAAGCTGAAGAACCAGACTTGGAGCAGCCTCAACTCTTGCACTAATATTGAGCAAAATGATTAAAAGAAAAGTATTTCCCGTGTCTGCCAAGTCATATGTACCTGCTCAGTCTCAAGCGTCTGCTACAGCAGAACCTGTATATACTCTTGTCAAGTCGTTTGTCTCTGCAGCAGTGCAATAAGCTTCAGCATCAGCTCTGCCTGTATCAGGATATCACACAGTCATGATTCCTTGTGTCATCTGGATTCCATCTACTCCAAGTGCGTTTTTCCAATGATGGATCTATATCACACGTTGATCATGAAGGAAACGACTTTGAGTCATCAGGTAAATTAGACAAGCTACACGACATGGAGATTTGTTCAGCCATCATACCATGTGACCCCTTGAGCCATACTTCAGAATATAAAAGTCATGTGTTCTTTTCCCTATGTACTAACTATAATTGTTTTTAACTTGTGTGCTCACAAGCTAGGGGAGAAAAGTACATGTCTTTATTTATGGGGGAGTATAAGTATGACCGTGTCATGATTTGTTATGTGTTATTGATCTTGATTAGAGATTCGGTCACTAGTAATAGGATTATGGGAGAGTTAGGAGATGAGGTTATAATGTTGAATGGTTGATCTTAAGAACTCTATAACTCTGTAGCTCCATGTAAGACACAGTATTGTTTAGAATCGTATTTGTGGTTGGCTATTTCTGTGTTATGTGTATGTGTTTCAGGTGCTTGTGCTTGTGAGATAGTGCTTGTGCTTGTGAGACACACAAAGCTAAAAAGGGGGAGATTGAAGATGCAAGACCAAAGGAGTCCTATACCAGAAGTACAACAGGAGCTCAAGTGGCAAGATCATATACCAGAAGGACTACTGTACCAGAAGATGTCACTGTACCAGATGTGGTAATGAGAACTCGAGTAGCACAAAGGAGTTATGCTTAACGAGTTTGGGCTTTAACAAGATTGAGGATTATCTGCCAACTGAAGTAAAGACAAAAGGAGGCATAAGAGATTGAAGATACAAGTCCTGTACCAGTCACTTTGTCAGAGTAACACAGTCGGAGCAGAAGCTAGCACAAAGGACTTGGACTTGAAGGACTTGGGCCGTGACCTAGGTTTAGGTGTGTAGCCGTCTTTAAGAGAAGAGGAGTGGCGATCAAGGGATCTGAACGTGAAGATAAATATACGGGTAGATCCTTGAGAGATTTAAGGAAACTTTAGAAGATTTGGAAAGATACAAGATCTTAACCAAATTGGGAATATTCCTATAGGTATACATAGGAGTTGGTTGCAGTTTATGCAGGTCAACACAATAGAGAAATACATATTTAGCAAAGGGATTTACGGTTAGAAAACAATATCTTGAATCTAGGGTTAAAGGGTAGATAGAAGTTCATAAGATCGGTTGTGATCTTTGAACTACGAGGCTAAGATTGATTGGATTAATAGGAAACGTACTCTTATTATATCAATCTAGTGAAAGTTTTGGAAAAGAAAACCCTTGTCTATTGTGTTCATTGAGCTGTAGCAGTATCTGTGTCAGTAGCGAATACATCTTCAGTCACCTTCTTTAACCTGTGAGGGAATCCACAAAAATATCAAAAGCAAAGAGAAAGAAAGTCATGATACATAAAGAAATGTGACAAAACACTTAATATTGGTTTTTATTTTTATTTTTTAATATTAGTTTTGTTGATAGCCAAAGTAAAACATACAAAGAATTTTGCAATTAGGTTGAAAAGCAGGGACATTGTTTAACTCTACCGTTGGGTCACAAACCCATCGATTATAAGAGTATATCTTATATATGATTATGTAAAGTTGATGTACTTGCTTGTGACGCAATTTTGAAATCATAACTCTGATATATCATCTGCTTTGTTAAATTAAATTGTGACATATTTACATAAAAAATAAATTATGAATACTACATAAAGAAATTTAATATACATCCCAAAAAAAAATAAAAAATCAGAAGCAAGTACACACCCATCAAAAAGTAATAAAAATAATAATCAATATATATATATATATATATACATATTACATAATTTAAGTATGAAAACTAGATAACAATATATTTATTTATTTGTACAGTAGTTTTGTGAAGTAAGAGAAATCCAGTTACATCCATATTTTTATGTTATTAACAAAAATTATATAAAATGTCTTTATCTAAAATAAAAAATGGAGTGAAAGCTCAAGATTTGTTTTTGTTTTTTTGTATAATAGATGTTTAACTAGTTTTAAATTTGCATGAAATATGTCAAATAAAATTGTTATTAAATGGATGAAATAGTGTCTTCCTTCACATATAAACTGACATATGTGCGAATATGACAATATCTAAGAATACTTTGACACATAAATTTTATGAATTATAGCTTTTACACATGGCTTGCTGTCATGAGATACAATCAAGTTTATTCTTTAAAAAAATTTCTTAGTTGATCATTTATATTAATTTAGAAACAATTTATATTTGTAAATAAAAAGAAATTTTGTTGATCATATTATCATATAGATTATATTTATATATTACTTCAAATGGTTATTACTTTTGTTAAATATTTTTCTAAAAGAAACATATTTAGATAGTTTTTCAATGTTATACTTCAATTTTTAGCATGTTTCTTCTTTCAAATGATTGTACTTATCTATATGTTTTTCTTTTTTTGATTTTTTTCATTATTTCCTTCTCTGTATTTTTTCTACTACTTGATATATTTTGCTTGTACAAAACGTATAATATAATACGAAAATGTGAGTGTGGAAATATAATAAATACACGAAATCATAGAGTTAGAAATTTGGAACATATCAAGTGAATTGGAAGAGTATGGGGATTACATCTTGGACAACAATGTCTCTACTTTTCAATCTGATCGCAAAACTCTCTCTGTAAGCTTTTATTAGTGTTAACAAAAAAAAAAAACAAAAAAAAAAATGGTGGTGGTGAATGACTAAACTCTTCTAAAATATGAGTTTGATTCCCTTTGAGAACACTTCCACCTCTATTTAATCAGTCAAAATAGTGTTATTTTTTAGGTCAATTAGAAAATCTGGTGAGTGCGCTATTCGACAGTTACACTCACTCGGATCATCCTTTTGTATGAAAAAGATCCAAATTTTTTTTCGATGTGTTCATATTGAATCCTAATATGGTTTACTATTTATTTTCACAAACAATCTTAGGTTCAAGAAGACGAAGAAGAAGATCACAAGGCTCGCTTCTTCTCTTCGTCTCCACATAAGCAAATCCCATACGTGATACTTGAAGCTGACAAAGTAGGAGAGTCTTCTTCAAAAGCGGATAAGATCTTTATGAAGTTCAAGTTACTCGATCTGACTAAGGAAGAGATCATCGAGGTTACACATAAGACATTTCCAAAGTTGTTGTTTGAAGAGTCAAGAGTAATTGGAAGCTCGCATGGTTGGATAGCTTTTATGAGCAAACATGATGGAACCGTACATCTAAGTGATGTTTTCAATCTCGTGTCCTCAAGAGTTATTACTTTGCCTTCACTTTCTAGTCCTATGCGTCTTACATCTAGCGCAATCATAAATATCTCCATATCTTCTTCTCCAGAAGAAGATGATGGTTATGAAGTGTTCATCAAGTTCTTAGGCCGTGAGCTCTTTTACTGTAGGCCTAATTGGGACTCACAATGGATTGAAATTAATATTGATGGTGAAGGAATTTGCATAGGTTTTAATCGGTTTAATCTCTATTAAACAACCTAGTGACAATTCTTTAGCCTAGGATCTGGGGTTTGTAAACGATGAATCTACAAGAACGGATCTCGAATATACTTGGAGATTATGCAGCGGAAGGTTGTCAGGTTATCGAGATCTGTAGCGCATCAAGTGTTGCGCCTCTACTGATAGTCCACACGCACACAAACTGGAATCCGCAGGTATGCTAGTACCTGGAATCGGATTTCTTAGGGAACTTACGTTTTCAGAGGTGGCTATCAACTAAGGCTACTCTCAATTTCGTGCCTTATATCATATATATAGGCACGTGAGAAAACCTAATTGTCCAGCAATTAAACCGGTCCAAATTAAGTCATTAAACCGAAATCTCTATTTCGATTATTGGCCCGTGTCGATCGACACGACTCATTTGTGTTGATCGACACACTCTTTAAAACACGTTTCTTATGTGTATCAAATACACATCATTTGAATCATTACATTAATGATTATTCCCACATAAAGTTTATCCAGTTTGCTTAGGTGTGTGACCCTGTAGGATCATATAATACTAGCAATGAGTTCATAACTCATAGATCATTAGTGGCTTCTAACAAAACGTCATGACCATCTAGTATCATATGAATGTCTAATCTCGACAACAGAACTATGGCTAGAGTGAGTACAAGTATGATTTCAGGACATTCCCAACAATCTCCCACTTGTACTGGAATCAACTATTCCCATAATCCCTTCGTCTCTATATCTCGATATGGCATAAGGCAAGAACCGTGTCATCCTTATTACAACCAATATCACGTTCATCGAACTCTGATTTATACTGATTTAAAAACAAACGACTGACAATCACCTCGTTTGAGCGCGGCCATGCATTTCTCAGTATCAAATCTTCGATGGGCCCTGAGATATTTATCTCCTGTTATATAGGAGGGACAAATTCCATCTTGTTCCATCCCTGTTACTTCACACACTTCATGATACACCCAATCAATGCCTTTATAGTCACCTGTTACGGATAACGTTTGACAAAATCAAAGCGGACCAATTCATATGCAAGAAATCATGATGAACTCAGGTCTAAGGACTATACTCTATAGTCGTAATGAAAACCTCTTATGACACTTATATAACTATCCTATAGAGTTCTCATTAGCGGGTCATGTCCGATCATATGTTCTCTAACATATATCTATGTGATTGACTTTAATACTCTTATTAATGACTCCATGAAACTTAGTCATCAGTCACCTCACATACCAGTCTCACGCGGTTGTCAGTGTCCCACTTTAACAACCTTGACCAGGGACAAATATAATCTATGTCATTATTCACTTATAGGGTTTCATGATCAAGTCCTCAACTTGATGACCTATAAAATGCCATAAATTACTTTGGGACTATTATTTAATTATCCAATAATCAAATAATACATGAAACAATTTCATTATGACATACCCAAAGTATGTCCACATGAATATCATAACATAACTAAATCCATTACAACTCCCACTAGAATCAAGATCACATCTTAATATATCTAATACCTTCTCATGCTTAGGTCATGGGAGAGGCTGCGGAGCTCTGCTTGGAACCCTTTCCAATAAACCACAGGCTTCGGTGCTCTGCTTGGAACCCTTTCCAACAAACCGCACCACCATATAGACACAAGACATAACCAGAATCCGACCGGAAATCGTCTTTGTCCGTCTAACCACTCTCAACAAAAACCATTACTTCCTCAGTTCACCAAGCTCCTATCTTTAGTATTCCTCAAATACTTGAGGATATTCTTGGTAACTGTCCAGTGACTTTCACATGGATCATATTGGTATCTACTCGTCATGCTTAAAACACAAGAAATATCTGGACGAGTGCAGGTCATGGCACTCATGATAGATTCCACTGCATACGCCTGGGAATCCTACTCAAACGTTCTTGCTCAGCCAGTGTCTAGAGACATTGCATCTTGCTAAGATTAATGCCATGAGACATTGGTATGAGGCCCTTCTTGGAATCATGCATACTGAACCTGTCCAAGACCTTATCACCATAAGCATCTTGACACGATCCAATTAGCCTACCCAATCTATCTCTATAGATTCTTATTCCAAGAATTCACGCGGCTTCTCCCATGTCTTACATTGAAAAATAACTTCCAAGTCAAATCTCAAGAGACTAAAGCAACAAAATGTCATTTCCGAGAAGAAGTATGTCTTCTACATACATAACGAGAAATGCAACTACACTCCCACTAGTCTTCTTGTAAACACACGGTTCCTCTTCATTCCTGATGAAGTCAAACCTTTTGACCGCTTCATCAAAACGAAGACTTCAACTCCATAAATGGATCGATGAAGCTTGCATTCCTTCCAAGCATTATTAGGATCTATGAAAACTCAGGTTTCTTCATAGTCATACCATGAATTTGCTTGAAACCTTTAGCCACAAGCCAAGCTTTGAATATCTGGATATTCCCATTTTGGATCTAGCGGCTCCAAGCCACTTATCGGAGTCCGGGCCCAACACTGCTTCTTCAAAATTCGCAGGCTCGTCATTGTCAATGATCAACAAGTCATGACAATCGGTCGCGAGAAATCCCTATTTCTCGTGATCATTACGAATCCTTTCGGATCTGCGAGCTTCAGGCACCACAGGTGTAGGTTCTACAACTCTTTGTAGATCCAGCTACTGCTCTTCCTTAACAGGTTGAGTAGTCTCCTGTGACTCTCGAACATCTTCGATTTGTACTTCACTCCCACTGTTCTCCTTGGAAAGACAATCTCTCTGAAGAAAACATAGTTCTTAGCAACAAACACTTTGTTCTTAGAACGGTTGTAGAAGTAGTAAGCCTTGGTTTCCTTAGGATAACCAGTGAAGCAACACTTATCGGATTTGGGTGCGAGCTTATCAGATATGAAATTTTACATAAGCCTCACAATCCCAAATTTTTAGAAAAGACAAACTTGGAACATTTCCAATCCACATCTCATGTGGCGTCTTTGCAACTGATTTTGATGGAACCCTATTTAGTGTAAACGCAGACATTTCTAGAGTGTATCCTAAAAGAGATAATGGAAGATCTTTGTGACTCATCATCGATCGTACCATATCCAATAAGGTCCGATTCCTCCTCGCAGAAACTCTATTCCATTGGGGCGTTCCAGTAGGAGTGAGTTGTGAAACAATTCCACACTCTCTCAGATGATCACTTAACTCTTGACTTAAGTATTCTCCTCCGCGATCTGATCGAAGAAATATTCTCCTCCTCGATCTGATCAAAGAGCTCTAATACTTTTGCCAATTTGATCATGTACTTCATTCTGGAACTCCTTGAACCTTTCAAAAGATTCTGACTTGTGACTCATTAGATAAACATAGCCATGCCTACTGAAGTCATCAATGAAGTACTGAAGATATACTCTAGCACTTATGCCCATCGGGCCGCATACATCTGTATGTATGAGGCCCAATAATTCGTTGGCCCTTTCAATTAGTTTGATAAAATGGGCCTTAGTCATTTTGTCCAACAGCAGGATTCACATTTCTCACATGATTCACAATCAAATGAGTCTAAAAGTCCATCACTATGGAACTTCTGTATCCGATGTGGCCCAAAATGACAATGCTAGAGAACCGTTTTGTGTTTATATTATAGACAGGCATAAATTGGTTTAAGACATAAAACCCACTCTCTAATGGGGTGCTACCATAGAACATATTATTAAGATCAAAAGAGCAACATTTGTCTTTTATCAAAATAAAATCATTCAAAATCATACAAGAAAATGAAATGACATTTCTGCTCATAGCAGGTACATAATAGCAATTATTTAGTTTCTAAAACCAAGCCTGAAGGCGACTACAAATGGAAACTTCCTACAGCTAATGCAGCAACTCTTGCTTCATTCCTGTCGAGTATCTCCATTTGTCCCTTCTTCAACGTTCTACTGTTGTTCAGGCCCTGCATATTTTAATAAATATGAGCACCATAACCGGTATCTAATACCCTTAAGATAGAACTTGAAATAACATAAATACCTGAAGAAGAAGTTTCATACATCTTCATCATTTCCATAGTATCTTCTATGTATTTCTTGCATTTTCTCCTCCAAGGCCTTGGCTCCCCACAGTAGTTGCATATATCATCATCAGATGGGCCAGACTTGGGTTTAGTGGGAAACTCGGGCTTTTCCTGATTCACAATCTGGACGGCCTTTCTCTCACCCTTGTCTTTACCAGAATGATGTCAGTAGCCAACTCTTGGCTAATGGGACAATCCAGTCTCCTCTGGTTATCAATATAACCCATCATCTTTATGACATGAGGACTCACTGGAGCATCCTTTGGTAGCTTGCACTCAACTAGAGATTTAACCGTCTGGTATCTCTTAGTTCGAGCCTGCTCCTGAAACATAGCTTTCAGGCTAGTGACTATCTCGATAGGCGATTCCACGTTCTCAAACTGCCTCTGCAAGTCCGAGTTCATGGTAGCCAACATCAGACGGTGCACGTCGACCACATCATAATAATGCTTATTCCAAGCATCATATACTGCATGTGAGGCATTGGACCTTAGTTTCTCGGGGAGAACTTTCTCAAGGACATAGTCCTTTCTCTCCTGCTTGAGAACAATTCTCAAGTTCCGATACCAATCAAGGAAGTTGGATCCATTTAACTTGTCCTTCTCAAGGAAATATCTCAACGAGAAAGAGTTCTGATTAGACATAACTGTAATAAGAAAAGGAAAAATCAGTTATGATATTCAGGAAATGAGAAATCTTAACAATTAAGAAAACTCGCATTATATTCAAAACAATGTTTCCTCAAATGAATATAATGATCCAAGATCCATATTTCACCAAAACCCGAGCGAGCCACTGGCTGTCACCCGAATCTTAGCTATATAGGTAAACAACACTTTGCTAATCATATCCAATATGACTCTTGGTTGTGGATAAGACATCTTATGTTTTAACCACCTGATGTCTCTGGGCCCAGAACTTCTGATAGCCCATTCAAGTAAACCAATCTCTTCAGTCATGTTATAGTTGATGCCATGCACTGCAAGCCCATCAACTCAATTACCTACTGCCTTACTCATGTAACTGCGGACACCTTGCACTGCAAGCCTATCACGCAATGAAACGAGTCTTGACAGCTGACAAGATCGGGAAGACATCCAGAACACTTGATATTTAGTTGAGGAACTGAACATTTAATCCTAACACATATCAAATATGCATTCAGGAAGGTTTAGAATCTCATTAAATCTGGTTTGGTTATCTGATTGTAGGTTCACTAACCCATAATTTTCGTAGGCTGTCGATCGACACTACCTTAGTGTCGATCGACACTCACCTCTTTGACAACCGATCAATCCAATTGAACCGGTTTCGATAACCGACCCGATAACCGGTCAGTGTCGATCGACACAACATTTGTATCGATCGACATTGACTAACCAAATTTAATTTTCTATAACCGGTCAATCCAATTGACCGAATCGATAACCGGTTAATCCAATTGAACCGGATCGATAATTGGTCTCTATCGATCGACATAACGATTGTGTCGATCGACGCTAACCAAACCAAATCAATTTTGCGATAACCGGTCAATCCAATTGAACCGAATCGATAACCGGTCAATCCAATTAAACCGGTTCGATAACCGATCGATGTCGATCGATACAACGTATGTGTCGATCGATGCCAACCAAATCGCATTAACCGTAATAAACCGGTTTCAATCGATTTCTAACCAAGCGCGATAATCGATTCAATCCAATTGAACCGGTTAACCAATCGCAAGGTCGTGTCGATCGACATAACCATTTGTGTCGATCGACACTTAGGTTTCTGGAACTTTAATCTTACGATCGAAAGCCCTAAAATTTTAGCAAAGTCGACACGATCGGTTCTGATCAACTTTAACAAAACAAATTTCAGAGAAAATTTGATCTAGCAAGCATCCTAAACATCACATGTTTCAATCTGAATTCTCTAATTCAATTATATGCTTTTAGATTCATTGGTTAAACCCCAAGGCTCTGATACCACTGAAGGAATTTGCACAGGTTTTAATCGGTTTAATCTCTATTAAACAACCTAGTGACAATTCTTTAGCCTAGGATTTAGGGTTTGTAAACGATGAATCTACAAGAACGGATCTCGAATATACCTGGAGATTATGCAGCGGAAGGTTGTCAGGTTATCGAGATCTGTAGCGCATCAAGTGCTGCGCCTCTACTGATAGTCCACACGCACACAAACTGGAATCCGCAGGTATGTTAGTACCTGGAATCGGATCTCTTAGGGAACTTACGTTTTCAGAGGTGGCTATCAACTAAGGCTACTCTCAATTTCGTGCCTTATATCATATATAAAGGCACGTGAGAAAACCTAATTGTCCAGCAATTAAACCGGTCCAAATTAAGTCATTAAACCGAAATCTCTATTTCGATTATTGGCCCGTGTCGATCGACACGACTCATTTGTGTTGATCGACACACTCTTTAAAACACGTTTCTTATGTGTATCAAATACACATCATTTGAATCATTACATTAATGATTATTCCCACATAAAGTTTATCCAGTTTGCTTAGGTGTGTGACCCTGTAGGATCATATAATACTAGCAATGAGTTCATAACTCATAGATCATTAGTGGCTTCTAGCAAAACGTCATGACCACCTAGTATCATATGTCTAATCTCGACAACACAACTATGGCTAGAGTGAGTACAAGTATGATTTCAGGACATTCCCAACAGATGGATTCCACACACATTTTAGTAATGTCATTTATTCCCCAAGAAACCAAATGTTGTTCCTCATGATAACAGGAGCAAGTTACTTGCTATGTTTTAATCTCAACATGAAGAAGAGGTATATGAAGCTACATTTGAGAAATGTCCCAGAGTTGCCACAGTCTAAGTGGAAGTTGTTGGCTTTGTGTTGCAAGAGGGAGCATTTGGTTGAGTCGTCATGTGGCAAAGTTTTCGTTGTTCGGCATTATGTGGAGACATATGACAAAGGGGACAAAGAGGTTATATTCAACAAAACAAAGAGATTCATGGTGTTTATGCTAGATAAAAAAGGGACATATGGAGAAACTAGCGCTACATACACCCAAGACATTGGAGATCTCTGCATTTTCTTTGGCAACAATGAAGCATTTTGTGTTGACGCAAGCAAACATTATGGACTTAAGCCTAACTCTATATATTACGTTGGATATGGTATCGGTGTTTACGACATCGGTTGTGGAAAATTCCATCATTTTACTCCATCTATGCCTCTGAATTGGTCACTTTGTCTCTTACCCAACTTTATCTAATCGTCATGTATAATTTGGTTTTTAATTAAGATCCTTTTGGATATTTAATGAGATCGTGTTTGGTGTATGGCATGTGTTTTCTATTTACCAAAGATCCATTTTGTTTCCATATAAAGTTATATATATCGTCATTCATATAAGAGAAGAAAGTCCTAAACTGCACTATTTATAACAGAACCAAGGGAAGCACAAAGAAATAAAAACGTTTCCCTCATGTGATTCGTCAAAGTAAGCGGTTGAAAGCGCCAAGTGTATATCGATGACACATTTATTTGCTTTGCGAAAGTTAGGGCATTAACTCCCTACTTGGGTGTGTAGCGGTTCCACATTAAAACCGTTGTCTTTTCACGGTCTTTTCAAACTGCACGGCCTGAAGCGTGCCACGTGGAACAAATGAGAGATACGTCGATTGAGTACCCGAGTCAAATAACCTTCTCTTATACGCAACGACCGACCTATGACGTAATAGTCAATAGCCGAAACCGGGGGACTAATTAGTGGTACTGGGTTCAACACTTGTTACCATAACCCGACCCGATCCGAGATTGAACCAACTCGAATATCTCCACAATATCTAGAAGATGGGCCGAAGTGGGCCCATTAAGAGGATTGAAGTCCGGAGTTAGCATAGCTCACCGACCTATGAATATCTGGAGAATACTTGGGAGATATTTTCCATATATTTCTAGGGTTTATTTGACCGACTCAAATGAGTATAAATATGTAACAGTTATTTCTTAATAAAGGATCCACAACTTTTATAACATACAAAATCTCTCTGAAAACCCTAATAATTCTTGGTACACTAAAACCTAAAATTCATTTATTTACATTGGTTTCGAAGTTGTTTACACGGTTCAGATTTATCACAAGCTATAGAAACACTTTTTAACCGACGTCAACGCTTACTAAAAATGGTGTTAAAAGCATGTTTCGTTGTAGCGATTTCATTTGAGTTTATATGCTAAAATAGGTCACATCGACAATATCCCAATAGATTTATATCATTTTTTACTATATTTTTTTTATCATATTACTCTTAATTTAGTTATAAAATTCAAATAAATGTTAATAAAATGAAAAATATGATAATTATAACACGTCGTGAAAAAATATATGTTGATTAGAAAGATTTGGTTCCAGATGTTACATACTAGTGTATATAGGATTCTATCAAATTACTTTCTATTTTTGAAAAACAAAAATAATTCGTTCGTGTTTTGACTTTTGAAAATTTAATTTGATTACATGCACGATATATGGAATGTAGTAAAAAAATTAATGTATCACAAATTATGATTGGTCTTACAATGTATCATCTTTTTTATTGGCTAAAATATTGAAAATTATGTTTTTTTTTAATTATATCACGGCTGAAACACAATTGAATACAAGAAATAACAAACTCAAATATATAAAAAGATCTTGGATTCCGGAAAATTACAATGATTTGTAAAATAAAATAATATTTATTTTAGTTGACAATCGTTTTATCCCGCGTATAACACATGTAATTACCTAGTGATAAGAATTCACATATGTTTATACACTTATCCAATAAATTATATGAATAAGTTAATTCACTTATGTTTTTCATATGTTTTGCATATGATAACTTGTGGTTAATTCACTTATCTAACTAAATAAGCATGTTAGCAGTGGAATAGTTTTCCTTAGTTAATAGTCAATTTGATTACTGTTGTGTGTAATTTTAGGGGTTTTTGTAGTGGTTGTTCATAGTGATAGTGTCACTGAAATATTTTCTTCAAATGTTATGTTGATAATATTATAATTATGGTTTCAAATTGTGTCAAAAGAGAATGATTCTATTGAATTTTGCTTGTGGTGCTTAGATTTAAAGGTTCTCCTTTCCCTTCATATGGTGACTGAAGAGAGGGAACATGACTAATCAGAGAGAGAGCACATAATACTGCTTCTTGCTAATGCTGATATTAGAAAAAGAAATAATGAAGAATATGATGAGGTGAGCATTGTAGTCAGGTTGCTTTCTATTTGTCTCCTACACATTTTTCGTGTATCGTTATTTGTTAGTAATGATGTAAGTTTCTTCCAGCTAAAACCAACACTACAAGAAAACAGTCCATTAGTGACTACTGTTTGTGACTGAAAAATCAGTCACTAATTTTTGTGACTACTTTGAGACTCTTATGTGACCAATTTGTGACGACATCAAAATCAGTCGCAAAACAGTCACCAATTTGTGACTGATCAACTTCGTCATAAAAGCGTAACAAATTAGCGACGAATTTGAGACAGACATTCGTTGGTTTTTATGTAGTCGCAAAGTAGTCACGAATTACAGACTAATTAGCGACGGATAGAGTGGTCACAAATTTGCGACTGTTTTGCTACCATCAAAACAGTCACAAATTAGTGACTACCATAAGAGTGTAACAAAAGCGTCACAAATGTTTAAATGTAGTTTTTTAAAAATTGGTAGTGACGAATTTGTGACTCTTTAGTGACCATATAGGGTTTAGGGTTTCAAAATAACAATTTTAAAAAAAATTAATAGTGACGAATTTTTGACTCTTTAGTGACTATATAGGGTTTAGGGTTTTGGATTCTCAAACCCTATACTAACGTCACAAAATAGTCACAAATATACCACTATTTTGCAACTCATTTGTGACGCATAAGTAAATTTGCGACTGATTAGTGACTACTTTGCCACTCCATTTTACAATAATATACATTAAAACCCATAATGTATCCTTCTATGATTCATAGTTGTATTTAGCTTGTATTAAAGTCAATGACAAAGTAGCCAAGATGTGGTTGTAGTGAGTAAAAAAAATATTTATGTGAGAACAACATTAATGTCTTTTAGGTTATAAACACTTATAAGCTTTAAACTAAGTTTAAGTAAAGTTGATGTTTTGTAAATTAGCTTTGTTAGTGGTGGTATAATGGTTATATCAGTTTATTTGGGGTATATGGTTTAGGGAAATGCTAGAAGAACAAATTTTGGATATACTTTTAATCACTTATAAACACTTATACTTTTAATCACATATTGGTATATTTGATGATTTATCAAATTAAGCTTTGGTATGACTATTTTCATGGATTTATGCCTTCATTTAGGTTTGGAAAAATTAAGAAAAGATTTCATTTATAAATAATATGAACATTTGTTACGAATATGTCAGTCGCAAATTAGCGTCTACCTGTTTAGAGTTACAAAAGAGTCACAACCTTCATCAACATCCGATGACGAAGACAAAGCCGAGGATGAGAAAGATAACAAAGCTGAGAACGAAGACGACTAAAACAAATGTGTGGTCATGTATTAATTATTGGGAAAATTGCTAAATTATGTCACACCTAATATACATATTTTATAAAAAATATGTTTACTAAAATAATATATATTTGAAAAACGTTAATCAATTAAAAACATATATACTACAAAAAATATATTTTTAAAAAAGCTAATATACAAATTTTATAAAAAATTCGTTTACTTAAATTCTTTTTATGTTATGTCCCATTTTGGTAATAAATATATGTGTATGTGTAACATGAATGTACAACTTACAATATCACGCTGGTCAAACACTCATATTGATGACTCGTAGTTCATGAGTTCGAACCCATGGAACTGCACAGTTTTTTGGTTTGTCCTATCTTGCTATTAAGTATATATGTCTGTGTAACATGAACAAATAACTTATAATAGTACACTGATCAAACACTCACATAGATGATGCATAGGTCACGAGTTCGAACAGACAAAACAACATATTTTTTTTGAAATTATTTTGTGACGATTTTGTGACAATACAGGGTTTTGAAGTTTGAAAACTGAACGCCTAAATCAACGTCACAAAGGCGTCACAAATTAACCACTGATTAGTGACAATACATGGTTTGAGGTTTGAAAAATGAAACCATATTAGAACGTTATAAAGTCGTCACAAAATCGTCACAAATTTACCACTACTTTGTCACATATATAGGACGGCTACCTACCACTGTGACTGATTTGTGACTATTTTCCCACTACCTAACACTTTTCAAAACATGAAAAAGCTAAAATGTATGGCTCTATGATTCAGAATAGTATTTAGAGTTTACTAAACTCAATGGCAAAGTAGAAATATGTGTTAGTACTAAATTACTCAAATATAATTGGAAGTTTTCAATCAAACAACATTTTAGTTCTATTAACCATAAACATTTGTCTAAGTTACATATAAGTATACTATCATATTAAAATTTTGATGTTTTATTTAAATTACATTTGTAAGGACTAGAGTAACAAATATATCCATCAATTTAGGGTAGAGGGTATAGGGTTAGCTTAGAGAACAATATTTTGGAGTCTAATTGTTTAGGGTTTAGGGATTTGATTTGTGACTATATACCAAATGTCACAAATCAGTCACAAATTTATGACTATTTTGAGACATATTTGCTACTAATTTTGAGAAAAATTTTGGGCTTTTTTGGCGGGCTTTGTTACCGCCCAAATGAATAAACTTAAACTTAATAAGTTTACGCCTTAGCGAAAAGCTCGCCAACAACAAATAAGTGACTAAGACCAGATCTGATATTCATTTGTCCAGACATAAACTTTTTCGATTCTCTCTCGACACTATCGCCATAAACCCTGATTTCTTCATCTCTTCTCTAAATCTTTCGTTTCTTTTCACAAATCCTTCTGATTGTGTGTTTCTGAGTTGAAGTAATCCATTATCTTCACTTGATTCAGCTAAGAGAATCGATTCTGGGTTGAAGAAATCGATCCTCTAACCCGAAACTCTAATCCCTTCGTCTTCTTGTTTCTCAAACCCAGATTCTGCATCTGTCTTTTTTTTATAAACTCAGATTCTTCTATTTGCAAACCCCAATCCTACCTAGATTCAAAACTCAACACAGATGGATGGTTCAAAAGGTGTTATAACACGAGGAGGAGGAACTAGTCGAGGTAGAGGCGCACTTCAGGCGGTCGTAATGGTGGAAAATCAAATGCCGGAGGTGGTGGTGTTGGAAAATCGAACGCTGGCGGTGGTGTTGGTGCTAGGAAATCAACCGTCGTAGACGGTGGTGGTATTGGAAATTTTTAGTTACTTGAAAAAAAAATGTTTCTTCTTCTTCTTCTTCCTGTTATTGGCTTGTTTGTTGTGAATGCTTAATGAGAAAGGACCAACATGATTTTTTGACATGAACGGTGTTGATTCTGTAAGTCTTTGCCCCACTTGAGAAAGTTTCTATCCATAAAATCTTTGTTATCGTGTGCTACAACTTGTTAAACTAAAGTTCTAGTGAAATTAGTTTCTAGTGTTTAATTTATGCTGCCATAACTGTATTTGAACTTGCTGCAAATTTAATTCGTAAAATTTAGACATCTTGGGGACTTTGTTGAGGTGGAAAGCTTTTGAGCTTTTGAAACCAAGAAATTGTGGTACTTTGTTGGAGATTTTGATGCTAAAGTGTTTCACTTTTCTTGGTGAGTAGATATACTCTTGACAATTTCTTGATTCTCATTTCTTACCTTTTTTGTAAATAATTTTCATTCGTAGGGCATTGTAATCAGAACACCTGCTCAGTGGCCTGTGAATAAGGGGTTTTCCTTTTGCTGCTGGCTTAGGGTAGAAAGTTTTCGTGGAGATGGGAAAATGGGTATCTTCAGTTTTATGTCAAAAAGTGGAAAGGGCTGCTTTTGCTGCTATTGGGAACGATGGATTGTCTTATGTTGTAAGACAAATGACATAACTTCTCTGATTTCTTTTCTTTCAAATTCCTTACGCCTCTCCTTAATACAATTTTCTTCCTTTTCACAGTCAAAGATTAAGAGTAGATGCAGAACTCCGCCGAATCGATCGGTGCTTGAAGGAAGCTTGACGATCGTATCGGGAACATCGTTGAGGACCAGCCTTTCTTTCTCTCCTTCGCGTAGCCTGTTTATTATTCTCTAATCCCTCTCTTTAATTATTTAACAATAGATTGCTCTGAAACTTGGTTTGATTTTCCTCTTGATCTTGAAGAAGATCTTGATGGTAAACATACATTGACTCTTTGGGATTTGCGTTCAGTTTCACTTATCAAAGTTTTAGGTTTTTCAATTGTGTTATCTTGTTTTTGTAGATTTGGAAATGTCTGATGAACAAAGAGGTCATGCTTTAGCTATAGAACGTCTAGCTCCAAGGTTAGTTTCACTGAGAATCGAACTTTGTCCATGCCATATGAGTGTTGGTTACTTCTGAAAAGTCTATATTGTTCTTCTCCTTTCATGGCTCAATAAACACGATGCTCAAATTTTATCTTCTCCACAAGTCAATCAATATTCTTGAAATGATTGTTCTTGTTACTGAACAAAGCCTTTTTTTGTTTTTGTGTGTGTTGTAGGTGATGGAAACAGAGCATTGTGGATGAAAGAGCTTCGGGGAAAAACCAATCCAGAAGAATGAGAACGGGAATGCAGACCTTAGCCAAACACCTAAAGATGATGACGACGCCGATGATGATTGGCTAGAAGAAGAAGAAGATTATACTAATACTTGGCTCCAATGTACACAGTGAATGAGGATGATGTTTCTTTTAGTGATCTCGAAGGTGACGATGATATAAGCAGCTTAGCACTAAATTCCGTCAGCCCAAGTGATCGGTGAACCGCCTGCACTATACCAAACCACAATCCCGACAGCCGGTCTCAATACTTCATGGTTTAGTACTTTCTCTTTTATGTGACTTAACTGCTGAACTCTCTCTTCTTAAACTATGTTTTATTACTTTTTGGTACAATGATTTGTATTTGAAAACATGTTTTGTCAAGCTAAATGTTTCATTATGCAATATAATGCTTTAAATTTAATGTTTTTGGTTATTTTTTTTGATTTGGTCAAAACAAACAAACACAAATAAGTAAAAAAATTGTGACATAAAAGAGACTGAAAACTGACTAAGAACAGTGACAAAACAAGAATAGGCGTCGCAAATCAGTGGCATATTAGTCACACTCAATTCGTCGCTAAAGCGTCGCTTATTTACGACTACAAATATGACACTAATTAGTCGCTTATTTGCCACGCACAAGACAGTCTCAAATCCATTGCTAATTAGTGACTACATATCTGAGTCACACAAGCGTCGCTTATTTGCAACTGAAATGTGGAGTCGCAAAACCGTCACAAATTAGCGACGAATTTGCGACTGAGTTATGGAGTCCTAAATCCGTCATAAATCCGTCGCAAATTAGCGACGAATTGGCGCCGTCGCAAATTAGCGACGAGCTTTTTGTGACTACTTGTTTTCGTCGCAAAGTAGTCGCAAATCCCTTATTAGTGACGAATTTGTGACTTTTCTGGTAGTGGCAAATGACCTGTTTTCTTGTAGTGCAAGTAAGTGATTGAGTTGATGGACAAAACTTTTGAAAATTATTGCTCATGGTGTAAATATTTGCATCTTAAGTCTAATCTCAGGTTTGTTATATTCTTTATCTAGAAAACATGATACGTTACAGTGATTTTTAATTTTTTTTATTATGTTCTGTCTTTTGGGTCACATATCTAATGTTGGATGCTTCAACTTCATTCTTGAAAGGTTTCCGGAAGAATAAGATGTAGAGCAGTTGCAGTTTATCTATACGTCCATGTACCTTATGATATGGGGTGAAGCCTCAAATATTAGATTGCCTAAATGTATCTGCTACATCTTCCATAATGTAAGTTTTCTCATACGTTCCTTAACTTTCTTCAGGTTCAGGATGGTTTGAAATGTTTTTCTTGCCTTTTTTTTGTTCTTGTTCTTAAGATGGCAAAAGACGTCTATGGAATTCTGTTTAGCAATGTTGAAGCTATAAGTTGTGAGGCATATGAAACAGAAGAAGATATTGATGAAGAATCGTTTCTGAGAAATGTTATATCTCCGATCTATCAGGTCATACGCAAAGTAAGTATATCAAGGCACCCATGTTGTATGTTCTTATTAGTTATTGTACACTATATTTTGACTAACAATGATTGTATTTACCTTGAAGGAAGCTACAAGGAACAAGGGGGGCACATCAAGCCATTCACAATGGAGAAATTACGATGATTTGAATGAATACTTTTAGTGATTTTCTTTACTATTATGCAGACATGCCTGCTTGATATAGTTTCTACTTACTGAAATTTTTGTCTATTTGAAGGTCTAGGAAATGCTTCAAGATAGGATGGCCTCTGGACCTTTGTGCAAATTCTTTCCTAAGCTCTGACGAGATAACCCCACAGAACGAGGTATTATTTTTCTTCTTTGTGTAAATTAGGTTAAATTTGTTTGTATTTGTGTATGTGTATAGTGGAATTTCTGCTGTTGTGTGTATGAATATCGATTCTCCACATTAAAGTGAATGAAATGATTTACATGATGTTGTTTCTAGAAAATTTTGAACCTAAACCTCAATGTGCTTAGTTTCTTGTATTCAAGGGTATTCATGATATGGTCTTGTGTCTTCAGAATCATATTCAAAAGCATGAACATAATTGGTTTTGATTCCTCAAGTGTACATTTCAAAATGGATTCCGGACAATTACAATGATTTGTAAAATAAAATTATATTTATTTTAGTTGACAATCGTTTTATCCCACGTATAACACATGTAATTACATAGTGATAAGTTAATTCACTTATGTTTATACACTTATCCAATAAATTATATGAGTAAGTTTATTCACTTATGTTTTTCATATGTTTTGCATATCTTTTTCATATATTTTGCATTTGTTTTGCATATGATAACTTGTGGTTAATTCACTTATCTGAATAAATCTATTTGGTACTCTAACTTGTGCAAGAAAAGAATATCAAAAAAAGATTGAGAAAGAAATTGACTCACCGTGTATGGTTTTATTTCTTCATAAATTAAAACATTAATTAGCAAAGATAAATTAGTTTAAGAAAACAATTGATTAACATGTTTGATCAAGACCCACAAACATTGGGAAAAAAAAACTTTAGAAATATTACCTTTATACAAAAGACTTATAGTTTTTTTTCTTTAAGTATAAATATAAGATATGATTGATATGTCTGTGAATGAAGCTGCTTTAGAATCTGTCAATTGTTTCCCGTATGAAACACTACCTTTGTAGTCTGCTCCTTCCCCATAGCATCTATGCTCTCTGAAATAGACCGTCTTCTTGCATGTTAATGTCAATGTACTATCTCTATTTTATAGTGTAATTAGTTTCTTCTTATGTAGTACTTTCATTAGAAGCTGACACATGGTTAATTCCTTTTTCCGCAATTGCATCATGAAATAAACACGTTTTCACGACCAACTTTTTTAAATTTTACAATTGGTCTTGCCTGAACTATGACTGCCCCAATCGTTCCATCCGTCTCGAAAGATGATTTGAGACATGTACGTGTTGGAAAACACGACTGTAGGATATGGTCTCCATGCTCGTCCAAACCATACCTTCCCGGTTCCATCTATTTTGCAATTGGCAAAAGAGAATCCGGTCTTCTCACGTTCTAATTTCTTTCCATGAGCGGTGATACACCGGCTGATCCTTGAGGTAGTCTCCTTTGCTATCGATCTTATCGTGCAGTCCTGATACCCGACTAAAGCTTCTCGAATCCTTTTGAAGGTAATTTGTTTAA
Organism: Draba incana; assembly: GCA_963576765.1. Taxonomy (NCBI): domain Eukaryota; kingdom Viridiplantae; phylum Streptophyta; class Magnoliopsida; order Brassicales; family Brassicaceae; genus Draba; species Draba incana. The sequence goes on along the minus strand of OY755203.1, from coordinate 28,132,358 downwards.
TCTGAAGACTCGATCGTGAGAACATTTGTCGAACGTTAAACGCCCAACCTTTACCTATAGCGAAGTTCTTCAAGTGTTTTTTTTTTCTTCTTTGAAATGTGATAAAGATTACTAATTTTTTCCTCTCGGGTTTTCTTCCTTTCTTGCATGTTAATACAATGTAATATGCCTCTATTTTATAGTCTAAATATTTCTTCTTATGTATTACTTTGTTTCAAAGCTCAAATATTTTGGTTCATTCCATTTTTTGCAAGGATGAAACAAACACTTTTCACGATCCACTTTTTTCTAGTTTTACGATAGGCGATTCTCAAAAATGCTACCATTTTTTGAAAAGTTCCAAAAATACCATTTTTGTTCAAAATTCCAAAAATATCACAAAATTAAAATGAAGTTTTCACATTTAAAAGTCTACCGTAAACCCCAAACTCTAATCTTACCCTCTAAAACTATACCATAATTTGAGAATAGTTAATCCAAACCCAAAAATTTAAATTACAAATCTATTGAAAATTAATTTTTTGTATTTGTGGTAATTTGGAACTATAGAAAAGTGGTATTTTTGGAATTTAAAAAAAAATAGTGGCATATTAGGGAATTCCTCTTTTAGGATTGACATTTCACTCTTTTTTTTTGTTTATTTTGTGATAAATACTAATGATTTACAATTAACCAAAACAAATTGTATTAGATAAACAATTATGCATGTATTGCACTTGTTAAAAAGAAAAAAAACACAAAAGACATGGCAAATTAGTTTGTGTTCGAAGCTTGATTTTTTTATTTATATGAATAATATATATATATATATATATATATATATATATATATATACTTGAACTTCTCTAAAATTAAACTAGTCTCCTATTTTTTCATACTCACTACAACAAATTCTTCACATCCCTTTTTTGACCGATGTAAAAAATATCAAAATAGAAACTAGGGATAATTGGTTGAATAACCATAAAAAAAAAATTAAAACTAATAAAAAAGTAACCAAAATGAACCTATGTGGTCCAGTTTTAGCCCTTTATTTTAGGGGTTTTGGTTATTTTTTTGGTTATTACACTAATTGACCCTAATGTACACTTTTAACACAAAAAAAAAAAAAAACTAGTGTTCGTGGACTTTAGTACTACAGCATTATGCGACTAACGCTCTCCAAATATCGATTAATTTTATTTCTGAAAACTAAAATTAATCCGAAACTTCTCGAATCCCTTTGAAGGTAATTTTTTTTTATCAGATTTTGATCACTTTCTTAATTTTGTAGAAATGTTGGTGTCTTTCGAAGGAAATTCTATCACTTCTCTTGACACAAGATATCAAAAGAGTAGATTATTTTTATTTGCCGATAAAAAAAAAGGGTTTTCTGCTAAAAAATCCTCAAAGTGATTACTTTTTCCCTATTAATCCTCGAAGTAAAAAAAATGCAGGTCAATCCCCCAAATCTGAGTCAACCCGCTATATAACCCTCGCGTGTATCGATGATGTGGCAAAAAGTAACGGTGTTAACAAAACTAAAAGATTATAAAACACAACGTTTTTTATGACTTAAAAACAACAAGAAGTTTCCTTTTACAATTCAAAAACAACACACTGTTTCTCTATTTCAATTAGATAAACAACACACCATTTCTTTCTTCTTATTCCTCTTTGTGGAAATCTTCGATCATTTAGCTCACACCGGAATCGTCATCACTGTCCCTAACGACCAAATCCCAAATCCCACATCTCACAAACCTCTCTCATTCTCTCAACAATTGATCTCAGATCCCTCAATTCCATCCAAAAATATCATCAAAATCTTTGTCGAAAACAAATTCATATCCGCCTTTAATCATCGCTGTAACACCCAACTTTTTTTTTTTTTAACAATTGCGGAAGTTCTCATAAAATAAATCCATAAAATATAAAATCCATGAAACAACTATTCAATTCCAAAATTCCAATTCCAGAACAATAATAGAAATCTAGCAACCTAAACACCAGGTTCTACTAGACTAAACAGAAGCAAATAAAACATCCTATCATCCCCTTCGCCGGCCTTGATTCCGCGATCACGCATTTCTGTTCCCTGCAACTCAAAGGGAAAAACAGAGTTGCGTAAGTATTTAATAAATACTTAGTGGAGCGGTCATCCCGTCTACCAGATATATAATAGGAATTAGATTATCAATTCTACGCGATCAAACAACAGTTAAACAAATTCAATATTTAAAATAGGGGGTGTCGATCGACACCACCACTTGGTGTCGATCGACGCTTCACGCAAGCAACCGATCCTCGTGATCATAAAACAGTGGTGTCGATCGATACTACCACTAGGTGTCGATCGACACCTCTCGCAGAAACCTGAACCGAGCCAAATCCTCTCACGGCTCGAAAACTGTTCCATCTCGCGAAATCATCATGATTCCAACACGCATAGTTCACACAGAAATATCACAGGAACAATCCAATTCATCACAAACAACCAATCAAATTCCCTACTAATCCAATTCCATATCACGATCACGAACTCACCTCGATTACGTGAATGAAAAGGGAATTAACACGAAGAACGGAACGGAATAGTGACGAATCGGTGATGAACTCGCAGGAAATCACCGGGAAATCGCCCCAACGCCACACAAACGAAACCTTAAAGGAACACGCGGGAACTTCTAGAGAAATCGACGAAGAACAGATAGAAAACCTCTACGATTCACACTTTTTCCTCTCAAAGTCGATTTTCTCTCAAGTTTTTCTGCCTCCTCTCTGAAAACACGTTCCCAGGTTTATAAACGCAACCTAGGGTTTCCGTTCCCAAACCAAAATAAACCAGACGATTTTAAATCAAACCAAAATCGACCGAAACATTGGTGTCGATCGACACCCACCACTGGTGTCGATCGACACCCACCACTGGTGTCGATCGACACCCCATCCAAATTCCCAGAATTTGGTTTCGGGATGTTACAACTCTCCCCCACTATCCTGGATTCGATCTCGAATCCCTCAAACTGTCTATCCAAGACCGAATGTTTGACCCCACTTGGTCATCACATCAGAGATCCTCACCCGATCCCTAAACTCCCATCTAATTCTTATGTTAATACAACGTTCTATAGACATTTATTACTCCTAATTCATTACCTTGCTCTCGGGACGCATCCCTTAGCAACAAATATACCAACCACCAATGGTATACCGAGAACCCCTTTCCCTCTAGACTCATACTGAGACCCTCTCGTCTCAATCAAGCCTCTGGAGACCACCAACTCCATAAAAGAATGCAGGGAACTCACTCCCTTCAAGAGACCCACCATCTCCTGATACTTATCCTGAGACCCACTTGTCATAGATAAGTAAGCATCCCACTATACTATACTGTGATCCACCCGTCATCGGTAAGTAACCTCCGGTACTACGCTGTGATCCACCAGTCACGAGTAGATCACCGAAGACCCACTGTCTTCCAAATTTGTAATGAGTTATTCGGGAATACCACTATCCCTAGAGTATTAGATTCAAAAGAAAAACGTTTACTAACATCTATGATTAGATCTGCCCCACTTGGCCTATCTCGATATTTCCCACCCGAAATATCATTGAGAACACGACCTAAACTGGTCAATCAACAACATGCTTATAAGAACCACACATCTCATAAGGACACGGAAAATAGATAAGGAAACTCCATCTTATAAATTCTGAAAAATGTATATCATTACAAACAAAACGAAAAATACACGAACCAAAACAACAATTACCACGCTATCACAAATCTGGAACCACAAAGATACAAGTAAGCTCAAGCTACGACCTGCTTGTCGAACCACTTCCTGAACTTAAACTTCATCTTTGCCTCTGGCTCCCAAGTTTCATCCTCTGTACCGCTACAGTCCCATAAGACACTCAGCAACAATATCCTCTTCCGGCGCAGAACCTTCTCTCTCCTCTCGAGAATCCTCACAAAAACTGCTGGAATTGTCAAATTTGGCTGCAGATCATCTGGAATCATAGCCACCAACTCCTCTGACTCATGGAGGCACTTCCCCAGCATAGACACATGAAACACCTTGTGGAAAACCTTCATGATCGGAGGTAACTCTAACCGATACGCCACCGGTCCAATTCGCTCCACCACCAGGAACGGTCCCATAAAATGCGGGCTCAGCTTGTTTTCTGCTATTGATCTGTTAGGACCCCTCAACATAGCCATCTTGAGATACACACGATCTCCCACTGCAAACTAAAGCTCTCTCCGCCGCTTATCAGCATCACTCCACTGACGATCCTGAGCTTCCTTCATGTTCAGTTTTAAAACACGAATTTTCTCTGTCGTTTCCTGAACGAAACTCACACCCAGAATGCTCCTCTCCCCCACTTGGTTCCAGCATAAAGGTGTCTTGCACGGCCTCCCGTAAAGTGCCTCATATGGAGCCATGCCAATACTCGCCTGAAAACTGTTGTTATACGCAAACTCAGCCAGGCACAGATGATCAAACCAGTGACCACCCCAATCCAATACGCATATCCTGAGCAGATCCTCTAAGGTCTGAATAGTCCTCTCTGACTGACCATTAGTCTGCGGATGATACGCTGTACTCATATGCACCCTCGTGCCCATCTCTGTCTGAAAAGCTCCCCAAAACTCAGACGCAAACTTAGGATCTCGGTCTGACACAATACAGGCTGGCATACCATGCAGCCTCACAATCTCTCGCACAAACTTCTTTGCCAAAACAGCAGCTCCATCGGTCTTCTTAACGGCTAGAAAATGTGCAGAATTAGTCAACCGATCCACAATAACCCAAATCGCATCATAGGTCCTCGAAGTAGGTAAACCGACCATAAAATCCATTGTGATCATATCCCACTTCCACTCAGGAATGGGTATACTCTGCAACTTCCCTCCCGGAACCTGATGCTCTGCCTTCACTAACTGGCACGTATCGCACTTCACAACCCAGTCAGCTACATCTCTCTTCATCCCGACCCAATGATAATACCGCTTAAGATCATGGTACATCTTAGTCGCACCCGGATGAATAGAAAACTTGCTCGCATGAGCCTCAATCTCCTGCCGCAACATCTCGTCCTTGGGCACACAAACCCGCCCGCGAACCAAAATAGTCCCATTCGAAGAGATAATATATTCAGATCCAACGGCCCTCGACGCCTCAACCAAAACCTGATAGCTCTCCTGAGCTATTCGGATCCTACTCAAAAGATCTGCCTGATCCACCGCCTCTAATCCAAAAGGCTCCTGCGAAAAAGCATACAACCGCATGGTACTAATCTCGCCCACTAAGGCCTCCACCTCCTGCTCCCGAATCGAATCAACCCTCCTCCGACTCAGAGCATCAACCACCTGATTAGCCTTACCCGGATGGTAAAGGATCTCCAGCTCATAATCCGCCAAAAACTCAATCCAACGCCTCTACCTCATATTCAGGAATGGCTGAGTAAAGATATGTTGTAGATTATTATGATCCGTATAGATCTGCACCCTCCCACCATAAAGGTACGACCTCCAAATCTTCAGAGCAAAAACTACAGCTCCCAACTCAAGATCATGCGTAGGGCGATTACGCTTACTACCCTGCCACTGGCTCGAAGCATACGCAATGACCTTTCCCTCCTGCATCAAAACACACCCCAGACCAACTCCTGAAGCATCTGTGAACATAGTATAATGCTTCCCCAGCTCGGGTAATGCCAATACCGGCGTACTAGCCAACATCTCCTTGAGCCTCATAAAGCTTTCCTCGCACTCCGGCGACCAAATAAACGGAACATCCTTACCAGTCAGCTTCGTCATCGGCTGAGCCATACTCGCAAAACCTTTGACGAACTTCTGGTAATAACCTGCCAAACCCAAGAAACTCCAGATCTCGGTAGCATTACACGGTCTAGGCCAATCCTTTATAGCCTCTATCTTCGCCGGATCCACTGAAACACTCGCTGAAGATACAATATGTCCAAGGAATCCCATCTGTCTCTGCCAAAAATTGCACTTACTCAACTTGGCATACAGCTTCTGCTCACGAAGCTTCTCCAAAACCAACCTCAGATGAGTCTCGTGCTCCTCGGGACTCCTCAAATAAACTAGGATGTCATCAATAAAGATGATAAAGAACACGTCCAAATACTCCTTGAACACGCTGTTCATTAATCTCATCAAAGACGCCGGCGCATATGTCAAACCAAAAGGCATTACCACGAACTCAAAATGCCCATATCTCATCTTGAACGCTGTCTTACGAACATATGTCTCATCTATCGGGATCTGATGATAACCCGATGCCAAGTCTATCTTGGAGAACCAAATAGCACCCCTCAACTGATCCAAAAGCTCATCAATCCTTGGGAGAAGGTACTTGTTCTTCACAGTGACCCGGTTCAGACCTCGATAGTCAATACACAAACGCATACTCCCATTTTTCTTCTTTACGAACAAAACCAGCGCTCCCCATGGTGACACACTCGGTCATAAAAAAACCCTTACTCAATAGATTTTCCAACTGCTTCTTTAGTTCCGCTAACTCTGCTGGAGCCATCCTGTAAAGAGCCTTAGAAATCGGAGCTGTCCCAAGCTCTAACTCAATCATGAAAGGATCTGACCGAGACGGTGGTAATCCTTGCAGTGACTGAAAAACATCCCCAAAACCCCGAACAACTCGGATCTCCCCGATAGCAACCTCACCACCAGACTCTGGCATCGAAATCACTGCCAAGTAAGCCTCGCAACCCCGCGCTATCATTTGCTAAGCTTGAATAGCCAAGATTACCAGACTCCCGGAAGTAGGTCTTACGCCCTGAAACACTAACTTCCCCACATCTCGCTCAAAAGCTACTCTCCCTCTAAAACAATCCAGATGAACCTTATGAAACGACAACCAATCCATTCAAAGAATCACGTCGTAAAGTTCCACCAGACTAATCACCAAATCTGCCGGCATCGACTGACCGACAATCTGAAAATTTAATGCTCTAGCTCGGCCGGAAGTGGCCAGAAATCCCCCTCCAACCACTTTAACCAGACCCGAAAGCTCACCCGCACTGCTCCGAATGCCACTGCGCTCGGCATGCTCTGGAGGAATGAAGCAGTTCGATGCTCCATAATAAAAAAGAACGTGAGACTCAAACCCTCTGTCTAATAAGGTCCCTACATAATTCACATGCGTTGAGAACCCTAATGACTACCACATGCAAAATAAAAGACATAACAAAAATTCTACCACTAAGAATTAACAAAGTTAGAGTCTAACATTTTACCTGTGATCTGCGCGTTGCCCGGCTGTCCCGCCTCAACAAGACCATAAACCCGCGGTGCCGGCCCAATCTGCCCCAACGGCTGCACTACTGCCTACTGAGCCACCTGCTGCCCTGTCACTGGCTGAATTGCTGCCACAACCTTTTGCTGCAAATTAGGACACATCGGCCGGATATGCCCCGGCTCTCGGCAATGGAAACACACCTTGGCATCCTGAGATGCCTTCCTCTTGGGACAACTAGCCACTCAATGCTCATTACACCCGCATCTATAACAAGCATGACCGCTCTGGCCTCCTCTAGAAACCTCGTCGAATCTCCTCTTCTGACCCTGCGCAGGTTTGCCGCTTTTGCCATAACCAAAACTCTGAGAATGCTGCTGCTGCTGCTGCTGTCTCCTCGCCTGAACAGCAAGAGAAACTATAGATGGAACCGCCACTGATGGAAAAACCACCAGACCAGTTTGCTCACGCTGATCCTCCTTAATCAAAGCAGCAAGCTCCACCAACTCCGCCCTGGAGGCGTACACCGAACCCCGACACTGGGTCCTGATACTCATCTGAAGCCCCTACAAGAACCTCTGCATAAGGGTCCGCTCATCAGTCATGCCTTGACTAGCATAAACCTGAAGTCGGCTGAACTCGGTATCATAATCTCGAACTTAACTCGCTTCCTGAGACAACTCCATAAACCTCATCTGCAGGCAGTCCAAAGCCTCTCGAGGAAAGAACTTGGCATTGAACTCGTACACAAACTCATCCCAGGTCCAAACAGCTCTCCTGGAATCCATTGATCTCCACCAGCTATGCGCATCCTCGCTCAGATAATGCACAGTCAACTCTACCCGATACTCTACATGATATCAGATCGACCGAAAAATGCGCTCCACTCTCAAGCGCCACTCATCGGCCCCTGCTGGCCCAACTTTGTCAGTGAAGAAAGGCGTACCAATCTTCCGCATTTGTCCCATCATCACAAAATAGAGAGGATGCTCAGCAACCACAACTCTCGGCTGCTCAACCTCTGCAGCTCTCTGCTGCCCCTCCACCACCGGAGGTGCTGCTGGAGCCGGTACCGGAGTTGCCGCTGGAAATCGCTCCAACAGCTGCGTCATAAGTCCTACGATGACATCATCTCGACCCTGAGCTGAAGCAACACCCCTACCTGGGCCCACTCCATCACCAGCACCTCTCCCGGTACCAACATCACCACCACGAGTACGACCGCTTTGGCCTCCTCCAGAAACCTCGTCGAATCTCCTCTTCTGACCCTGCGCAGGCTTGCCGCCTTTGCCAGAACCATAACTCCGAGAATGCTGTTGCTGTTGCTGCTGCCTCATCGGCTTAACAACAGGAGCAACTACAGATGTAACCGCCACTGATAGAACAAATACCGGACAACTCTGCTCACGCTGATCCTCCTCAATCGAAGCAGCAAGCTCCACCAACTCCGCCCTCGAGGCATACACCGAACCTCGACACTGGATCCTGATACTCATCTGAAGCCTCTGCAAGAACCTCTGCATAAGGGTCCGCTCATCAGTCATGCCCTGACTAGCATAAACCTGAAGTCTGTTGAACTCGGTATCATAATCCCGAACTGGACTCGCTCCCTGAGACAGCTCCATAAACCTCATCTGCAGGCGGTCCAAAGCCTCTCGAGGAAAGAACTTGGCATTGAACTCGCCCACAAACTCATCCCAAGTCCAAACAGCTCTCCTGGACTCCATCATTCTCCACCAGCTATGCGTATCCTCGCTCAGATAATGTACAACTAACTCCACCCGATACTCTGCAGGACATCGGATCGACCAAAAATTGCGCTCCACTCTCAAGCGCCACTCATCGGCCCCCTGTGGCCCAACTCTGCCATTGAAGAAAGGCGTACTAATCTTCTGCATTTGTCCCATCATCACGAGATAGGGAGGATGCTTAGCAACCACAGCTCTCGGCTGCTCAACCTCTGCAGCTCTCTGCTGCCCCTCCACCACCGGAGGTACTGCTGGAGCCGGTACCGGAGCCGTTGCCGGAAACTGCTCCAACAGCTGCGTCAGAAGTCCCACGATGACATTACCACGGCCCTGAGCTGGAGCAGCACCCCCACTTGGGCCCACTCCATCACCATCACCTCTCCCGGCACCTCTCCCGGTACCAACATCACTACCACAAGCTCCCCTCCCGGCGCTTCTCCCGGTATTGACAGCCATACTGGCACTGGTCTCACTCGCGGTCTCCACTTGATGTGTCTGGGATGCAACCAAGCTGCTAGACGACTCTGGCACTAAATCACGACCGCGACCACGGCTCCTACCACGACCTCTGCCACGACCACTCGCTCCAGTATCCATCTACCACACAGGACAGGAAACGTAAGCAAACAAGAAGTCACAAACAAATAAAACACAACTTACCGTGGAATCACTTTAAAGGCCGAAGAGGATGATCTAAAACTACTAAGTGTCTAACCACCAATAAAAAATTAAACCACATAGTCTGAATTCATCCAATTTCAACGTCATAAAAACGTCTAGGCTCTGATACCAAAATGTAACACCCAACTTTTTTTTTTTTTTTTTAACAATTGCGGAAGTTCTCATAAAATATAAAATCCATGAAACAACTATTCAATTCCATAATTCCTATTCTAGAACAATAATAGAAATCTAGCAACCTAAACACCAGGTTCTACTAGACTAAACAGAAGCAAATAAAACATCCTATCATCCCTTTCGCCGGCCTTGATCACGCGATCACGCATTTCTGTTACCTACAACTCAAAGGGAAAAATAGAGTTGCGTAAGTATTTAATAAATACTTAGTGGAGCGGTCATCCCGTCTACCAGATATATAATAGGAACTAGATTATCAATTCTACGCAAGCAATCAACAGTTCACAAACAATCAACAAAATTAACATCAAAAACAGAGGGTGTCGATCGACACCACCACTTGGTGTCGATCGACGCTTCACTCAAGCAACTGATCCTCACGATCATATAACAGTGGTGTCGATCGACACTACCACTAGGTATCGATCGACACCGATCGCAGAAACCTGAACCGAGCCAAAATCCTCTCACGGCCCGGGTTCCGTTATATCAACACGATCAACATGATTCCAGAGCACATAATTCACACAGAATTAACACTGGAACAATCCAAATCATCAAAACCAATCAATCAAATCCTAACAACCTAATTCCATATCCACGATCACGCACTCACCTCGATTACGCGGTTGAGGAATGAACGGGTAAGAAGCTGTGACGAATCAGCCTCGAAAACTCTGATTCCTCGCATGAAATCACCGAAACAGCACCACAAACCCGACCAAACAACCACACGAGACTATCACGCGAAGAATGATGAAGAATGGATCACAAACGCTTCTCGAATCACCAAAATCTTCACCAAAAACCTTTAAAACTGTTTCTCCTTCTCTGAAACACGACCACACTCGGCAAAAAGGTTTATATACTCGAGCCCTAGGTTTCTCCCTAAACCGACTTGTAAACCGGACGATTAAACTTAACCGAAATTGACCATAAACATTGGTGTCGATCGACACCACCACTGGTATCTAGTGGTGGGCATAATTCCCGTTCCGTACCGAACTGTCCCGTTCTGTTCCATTCCCGACCCTATATTCATGTTCCATATTGAATTATATTCCCAAATGGTATAAGTGAGTGATTCCCGTTTGATAATGAGACAGGACGGGACGGGAACGAGAATTCCCGAAGTCCCATTTGTCCCGAAGTAAATATTTACTTGTATAAGATATATCTTAGTAGATATGAGTTTCTTAGTTTTTCATATATGTTACTATGTGAGTAATTTTTTTTGTATGCTACAAATCATTTGCAAGAAATGATTGGTCCGAAAATTGTTGTACCTGTTGAGATTTTAGATTTGAGAGTGTACTTAGAATTTTATTTTATTTTAGTAAGACTTTAGTTTATTAAGTTGCAAGTGTTGGTTTGCTTCAAAATTTATTTTATTTAATGAGACTTTAGTTTGTTCAATTTCATTTTGGTAGTACTATGAAATTGAAGTTTGAAAGTTATTTTAATTTATTGAGATTTTTTATGATTTTAGTTTATAATATTTCATTTTGCTATTGTTTTGAGATTTTTTTTTGAAATTTTCTTTTGTCATGTTTTTTAGGGAATTCCCGTTCCGTTCCGTCCCGATCTTGTCCCGTTCCATAATATATATGAGATATAAATGGGACATATATTTTGATTCCCAAATACCCGTCCCATTTCCGTTCCCGAAAATTCCCGTCCCGAATCTCGTTTGCCCACCCCTACTGGTGTCGATCGACACCCCGACCAAATATCCAGAATTCGGTTTCGGGATGTTATAATCGCCTAATCATAAACATCATCAAAATCGTTAGCTCCGCCGCTTTGAATAACTGCTCGATGATGACTGATTGGTCATCTCCGGCCATTACCGTTGACGGAACTTGAACAAGACCCACAAGAAGAGAAGAAGAAGACAGGTTTTGTTGCTAAAACGGAAATTGAAACTGATGGTGACGACCCGGATCCAGATCCGGTTTCGAGAATGAGAAAACCGGTTGGTGATGTTGATAACCGGAATTAAACCGTTTCGCCGGAGGAGGAGAGAATTGGTTTGGGCTTGGATTGAGCAAAGTTTATTCTTGAAATATTCAATTAAAACGCTCGATTATGCTCCGTTTAGTCCTAATCCTAATTCGATCGATCAATATACGATTACGTTTGATTAAGAGGAATCCATGTGGAATACTTCGTTTGGGCAAGAAGAAGAAAATAAATCCATGTGATTTTATTTTAGGAATAATTGAGATTGTCATCAAATCAAATTTTGTAGAGGAAAACAATTTTGCAGAGAAAGGAGAAGGAGTGGAGAAGATGAATTTTTTTTTTTTTTTACTTTTACTTTTCCTTTTTTAAAAAGGAATTACTGATAAAATGGCATGTAGTTTTTATAATTAAAACGATGTGTTTTGATTTCTGTGACCAATATAACGTTTGTTAACACGAAGGGTTATATAGCGGGTTGGGTTGACTCAGACTTGGAGGATTGACCTGTATATTTTTTACTTCGAAGGTTTATTAGCAGAAAACCCAAAAAAAAAAAATTATCTTTATTCTCTGAAAAAAATTATGACCGTAACAAAAAAAAAAAAAAATTATGACCCAATTAAAATACGGCTTCGGCCCAATTATAATTTTAATTGCAATTAATCGCATTGCTTTTGGGGTTTTAACGGATCATTTCGATCTAGGCCCTAGGTCACTCGCCGGCGATTTAGCGAGATGGGAAGAGACCACGACGGTTCTCCGCCGGAGAACGCGAAAGTGGACGTCGAGGATAGAGACTACCGAAGAAGATCTTCCCGGGATGTAGGGAAGGATTCCGGCGAAGAAGAAGGTGCGAGTCGCCGTGAATGGAAGAGGAGAACAAAAGACGGCAAAGAATCTGGCTCTGGTTCCGGTTTAGAAAGTGGTGGCGAGTCTGTATCGGAGAAGGAAGAGAGACGTAGAAGTCGAAAGGCGAGAGGGAAGAGTAAATCAGATCGGAAATCTCGAAGAAGGAGAAGACGAAGTAGGAAATACGATGATGATTCGAATAGTAGCTCGGATTCGGAATCGGAATCAGAATCTGAGTCGGAATATTCGGATTCTTTGGAGAGTGAGAGTGAAGATGAGCGGAGGAGGAGGAAGAGAAGGGAAAGAGAGGAGAGAGAGAGGAAGAGAAGGAAGCGAGAGAAAGAGAAGAAGAAGAGGAAGAAAGGAGATGATGGAGATAAGAAGAGAAAAGAGAAGAAGAAGAAGAAGAAGAAGAAATCTGAGAAAGGGAAGAAAGGAGCAGTCACTGAATCGTGGGGAAAGTATGGAATCATCAGAGAAACTGATATGTGGTAAACATTCTTTCTCTTACTCAATTTAACATCCTGATTTGTGAGCTCTTACATTGTAGCTATATATATAGCTCTTGGATATGATTCTAGTCCTGCAATGTTGAGTCTTTGTGATTGCTCATCTTATTATGTTAGGAATAAGCGACCAGAGTTCACAGCATGGTTGCTTGAAGTAAAAGAGGTATTTTTGTCTACTCTATAGCCTTTTATGATCCTATATTGCTTCGGAATTCGAATTCGAAACCGAGTAGCCCTGTTTTCGACATTCGCAAACTGATTTATGTTGGAACAGGTTAATTTGGAAAGCCTACCACCTTGGGAAGAGAAGAAAATGTTTAAAGAGTATGTATTTGTGATTATTGTTCTGATGAGTTTATAATTCATGTGAAGCTCTTTTGGTTTCTGATAAATTGTTGTGCAATTGCTTCTTCCACAGTTTTATGGAGGATCACAATACTGGTACATTTACATCGAAAAAGTAAGCTTCTTTTGTTGTTTAATAGTAGTGGTCAAAATTAGCTGCCATGCTCAAGTATCTGGATTTTGTAGATACTATGACATTGATGGTTACTATAGACGTAAGTTGGAGAAGGAGATGAAAAAGGGTTTGAAGAAAGCTGGGCACAGTGAACGTACTGTGTTCAATGACGAGGAAATACGCCGGTAACCAAAGATTCTTACTTTAACATGAGCAGTCCTAGTAATATTTTGGATGCATTGCTTATAAGGCATATGTTTTTGTGCTTGTTTCAGGCTAGAGATGCAGGAAGCACGCGAAAAGCAGAAGGAAGAAGAAGTGTTAGCTCTAAAGCGATCAATGGAAGGCGGAATGGTCAGTTTCTTTTTCGAAATCGCGCTGTTTCCTTTGCCATTAATTTGGTTACTTTCAAAATTCTTACTGTTATTGTCATCCAATGGCAGGCTCAAGCTATGAAAGAGCAAGCTCGGCTAAAGGAAGAAATGGTCTACTTGTACAAGATAGGGGACATGGAGGTTCGATACAAACCCCCCGATATTTCTCTTTATCCTCAGTTTCATTTTTCAGTTTTTCGTTATTAATTTAACGTTTTTCGTGTTAATCTTAATACAACGCAGGGTGCGGCTGCTATTCAGAGAAGGTTGGATCCAGATGTTCCCATGTGATGTTGAATTTTTTCTTAAGCTTTTCTAGATCGTGTTATCTAAATTGTGTTCCAAGTATCGAACTTTTGTAGCATGACGATAAGAAAAACCAAAAACTTCATCTCCTAGTGCTCTAAACCATGATACTGCATTTTGTTCTTTTTAGATATCATTACTACTAAATTATTGTCCCAAATTAGAAATTACAAATCTTACTGCAAATACAAATTATTGTCGCAAAGTACAAATTACAAATCACAATCTTACTGCAAATACAAATCTCACACTCATAATACAACTTATTTCACACCACGTAGACACTGCCGGGTCATTACAATCGTCAATATAAAAATCAAAAGATTACACACGCAAACGATAAACACAAACAGCAAATAGAAGGAACGTGGGGTAGTAATAGAGCCGGATCTGAGATTATCGGGGCCCTATACAAAAAAAAAATTAATATCCAAATAAAATATTTTTTTTCAGAAAAAATACAATTTTTTTTTAACAACAATACACATAATTTTTTTATTTTATTTTGTAAATTAAAATTATAAAAAATCTACCTTAAAGTTTTAATGTTTTTATCATATAATTTATCTAATCTTTATTTTTTCTATACAATAAATATATTTTCCATAAACTAATATATAAATTTTTTTTTTAGTGGACCCCTTATTATGTGGGGGGCCCATTCAAATAAGTTATAGAAATGTGCTCACAGGCTCTAGGTAGTATATATATGGTATTAGCAGCAATGTGGCATATGACGAATCTATTTATAGATTTTTAAACTGGACATATGAATTTTTAAACGGAGAATGGATAAACTGGACATATGAATTCAGAACGAGAAAAACCTGATGCATATGCTAAATTTTTAAACTCTGAAAGAGATCTCTCCTTACCATCAAATGTTAACATTGTCATGTCCATACCGAACACAATGTTTGAACATATATCTCTACTATTCTGCGTTTCTGCTGGTAGAACCATTTCCACTATGATCAATTTTCCATTTTCTGGAAGACTTCTCCAACAGTTTTTAAGTATCTTTATGCATTCTTCGTCCGTCCAATCATGTAAGATCCACTGTTATGATTCGATATTGGTATTATTTTAACATTTAAAAATTGTATTTTATTTATCGGTTGTGATATATATAAGACTTACTTTCATGAAAATGGCATCTCCATTTGGAATCTTTGTAAACATATCTCCGGGTGCATGTTTTATGCCTGAAACCAGTTTAACAGAAATTAAAACCCCTATGAAGTAGATGTATCAGGAAATGTCTTGATGTCATATTTTACGATTATAACGACTATTATGCATAAATATATTTTATCAAGCTTAATCTTTCCTATGTATTTGTAAATTTCATAAAATTTGCATTGGATTCAACATTTCTTATAAGAGATCGACGAATACTAATATTTTTTATAACTAAAGAAAGTAAAAAAGAAACATTCGATCATAGTCATAATTTTCATTAGTTTTGTTAAATCGTATTTTGGAATATTAGTTTTGATTTTTTCCCCTCAAACTGCATATATTCTTCTTTCCAGTATATATCATGTTAAAATTTTAAACAAAGGCATGATTCCTACCGGTATAAAGAGGAGCACGGGCAATAACCGGAGGTAGATCGAAATTGATACCCATATGAGGATATTTGGAAGTGATGAGACTTAGTGTGTTACCAAGTCCTCCTCCCACGTCCACCAAAGTCTTCACATCTTTGAATCCTTCATAATTTTCAAGAACCTTCTCCATAACCATGGTGGAAGAATCCGACATAGCCAGGCTAAACGTTTTACGGTATTGTTCATCTGACTTCATGTATTCGAAAAGTTTCATCCCATGGGCAGAAGTGACTGCATCTCTTCCATGCAATATCACATCTTTGAGATGTCCCCTGTTTAAACAATTTGTTGTCAACCGGTTAAAAGAGATGGTCACACACAGTGTAATAAATTTAAAGAGAATCAACTATGGTTTTATGTATTAGTTTTAAATCAATATAAATTACCAAGTCTTGATGTTGACGTCGCTAAGGTTCAGCATGATCAGAGGCGCAAAAGAGCCCAAGCCATCACTGTTGTTCAAGAGGAACTTGCATACCGGTTCAGCTGCATATACCCTCTCGGGTTTTCCGGTTTGATCGTTCTCTTTTGGTAAAATAGTACGCCATTTCAAAACTGAATTGCTAGCAAGTAACCGCATCATACGGTCTAGCAACACCGGAGCCTCAGGGTTGTTCGGTTTGATTGGGAGTTTTAGTGCTATCTCAGAAGGTGACATCCACAAACCATTGCCTACGATGGTGTCGATGACATCGAGCTCCAAGGCGGCTTTGAGAACCATGGGGAAGGCTACTGCATTCGATAGCCACATCGCTAGCAAGCTAGCCCCTTCTTCAACTTGTTCTTCTTCTTTGGTTTTACCCGGTTTAGGGTTAGGGCAAATGGTTTGGGGCACTTCAAAATGATTTTCCATTGTTCTTGTTTGAAGAGAGTGATGCAAAGTATGTGGGTTGAACTAAACTTGTTGCCATTTTATAGGGCGAAATCTCAATGGTGGTAGAGACATTTGATTGGGTGATCAGTAACCCAATATTAGATATCATGCAATAACATGTTCGTTCAATTAGCCAGTTTCGTTAATGTGTATAATGGTATTTAGGTACGCACATTATTAACGGAATATTAAACAATATAGAGAATACTTGTTAATTTGAAAATGTTAGTTGAGAGTTTACATTCAAGATGAAGTTATTTTATCGAAAAACACAATTATGGTTAAACGATTAGGAAGATATTTTATCGAAAAAGACAATTATGGTTAAACGATCAAGAAGTTGAGCTGTTGCTCGTATAAGACTTGACAGAAAGTAAAAAAAACAGAACACAAGATGAAAAAAAGTGTTTGCTACATCGAAATTGTTTTTGAACGTGCTTTCGATAACATATATTGGAAAACCTAGTTTAGCTTTTTAATAAAACCATTTTAACCAAGTGATTGGTAACCTTGTGATTTTGAGACTTGAAAAAGAGTTTTTAAAGTCATTAGTTCAATTCCACTTCAGACGGTAATTTACGACTTAAACGTCGTATTATCAACAGCTGTCTCCGACACCGAGGAAATTATGGATCAAAAATCTAAAACTCCAACGGATTATCAAAAGAGCCTTTATTAGGTAGGTGAAGTAGTAATTATAGACTTTTACATGTCAGTGTTTGGATAATTGGTACTCTGCTCCTGACCCGGTTTGGGTTTGGGTCCTCGGGTCATAAATGTATGTTGCACTCAAGTGCTTTTGTTGTGTACATGCTGACTCTGTTATGCTGCGTTTTGTCCTCGTACTATTGTCCTCATGTTTAGGCGTTCATGGTGCTCCGTAAAGTCAACTTAGTTATACGTAATCGCTATTCATGACATAAGTTAATTGTTTTCACCCTATCACATGTAGAGTAAAAAGAGGTTTTCACCCATTGACTGTGAAAATGTAGCAATGAAAAAGGGAAATGGTTTAAATATGAGTCTTAGATACTTTTTACATTGTTTGATCTCTTGATAAGAGGGTCTGGGCTGTGAGTTCCTTTGGAGCGTATTGATATCATGTACTCCCGGTGCTTATCTTTATACATGCCCCGTGTGCTTTATTTTTGGGTAGTGTGGTCGCGCTACTGGTGATCTGTTGGGCTAGGTTTCTTCTTCCAGCGGGATTTGGGCCATTGTGGGGTCAGGTCTAGATCGACTATGGTCATTGTAAAGCCAGGCCCAAAACCTGCATGGGGCCTTGTTAAGAAGATAAATTCTACTCTAGGAGTAAAGAACCCCATCATACCATGTGGGTAAAGGTGATTTGTTTACTCATATGTGATTATTTTTTATCCCTAACAGTTATGATAAGTTCTTTTTTGAGCATGTCCAACCCGAAATATTATATTTATATTTTTAATATAATTAAATTGTTAGTAACCAACTAAAAATAAATATACCATTAAGAATTTTGTACATTTGTTGTTTTTCATTTTTAATAATATGTGATTGTAATTATCATTAATCTAAATTTTTAATTTGCAAAAATATGTATATTAAATGCAAATTGATTAAGATTAAAAAGATGTATTAAAGTTCAATTTAAACATTGAAAACATAAAACTATAAAATTAAAACCAAACTACATAAAACTAAACGCAACAAGACAATTTTTACGACATTATCTAATTTTTTAAAAATGATCTAATAACTAGGATAATCATTCCGGCTTCGCTAAGATAATAGTAATATTTGGTATCATTTTGTTGGTCAATTGGTGATATTTGGTTTTCACGTTCTTGTTCTTGAACATATTGAACATGTTCAACTTGTCCAGGCTGACCATGGGCTAGCCTAGTCCAAAATAGTATTGGACGGTTAAGGTCAGGCCTATAAATAAAATGGTCTAAATTGGTTATGCCCAAATTCGCCCATGGTCTAATTGGTCTTAGACCATAGGGACATGATCAGCCCAAAATATTTAAAAAACTAGGATAAAATCAATTTGGGAAAAAGCGTTCTTTGCAAAAATTGAGTTTTCTAACGAGAAATTTTAACGGAATTGCGTTTTTGATGAAAAAAAATTATAGAATTAAGATTTTGAAGGGAAAATTACGAAATTATGTTTTTCGAAAAAAAATTCCAGAATTAAGATTTTGGCGGAGAATCACAATTTTGACTAGGGATGTTAAATATAGTTTTTAGTAAAAAATTTCCGTCAAAAACGTGATTACGTAAAATTTTCCTGCCGTATAATTTTTCCGCCAAAAAGCTCGAGTTCGTAAAATTTTCCCACAAAAAACGTGATTCTTTAAAAAAATTCCCGCCAAAAACATGACACCGTAAATTTTCCTGCCGTGTATTTTTCCCGCCAAAAAATTCGAGTCCGTAAATTTTCCCACAAAAAACGTGATTCCTTAAAAAATTCCCGCCAAAAACATGACACCGTAAATTTTCCTACAGTGTATTTTCCCTCCAAAACACTCAAGTCCGAAATTTTTTCCCGCAAAAACGTGATTCCGTAAAAAAATCCAACAAAAAAATATGACACCCTAAATTTTTCCGCCAAAAACGTGATTCCATATAATTTTCCCGCCAAAAAACTCGAGTCTGTAAATTTTTCCGCCAAAAATGTGATTCCATAAAATTTTCCCGCCAAAAAACTCGAGTCATATTCTATTTCCTTAAAAGAAGTATACAATTTTTTTTGTTTGGTCACAATTAAAAGAAGTATACATAATTGCAAGTTTAAAACTACATATGTAACATCCGCAAACCAAATTGTCGAGTTTGGTATGGAGTGTCGATCGACACCAATGTTACAGAACCGGTTTGGTTTGATTTTATCGCCCGGTTTGGCTCGATTTGGGGAATCGAACCTAGGGTTCACCTATATAAGCTCTCTCTATTCGTGGCCGTCGTGTTTTAGGAGAGAAAACAGAGATTGAGTGTGAGAATTCGTGTTATTGTGGATTGTTGCAAAGATATCCATAGGAAACGTTTTTGGATAGTTTTAGAGGCGTAGGTTTCATCCGTTTTTCGTATTTTCGTGGAGAATCTCTCATGTCAATGAGTCCTCGTGGTTAGAAGGTCTGATTTTGTGTCTCGCCTCTGTCTCATCGTTATCTCGATCCTTTTTTGATTCTAGGCAAAGGTTAGTGCGTGATCGTGGGTATGGAATTGGATTATTAGGTTATTGGTTGATTGATTGAGTTGTTTTGATTGTTTCCTGTGGTGTTCTGTGTGATGATATGTGAGACGTGATTGATCTCGTACGAGGAAACGGAACAGAGACGCGAGAGGATTTGACTCGGTTCAGGTTTTCTACGAAATGTGTCAATCGACACCACTCTTTTTGATTGCGTGGTTCGTGTGTGACAATACAGTGTCGATCGACACCACGTGGGAGTGTCGATCGACACCACCTATTTTAATATTCTTGGCAATTGTTGTTGATTGTTGTTTGAACGCGTAGCAATTGATAATTTATTTCCTTATTATGTATCCGGTAAACGGGATGACCGCTTCACTGAGTATTTATGATAATATACACGCAACTCTTATTTTCATGTGTTGCAGGTAAAGAAAGTGTGATCGTAGAATCATGGCAGTAGGAAGAGGATGATAGGATTTATGTTATTGTGTAGTATAGTGAACCTGGTTTTAGGTTGCTAAAGTTTATTTATTTGGCATTCTGGATTTGAATTGGAATTAGTTAATTTAATGAATTTATTTTATTGAATTTTTATTATTTAGTGTTTTCTGCTAATTGATGGTAATTGCAGATTTGACCGTTGAGGATTAATAATTATGAGAATTATTAATTCGGGTTAATTATAAAAAAAGGTTTTGTTGTTTCATTTTGGTATCAGAGCCCTTACGGTTTTAGGGCAGTAGGTTGTATGAGCTGATTGTGTTTTAAATTGATTATGAGTAGTTTGTCAATTTAGTAGTCTTAGATCATCCTCTCCTAGCCTTTAAAGAGATTTCGCGGTAAGTATTTATGTTTATTTGTGACTTCTATCCTCTGTTGTTATAGTATCTTTTAGGGGTGGGCAAACGGGATTTGGGACGGGAATTTTCGGGAACGGGAATGGGACGGGTATTTGGGAATCAAAATATTTGTCCCATTTATGTCCCATATATATTATGGAACGGGACAGGATCGGGACGGAACGGAACAGGAACGGAACGGGA
This sequence comes from Draba incana, assembly GCA_963576765.1. Lineage (NCBI taxonomy): Eukaryota > Viridiplantae > Streptophyta > Magnoliopsida > Brassicales > Brassicaceae > Draba > Draba incana. The sequence continues at coordinate 28,111,316 of OY755203.1, read as the reverse complement.
ATTCCCGAAAAAACATGACAAAAGAAAATTTCAAAAAAAAAATCTCAAAACAATAGCAAAATGAAATATCATAAACTAAAATCATAAAAAATCTCAATAAATTTAAATAACTTTCAAACTTCAGTTTCATAGTACTACCAAAATGCAATTGAACAAACTAAAGTCTTATTAAATAAAATAAATTTTTAAGTAGACCAACACTTGCAACTTAATAAACTAAAGTCTTACTAAAATAAAATAAAATTCTAAGTAAACCAACACTCTCAAATCTCAAATCTCAATAGGTAAAACAATTTTCGGATCAATCATTTCTTGCAAATGATTTATAGCATACAAAAAAAATTACTCATATAGTAACATATATGAAAAACTAAAAAACTCATATCTACTAAGATATATTTTATACAAGTAAATATTTACTTCGGGACAAATGGGAGTTCGGGAATTCCCATTACCGTCCCGTCCTGTCCCATTCCCAAACGGGAATTACTCACTTGTACCATTTGGGAATATAATTCAATATGGAACGAGAATATAGGGTCGGGAATGGAACATAACGGGACGGTTCGGTACGGACCGGGAATTATGCCCACCCCTAGTATCTTTGGCTGTGTTTTTGGGAAATCCAGAGTGATGGATACTGGTGGTAGAGGTTTCGGTAGAGGTAGAGGTCGGGGTCAGGGGCGCATGTTTGAGTCATCCCGTGCTAGAGAGTCTCAGACGTATCATGCAGAATCTGTGAGTGAGACCAGCGTGAGTGCCAGTGTTGGTGCTCTAGGTGCCGGGTAGGATGCCGGGTTAGCTGGTGGTGGAGTGGGCCCTGGTGTGGGTGCTGCTCCACCTCAAGATCGTTGGGATCATCTTGAGGGTTTGTTGATGATGATTCTAGAGCGGTTACAAGCAATAGCTCCGATGTAGGCTTCAGTGCAGCTGAGGGCTGTAATGTCTGAGGAGCATACGACTCATCAGGTGAGGATGAGGTGGATGCAGGTTTTGAGTTCAAGGTTTTTCTCAGGAAGACAGAGAACTGAGGGAGCTGAGGAGTGGGTGTTGAGGGAAGAGCGTGTCTTTCGTTCGAGCAAAGTTTCTGCAGAGTATCCGGTGGTGTCCAGCTAGAATTTGATTTAAATATTCCGCCGAGGAGGCAACAGCGTCATGAGGTTCCTAATTAGGCCAACAAGCTTAAACAGGGACAGAAGAGGAAGAGGGAAGACTCTTCCAAGCCAAAATCGAATGATCGTAGTTGTTACGGGTGTGGGAGTAGGAGCACCGTATTGTGAGCTGTCCTATAAGAGGAGAGTTTCAGGGAGCTCGAGTTTGTTATCATTGCAGGGAGCCAGGTCATATCAAGGCTGAATGTCCTCAGTTGCTGCGGTAGGCTGAGGCAGTGGTCGAGTAGAATCTGAGGGAGTGGATCGAGGATCGAGCGGTGTTTCATTTCATTTTGTGTTAGTTTTAGAATTGTGGTTTCAGCTATGTTGTTTTTGGTTTTTATAGTTTCGTTTGGTGTTGTAACGATTCTACGCTTTGGAAAATTTATAAGATGGAGTTTTCCTTATTTATTTCATGTGTTTAATAAGATATGGAGTTCTTATTATTGCTGATATTCGAGAGTAAGAATTATCATGCCTTGGACCATATGAGGTAGATCTGGTCAATAGGTGCTTAGAGACGTTTAAGAATTGATTACTCTAGGGGCAGCTGTCCTGAATAACTCGTTCATGGTCGGAGATGTGAGTTCTCCAGAGGAGATGTGAGTTCTTCTATATGCTTATTCGGGATGTGAGTTCGTAGAATAAATAGTAGAGGATGTGAGTTCTCTCGCGGGGATGTGAGTTCCCCAGATACTGTTGGCTCGAAGGATGCGTCCTGAGAATGCGAGCGGTATGTTTTCTTGATAAGTCATAGGATGCGTCTTGTGTAGGTCAGGGTGTGAAGGAGTAAGATTAATTGATGTCTGAAAACGTAAGTAAGCTTAAGACTGGGTGGGGCCCTCAGAGATCGGGAGTTGATCTCAGATTGTTTTGACCAGGAGGGGTTAGTGTGATGGTCTTAGTGGGCAGTTGTGTTGAGGTTATTGAGTTTAGCCACTTGAGGTAAGCTAGTCGCTGATGTTTATCAATATTTTAGAATTTATTACGAATCACTCGTTACCTGGAAACAGTGGTTTTTCCAGAGTATGTATTGGGGACGGTGGGTTCCCTAGATACCGGGTACTTGACGGATTTGATCCTGAAAGACAAGTGGTATAAGGTATTGTCAGCTCAATGGATTTGTTCCTGCGAGTGCGTGTGGCATATGGGTGAGTTAAACATAATAATTTTTTGAAAATATGCGTATAAACATAGGATTAGGTAAGAACCTCTGAGATCAGGCGAGAATCTCTTGTGGTACTGGCCAGGTATGGTCAGGATGTTGGCCTATGTTAGGCAGGTTATGGGAGTCGAGTGGAGATCTCGAGTGTTGTGGACTAGGTTGTAGTCAGGTGTTGGTCTTCGATAGACAATTCGGTGGGCGTCGAGCCTAGAGTTGATCCGGCGTTAGAAACTCACCTCAGACGACCGTGGTAATGGATTTAGTGTCTTCTGGTCGTGCATATTCTTGTTTGGTTACTGCATGATCGATTGAACCAATTCTAGGTCTACGGTTGGTTGTGCATGTTCTTGTTTGATTATTGCGCGATCAATCCGGCAGACCTATTTGGATTAAGAAACGTTGCATTAAGGTTGTTCTAGGCGAATCTGGACGGGATAAGCTTTATGCGGTGTATTCTTTGGTTCCATGAATTGGTTCGGACTACTTGAGGCAGTTTTAATCTTGAGGTTTATAGGCGTTGAGAATTTATTGCTCTAGGGAGAGATGTATTCTCTCGTGTAGGGACAATGATCCCAGACTTACTTATTGGGAATTATGTTTCCCAGTATAAGTAGGTGGGATGTGTTTTCTCGTGTGGGGATTTGTTCCCCAGATATCATTGGCTCGTGGGATGCGTCCCGAGAGTGCGAGCAGTTTGTTACCTGACAGCTTTAGGGAGGCGTCCTGTGAGTGTTGGAGTGACAAACTGATAGTTCTAATATGCGTCTTGCAAGTATCAGGGTGTGAATCTGACAGCTCCAGGATGTGTTATGCGAGTGTCAGGGTCTAGATCTGACAGCTCCAGAATGCGTCCTGCGAGTGTCAGAGTATTGATTGAGTTAAGAGCAATAGATGTCTGTTACAGCCAAATAAACCTAGGATTAGAGATGTGCTTTGAAGGTCATGATTGGATCTTGAGGAAGATCGTTATATTACCAAGTGCTCAGTTGGATAGCAATATTATGCTAGAGTCTTGTTAGCGGGGTTTACCAGTAGTTGGTTGTAGTCTTCAAATGCTTGTGCACGTGAGAGTGATTACTCTATAGTAATTGTTTTTCCTAATTATAACTAGAGCTTGAGGGAGACATCCTGAGAGTGGAGTGGCAGCGGTATCGTTACCTCGAAAGATAAGTCCTGAGAGTGTGATGATGTTGGTAAAAGTATGAGTAATCAAAGTCTGAGCGTGGTATAAGTATGAGACAGAACATGAACCTCAGGGTTCGGGTGTGTAAACCTGGTAATACCAGTTAGTAGACCGCAACATACGATAAGTGACAGAGGGTGGAAGCTGATTATGGTTTCGATGGATTCCGAGGTATAATTATCTAACTGGCATAGGTGGATGTTATCCAGGTTAGGGCGGGTCGTCTGATTAAGTCGGCACTTTCCCTGGCCATTGGGGAGACCGATGGAGCATCGGTTATGGTTAGAAGGTATATTTGAGAATGAGGTGATCATCAGTTAGATCACTTGTGTTTGGCCGAGTTGTTTAGAATAGTATCTATTCCGGCGAATACCGAGATGGCTCAATATAAGGCTTTGCATGGGAGTCTGTTTGAGTCACCTATATGTTGAACCCAAGTGGGGGAGAGGAACATGGTGGGTGTAGGTTAGTACAGGGAGCGTCGGGAAGCATTCGTGTTTATTTAGTTAAGCAAAAGGGAGGCTAAGGATTTGCAGCGGAGTTATGCTGATCAGAGGAGTTCACAATGGGAGTTTGAAGTAGAAGATCATGGGTATCTCCAGGTGTCAATGTTGAGGAAGTACATTCGCGCTTCAGTGGAGTTGGTGGCCAAGTTTCCAGTGGAACTTCAGCCAGATTTGTTGGTAGCAACGAGACCTTAAGGATTCTCGGGAGGAGAATTAAGGTGCTGCATCAGGAAAAGTTTCTTTGTTAAAAGCTTTGCAGGCTTATGTGGTTATAAGTGGTGGGGATTTGGGAACCTGAGGCAAGGATAGAGTTGAAGTTTGGGAAGTGTTTCGGCAAGGAGGTTGCATTTTTGAGCTTCGTTCTCTTGTGGTTCCAACTCGGTTATGAGAGCGGGGTGCATTTTCGTTCTGTGTAGTTTGTGTATTTTCGTTATGTGGTAACGACTATACGTTTTGAGGTTTATAAGATGAGGTTCTTTATATTTTTATGAGATGAGATGTGTGTTCTCATTATCGGTTGATGCGGCCAGTGGTTTATCCTTGGTGATGGTATTCTGGGTTGGGAATATCATGTTTAGGCTACAAAAGGTAATCCTAGTTGGGAGATATTTTTTAGCATCTCAGAATTTATTACTCTCGGGGTATATTATCCCCGAATAACTTATTTGTGGAGATTGTGTTCTCCTGTATACTTTTGGAGATTATGTTCTCCAGTATACTGCTTGAGATGTTTTCCCGTTTGCGTGTGTTAGGGCAGAGGTCTCTGTGTGGGGCATTACTCAAAGGATTGTGTCCCTACGGGTGAGTGGGGTGTTAAATGAGTTAAGAGTTATAAATGTCTGGAGACGTGGTTGTATGCTTGGGACTGGATTTGAGCCTCTGGGATCATGTGTTGGTCTCGAGTGGTTTTGGCTTGTGAGCCAGGAGTTGTGGTCCGTGATGGTTGGTTTGCGGGTTTTGGAATTTGAGTATGGTAAGCTTGAGCAGTACTGGCCGGGTTGGGTTAGGAATTTCGGTCTATGGTGGTGGTTGGTCCTGTGGTTGAGATATTCCGAGTTAGGGAGTATCGAGTTGACCCCAGGAGGTAGTTCTAGTCGATAGATGTTATAGACGTTTTAGAATTTATTACTCTAGGGGTTGCGGTCCCGAATAACTCATTTTTTTTTTTTTGGGATGATTAGTTCCCAGAGGAGATGATTACTTCTCTTGTATGTTCATTTGGAGATGATTAGTTCTCCTCAGAGGATGATTAGTTCTCCTGTATACTCTTTTGGGATGATTAGTTTCCATTTCGAGTATCGAGGGATGATTAGTTCCCTCGAGGGGATGATTTGTTCCCATGTGTACCCGGAGCTCAAAGGATGCGTCCTAAGAGTGAATGGGACACGTGACATCGATAGTTTAAGGGATGCGTCTTGCGAGTGGGAGAGGTGTCGAATGAGGTAAGAGTAATAAATGTCTGAAAATGGGTCTAGAAGCATGAGATTAGACGAGAACCTCGGAGATCGGGTGTTAGGATCTTGGTGGTATTGACCAGTTTTGGGTCCTTGATGGACGCTGTTGATGAGATTCGAGGACCAATCCAGTTTAGTGGAGGAGAATTGTAACATCTGCAAACCAAATTGTCGAGTTTGGTATGGGGTGTCGATCGACACCATGGGTAGTGCCCATCGACACCATTGTTACAGAACCGGTTTGGTTCAATTTTATCGCTCGGTTTGGGGAATCGAACCTAGGGTTCACCTATGTAAGCTCTCTATGTTCGTGGTCGTCGGGTTTTAGTAGAGAAAACAGAGATTGAGTGTGAGGATTCGTGTTCTTATGGATTGTTGTAAAGAAATCCATAGGAAACAATTTTGGGTAGTGTTAGAGGCGTAGGTTTCATCCGTTCTTCATATTTTCATGGAGAATCTCTCGTGTCAGTGAGTCCTCATGGTTAGAAGGTCTGATTTTGTGATTCGCCGTTGTCTCATCGTTATCTCGATCCTTTTTCGATTCTAGGCAAAGTGAGTACGTGATCGTAGATATGGAATTAGATTATTAGGTTATTGGTTGATTGATTGAGTTGTTTTATTGTTTACTGTGTGGTTCTGTGTGATGATATGTGATTGAGACGTGATTGATCTCGTACGAGGAAACAGAACCGAGACGCGAGAGGATTTGACTCGGTTCAAGTTTTCTGCGAAAGGTGTCGATCGACACCACGTGGGAGTGTCGATCGACACCACTCTTTTTGATCGCGTGGTTTCGTGTGCGACAATACAGTGTCGATTGACACCACGTGGGAGTGTCGATCGACACCACCTGTTTTAATATTTTTGGCAATTGTTGTTGATTGTTGTTTGAACGTGTAGCAATTGATAATCTATTCTCTTATTATGTATCCGGTAGACGTGATGACCGCTTCATTGAGTATTTATGATAATACTCACGCAACTCTTATTTCCATGTGTTGCAGGTAAAGTAAGTGTAATCGCAGAGTAATGGCAATAGGAAGAGGATGATAGGATTTCATGTTATTGTGTAGTCTAGTAAACCTGGTTTTAGCTTGTTAGAGTTTATTTATTTGACATTCTGGATTTGAATTGGAATTAGTTAATTTAATGAATTTATTTTATTGAATTTTTATTATTTGGTGTTTTCCGCTGATTGATGGTAAATGCTGATTTGACCGTTAAGGATTAATAATTATGAGAATTATTAATTCGGGTTAATAATAAAAAAAAAGGTTTGGTTGTTTCAATATAATTTGGGCGTCCATGGACAAGCCCATATGGACATGTTCCTTATTGGTTTTGGTCTTGTTTTAGACCATTGTCCGTAACGGACCGACCAGTCGCAACCCATAAAATCAAATACCCATTTGGACAGGCCCAATTTGGCCGCGCACAGACCATTTAACAGCTCTAAACGAAATGCTCGATATGTATTTTTTCAAATAGTTTTGTTGCTCCTCTTCTACTTAGAATTATCGCTTTTTGATTTTCAATATTCGCACAACTTGTTAGTTCATTTAAAGAATTCATATCCGCGAATACTATTTTATTCTCTTGTTTCTTTTTTTTTTTTTTAAACTTTTTTTTTTTTTTTTAAATTTTTTTAATTTTACTCTCTTGTTTCATTGTTTGTACCTCGATCTTTTGTCTTTGAATTTCATTTCTTTGAGAAGTATCTTTGCTCCATCATTTGTTTAAATTGTTCATCAAATTGTTGTTTACTCTTTGCTTTTTTTCATACATATATCTTTGGATATGTTAGGAAAATCTAGGGTTTTTGGTACTTTATCAGAAATTGTGTTTTTGACACTTTTGACTACAAATCATCTCTAATTCTAGTAAACCATGTTGTTTCTTTTTTAAGCTTGTCACCATCTAATTGGATAAGCAGTTGGTAGTAAGATAGTCTTATTATTCTAATTTATATGAACATAACTGACCTTAAACCCAAATAATTTTAGGTCAGTTTATGTTTTGGATACTTCAGGTTTGAAGGGGGAAAATTTTCTATCCAAACCAAAATTCATGAAACCAAACCCAAAGCACTGAAATAATCCGAATGGAATAGAAATTTCAAAAATTGATTACCGAATGGAATTGAGAGTTATTGTTCATCTGACTTCATGTATTCGAAAAGTTTCATCCCATGGGCAGAAGTGAATGCATCTCTTCCATGCAATATCACATCTTTGAGATGTCCCCTGTTTAAAAATTTGTTGTAAACCGGTTAAAAGAGATGGTCACCCACGGTAGTAAAGTTAAAGAAGAATCAACTATGATTTTATGTATTAGGTTTTAAATAAATATAAAGTACCAAGTCTTGATGTTAATATAACACCCAATTTATTTTTTAACAAACGCGGAAATTCTCATAAAATAAATCCATAAAATAATAAATCAATTCAATTCCAGTAATTCCAAATTCCAGGAAACAATAATAAAAATCTAACAACCTAAACACCAAGTTTCACTAGACTAAAACGGAAATAAATAAACAACCTATCATCCCCTTCGCCGGCCTTGATTCCGCGATCACGCATTTCTGTTACCTGCAACTCAAAGGGAAAAGCAGAGTTGCGTAAGTATTAAATAAATACTTAGTTGAGCGGTCATCCCGTCTACCAGATATATAATAAGAATTAGATTATCAATTCTACGCGATCAAACAACAGTTCACAACAGTTAAACAAATTCAATATTTAAAACAGGGGGTGTCGATCGACACCACCACATGGTGTCGATCGACGCTTCACGCAAGCAACCGATCCTCGTGATCATAAAACAGTGGTGTCGATCGACACTACCACTAGGTGTCGATCGACACCTCTCGCAGAAACCTAAACCGAGCCAAATCCTCTCACAGCTTGAGTTCCGTTCCATCTCGCGAGATCATCACGATTCCAACACGCATAATTCACACATAAATATCACAGGAACAATCCAATTCATCACAAACAACCAATCAAATTCCCTAATAACCCAATTCCATATCACGATCACGCACTCACCTCGATTACGTGAATGAAAAGAGAATTAACACGAAGAACGGAATGGAACAGCAACGAATCGGTGATGAACTCGCAGGAAATCACCGGGAAATCGCCCCAACGCCACACAAACCAAACCTTAAAGGAACACGCAGGAACTTCTAGAGAAATCGACGGAGAACATATAGAAAACCTCTACGATTCACACTTTTTCCTCTCAAAGTTGATTTTCTCTCAAGTTTTTATGCCTCCCCTCTGAAAACACGTTACCAAGTTTATAAACGCAACCTAGGGTTTCCGTTCCCAAACCAAAATAAGCCAGATAATTTTAAATCAAACCAAAATCGACCGAAACATTGGTGTCGATCGACACCCACCACTGGTGTCGATTGACACCCCGTCCAAATTCCTAGAATTTAGTTTCGGGATGTTATAACTCTCCCCCACTATCCTGGATTCGACCTCGAATCCCGCAAACCGTCTATCCAAGACCAAAAAATTTGACCCCACTTGGTCATCACATCAGAGATCCTTACCCGATCCCTAAACTCTCATCTAACTCTTATGTTAATACCCACGTTTTCTAGACATTTATTACTCCTAACTCATTACCTTGCTCTCGGGACGCATCCCTTAGCAACAAATATATCAACCACCAATGGTATACCGGGAACCACTTTTCCTCTAGACTCATACTGAGACCCACTCATCTCACACAAGCCTCTGAAGACCACCAACTCCATAAAAGAATGCAGGGAAACTCACTCCCTTCAAGAGGCCCACCATCTCCTGATACTTATCCTGAGACCCACTTGTCGCATATAAGTAAGCATCCCACTATACTATACTGTGATCCACCCGTCAATGGTAAGTAACCTCCGGTACTACGCTGTGATTCACCAGTCACGAGTAGACCGTCGAAGACTCACCGTCTTCCAAATATGTAATGAGTTATTCGGGAATACCACTATCCCTAGAGTATTAGATTCCAAAGAAAAACGTTAACTAACATCTATGATTAGATCTGCCCCACTTGGCCTATCTCGATATTTCCCACCCGAAATATCATTGAGAACACGACCCAAACTGGTCAATCAACAACATGCTTATAAGAACCACACATCTCATAAGGACACGGAAAATAGATAAGGAAACTCCATCTTATAAATTCCAAAAAATGTATATCGTTACAACCAAAACGGAAAATACATGAACCACAAAAATAACCACGCTATCACAAATCTGGAACCACAAAGATACAAGTAAGCTCAAGTTACGACCTGCATGTCGAACCACTTCCTAAAGTTCAACTTCATCTTTGCCTCTGGCTCCCACGTATCATCCTCTGTACCGCTACAGTCCCACAAGACTCTCAGCAATGGTATCTTCTTCCGGCGCAGAACCTTCTCTCTCCTCTCGAGAATCCTCACAGGAACTGCCAGAACTGTCAAATCTGGCTGCAGATCCTCCGGGATCTTAGCCACCAACTCCTCTGACTCATGGAGGCACTTCCTCAGCATAGACACATGAAACACCTTGTAGAAAACCTTCATGATCGGAGGTAACTCTAACCGATACGCCACCGATCCAACTCGCTCCACCACCGGGAACGGTCCCATAAAATGCGGGCTCAACTTGTTTTCTGCTATGGATCTGTTAGGACACCTCAACATAGCCATCTTGAGATACACGCGATCTCCCACTGCAAACTCAAGCTCTCTCTGCCGCTTATCAGCATAACTCCACTGACGATCCTGAGCTTCCTTCATGTTCAATTTTAAAACACGGATTTTCTCCGTCGTTTCCTGAACGAAACTCGCACCCAGAATGCTCCTCTCCCCCACTTGGGTCCAGCATAAAGGTGTCTTGCACGACCTCCCATAAAGCGCCTCATAAGGAGCCATGCTTATACTCACCTGAAAACTGTTGTTATACGCAAACTCAACCAGGCAGAGATGATCAAACCAGTGACCACCCCAATCCAATACGCACATCCTGAGTAGATCCTCTAAGGTCTGAATAGTCCTTTCTGACTGACCATCAGTCTGCGGATGATACGCTGTACTCATATGCACCCTCGTGCCGATCTCTGTCTGAAAAGATCCCCAAAACTCAGACGCAGACTTAGGATCTTGGTCTGACACAATACTGGCTGGCGCACCATGCAGCCTCATAATCTCTTGCACAAATCTCTTTGCCAAAACCGCAGCTCCATCGGTCTTCTTAATGGCAAGAAAATGTGCAGACTTAGTCAACCGATCCACAATAACCCAAATCGCATCATAGGTCCTCGAATTAAGTAAACCGACCACAAAATCCATAGTGATCATATCCCACTTCCACTCAGGAATGGGTAAACTCTGCAACTTCCCTCCCGGAACCTGATGCTCTACTTTTACTAACTGGCACGTATCGCATTTCGTGACCCAGTCTACGTCTCTCTTCATCCCGACCCAATGATAATATCGCTTAAGATCATGGTACATCTTAGTCACACCCGGATGAATAGAAAACTTGCTCGCATGAGCCTCTCGCAGAATCTCCTGCCGTAACATCTTGTCCTTGGGCGCACATAACCGCCCGCGAACCAAAATAGTCCCATTCGAAGAGACAACATACTCAGATCCAACGGCCCTCGACGCCTCAACCAAAACCTGATCGCTCCTCTGAGCTACTCGGATCCTACTCAAAAGATCTGCCTGATCCATAGCCTCTAATCGCAAAGGCTCCTGGGAAAAAAGCACACAACTGCAAGGTACTAATCTCGCCCACTAAGGCCTCAACCTCCTGCTCCCGAATCGAATCAACCCTCCTCCGACTCAGAGCATCAGCCATCCGATTAGCCTAACCCGGATGGTAAAGGATCTCCAGCTCGTAATCCGCCAAAAACTCAAGCCAGCGCCTCTGCTTCATATTCAGAAATGGCTGAGTGAAGATATGCTGCAGATTCTTATGATCCGTATAGATCTGCACCCTCACACCATAAAGGTACGATCTCCAAATCTTCAGAGCAAACACTACAGCTCCTAACTCAAGATCATGCATAGGGCGATTACGCTCACTACCAAGCCACTGCCTCGAAGCATACGCAATGACCTTGCCCTCCTGCATCAAAACACACCCCAAACAAACTCCTAAACCATCGGTGTATACGGTATAAGGCTTCCCCGGCTCGGGTAATGCCAATACCGGCATACTAGTCAACATCTCCTTGAGCCTCGCAAAGTTCTCCTCGCACTCCGGCGACCAAATGAACGGAACATCCTTACCAGTCAGCTTCGTCATCGGCTAGGCCATAATCGCAAAACCCTTGACGAATCTTCGGTAATAACCTGCCAAACCCAAGAAACTCCTGATCTCGGTGGCATTACACGGTCTAGGCCAATCCCTGATAGCCTCTATCTTCGCTGCATCCACTGAAACACCCTCTGAAGATACAATATGTCCAAGGAATCCCATCTGTCTCTGCCAAAAACTGCACTTACTCAACTTGGCATACAACTTCTGCTCTCAAAGCTTCTCCAAAACCAATCTCAAATAAGTTTTGTGCTCCTCGGGACTCCTCGAATAAACCAGGATGTCATCAATAAAGATGATAACGAACACGTCCAAATACTCCTTGAACACGTCGTTCATTAATCTCATGAAAGCCGCCGGCGCATTTGTCAAACCAAAAAGCATGACCACAAACTCAAAATGCCCGTATCTCGTCCTGAACGCTGTCTTACAAACATCTGCCTCGTCTATCGGGATCTGATGATAACCCGATGCCAAGTCTATCTTGGAGAACCAAGTAGTACCCCTCAACTGATCCAAAACCTCATCAATCCTCGGGAGAGGGTACTTGTTCTTCACAGTGACCCGGTTCAGGCCTCGATAGTCAATACACAAACGCATACTCCCATCTTTCTTCTTTACGAACAAAACTGGCGCTCCCCATGGTGACCCACTCGGTCGCACAAAACCCTTACTCAACAAATCTTCCAACTACTTCTTCTGTTCCGCTAACTCTGCTGGAGCCATCCTGTAAGGAGCCTTAGAAATCGGAGCTGTCCCGGGCTCTAACTCAATCGTGAAAGGATCTGACCAAGACGGTGGTAATCCCTGCAGTGACTGAAAAACATCCACAAAACCCCGAAAAACTCGGATCTCCCCGATAGCAACCTCACCACCAGACTCCGACATCGAAATCACCGCCAAGTAAGCCTCGCAACCCTGCGCTATCATTTGCTCAGCCTGAATAGCCAAGATTACCAGACTCTCGGAAGTAGGTCTCACGCCCTGAAACACTAACTTCCCCGCCTCTCGCTCAAAAGCTACTCTCCCTCGGAAATAATCCAGATGAACCTTATGAAACGACAACCAATCCATCCCAAGAATCACGTCGTAAAGTTCCACCGGACTGATCACCAAATTTGCCGGCATCGACTGACCGATAATATGAACATCTACTGCTCTAGCTCGGCCGGAAGTAGCCAGGAATCCCCCTCCAGCCACTTTAACCAGACCTGAAAGCTCACCCGCACTGCTCCGAATGCCACTGCGCTCGGCATGCTCTGGAGTGATGAAACAGTTCGATGCTCCAGAATAAAAAAGAACGTGGGACTCAAACCCTCCCACTAATAAGATCCCTACACAATTCACATGCATTGAGAACCCTAACGACTACCACAGGCAAAATAAAAGATATAACACAAATTCTACCACTAAGAATTAACAAAAAGTCTAAAATTTTACCTGTGATCTGCGCGTTGCCCGGCTGGCCCGCCTCTGCTGGACCATAAACCCGCGGTGCCAGCCCAATTTGGCTTAACGGCTGCACTGCTGCCAACTGAGCCACCTGCTGCCCTGCCACTGGCGAACTGCTGCCACAACCATCTGCTGCAACTTAGGACACATTGGCTGGATAAGCCCTGGCTCTCGGTAATGGAAACACACATTGGCATCCCGAGATGCCTCCCTCTTGGGACAACTAGCCACTCGATGTTTGGTACTCCCGCATCCATAACAAGCACGACCGCTCTGGCCTCTTCCAGAAACCTCGTCGAATCTCCTCTTCTGACCCTGCGCAGGCTTCCCGCCTTTGCCAGAACCATAACTCCGAGAATGTTGCTGATGCCTCCTCGCCTTAACAACAAGAGCAACTACAGATGTAACCGCCACTGATGGAACAACCACCAGACCACTCTGCTCACACTGATCCTCCTCAATCGAAGCAGTAAGCTCCACCAACTCCGCCCTCGAGGCGTACACCAAACCCTGACACTGGATCCTGATACTCATCTGAAGCCTCTGCAAGAACCTCTGCATAAGGGTCCGCTCATCAGTCATGCCCTGACTAGCATAAACCTGAAGTTTGTTGAACTCGGTATCATAATCCCGAACTGAACTCGCTCCCTGAGACAGCTCCATAAACCTCATCTGCAGGCGGTCCAAAGCCTCTCGAGGAAAGAACTTGGCATTGAACTCGCCCACAAACTCATCCCAAGTCCAAACAGCTCTCCTGGACTCCATCGATCTCCACCAGCTATGCGCATCCTCGCTCAGATAATGTACAACCAACTCCACCTGATACTCTGCAGGACATCAGATCGACCAAAAATTGCGCTCCACTCTCAAGCGCCACTCATCGGCCCCCTCTGGCCCAACTCTGCCAGTGAAGAAAGGCGTACTAATCTTCTGCATTTGTCCCATCATCACGAGATAGGGAGGATGCTCAGCAACCACAGCTCTCGGCTGCTCAACCTCTGCAGCTCTCTGCTGCCCCTCCACCACCGGAGGTTCTGCTGGAGCCGGTACCGGAGCCGCCGCCGGAAACTGCTCCAACAGCTGCGTCAGAAGTCCCACGATGACATTACCATGACCCTAGGCTGGAGCAGCACCCCCACCTGGGCCCACTCCATCACCATCACCTCTCCCGGCACCTCTCCCGGCACCAACATCACTACCACGAGCACCCCTCCCGGCGCCTCTCCCGGTACTGACAGCCACACTGGCACTGGTCTCACTCGCGGTCTCCACCTGATGTGTCTGGGATGCAGCCACGCTGCTAGACGACTTTGGCACTAAGCCACGACCATGACTACGGCCTCTACCACGGCCTCTGCCACGACCTCTCGCTCCAGTATCCATCTACCACGCAGGACAGAAAACATAAGCAAACGAGAAGTCACAAACAAATAAAACACAACTTACCGCGGAATCTCTTTAAAGACCGAAGAGGATGATCTAAGACTATTAACTGCCTAACCACCAATAAAAAATTAAACTACATAGTCTCAATTCATCCAATTTCAATGTCCTAAAAACGTCTATGCTCTAATACCAAAATGTAACACCCAATTTTTTTTTTTTAACAAACGCGGAAATTCTCATAAACAATGTCCTAATGGTCTTGAAACTTGGAAAATAGTTTTCAAGGTCACTAGTTTAAATCTACTTAGGAAGAGTGATTTACGTCTTAAACGCTATATTATCAACGGCTAACCGAGGAAATTATAGATTAAATATCCGAAATCCAATGGTTTATCAATTTCACAATTTCAAAAAAATAATATTAACAATTTCACATATTATCTTTAAGAAAATTATTTTATTTGTGTACAAATATATTTATGGGTTAGCAAAACTTGTTATTTCTCTAACTGTTCGTCAAATGTAGAATAGTGTCGGATACATTTGTTCGTCACATTTTTCTTGGTTGAAATAATTCGATAGTTTTAAGAGAATATTAGTCTTGTTTCGGAGGATTTTGTTCCCTTCGAAACTCTATAAGGTTGGATCTACTAAGTATCAATTCATTTCGGATTTAGAGTCACTTTCACCACAAAACTCTAGTTTTATGACCTTTTGTTCTTGATGTCTTTCGACTCACCATGATCAAATTCTTTTTTATCTCTCTCTTTATCTTTTTTTCTTATTTGAACGTCGGTAGACACCTTCCATTCGCACATTTTTGTCTATTTGTGCAGGAACGGGATTCCCCGATATTTGTTTCGTACGGACAAAAACCTACCAAAACATTAATTATAATTTAGTTAATTGAAATTCGAATGGAATCTGTTTTTTAAAATCCAAAAAAAAAACTGAAAACCAGAAAAATCGAACCAAACTAATATTTATAAGTTAAAACTAAATGGTATCTCTTTTCGAGAAACCGAAAAATCCGAACCAACTCAGATGTTTTAAAAAATAGAATTTAGTTTGGTTCGGTTCGGTTTGAGGCTACGAGATTAGTAAGTAGGTTTGGCACATAAATGACATAAACCAAAATATCTCTTGGGTAAAAGAAAATAGAGAGAGACACGTAATTCGTGAAGAAGTAGAGATTTCAATTCCATTTTTATTTCCAGAATTTCGTACTTGTACTATTATCTTCTTCAGATCTCCATATATCTCTCTCTCTCTCCTTTCACGGTAATTTATGGCTGCTTTTCTTTGCCCGATTTATCTCTTTCTTTTTTTCTGCAATTTAGGTTCTTGATTTCCTGGAAATTGCCCATTTATTTTGTTCTGAGATTTTCGCTAATTGTGATGTTATTAGGATCCTCTGTTCCGTAACAATGGACGGATTCGAGATTGCTCCAACGCCATTGGACCAGAACGGAAAAGGAGATCAAGTAGTCTCGATCAAGTTTGGTTCACATGATGATCCAATCAAAAATGAAGAGACTAAATCTGATGTTCCAAAAGATGTCTCTGAAGAATGGCCTGCAGAGAGAAAGCTACATGCTTTCTACTTTGTTAAACAACGCTCTTACGAAGACCCTAAAATCAAAGCTAAGCTTGATCAACTTGACTTTGACCATCACAAGTTGAACAAAGCTCGAGCCGGAGTTTTCGAAAAATTGAAAGCTAAGAGAGTAAGTTCTTTAAACTTTATTTAAAGTGGAAGTAGAATAAATTTACCATGTGGAAGTTTGTTTGTATTGCTTAGGCTGAGAAATCTGAGTTATTCGATCTTTTGGAACCGTTGAAATCGGAGCGTAAAGGATTCAATAATATGTTTGATGAGAAGAAGAAAGAAATGGAACCGTTGCAGCAAGCACTTGGAAAGTTAAGGAGTAATGACGGTGGGACTCGTGGACCGGGAATATGTTCGTCTGAGAAGGAGCTTAATGATATGGTAATGATCTACTTTTGTATTTCTGTTTGAATCGATTTCTTATGTGTTTGTGAAAAATGATGATATACAGCTTGAATTATCGTATTCAACACGAAAGCAATACGTTGAATGAGGAGAAGCAGCTTTTGAAAGAGATTAGGCAGCTTGAAGGGACAAGGAATAAGGTTATTGCTAATGAGGCATTGAGAGCCAAAATCAACGAGTCTTTAGGTCATAAAGACGATATACAAGATCAAGTTAGGGTATGCAAGCTGTACGTTAAGTTTGTATGGCTTTAAGATGCCAAATTCATATGCTTTTTGTGGTGTTTTCTAGTCAATGGGTTCTGGTCTGGATGGTGTGAAGGAGCGGCAAGCAGTTTCAGCGAGGATTAATGAGCTGAGTGAAAAGATAAAAGCTACGAAAGGCGAGATTCAAGTGCTCGAGGATGAGCTGAAGATTGTGACTGAGAAGAGAGACAAAACTTATTCAAATATTCAAGAGATCAGGAAGCAACGTGATGCCACGGTATTTGAATCTTCTTTCATTCTCTTTCTGAAACTGTGCTTTTGCAAAAAAGAGATACTCTATGTAATTTTTGTATTGTTATACAGAATGGAAACTATTACCAAAGCCGTGCGGTGTTGAATAAAGGTAGAGATTTGGCTACAAAGAAGAATGTAGAAGAACTTGAGGCGCTCTCTCATACTGAGGTTTGCTCCTTTGATAGTAAACTAGTGCTTTCCCTGGAACGTCCACACGCATCGTCTTATGGTTTACATGTTTGGTTCTTTGTTAGGGTGAGAAATTCATGTCCCTTTGGTACAATGACAAGAAGTTTAAAGAAGATTATGAAAAGAGACTCTTGCCGTCACTGGATGCTAGGCAGTTAAGCCGAGATGGACGTATGAGGAACCCGGAAGAGAAGCCTCTGGTTGCTCCAGAGCCCACGACAAAGCCAATGCCTTCTGAAACAGAGATTGTGCCTAAAGCTAAAACAAAAGCCTAAGGAGGATCCAGTTTCTGCTCCAACGCAGTCAGATGCTAGTGTTCCCGAGAAAGAATCTGGAAACAAAGCCAAGGATAACAGAAAAGCAAAGGAGGCTAAAGCCAACATTGATGATGATGATGAAGTATATGGACTTGGAAAACCGCAAAAGGAAGAGACAAAGGCGGTTGATGAAGCTACGATTAAAGAAATGAGAAGACAGGAAGAGATTGCGAAAGCCAAACAAGCCATGGAAAGGAAAAAGAAGCAGGCGGAAAAAGCAGCAGCAAAAGCAGCTTTAAGAGCTCAAAAGGAAGCTGAGAAGAAAGAAAAGGAAATTACTTTATATCCAAAAAATCCCTTTTGATTCTTCGTTAAAGAATCTTTGGAGAATAATATCGTCGTCTCTTCTTTGTTTCAGGACCGTGAGAGGAAAGCAAAGAAGAAAGCCGGAGACGACGCTGTAGAGCCTGAGGAAGTTTTAGAAGCTTCGGAACCAGAGAAAGACGAGGTTGATGAACAAGAAATGGAGAAACCGGTGGAGGGAAAAGTCGCAAAGGGGAAGAAACAGATAAGGAATAGGATTCAGAGAAGGGGACTAGAAACTCCTCTACCAAGACCAAGCCTGAAGCGTAAGAAGGCGACTAATTACTTGGTTTGGGCAATTCCTGCCGCTATTGTGGCTCTGATGCTTCTCGTGCTCGGTTACTACTACGCTCTTTAGATGATAATGCGAAACTGGGAACCAACGGAAACGTTAGAAGAGGACGAAGCCGCCTCATGTGCCTGTTTTTTTGTAGCTTGGAATCTTTGAAGCTGTAACTTTATTTGTGTTTTTGTTTTTGTTCTGAGAATAAGTGCTAAAAGTCGTAAGCTTTTTAAAAACGTTACCATACTGATACATGTAAGACTATATTAAAGATACTTAGACCACGTAGATTGGAGATAATGTGGGTGTGTCTCATAATATAAAATTATTAAAATTTGAGTAAAAAGAAGAAAGAGAGTGTTTTTTGGGTTTAGTTGGAGAGATTGTGTCTTGGGGAAGACATAAGAGAGAGATAATTGGGGTGTGTTTAAATATAAAATTAATAAAAGTTGAATAAAAGGATGAAAGAGAAGGTATAAAGTTGAGTAAAAAAATGAAAAGAAGATATAAAGTTGAGTAAAAAGAAGAGAGAATGTGTTTTTAATATTTTTATATTGTGAGACATTGGTAAAATATCTCCAATGGTGATGGCCTTAGAGCATGATTATTGTAGATCCAATAGGGTGTAATTAGAGTGTCTAATTATTATTTTATGATATAATCAAAATTTTGAGGGTCTAAAAATGTGATTTGGGATCTAATTTTGGATATTTTTTGCAGATTAGAGTCGGTGACGTGGCCAACTGTGGTCTGTTGGATGGAAAAAAAGAAGGGGAAAAAATCATTTCCCCGTGTTGACGCGAAACTCTCTCTCTCTGTCTCTTTGTATTCTCCGCAGGAGATTCATCGGCGATCCTCAAATTCTCCGGCGAATCGCCGATACACGCCGAATTTGAGTCAAGAAATGACTCGGAAATCCCCATATTATTGTGGATTCTCCGTTGTCAAAGTATCTACGTCAGATTCAGCTGTTCTGGATGACGAAAGCAACCGGGAAATTGGTCATCTGAAATCAACCAGTTCATCATCATCGCTTCTCTGTTATGAAAGGTTCGTTCCACTAATGTCTCTCTTCTTTGATATATCTCTCTCTCCATTAAGGGTTTGTATGAGTTGAGAATCTGATTAGATTTCAAAATTAGGGTTTTTCGAAATTGGGATTTGATATAGTTGTAATTAGGGTTCCTGTGTATTTGGGATTTCATAGTATTGCATATTTACGATTGAAATTATGAGGTTCAAATTAGGGTTCCTCGGATTTGATATAATTGAACTTCACATTGAAATTCGGGTTTCATTTCGGAGATTAAAATTCGAATTTTGGATTTCCTCTAATATGTGTTTTGTTCTCATTTGATTTGAGCTTGTACCTGTGGAGAAGAAGAAGACTGCAGAACATGTATGTCTCTCTTCATACTCATATTTTGCTAGTTTTTAACACATAGGTTCTTATGTTTATATTTTGTTGTTTGTTCAGGTTTATTTGGTTACCACTGCTCTATCTCGTAGAGAGATTGAAAAGGAAGCAATGCTTGACCATCAGATGGTTCTTCTCTCTAACAAGGTAATTCTTTTTGCTCATTTCTTATTCTTCAGCTAAATAGATAGCAACTGTTAGTAACTGCATCATATCAATTTCTTACACTCTTGATAGTTATAGATTCTTGATAGTTATAGATTTGGTGTTTCCTCAATGGTTAGTAACTGCTTGAGAATAAATTTCTGTGTTTGTTGTGATTGTTCTAGAGTTTAAGAATTGTGTATAAATCATGTGTATATAAAATGTGGTTGTCATTGAAGCTATTGTTCATTCATCCTGTTAATAACTGAAACAGAAATTTAAATATTCTCCTACTTTTACATTGATGTCTATTACTCCTGCAACACTTCTTCAACTAGTAATAAATGCATATTTTAGTGGTAGATTAGCAGCTGGTTCCTCTGTCTACATCACAGTTATTGTTTGCATGTTTGATAGAAATTGTGTTCAATGCTTATTTGATTTCTTAGTTGAATGTTTGAACCGAAACTTGAAAATATACATGTAAATAAATGGTATAACAAAACTGAAACCTTGTTGGAATGTGATTAGTTGATTTCTTAGTTTCATTGTGATGAATCCTTAAGTTAGAGATTAGGTAAAGAGTACACTTGTCATTGAATGGTTAAGAGATACAGATCACAACCACCTCTACACTAATACACATTAAAAAATACATGATCTCTGCTTAAACACATTAAAAATCTTCAACCTCTGCCTATATAATAAATATACATCCGAAACAAAAAAACTTTACTACTCCTCTTTCTTCTTCTCCTGATTTTTGTTCTCTAAAACCACCTTCCTCCGTCTGTTTCATACCTTCTCTAAAACCAGTATCCTTCTTCTCTGTCCTCTTCTATTTCTCAACTCTCACACATCCCATATGGATTCTCCTGATCTATATACTCAAAGGTCCAATTTTATGGACCTTTTAAATAGTCAACAGGAAACCCTAAACCCTGAAAAAAATATATTTACTTTTTCCCAATCTACACCTGTTGGATCATCAGAGATTCCAGTCTTCAGTAGTCAGCCAGCTGATGGTCCAACAATTGATGAAGAGGATCGTAATAAAGAGAGAAAGAGATGGACTAAAAGAGAAGACCTTGTGCTGATCAGCTCATGGTTAAACACCAGCAAAAGAGTAGTGCCTTTTGGAAACGCATACCAGCTGCGTACAATGCTAGTCCTAACATTGGAGCTGATGAGAAGAGAGAGTTCAATCATTGCAAGCAGAGATGGAGGAAGATCAATGATCACGTCTCGAAGTTTTCTGGAGCATATACGGCTGCAGTCTCTCCTCCCAAAAGTGGCTTTGGTCCTTCTGATTATTTAAAGCTGGCGCATGAAATCTTCTATTCAGACTACAAAGTCAAGTTCATGCTTCAGCATGCATGGGATGAGCTCAAAAATGAGCAGAAGTGGTGTCACATCAGTGCTAGTAAAGGTGTACAAGGAGGGAGTTCAAAAAGAAGGAAGACAGTAGATGGTGGTGCCCAATCTGGTAGTTCACAATCTGTGACCAATGTAGAGGAAGGTTTTGCAGAATCAGTTGAGGTTAGGCCTCCTGGTATTAAAGCGGGCAAGGCCAAGCTGAAAAGGTCAGTGACCAACACAGCCAATGAAGTAGAACAGGGCAAAAAGATTGAGAATATTAAAACCGTTTGGGAGATTAAACAAAAGGATGCAGCCATCAAAGCAAAGCAGAGTCAATCAAGCATGCTAGAGAGTCTTCTTGCTAGACCTCCTGATGAGCTGTCTGACTTAGAAGTAGCTCTCAAGAACAAGCTCATAACTGACTTGTTCTTGAACTCTTGATTTATGCTACGTTCAACTCTTCTATGATCTTCTGTGTACTGTTATATGAATGCTACTGTATGATATCTTGTATGAAACCTTGTAGTAACTCCTGTATGATATCTTGTATGATATCTTCTATTAACTTCTACTGTAAGATATGTAGTGTATGATATATTGTATTAACTTCTACTGTATGATATCTACTGTATGATAACTTGTATGAAATGTTGTATTAGCTTCTCTGTTATATCACTTGATGTGGTTGCTTAACTATTGTATGAAATGAATGAATTTGTTGTTTGTTTAAGTGGTGTTTGTCTTTCTGATCTTCTAAATATTTTCTGAAATTGTGTTTCCTCTGTTTTTTTTGTCATGTACATGAGGCTAACATTGAAAGAAAGCAGATGAAGAGTAGAAGACTACCCGAGAAGATGAATGGCACAAGAAAACCTTCGGGTAAGTTTGTGAAATTTGGATAATTTTTCCTTATATTTATGCATATGGGTGTACACATGTAATAATGGTTATGTGTCGTCATGTTTGCACAGGTCACAAACACAACAAGTCAGAAGTTTTGTCTTCATGCTTCACATGTTCTTGTCTTCATGGTTCACAAGTAGGATAGTGTTTTCTGAATTGTGTCGGCAGTGTGTGTTACTTGTAGTCTTTTGTTATAAAACTTCACATGTTATGGTTTTTGTAACATTGTAAATTAGTTATTTAAGCAGCAACAACTTTCTTCTTCTTCTTATATTTATTCTCATTGTAGACTTCTCCTCCTCTCATTATTTCAATAACAAAGCAAGTTTCTTCTTCTTCTTATATTTCTTCTACTTGTAGACTTCTCCTCCTCCTGCTATTATTTCAAAAACCTTCCTAAATATTTTGTCTGCTTTAACAAAATCTCTTCTATTCCACAAATCGTAAATATTTCTACAACTTTTATCACATATATGGCATCATCATCCAATGATCCCTTCTCACGAGCACTCGGTGAAGAATTTGATGAATTTATCGACCAAGAGTTTGATAATTTGTTGAATGATTTTGTTGATCATCAAGAACCACCCAAACCCAGGAAAAAAACAAGTCTACATCTACAGAGATCACGAAGAGGGACACGTGCGGTTATGGAACGACTACTTCAGTGACCAATCAACTTACCCGCATAATTTATTCCGACGCCGTTTTAGAATGAACAAGCACTTGTTCATGCATATTGTCGAACGACTCTCAAATGAATTTCCATTCTTTCGACAACAAAGAGATGCTACTGGAAGGCTGGGTGTTTCTCCACTTCAAAAGTGTACAGTAGCTATTCGTCTCCTCGCATATGGTAATGCGGCGGACCAAGTCGACGAATACCTCCGTATGAGTGGAAGTACTGCTCTGATATGCTTAAACAACTTTGTCGAAGGAATTATATCTTTGTTCGAAGATGAATATCTAAATAGACCCACAGAAGACGATCTTCAACGATTACTTCATATGGGAAAAGAACGGGGATTTCCCGGGATGATAGGAAGTATCGATTGTATGCATTGGGAGTGGAAGAATTACCCTACGGGTTGGAAAGGACAATATGCCCGTGGCTCTGGAAAACCAACCATTGTTTTAGAGGCAGTTGCATCATATGATCTTTGGATATGACACACATTTTTTGGGAGTCCATGTACCTTAAACGATATCAATATTCTTCACCGCTCACCAGTTTTTAGTGATATAATTGATGGTAAAGCTCCCAAAGTGCGTTTCTCTGTTAATGGAAATGATTATCATTTGGCTTACTATCTAACCGATGGTATTTATCCTAAATGGGCTACTTTTATCCAATCCATTCCACTCCCACAAGGTCCAAAAGCATGTTTATTTGTTGAACGTCAAGAAACTGTCCGAAAAGATGTCGAGCGTGCATTCGGAGTTCTGCAAGCTCGGTTTGCGATTGTTAAAAACCCAGCTCTTTTTTGGGATAAGGCAAAAATAGGAAACATTATGAAAGCTTGTGTTATACTCCACAACATGATTGTAGAAGACGAACGAGCTGCATACACTCAGTATGATAAATCAGAGTTTGTACAAGGAGAAGGAAGTTCACATGTAGATTACACGTTTTCTACTCATATGGCTACAAATGTCCCGCAAATGCCAAACGCTCGAACTCGAATTCGTGATCGAAAGAAACATGAAGACTTGAAAAATGATTTGATCGAGCATATATGGCAAAACCGAGAACGTAAACCCTAAAACTCACCGTACTTTTCCTTCTTTTTTTTCATTTCCTGTTTATAATTTGAAAAATTATGTTTTAATTTTTTTTTATGTCACCTACCTTTCTAATTATGTTCAACTTTTTTATATTTTAAATGTTTTCATGTTTAATAAATTGTTTTATAAAATAAAATAAATTATTAAATTTTTTTTAGACATCCTAGTGTCTTCAATAAAAGGCTCCAAACCTTAAGTGTCTTAAAACATTAAACTCAATTAATTATTAGTTTAGACCCCCACTAATTACACCCTATTGGGTCTACAACAATCATGCTCTTAGCATCCTTTGTTGTTGTATTCTCAAGTTTTTGAGCTTTAACTAACTATGTACCATATAGACAATTTTTGTGGATTTTACTTGATTTTGTTGTTTTTTGTTTCATAGTTTTGAATCTTTTTAGTGTTGGAGGGTGACCACACGATGGGTAATGACATCGACATCGATTTTGTAATTATCAATGCGAGTTATAAATATGAAGTTTGGTTCACCTTCGTTATGCTTTGGTATTTTTTATATGTATCGAACATTAGTACATTACCCAAATGTTTTTGTTTAGAATATTGGGAAAACTAGGCATTAAGCATATATAAAGGGAAAATAAAACATACATGATACATGAAATGAATAAATGATAACATGTTTTCTTAGAAAGTTATAATCTCTAATATGAAAATAAAATGATTTACAAGAAGTAAAAATCCCAAAAACAAAACTAAAATTAGAAACAGAACTACATTAATAGTTCATCAGAACAAGTCTACAACGGATTTGCTTGTCTCGTGGTCAAAATGCCACGGAGACCGGAGATTACTACGCCAACTGTCAAATTGTAAACAAATATCCAATCAAATAATTCTACGTGGAGATAACCACACAAGTATAAATCACTACAGCAAATGCTTCTCACAAGTCACAGTTACAAAAGATAAAAAGTTCTTAAAAATCAAAAAAATTGAAGTCTTTTTAAATAGAAGATAAGAAAATGTCTAGCAACAGTCAGAGCTTCAACGCTGGCCAAGCTAAAGGCCAAACCCAGGTTTTCTAAACTTATATATTAGTTAACTGTTATATTTTGGGGTTAATGGATTAAATTAATGTTTAACTAGATGTAACTAAATATTACGTGACTGTTATATTTTGGGGTTCATGGTTTTGATTAAGATTATTTAACTAGATGTAACTAAATATTGTTTGTTGTAGGAGAAGGCAAGCAACTTGATGGACAAGGCCTCCAATGCTGCCCAATCTGCTAAGGAGTCTATTCAAGAGGTCCATTTTCTTTTCTTATTATTAAGTTACACCTCTTTATTGTGTAACAATTTTGTGTTTATGAGGCTTGATCAGAGTAATTATAAATTATTGGTTTTTCTGGGTCGAAAACAATACATAGACTGGTCAGCAGATGAAGCAGAAGGCACAAGGTGCGAGTGAGGCCATTAAGGAAAAGACCGGCATGAACAAATGAGAAGCACGTTCCAAATAATAATTCTATGTTTTTTTACCCTCGAATAATCAAAAGATAGATCGTCTATCTAAAGCCACGACTATGGATTTCGATTGAAGCCAATTAGGCTCTTTTTTCTCTTACTTTTCTAAGTTTTTTTTTTAAATATCTGTCCAAGGATTCTTTTACTCTTGTTTCTTGAGTAATTTTGTTGCCTTGCAGCAGTAACTAATAAATGTTTTGAGATATAGATTATAAGCAATGATTTGCGATTCCTGTTTTTGTTTCTTTGTTATCATGACCAGACAAGCTAGATTAAAATTTCGATACGTGACATATTAAATATTAAATAGTGAAATGGTGGAACCTATCATTTCAATGGAAAAACAGAAGAAATAGTTTAGCATCATAGTAGAATTATTAAATCATAAATAGTTAAATTTATAAACTATAAAACTCGTAAGCTAATGACCATTTCAATGGAAGAACGCTTCATTTTTCTTTATAATAAGATTTATATATGCTTGATTTGCATGTTTATGCAATAAGAAGGAATCTTTAACCACTTGGGCTCTAGAAGACACTCATGATTTGAAGTTTGAAAGAATTTGATCCCTCATAGAGGGACGACATTTTTCACCAATTGGAATTCGAGTCCCCACAATTATTACTTTTATCTTATTCTTTTTTTCTTTTTTTGGCTTCTTAGTTTTTATTGGTTTTTTTTTTAAATGGATTTCTTTCATTAATTCAAATTTTGGAGCTCATACAAATAGATTTGAAAGATGAAAATGATAAAAACAGGGATAAATTCATATTTAAAAGGCAGTGAATCTGAAAACATGTACAGATGCGTCTGTATAACAAGTTCGGCAAAGCCGGAAAGGAGTAGCTTGGTCACCTTGAATTTTGACGTTGAAAAACATCTTCTACCTTCGATATTTGCCGAGACGAAACTCGTTGCATCTTTTGGATCCGTGAAATCCGTTACACAAGAATACAATTCGGTTAGAGAGATAAAACTTTTACACGGCTTTAAGGACGGGTTGAATTATCATCTCATGGAGAGGCTTGGAGAACATATATGCAACACTGTCTTTGCTGGTAACAGACTATTGGCCGACAAGAATAGTTGTGAAAACTCTAGAGGTGTAGGTAATGTCAATAGAAAAAGGCCTTGGCTGCTTTGATTTAGAGCTAAATTCTAAAGAGTAAGCATTTTTTTTTTTTGATAAAGAAATCATTAGCGATAGAGCCATACCTGTGTAGATGTCGAAGCAAAACAAATGCCATGGCTTTTGGAGACAAAGAGAAGAAAAAAAATATAAGGCTAAAAAGCCCAT
Source organism: Draba incana (assembly GCA_963576765.1). Lineage (NCBI taxonomy): Eukaryota > Viridiplantae > Streptophyta > Magnoliopsida > Brassicales > Brassicaceae > Draba > Draba incana. The sequence continues at coordinate 28,084,688 of OY755203.1, read as the reverse complement.
ATTCAAGATGGGCTTGGCCCACACTTGACAAATCTTTGATCGGAGATACGATATGAGGAAGACGAAGTGGGCCTTCCTTGAAATTTTGTTGCAACCATTCACTGAGAAGCATCCGACCGTTGTGGATAGCGGCAGAGCATGGTCCAAGAGTTTGAATGGATTATGGGCATCAGAGATAAAGGATCTACACATGCAAGACCTATAGAGTGTAGGGTTTGAACATGAAAGAGTTGGGTGATAGGGGAGCGCTGACGAGGGACTCTGGTATCGTAGATGATGAGGAAACATTACTGATGAGATCTACTGTTGGCTGGTGCGAAGACTTGCTCAGGTTCTCTAGATTTAGTGTTGATGGCTCATAATTTGGATATGGCGGTTCTGGATATGTAGCTTGCAGATCTTGATTTTAAAAAGTGAATGAAAAAGATGTGGGAAACTAGGGATGATTTGTGGTGTAGAGGAAAGGAAAGGGGAAAAAGTCATGTAGAAGAGATGATGTCGGGTAGGTTAGGCGATCTGGTGGTTCCAGTGTGGACGATATATCAGCTACGGTGGCAGCCATGGAAAGGAGGTAAGAGGAGAGGTGCTTAGGGTTTTAAAAGAGAGCGAATATCTTACAACTTTATTGGTTTCTTTTAACGTTATAATAAAGATAATTTGTAAAAATGCCTCATATTGAACTTCTCTTTGTCACACTACCCTTTTTCATTTTTGGTCATTTTTTTCAATACTAACCTTATGTAATTATATAAAAAAAGGGTTTTGAATGTTTTAAAAATCTAAAAATTAGAAAATATCTTAAATAGTCTAGCAGTATACCGTGACAAAAACAAATCTTATAAATTAAATTTTTAAAAATAAATTTTATTTCCTTCTACGTCTTCATGAATTCATGTTTTGCGTACACGAGGCCATAGAATATTTGTTCTATTTTTGGGACACTATCTACAACATAGTTTGCGTTCTACCTTTGTACATAATATTTGTTCCCTGATTTGATATGTTATATACCGCATGCAGAACATAGAGTCCATTATTCTCTACAACGTCTATCATTTCCAGAACATGGAATCTACTATATTTACTACCTTCTACCGGTTGGTAGAATATGTTGCCTGCAAGTTAGTTCATATTTTGCATAAATCTAGGAAGTGAATATTCTAGTTTCCTAATTTTTAAAATATTCAAATATTTTATTTTCCTTTTTTGCAGTGCAGTTTCTTCATTATCATTCTCTCCTTCTCTTCTTCATACTTGTGTTTTGTCTTCTCTTTTTGGATTTTGAATTCTCTGTTCATTTGAATATCCTCTAACATAAGTTTTCTTCTTTGTTAATATGTTACATATCTATGTAACATGTGGTGAATGGATATCTTGTACCAATATGGGACAGAGCTTTCTCGTAGATGAAGCAAAAAGAGGCAGATTACTTGCTTTGGAATCTACAACTACTCATGAGGAGTTAAATGTTATGGTTGTAGAAGACTTCATAATAAAGCAAAGCAGTGTTAAGATCAAGTTAAGTTTTTTACCTGGGAACTTTATTAATAAGGTTGGATCTCCTCCTGTTGTCATCTCTAATGATCGTCAAGTTAGAAACTTTGTTGGGTATGTGACAAAGAATGTGTCGATACAATTGTGTGTCACATTTACAATTATTATTGACATTCAAAAGAATACGGTGAACATTGATTCTCTGCAAGACGAGGGTGGAAAAACAGAAAACGATGATGGAATAGCGACTCCGGTTACGCAGGGTCCGATTAAGCTGGTTGTGGTTACAGAGGCTCCGCTTACTCAAAATGATCACCAGAATCGAAAAACCCATGACGTGAAGGAAGATGTTGATGATGATAGTGGTGATGACTTAACGTCCTCAAAGGTAGATGTTAAGATGGTTCCATATACTTTGGATAATGTTGTGAAGAAGTGTCAGCGTTTTGAATGCAAAAAGCTTTTGAAGTCCAAAATAGAATCGTGTGCCGTGAAGTACAACTTTGATTATAGGATTATCAAGTCTTATAATAAACGGTGGACTACACGTTGCACAAATAAGTTATGCAATTGGGGTCTTCATGCTCAAAGTGTTCCTGGGTCTAAGTATTTTGTTATCAACATCTATGTGACTAAACATATGTGTGCTCCTTCAAGCAAAAACAATGGTGGAAAGACAAATTCAGCAAAAACTATTGGTAGGTTGAATATGCATAGATATAAGGGTGTCAAAGAAGGACCTAAACCGAATGATGTTATCCAGATGATACGTGCGGAGCAAGGAGTGGAGTTGAATTATTCTTTAGCATATGAAGCACGTGAGTATGCAGTTAGTGTGATTAGAGGTATACCGGAGAAAAGTTATGGTAAAATTCTAAAATACTTATACATGATCAAAGCAGTAAACCCAGGTACGCATTATGATTATGAGACCGATTCTGATGGTAGATTTAAGTACACACTTCTTTTGTTTGGTCAATACATAAGAGGTTATCACATGACAATGCGGAAAGTCTAACATGTATCCAATTGCATTCAAAATTGTTGATTCAGCGAACGATCTGTCATGGGAGTGGTTTCTTAGGCAGTTAAGTGTTGTTATTGCGAACGATCATGGTTTGGCTTTCGGCTCAGATAGACATTCTTCTATTGTGAAAGCAGTTGAAAAAAAAATTACCCTAATGCTAGACATGGAATTTGTATTCACCATTTGCTGAATAATGTGATAACAAAATATCATGGACACAGTATCGTTGGTTTGGTTATAGAGGCTTCAAAACTTATAGGCCTGCGAACTTTGAAAAGAGTTTTACCGCTCTTTGCAGTATTTTCCATCTATTGGAAAATACCTAATCGAGGATGACGTGAGGAAATGGGCTTGATGTCTATTTCCAGGTTTTAGGTATGACATTAGGACCAACAACCCTACTGAATCGATATATTCGACATTGGGAACACCTTAGAGAGTATCCAGTAATTCCTTTGTTGGACAGTATCCAGTAATTCCTTTGTTGGACAGTATCAGAGAGATGTTAACCCACTGGTTTCATAAAAGGAGATTAAAAAGTGCAAACCATAAGCACCCTCTAACCATTGAAGTTGAGGAAAATATTACAAAAAGGATTGAGAAGGGCAAAACATTCAGTGTGTATCAGATTAATGAGAACCAGTTTAATGTGAAAGGCGATATGATTGATTGCCTTGTTGATTTAGTGGCAAGAACTTGTTCATGTGGAAAGTATGATTTGGTAAAAATTCCTTGTAGACATGCCATTAAATCAGGATTATCGGTAGGAAAGGATAGTCATTCACTCATTGATGTAAAGTACACGATTGTTGCATGGCAAACTGCTTATGTTGAAAACATTAATCACGTATCCATTCCTGAGGATGCATGGCTTGTTCCAAAGAACATTGGATTTGACCAAGCTTTACCATCTCATGCATTAAGATCTGAGAGAATAAAAAAGAAACAAAGGTATGAATCAGTTGAAGAGAAGGTACTATCCTCAAAAAGATCAAAAGTGCAGAAGACGCACAAGTGCAACCGCTATCATAGTGAAAGTCATAACAGAGGGACATGTGATATGGCAATATAGAGATGGTTTCATTTGTTATGGTTTTTTTTTCTCTTGTTTCTTATTTTGTTGGCTGATGACTCTGGTTTTATATTATGAGTTGAGAACTTGTTTTATTTTATGTTTTGAATTGAGAACTAGTTTGATTAATTTGAGGAACGTTGTTTGAACTTTGAGGTAATCTTGCTTACCATATTTCCGATAACATGAGACTATGATTTTAAAAATAACATTCAATAATAAGAACTCGAGTCATGGTCTCTCAACTCTTGAAAACCCAAAAAAATATGTGAACATTCAAACTTACTTCCTTCATCTAATAAACAGTCACAACAAATCGTTTCCTAGAAGATATGGCATGAACAATACAAACATCCTACTCTCGTAACACAACAGAATTTTCTTATTTGTTAATCCATTCACTTCACATTCTAGCTTTTTTGTTTTCTCTACAATCCGTTCACAGAGTAAGTACATTACCGCGTCTATATCCTGAGAAAAAAAGTAAGACATTATTTATATGTGTACATATCATTATGATTTTAAGAGAATGTAAATTAGATACCTGACCTCTGTTTTGAGCCACTCAGTTCGTGTCATAAACCGGTTTGCTACTGCATAAGTAAAGGTGGTTGGACCAATTTGCACTGCCTTTTGCCTTTGCCACAACAAAGTATGAATTTTAATAAAAGAATCTCTAAAGTTTAAAACATGAATGTCAAATAAATGTAGAGACTTACTCAGTTGTCATGGACCATTCATTAAAATTCTTCTAATCTACTTCTTTAAAGAAAATTAATGGAGCCTCAAGAGAGTGTCGGCCAACTTCAAAGCAGTCGTCATCAGTTAAGGCTAACTATATTTGTGGAACATTCTTTTTGTGCTGGCTGTGAGCTTTTGATCCACTAGTTTCTTTGTGCAAAGACTTGAAGGTAGTTAATGGTGTCAACCATTAAAATGGGACAATGGCTTTTTATTGCGGTGTTGCATCGAAACCATCAACAAATGAAGGTTGCGATAGATTTTGCATTGTTTTACGGAAAAATTCAGGTGTATACAACTCTAGGTTAATGTTAGAAGTCTGAGATACACCAACTTCATGTAGATTTGCTTAGTCGGTAAGGTATATTTTATCACCGTAGGCAACTTGTTAAATAAGGAAGAACAGGTTTACATAATTATGGGGAAAACATAGTACAATTCAAACTAAAAACAATGTACAATTCAAAGTCTACACGTAACCATACACAAAATTATAACAAGAACATATTACAAACCAGATTGTACACTTAACCATACACGAAATTATAGCAAAAACATATTACAAATCAGATTACACATAATTATACATTTTAGCCTACTCCACATACAAACTAGCTTACACAGTTTCGGCCACAGTAAATAAAATCAAAAGGAACAAGAGCTAGAGTTTGGTTTTCCTTGTTAACTTCTTTTCTTGTGGCAGATCTTGTTTCTCCTTATTGGCAGATGAGGACCTAGTGATGGCGAATGGTTCTTCAGACTTTCTGTTTAATGTAGCTTCGGTGACTGCGTCCTTGAGGTCTTTAATGTCACTTGCCATTTTGCCAAATTGATCATCAACTTCTGTCTCAATCTTCTTCTCAAGTTTCTTCTCCAAAAAAGTGAAAGAAGCTTCAAGCAAACCAGTAATGAGGGACTTCATGTCTTCATTAACACCTTGGTTTTGATCCCCTGCCCGTTGACACAACAATTTTTGTTTCCGATCCGCTACACCACAGTCTGGTAACTTGTTCTTACCCTTCCCTGAAGAGGATGTGGAGCTGGTTTCTGCAATCGGGGCAGTAACATCAGAAACCGCAACTTGAATATCATTCTCTGTCTCAACCTCCTGTTCCACATCCATAGGCACTGCAGTCTGGACCGATTCTTTGAATACCCAAATTTGATTAATCTAGTCTTTTCCATCTCAAATGCTATCAATGATGAAGTCAATTCGCTCATCTCTCATTTTACTGCTCCTAGTAAACTCATCAAACTCGATTACATCCATATTCCCAGTGGAAGAGATGAATGAATGCAAGACAATCTACAAAATACACATAAGATAAAGTTAGCCGTAATCAAAAACTTACAATTCTCAGAAAAATATACAATTAAGTAAATAATAATACATCATAGTTGTTACTTACTTGTGATTCAAATGCAGCCTCAATTGTTTTACTTCTTCATATGATATAAGCCCAGCTCCTCTCCAATTTAAACATCTTGACATCCTTGATTGATTTAAGCAAACGATCAAATAAGTGCAGACTCCATGGATAAGCCCGTAGCTTATCAAAATCCATCAATAGTTCAATGTATTTGTCTGAGATGACATTCTTCTCATCCACTGGAAGTAATACCCCAACAATAACATTCAAATACACCAGTCTCTTTCTATCTAGACAGTTCCAACTTTTTGCATTCTTTAATTGCGCATCTCTTATATCCCTAAGCAAATGTTTTTCCCGCCCGTTAACAAGCTAGCTCAAAAAACCTTATCATCTACCCATTCCTCTAAGTTACACTCAACATCGTTCTTGAACTTCAAGCCGGTCACTGCGTGAAACTCTTGCATCGAAAATCTCAGAGGCCTCCTAGCAAACACAAACCATAGCTCATGTAGCTACGAGGTATCGAGTTGTTTACACAAGAAGTTGTGTACCAATTTTTCCGAGTATCCTAGACAATTTTTCTGGATAGCTATATTATGAGCAAACACCGGATTAGCCTTCACTTTATTGTATTCATTTGAAATTTCACCCTCCATTAACTTCAAAATTACGTTGTGCAGTTGTTGTTGATCTTCTTAACTTCTGGTTCTTCTTTTTCTCTAAAGATTCGGTTAGGCAATTCTATGTCCATATCTAAAACAAATCAAAAAATCAAAATCCACTCTTTAACACACACACACACACACACACATAGAAGTATACAAACTGTAGAATAACCACAAACACATATCTTATACAATCAATAGCATAACCACAAGTAAATGACCCATTGGAATGACATAGAATTTGCATAGACGATAACCATTGGAATAACCAAATGTTATGACAATAACTTGTAGAGACGAACAATACATGTTTCCAATATTCAGGAAACACGTAAACCACAACAATTCAACAGATAAATCGAGAAATTTACCTCAACAATAATCAGATTAAGCGTCGTCGATGTGTAACTGTGGAGGACTACTCGGCGGTTGGAATCTTTCTCCGGTGAGGAGTAATCGACGATGGATAAAACAAAAGATGATGGATTTAATAGAGAAGACGGAGAGATTTTGAGAGATTTTGAGAGAGAAGACGAAGAAGACTGACAAGAGATTGACAAATTTAGACGAAAAACGAAGAAGATATTCAGAGATTCAGACGGAGAAGACAAAGAAGACTTATGAGATTGAGATGGATAAGACGAAGAAGACGAAGAATCTCTAATTTTCTTCCCAATTAGTATTTTTATTTAAATATTCTATTTTTATATATTATTATTTCATAAATATTTTATCATTATTGAATTAATTTTAATTAATAAATAAATATATTTTAAAACCAAAACTGAGGGTACAAACGGATTTCTATTAAATAAAATCCTAATTGGACAAAAATATGAATGAAAAAGTGTAGTGGGTACCACTTAAATGTGGGTAATTTTACAATTTTTCTTTATAATAATTCAAACTTTAAATAAAAGAATTCGACACTGTCACCATTTTAATCTTGTTTCCTCATGTGCTCACACTAATTTGTGTAAATGTTAATATAACTCACAATAAGGAGAACATATTCGCACTCAGGTAGGTTTTATTAGATATTTGATTTTTAAAGAGAATAATCGTACTGCATTTTCTATTCGTTACTTGGACAACATCATTTGAAAAAAATATGAACTTATGCTATACACGTTAATCTCATACAAATTGAAATATAAATCATTTTTTCTACGCAATATAAACAATTAGTACAACGTCTTGTCAAAAGGTTACATATGCTTATTTATGCCGGTATAACTAACTATTATTGATATTCCTTTTTGGGTAAGAAAACAAGTGGTGCCATTTTGGTTTACAAACTCGATCCCAACCTAGCAGATGTTGTTTGCGTTGGCTCTTAGTGCTTCCCCATAAGAAAGACCGAGATAGTTGGTTTAGGACTCGGAGATAGTTGTTGGTTTTCTTACGACAGGGATAAGTTCGTCTCATCCGCTGTCTTTCCTGGTACGGTTGTGCCATGACTTTATATCAAGGGACTGGATAGTTCGTTTTTCTCACGTATATAGGGAGGCAAACCGTCTTGCAGATGGGTTAGCAAACTATGTCTTTTCGCTTGCTTTGGATTTTCATTTACTTTATGATTGTCCGGACACTGTTAGTCCGCTGCTTTTAGACGATGTTGAGGGAGTGTCGTTTCCTCGACAAGTTAGTTTGTAATTTCTTTAAAAAAAGGGGTTTCGGCCCCTACTCCGACCAAAAAAAATAGAAAACAAGTGGTGCATATAAGTGGAAATATAGAAGTACAACATAATTAAAGATGAATAGTTACAAGGGGAAAACTGCAAAACAACCATCACTATAAAAAAATTTCTAAAATAACCTTCTAAATCATTTTAAAAATTGCAGCCTAACATGCAACATAAATATATACTTATTCATGATAACAAAAGAAAACTCAAATATATACACTACAAGAAAACAGTGTTTTTACGACTGCAACATTAGTAGCAATGTAGTCCCTAAATCAAGAATTACGACTATTTTACGACTACTGAGTGTAGTACCAAATCGCTAGTCGGTGAATACATTAGTTGTAAAGTAGTCGGCATTTTGGCTACTAATTTACGACTATTTTATGTAGTCGTAAATATTAGTAGCAAAATAGTCGCTAAATAATACGACTATATTACGACCCAGTTACGATTAATTCGCATGAACAAATGAGAATCTTTGTGCAGTCGTAAAATAGTCGTAAAATTTAGCGACTACTTTGCGACTATGTTACGATTATTTAATGACTACATTACGACAACTTGGCGACTAATATTTTGCAGAATCAGAATGTGTGCTATCCAATTCTTCCCTGCCTGCATTTTGTTTTTGTTTCTAGGTTCTAATGTCGACATAAATAAATACAATGCTAATGGAAGTAAAACAAAGCTCATACCACTGAAAATAAAAACACAAAAGAGTAAAGCTTACATAGAATTACCATTGTTACAAGTCTTTACACAAAACAAAAGAAAGAGTTTGTACACACACATTCATACTAGTTCATGATACTTAAGAAGTGGAGAGGGATGGATAAGTAACCTAAGAAGCAGAAGCTTGTGGAGTTGAAGGACGAGCCATTGTTTGAGAGGTTGAGAGAGGCCTTGTTTTGGTTTCTTCAGTTGAACGAGCAGCCAAAAAATCCAGAAATGCGGGATCAGTTGTGCGCAGATACTCTTCCACCAAGGAGAAGTTCTTCAGCTTGCCTTTATGCTCAGCAACCACTTTGGAATGCTCTTCTTCGCGCTTTGCACTTTCCCGAGCTTGCTCCTCGATTAGACGTTGAGCCTCCTTCAGTTTCTCTTCCAATGTTACAAACGTTGAAGCGTCTCCTGGTTTGTTGGGAGTTACAGCATTGTCAAGGTCGATGCTTCCAATTCCATAAGGATTGCCTCGTGAATCCTTCTGAGTGGCCTTCCAAAACAAAACAAAAACAGTAAATAAATAGCATGACTAATTGTTATTAAAAGACTATATAAACTGAAGATATGTTACTTAACTTGAAGAAATATGGCATTACACTCATCTGTTGTGAACTCCCGAGGTCGTGAAGTACCGTCTGAAACACATGAAGGCTCTTTCTGGAGCTCAGCCAACTTGTCTTCCAATTTCTTCTCATAAGTCTGAGCGATAACCTCCGCCTTCCGATCAACAAATGTACCATCTGCATTTGTATGCGTTTTCACGAAAACCTCACCAATACTAACTGGTCTTCCCAATTCTTGTTCCTACAATGTTACAAAGTAAACAAGGATTATGAAAAAATTAAAGTAAACAAAATACAGAAATGAAATCTTACAGGACTTACCATTTTTCCTTTTCTTTCTTCAAAAGAAGTCGGCCCTGATACGTGTATGTGAGGACCGAGACCATTACGGTCAGACATACGACATTTGGAATAAGTGAGACTCCTTTCTTTTGCTTCATCAGTATCCCAGTAGTCAACCATCTTTTGCCAGAGTGTTTTCTTGATCCATTTAGGGCGTTGTCGACTAGTCCTCACGTCGCTTATCATGTTTTTCAATCGCCGTGCGGCAATAGTTTCAAAATGTTGTTGAACTTTCCCTGTTATCAAGGGATCCCAAGTGTGGGTTTTCTACAAAACAAAGTGAGTAAGCTGATATTAGTAATTAAAAATATAAGTAAGGCTATATGTAGAAGGCTGGAGGACAGAAAAATTCACCGCGAACTCGAGGAATAATACTTCTTTCTTAGCCTGAGGCACACATGACCAGTTATAGAAGGGACCATTGAATTTGTTTTTTAAAACTTTAGTTATCTTTCTAACCAGGCGTGATTTAACATCACGAGTAAACCTGCAATTGGAGAAAACATTGCTTTGCATCAAATTGGTCATTAAGAAAATATGAAGCTGTACAGGTGAGAGAGATATCTATTTTAAGCACTGAATTGCAGTCTCAAACATCAAGTAAATAAAGACTGATCAATACATATATATCTTTTAAGCAGAAAACTGAATTTCAAATTCAAAATCATGTAAACAAAGACTGGATCAATACATATATCTCTTTAAGAGATAATTCAATTTCAGTCTCAATGATCAAGTAAACAAAGACCTATCAATACAAGGCAATCAGCTAAGCATACAGTTACAAGGCAACAAAACAACAAAACCATAAAAGTATCAACAAAACAACTCGACCCTGAATAATCATCTATCAATCAAATGAATTCAGAGCAACAAACATCTCTGTAAGGATCACATCACATCACATAACAAACATCCAGGAACGAGCCACTACTCTATCAAATCGTAAATCTAAGCCAAATTCAGATTCCAAATGTTCATAAAGAACCCCTAATATTACCCTAGCTTCTCCAAAACAAGCAAAAGACGAACAGTGAAATGTATAAAGCTGAAGAAGAAGACTCATACCATTGCGTATTTGGCGTAGGTGTTGGAGAGAGAACCGTGACAAATGTCTCACGTCCTGGCATCCTCAACAAAGCATTTAGCTCCCTGAGTGAGTTCTCCTGAAGGACTGGCACCGCATCTTCGTCATCCTCCTCGAAGTTGTTCCCGGTCGAAGATGGACGACTGTGCGCAGCCTGAGAGTTGTCATGAGAAGATGGTTGGGTCGGTTGGACTTGGAGATTGATTTGAACTTGTTGACTTTCATGGTGGTCACGTTGATGATTAGAGGAGCTCTGGAAAAGCGTATGTGGTGGGGGAAAGTCCCGGAAATGTGGTGCTCCGGGAGTTGAAGGTTGGGGTAAAGGACGGACTGGCTCTTGGGGTGACTGCGTCGGAGGAATTGGAGCCGGCGGCGTAAAATTGTACTGAGGAGGTAGAGAGTTAGGTCTTTTCGGTTCGGCGGCTCTCTGAGAAACATTGGGAAGGGCTGCTCTCTTTCGTCCTCGGGTCTTTGTTCCAGCCATTTTCGGTTGAATAGCAGAAGAATCGAAGAAGTTGAAGGAGATCGATGAAGAAGAAGAAGAAGAATCAAAGAAGGAGATCGAAGAGGTGTTGAATCGTGTGTGTTTAGGGTTTGTAGAAGAGTAATCATATAGACTGAAATGAGAAAATGAAAGAGATTTGTAGAGATTGAGATGAAAGACTAAAACAGAGAGTAACAAGATCGAAGATGAGGAAATCAGATTTTTGGATCTAGGGTTTTTGGAGAAGGAGAAAGAGGAATCGACAAGGGAGAGAGAGAGGAGGAAATCAGATCTTTTGTTCCTCTAACAAAAAAGGCTTGAAGTAAGTGGGGGCCCATAATTTTTGGGGGGGGGAATCCAAAATTTCGTGAAAATTTTGGTGAAAATTTTGGTGAAATTTTTGGGGAATTTTTTGGGGAAATTTTGGGGGGGAATCCAAAATAAAAAATTTAGTCATATGAACTTACTTACTTAATTAATTAATTTAATTTAACTTACTTAATTAATTAAATTAATTTAACTTACTTAATTGACAAATTGGAACTTAAAAATTGTAATCATTCAAACTAAATAATTACACCGGAATTTGTGGATCCTCTTGTAATTCATCATCTGAAGACGATAAATTACACCGGAATTCATCATCTGGTTCTGCATCTCCGACATCATAATCCAAATTTATTGTATCTACTCCCTCTCCCACATTTTCAAGTTCGAGATCTTCAATTGTAGTCATTAATACACCATCATCATTTTCTGTTTGCAAAAGCGCCGGTTGATTCGTCGCATATCCTACTTCAATGTTTTGCCTGGGATTGACTTTCACAACATTGAGCCATGCTTTCTTCGGTTTCTTTATGTATGGATACGGAATATAACAAACTTGACCTGCTTGAGAGGCTTTTTTGCAATATAAACATGTAGAAGTTAATAAATGATGACATATGTGTATAATTATATATATATATATATATGTAAATAAGTTCAACCTATTTATACGTACCTAGAATAAATGGTTCGTATTTATTGTATTGTCTCGATGAAAGCACATCTACAACGCCACCATTGCTCCTCCGAGTGCCTCTACCGATAACAGGGTCATACCACTGACACTTAAAAAGTGTGATTCTCAAATTGACCATCCCCTCATATTGAAGTTCTATGATATCAGTTAAGGTCCCATAGAAGTCCGCTGCATCAGACGCATCAGTGTAATTCTCACCTTTAACACATATCCCATAGTTACATGTCTTTCCTCCAGAGCCGTGATTTTCTGTATGAAATAAATAGCCTCTTGTAAAATACATTGGCCATGTTTTGACCTTGTTCAAAGGTCCTTGCACTATCTCTTGAACCCAAGTAGGAAATGGATTTGTGGCATTCCAGTGAGTAACCTGCATAAGCTTTTACTATATCAAAATATAGAATAATAAGATATAGAATTAACATAGATATGAACATATTTTTCACTTACATACGCTTTAACCCATTCATGATATTCGTCAGCCCTTTTGGCGGAGAGTTCTTTTTCGGTAAGTCCTGTATATTTGGCCAAAATGTATTCCTCGAACATACTATATATATAACCAAACCAACAAATATATATATGAGAGCTTATATAAAAGCATAATTAAGTTGAGAGATGGCAGCTTATATACCTTTCAATTGGCTGAAAATAGTCACAATTTCGTAAAACATATGAATGTGCACATTCATAGTCTCTATCTGAAAGCCATACTTCACGCATTTCCCCACTTGGGCGGCCGACTTGAGTAAATATAGAAGGTACTCCAGAGACATGATATACAGGAATTTCACCTTCATCAAATCTTGTTAACCTGACCAAATGAATTTTAAGTACGTAATGTAAATAAAATTAATAAATTGCCTTACTTTTAGTAAAAATTATTAGTATATTAACATTTACCTTGATTTTGTTTGTATACTATCGGCAAAGTAGTGTTCTGTGAAATATGCAATCTCGTCATTGATATATGATTCAACAATTGATCCTGACGCATACCTTTTGTTCTTTGCTTTTCCTTTCAACTTTTTGAAAAATCTTTCAAAAGGATACATCCACCTATATTGGACAGGGCCACCTAATTCAGCTTCGTAGGGGAGATGTATAGGCAAGTGCTCCATCACATCAAAAAATGACGGTGGAAAGATTTTTTCCAAATTGCATAGAATTAACACTATGTTCTGTTTTAGAAGTTGAAGGCGGCTTTTATGCAACGTTCTCGAACATAAGTCCCGAAAAAAGGCTCCAACCCCTACAACATAAATATTTTAACTGCATCAACTTAATCACTATAAAAAGACTAGAATCATATTACGTGTTGCATATCTTAAATAACTCTTACCTGATAAAGCAGGTGGACGTTCCGGTCTAGGAGTTCAGCAAAGATAAATGGAATTAGCCGCTCCATAAAAACATGGCAATCATGACTCTTCATGCCTGAAAACTTTCTGTTCACCAAATCAGCACAAGTTGCTAAATCTGACGAATAACCATCTGGGAATTTAACCGCATATTTCACACATTCCAATAAACTTGTCTTTCCTGCTTCTGTCAATGTGTAGACTGGGAAAGGAGCTTGACCCCCACTAATATGTAAATGTGGCCGAGAGCAGAACTGTTGAATATCCATTCTTGACATGATGTTGTCTTTTGATTTACCCTTCACACTCATAAGAGTATTCATGATGTTATCAAAAAAGTTCTTCTCCGTATGCATCACATCAATACAATGTCGGAGATTAAGGTCCCTCCAGTACGGCAGCTCCCAAAATATACTTTTTTTGTGCCAGTTATGTTCCTTTCCATAGCCAGGCATCTTCTTGTCGTGACCATTTCCACCCACATCCTTAGTTTTAGGAGGATTTACACCATTCAATCGTTCGCAATAAACTTGCTCACCGGTCAAAGACTGAGGTGGATACTCTCTTGACGCATCTTTTCCCTTTCGGAAGTCTTTTTTATTCCTTCTCATTGGATGACCATGAGGAAGAAATCTTCGATGACAATCAAACCAACACGTCTTTTTTCCATTCGGTAGATAAAAAGACTTTGTATCTTCCATGCAAACTGGGCAAGACAATTTACCATGGGTTATCCATCCTGATAACATGCCATACGCTGGAAAGTCGCTTATCGTCCATATAAGCACTGCTTTTAGGTTAAAATTTTGCTTCAAGGACACATCGTACGCATCAACTCCAGTAGACCACAACTCCTTTAACTCCGAAATAAGTGGTTGGAGAAAGACATCAAGACTAGCTCGCGGATGATTTGGCCCAGAATTCAAAATTGTAAGAAACAAGTACTCTTCATTCATGCACATACCAGGGGGTAGATTGTATGGAGTTAAGATCACAGGCCACAACGAATGATTGCGAGTCATGCCAAATGGATTGAACCCATCAGTACATAATCCAAGATATACGTTACGGGGTTCTTCAGCAAATAGGGGATTTTGATCTTTAAAATATCTCCACTCCGCCGCATCAGAAAGATGACTCATTTCTCCCTCCTTTGCTTGGTGCTCGGCATGCCATCTCATTGCCGCTGCAGTCTTGTGGCTTTGATACATTCTCTTCAATCTATCAGCAATGGGTAGATACCACATACGACTATATGGTACTTTCGTTCTGCGTCGGGGTTCTTAGGCTTCCATCTTTGTGCACCACAAAAGAGACATTTATCTTCCTTCTCGTCTTCTTTCCAGAAGAGCATACAATTGTTAATACAAACATCAATTGTATGATATGGGAGGCCTAAATTGCGCATAAGTTTTTCTGTCTCGTAATGTGAACCAGTACTCTGGTTTCCTTCTGGTAAATAATCTGTCAGTATTCCGCATACCGAATCCACTAATTTTTCACTCATATTATATTCAGCCTTATTTTGCATGACTCGAGCAGCTAAGGATAACTGCGAGTGACCTTCACGACAACCATCATATAATGGATTTTTTGCACTATCTAACAAGTCATAGAATTTTTTTGAATGGTTATATACCGGTTCTTCTACAGCCTGATAACTAACATCCTGATAATTAACATCCTGATAATTAACATCCTGATGATAGTTATCACCAAAATTCACATTTACCCGAAATGCATCATTCACCATATCCACATATCTATCTTCTCCTACAGTACCAACTTCTTCACCCCTATCTACATACGTCGAAGCATTGTGACTCGTTCCTAAATTCATATTCACTTCTTCACCATGATTATACCAAACATAATAATCTGGCATAAATCCTTTGCTAAATAGATGATTCCAGATTTTTTTCCCCGGGAGAAATACTTCGTTTTTGCAAACATTACAAGGACAGTAAAACTTACCGAGATTATCCTGTGCTAGGGGCTGGCTATTAGCAAATGTTATGAACTGTTCCACCCCCAATTGGAACTCTTCTGAAAAATTTCCAGTAGCATCATCAAATCTCTTGTACATCCACTCTCGAGAATTACAATAATTCGAATTGCCCGACATTTTTTTTTCAAAACGTTTTTTTTTTTTTGAAAGAAGATCTGATGATGGGGAAGATAAGAGATGGACGAATATTTATAGGCTCAAATTGGCGACTACATAGCGACTAATTCACGTAGTCGCTAAAAACAGGTACAACTACCGACCCACCATGAAAACCATGTGTTTTTTTCAAACGTTGCGACTGTTTTACGACTGTTTTACGACTAGCCGTTTCAGTCGCATATTAGTTTCCAATTTAGCGACTATGTTAAGACTCGCCGCCAGACTCCCGTTTTAGTCATAAATTAGTCGCCATTTTAGCGACTAATTTACGACTACTCTATGTAGTCGTAAATTTGCCGACCAATATACGACCAAATATGTGTAGACGTAACATAGTCGCTTATCAATATCTAATTAGTCGCCAAATTTACGACTACATATTTAGTCGCCAAATGTAGTCGTAAAAACGCTGTTTTCTTGTAGTGATATAGGATTTGATTTAAGACACAACATAGTCTAAATTTATTGATGGTATGAAGTAACATTCATACAAGATAATAGTACATTTATAATTATCATAAGTTTTAGTGAAAGTTTTTAATCACAAGTTTTAGTGATACATTTGGTACTATGTATCAAAATTTATGTGAGTGATACAAATGTGAATGTTAATTTCTCAGTTAAAACTACGTATAAGTCAGGCCCGACCCAGTGGGCAAGCCAGTGAAGCCACTGCTTAGGGCCCTAAATTTAGAATGGTTTTTTTAGCTTAAACTTTTGTTATACTTATAACTAAAAAAAATTAGAAACAATTTTTTTATAACAACATTATTTGTAAGACATTTTTTCAAAGTCTTTTGTAATGTTTATGGGTCTTCTCTTAAGAAAAATGTTAATTACTTGTTTTCTTAGCCTAATTTAAATTTATCGCTTAAAAGTCTAGTTTAGAAAAAAATAAAACTATAATCGACGCTTCCTCTTCAATCATCACGTCTTTGCCGATTTAGAATATCCTTTTTACTCTGATCTCAACAAGTGATGATATTTTGAGAAAATAGTGTGTGAACCTCGAGGTTTCTTTGAAGAGTTATATACATTCTGACATAGTCGGTGATGATTTGTTTATGGAACTAAAAGTTTTGTGAGGATTAATACCAAAAGGGATTCGAAAGCCTATGGAAGTTTTTGGTTTTTTGAAAATAATGGAGGGTTATTATCCAAACACCACAATTGCTTATAGCGTATTTTTGACCATTCCGGTATCGGTTGCAACCACATAAAAAAGCTTTTCAAAAATGAATGTGATCAACCATTTCACAAAAGAGATTGAATAGGTTGACTTTGCTATCTACTAAAACACATATTGTTAAAAAACTCGACTACATGAGTTTAATGAATAATTTTGCACGAAAAAATGTAAGGAAAGCAATATTTCAAAAGAAAAAATTTATTTTGTGTTTTTAATTTTTTTTTGACAAACTGTTTGGAATTATGAACAGTTTTATAAAGTTTTATTGTGTTTTTTATTCTTGTGACTATTTTTTATGTATTGGAAAACATGCGAAAAGGAAAATAAATAAAAAAATCTTCACGGGGCATCCAAAAACATTGGACCGGCACTGCGTATAAGTTCATTTTCTATATATAGTATAAATAAAAGGTGTTAAATTTGAAAATTTATGTTGCATATCTTTTGTTATATCAAATATTATTCTCCAATTTTTTTGTTACGGTTAAATGAGTCCGAAGAATATGAACCTAGGAATTGCTTTTGTAATGCCTAAACAACTTCATTTATATGATATTTACATTCTTAGAAAAAAAGAATTTGAACCCATATCTTTTCCGTTAACAGTAAATTTCTCCCAAGCAACTTTAAACTTAGGAGGTCAAACTTCTCACATGTTTAGATAAAAATTTAACACATTAGCCCAAAAGACTACTTCATTAGTTTTTATTAATCCTACATAAATTTGGTAATTGGAAAGTATTTATGAAGTTTCAAACGAGTGTTTCCAAATATTACAAGTTCATGTATTTGAGCTATCATATGCTACAATGAATATTTGGAAGACAGAAGATATATCAAATCTCATGTGGGGACTTAAATCATAGACATATAGATCTTATCCTGTTATTATAGACAAATATATCATTTTTTATTGTAAATCGTAATAATTTCCTTACGTGTGTTGTTATCAACGTTAATGACAAATTCCTTATATTAAACATGTGAGAAGAAAAGACGAATTGTTACAATTTCGGTTTTGATTAAAAGAGAACAAAATAAATAAGCATGTAAAAATTTTAAGAACTTTGCATATTGATATCTTGAGTATATGAGTATAAATTCTTTTAGAATTTTTTTAATAATTGTTCTTCTACATATAGGAATTATTCTAATATCATGGTGTTGGGGCGTCATCAAATTCCAAAGTAACAGTATATATCACCATAGTTATACGATTCTTAATAGATATTCCAAAATAGGTATTATGTATTTTTCGACTTCAAGTTGAAAGTCTTTAAGTTTGAATCTTTTGATATTGAAATAGTTATATGATAGCTTATAAATCCAGTTGCACAAAAAAAAAGCTATAAATCCTTCTCCATCATGTTTTAGTCATTTAACATTCTATATACGTTGTGGTTGTCGATAGTACAAAATGTGACTGTGGTCGACCGCAATGGTGATGTCGAATACAAATGCGTAATAAATAATTCATAATATGTTTCATCTCAAAGTATGCCATGGGACAAGTAAAATTTGGTTTTTGAGACTGATTGTGACTTAAATTCATTGGTATTTGTGGCCTCTGGATATATAACCAAGACCTTTTTTGTCGTGGTTATTATCTCACAAACTTTGTTACCCAATTGAGTAGTTGATTTTGGATTAGCTCCTGGGATTTTGGGTCGTTTTACTCTCTTTCAAACAGTAGACTTTGATGTACATTCAAAAAACTAAAATCCATTAATATTTTGCACAAAAGTATCAAAACCTAATACGTACGCCCTTATACATACAATCTTTTTGGGTAATTCTCAAAAATACCACACTTTTTAAGTTTTGTTTTCAAAATTACCACTAATTATTAAAATTTCCAAAAAAATACCTCTTTTTCAAAAGTTCCAAAAAGACCACAAAATTAAAATTAATTTTATATATTCAAACTAAATGAAAAAACCAACACTTTTTAAAAAAAATATTTAAACCAGATTTATTATTCCCATAAATAATAAATCTTCAACGGCTAAACCAGCAATTACCAATAACAGCGGAAAAACACATAATTAAATCATCCAACAAAATAATTCAATTCAAATAACCAACCAACTTAAATCCATAATTCAACAATTAAACCAATTTAATATAGCAACCTAAACACCAGGTTTCACTAGACATAACAAACAAAACAAAATTCCTAATCATTCTCTCCCTACACCCTTGATTCCGTGATCCCATTTTTCCTTTACCTGCAACACATTGAAATAAGAGTTGCGTAAGTATTTCATAAATACTTATTGAACTGGTCATACCACCAACTGGTGTAACAAGCAGGCTCAGGTAAACCAACAACAACATAAAACAAAACCAAAATGTCACACATCACAACACAAGACATTTCAGACCACTAAGGGTCATCAGAACCTCTTGTCGAGCGATACCAGCAACGTGTCGAGCGACACAAGAATATGTCGATAGCCACGCAACAAGCACTCGTGTCGATCGACACCGTCCTGGTGTTGATCGACACGCCTCTGTGTTGCATCGGAAACGTGTTCATCCTCTCACAACACGATTTTGGTGAACATGAGTCACAAACCTGCAAAGAAAACACAACAATACAGTGCATACTATCCACAACAATCATCATAGTCATCATCACACGAATCCACACATAAATCATTCACAAAAACACATCAAATTCACCCTCATTGCCTAAAAACCGCGGTCACAACTCACCTTGGCTTTTAGGAATGAAAAGGAATCAGATTTGAGACACACACACAAACAGACCTCCTAGACATGAGGGATTTTCCACGAAACTACGAAGAACAGATGAACCCTACGCCTCTAACTCACCAAAAACATTTTCTATGGATTTCTTTGCAACAATCTACAAGAACAACAAATTCTCTCACAACTTTCTGATTTTATCTGCAAAACACAACGGCACGATTCCCAAAGGCTTATAAATGCGAGCCCTAGGGTTCGATTCCTTAAACTGAGCAAAACCGCGATTAAAACTTAATCAACCCGATTCTGCTGACACCAGCGTCGAGTGACACACACAAGGTGTTGATCGACACTCCTCCATCCTTCGTGTCGATCGACACACTCCAAGTGTTACTTGACACGAACACCAAAAACCGATATTTTGGTTCGCGGATGTTACAATTTTCCCCACTAATCAAGATTCGTCCTCGAATCCTGACAAACTGTCTACTAAAGACCCAAATATCTGACCTTAAAAGGTCAATACCACCCAATATCAACACACCTGATCTCCGAGGCTCTCGTCTAGTCTCATGTTTATACGCCTGCTTCCAGGCATCACTACAAATTCAAAGTGACCATACCGCGTCCTAAAAGCAGTCTTACGAATATCAACCTCGTCGATCGGAATCTGATGATAATCTGACGCCAAGTCTATATTGAAGAACCAAGTAGCACCCCTCAGCTGATCCAAAAGATCATCAATCCTCAGGAGAGGGTACTTGTTCTTCACAGTGACTCGGTTAAGTCCCTGGTAATCGATGCATAACCGGAAATTCCTATCCTTCCTCTTCACAAATAACATCGGCGATCCCCATAGTGAAGTACTCAGGCGAATAAAACCCCTACTCGATAAATCCTTGAGCTGCTTCTTCAGCTCTGCCAACTCTGTTGAAGTCATCATGTAAGGTACCTTAGATGTCAGCGCTGTCCCGGGCTCTAGCTCAATCGTGAAAGGATCAGACTGAGATGGCGATAATCCTTTCAGCGACCGTAAAACATCCTTGAAGTCCTGAACAACCTGAATACCTCCAATAGCAACATCACCTACAGACTCTGGCATAGAAATCATCGCTAAATAAGCCTCGCATCCACGCTCAACCATCTGCACTGCCATAACAGCAGAAATCACGATACTCCCTAAAGTTGGTCTCACTCCCTGATAAACCAACCTCGAATCCTCGTGCTCAAACACTACGCGACCTCGATAGCAATCTAGATGAACCTGGTAACGCTCCAACCAATCCATCCCAAGAATGACATTATACAGCTCCACTAGACTAATCACTAAGTCCGCCGGCATCATCTCTTCTGTGATCTAAACATCAATGTCTCTCCCTCGACCAAGCGTAGCTAGCAAATCCTCCAGCCACCTTGACCATACTCGCTGGCTCACCAGCATCGCTCTGAATGCTACTGCTCTCAACCCACTCCGGAGTAATGAATCAATTATATTCTCCCAAATCGAACAAAACATGAGACTCAAAGCCTCTGACTAATAAGGTCCCTGCACAAACCTCAGGTGCTAAGAAACCCTATTACATCTATCACAGAAAATAACAGAAATAGACGAACAAGTTCAACAACAACAACAAAAATTTAATAAGTCTAAAAACAGGAATTTACATGTGATCACCCTGACGCTCTACTGGCCTGACTCTAATGGCGTTTACACCCGCGGTGCACCTCTCATATGAGCTAATGGTTGTACTGCCACTATCTGCGCCACTGATGGCTGAACTACAGCAACCGCCATCTGCTGCAACTTGGGACTCATCGGCCTGATATGCCCTGACTTTTTGCTGCTAAAACATACTCGCGAATCCTACTTCTCCGGGTGCTGCTGGTGGTCGCCCTTTCATGGCCAACTCGACAAATGATGCTCAAAACTCCCGAATCCATAAATGCTCTGCCCCTCTGACTAGGCTTGGAAGCGCCATCCTACTTCTATTTATGTCCTTGCACAGGCTTTCCGCCCCTGCCAGATCAAAACTAGAACCACTTGGAACAACCACCGTTGGAACTACTGTAGCTGGCTGACCCCTCAGGTCCTCCTCAATGCCTGCAGTCATCTCAACCAGCTTCGCTCTCGAGGCATACTCTGATACTCTACAACGAATCCTCAAATCTGCCTGGAGTCCCCTCATGAACCTCTGCACCTGCGTCCTCTCCTCCTCCATGCCTCGATCTGCATATACAAGCAAATGACTGAACTCAGCATCACACTCACGCACTGTATAATCAACCTACACAAGTGTTATACCCGGTATTTTACCACTTTTACTATCCGTTTTTATCTATTTTATATATTATTTAATAAGCTTTTCTATCAAAGGACGTAGTTTTCTCGTATATTTGGTTTTTAAGAGTCATATACGTCAAATCATCAAAAAAGGCATAAACAGAATTAAAATGTGTATTTTTTACCTACAACAACTTATCAAGGTCAAAAGAGTCAATCCAAGTTCTCAAAGTTGAAGATTTCACAATTTCTCAAGTTAGACAGAAGTTACCTATCAGAAATATCAACTCGGCCGGAGGATCAAACATACTTGGATGGCGATTAAAATTCATATGAAGATAGCCCTTTGAGTTAGATTTCTAATGGAGTTAGAATATATGTCAATTGGATTTGGATTTTGGAAGATATTCAAGATCTACTAAAGACATGTCATTCTATCTCAAAGATGAATCAAGTCCAAGATGAGCCAAGACACTGATCCAACCCATGGGCCGGTTCATTTAACTTAATAAAAGGACAAGGAGAATGTTTTGGGCCAGATCCCAGACCAATCCACATGACCGGTGTGACCAATCAGTGTCGCGGCCATTTCGGGGCACTTATCGACAAAAAGATATTTTTGCCCGAACTGAAACCCTAGAGCCTTTGCCAACCTAGAACTTTTTCATACATCTATATATACTTGGTTTTAGCTTCTAGAGAGAAGGAGAGCATCCCTAGGTGTAACACCCAATTTGTTTTTTTACACTTGCGGAAATTCTCATAAAATAATTCAATAATCAATTAAATAATAATCCAAAAATTCCCTAATCAATTCCAGAAATAATAAAAATCTAGCAACCTAAACACCAGGTTTCACTAGACTAAACATAAACAATTAAAACATCCTATCATCCTCTTCACTGGCCTTGATTCTGCGATCACGCATTTCAGTTACCTGCAACTCAAAGGGAAAAACAGAGTTGCGTAAGTATTTAATAAATACTTAGTGGAGCGGTCATCCCGTCTATCGGATATAAAATAGGGAAATAGATTATCAATTCTACACGAGCAAACAACAATTCGCAACGATTAAACAAATTTAGCATTTAAAATAGGGAGGTCGATCGACACACCCACTTGGTGTCGATCGACACTTCACTCAAGTATTCGATCCTCGCAATCATAAAACAGTGGTGTCGATCGACACCTCTCGCAGGAAACAGAACCGAGTCAAATGCTCACACGACTCGTGTTCCGTTTCATCGCATGAGATCATCACGATTTCAATCACACAGTTCACACATAAAATATCATAGAAACAATCCAATTATCACAAACATTCATTCAAAATTACCTAATAACCTAATCCCATATCCACGATCGCACACTCACCTCGATTACACGGATTGAAAGGAAAAAGGAATTGAACAGCGACGAAACAGCGATGAACAACACTCTTCCTCGTCGGAAATCACCGAGATAACACCACAAACTCCCACAAACGCTCACACGAGTTCCTCAAACGAAGAACGATGACAACGGATCACAAATCCTTTTGGAAACACTCAAATCACCCTTTTTCTTCTTGATTTTCTCTGTGAAAACGTGCTTGTTTGGCAGGAACTATAAAGAACCCGACCTAGAGCTGCGTTCCCAAACCGCGCAACAAACCGGATAATTTTAAATCAAACCAATTTTGACCAAAAACAATGGTGTCGATCGACACCAGGGCAGGGTGTCGATCGACACCCCTAACCAAAATCCATATTTTGGTTTCGGGATGTTACAACTCTCCCCCACTAATCTGGATTCGACCTCGAATACCGCAAACCGTCTATCCAAGACCGAAGAACTTGACCTCACTTGGTCAACACATCAAAGATCCTCACCCGGTCCATGAACTCTCATCTAATCCTTATGTTAATACACACGCCTTCTAGACATTTATTACTCCTAACTCATTACCTTGCTCTTAGGACACATCCCTTAGCAACAATTATACCAACCACCAATGGTATACCGGGAAACACTTTCCCTCTAGAGTTATACTGAGATCCATCCGTCTCAAATAAGCCTCTAGAGACCACCAACTCCATAAAAGAATGCAGGGAACTCACTCCCTTCAAGAGACCCACCATCTCCTGATACTTATCCTTAGACCCACTTGTCACAGATAAGTAAGCATCCCACTATACTATACCGTGATCCACCCATCATCGGTAAGTAATCTCCGGTACTACGCTGTGATCCACCAGTCACGAGTAGACCGCCGAAGACTCATCGTCTTGGTCGGTAACTGGTATGTATCGTACTTCACGATACATTTTGGTCGCACCCGGATGAATAGAAAAGTTGCTCGCATGAGCCTCTCGCAGAATCTCCTGCCGCAATATCTCGTCCTTAGGCACACAAACCCGCCCGCGAACCAAAAGAGTCTCATTCGAAGAGACAATATACTCAGATCCAATAACCCTCGACGCCTCAACTAAAACCTGATCGCTCTCCTGAGCTACTCAAATCCTACTCAAAAGATCTGCCTGATCCACGTCCTCTAATCCCAAAGGCTCCTGCAAAATAGCACACAACCTCCTGCTCCCGAATCGAATCAACCCTCCTCCGACTCAAAGCATCAACCACCTGATTAGCCTTACCCGGATGGTAAAGGATCTCCTGCTCATAATCTGCCAAAAACTTAATCCAGCGCCTCTGCCTCATATTCAAAAATGGCTGAGTGAAGATATGCTGCAGATTCTTATGATCCGTAAAGATCTGCACCCTCCCACCATAAAGGTACGATCTCCAGATCTTCGGAGCAAAAACTATACCTCCCAACTCAAGATCATGTGTAAGGCGATTACGCTCACTACCCTGCCACTGCCTCGAAGCATACGCAATGACCTTGCCCTCCTGCATCAAAACATAACCCAGACCAACTCCTGAAGCATCTGTGTACAAGGTATAAGGCTTCCTCGACTCGGGAAATACTAATACCGGCGTACTAGTCAATATCTCCTTGAGCCTAGTAAAGCTCTCCTCGCACTCCGGCGACTAAATAAACAGAACATCCGTACCAGTCAGCTACGTCATCGGCTGAGCCATACTCGCAAAACTCTTGACGAACCTCTGGTAATAACCTGCAAAACCCAAGAAACTCCTGATCTCGGTAGCAATACACGGTCTAGGCCAATCCCTGATAGCCTCCACCTTCGCCAGATCCACTGAAACACCCGTTGAAGATACAATATGTCCTATGAATCCCATCTGTCTCTGCCAAAAACTACACTTACTCAACTTGGCATACAGCTTCTGCTCTCAAAGCTTCTCCAAAACTAACCTCAGATGAGCCTCGTGCTCCTCAGGACTCCTCGAATAAACCAAAATGTCATCAATGAAGATGATAACGAACACAACCAAATACTCCTTGAACACGTCGTTCATTAATCTCATGAAAGCCGCCGGCGCATTTGTCAAACCAAAAGGCATGACCACGAACTCAAAATGCCTGTATCTCGTCCTGAACGCTGTCTTACGAACATCAGCCTCATCTATCGGGATCTGATGATAATCCGACGCTAAGTCTATCTTGGAGAACCAAGTAGCACCCCTCAACTAATCCAAAAGCTTATCAATCTTCGGGAGAGGGTACTTGTCCTTCACAGTGACCCGATTCAGACCTCGATAGTCAATACACAAACGCAAACTCCCATCTTTCTTCTTTACGAACAAAACCGGCGCTCCCCACGGTGACACACTCTGTCGCACAAAACCCTTACTCAACAGATCTTCCAACTGCTTTTTTAGTTCCGCTAACTCTGTTGGAGCCATCCTGTAAAGAGGCTTAGAAATCGGAGTTGTCTCGGGCTCTAACTCAATCGTGAAAAGATCTGACCGAGACGATGGTAATCCCTGCACTGACTGAAACACATCCACAAAATCACGAACAACTCGGATCTCCCCGATAGAAACCTCAACACCAGACTCCGGCATCGAAATCACTGCCAAGTAAGGCTCGCAACCCCGCGTTATCATTTGCTCAGCCTGAATAGCCGAGATTACCAGACTCCCGGAAATAGGTCTCACGCCCTGAAATATTAACTTTCCCGCATCTCGCTCAAAAGCTACTCTCCCTCTGAAACAATCCAGATGAACCTTATAAAACGACAACCAATCCTTTCCAAGAATCACGTCGTAAAGTTCCACCGGACTAATCACCAAATCTGCCGGCATCGACTGACCGACAATCTGGACATCCACAGCTTTAGCTCGGTCGGAAGTAGCCAGGAATCCCCCTCCAGCCACTTTAACCAGACCCAAAAGCTCACCCGCACTGCTCCGAATGCCACTGCGCTCGGTATGCTCTGGAGTAATAAAGTAGTTCGATGCTCTAGAATCAAAAAGAACGTGGGACTCAAAACCTCCCACTAATAAGGTCCCTACACAATTCTCATGCGTTGAGAACACTAACGACTACCACAGGTAAAATAAAAGATATAACACAAATTCAACCACTAAGAATTAACAAAGTTAAAGTCTAAAATTTTACCTGTGATCTGCGCGTTGCCCGGCTACCCCGCCTCAGCAGGACCATAAACACGCAGTGCCGACCTAATCTGGCCCAACGGCTGCACTATTGCCAATTGAGCCACCTGCTGCCCTGCCACTGGCTGAATTGCTGCCACAGCCATCTGCTGCAATTTAGGACACATCGGTCGGATATACCCCGGCTCTAGGCAATGGAAACACACCTTGGCATCCTGAGATGCCTCCCTCTAGGGACAACTAGCCACTCGATGCTCAGTACTCCCGCATCCATAACAAGCACGACCGCTCTGGCCTCCTCTAGAAACCTCATCGAATCTCCTCTTCTGACCCTGTGCAGGCTTGCCGGCTTTGCCAGAACCAGAACTCCGAGAATGCTGCTGCTGCTGCTGTCTCCTTGGCTAAACAGTAGGAGCAGTTACAGATGGAACAGCCACTGATGGAACAACCACCAGACTAATCTGCTCACGCTGATCCTCCTCAATCAAAGCAGCAAGCTCCACCAACTCCGTCCTTGAGGCGTACACAGAACCTCTGCATAAGGGTCCGCTCATCAGTCATGCCCTGAATAGCATAAACCTGAAAACTGCTGAACTCGATATCATAATCCCGAACTGAACTCGCTCCCGGAGACAACTCTATCAACCTCTTTTTCAGGTGCTCCAAAGCCTCGCGAGGAAAGAACTTGGCATTGAACTCGCCCACAAACTCATACCAAGTCCAAACAGATCTCCTAGACTCCATCGATCTCCACCAGCTATACGCATCCTCGCTCAAATAATGCACAGCCAACTCTACCCGATACTCTGCAGGCATCAGATCGACCGAAAATTGCTCTCCACTCCCAAGCGCCACTCATCGGCCCCCTCTGGCCCAACTCTGCCAGTGTAGAAAGGCGTACCAATCTTCTGCATCTGTCCCATCATCACAAGATAGGGAGGATGCTCAGCAACCACAGCCCTCGGCTGCTCAACCTCTGCAACTCTCAGCTGCTCCTCGACCACCAGAGGCACTACTGGAGCCGGTACCAGAGCCGCCGCCGGAAACCGCTCCAATAGCTGCATCAAAAGCCCCACGATGACATCATCCCTACCTTGAGCTGGAGCAGCACCCCCACCCGGGCCCACTCCAACACCAGCACCTCTCCCGGTGCCCCTCCTGGCACCTACTGTCACACTGACACTGGCACTGGTCTCGCTCGCGGTCTCCACCTGATGAGTCTGGGATGCAGCCACACTGCTAGACGACTCTGGCACTTGGCCACGACCACGACCACAGCCTCTTACACGGCCTCTGCCACGACCGCTCGCTCCAGTATCCATCTACCACACAGGACAGGAAACATAAGCAAACGAGAAGTCACAAAAAAATAAAACACAACTTACCGCGGAATCACTTTAAAGGCTGAAGAGGATGATCTAATACTATTAACTGCATAACCACCAATTAACAATTTAACCACATAGTCTCAGTTTATCCAATTTCAATGTCCTAAAAACGTCTAGGCTCTGATACAAAAATGTAACACCCAATTTTTTTTTTTTTACAGTTGCGGAATTCTCATAAAATAATTCAATAATCAATTAAACAATAATCTAAAAATTCCATAATCAAATTCCAGAAATAATAAAAATCTAGCAACCTAAACACCAGGTTTCACTAGACTAAACAGAAACAATTAAAACATCCTATCATCCTCTTCACTGGCCTTGATTCCGCGATCACGCATTTCTGTTACCTGCAACTCAAAGGGAAAAACAGAGTTGCGTAAGTATTTAATAAATACTTAGTGGAGCGGTCATCCCGTCTACCGGATATAAAATAGGGAAATAGATTATCAATTCTACGCGAGCAAACAACAATTCGCAACGATTAAACAAATTTAGCATTTAAAACAGGGGGTGTCGATCGACACACCCACTTGGTGTTGATCGACACTTCACTTAAGTATTCGATCCTCGCGATCATAAAACAGTGGTGTCGATCGACACTACCCCTAGGTGTCGATCGACACCTCTCGCAGAAAACTGAACCGAGTCAAATCCTCACACGACTCGTGTTCCGTTTCATCGCACGAGATCATCACGATTTCAATCACACAGTTCACGCAGAAAATATCACAGAAACAATCCAATTATCATAAACATTCATTCAAAATTCCCTAATAACCTAATCCCATATCCACGATCGCGCACTGACCTCGATTACGCGGATTAAAAGGAAAAAGGAATTGAACAGCAACGAAACAGCGATGAACAACACTCTTCCTCGCCGGAAATCACCGAGATATCACCACAAACTCCCACAAACGCTCACACGAGTTCCTCAAACGAAGAACGATGACAACGGATCACAAATCCTTTTGGAAACACTCAAATCACCCTTTTTCTTTTTGATTTTCTCTATGAAAACATGCTTCTGCGGCTGGAACTATAAATAATTCGACCTAGGGCTGCGTTTCCCAAAACCGCGCAACAAACCGGATGATTTTAAATCAAACCGATTTTGACCAAAAACAATGGTGTCGATCGACACCCTGCCCTGGTGTCGATCGACACCCTGCCCTGGTGTCAATCGACACCTTGCCCTGGTGTCGATCGACACCCCTAACCAAAATCCATTTTTTGGTTTCGGGATGTTACACTAGGCACCACAAGTCAATAATAAACATGTATTTCTGTTATTCTCTTTAGTTCTTCATCTTTATCCTTTGTAAAAGAGCAATGAAGGCCATGATGTTTTATTCAAGTCTTGTGCTTAGAGATCCACCTATGCCGAACACTTATTTATCACGAATCTACTGTTTCATCAACTTCTCTATTTACTCCATGTTTGATAACATGTAGAGTAGTTGTATGTTTGATATAAAGTTATTTAAAAGTTCCTTTGTTACATCTTTTATATCTTTATTGAGCTTGTTTCTAGATTGATTTTTTGTCTTTATTTATACTTGAGGTGTGATCTAGATTAACTACCTAGTGACCGATTTTAGGTTGGTACCGATTTCAAAAGCTTTTGTACCGACCGGATCTAGTATTTGATAGGCTAGACATCTTAACAATCGAAAGTTTAGTTAAGGAATTTAGTGAGCAATCAAATCTCAATCTTATAGCTTAATTACACTTTGTAATAACCACGTGAAAGCCAAGTCTATATGGGTAGTAGTTATAGGTTTCAGAGCCACGAAAGTGAAATGATTCTACCATAGTGATTTGAGTTCTTGAACACTAGTTACATCTCTTTAAAAACTGGCGTAGTTCATGTTGCATTAGTTCCTTTCAATTTCTTTTATCTTGCGTGTTTTGATTTATCTATCCCTTTATTTTATTGCTTTGCTTTGTTTTATTAAATACCCCAAAACCAAATATAATTTCTCTTAGCTTATTCTGCATCATATAGATTTATAGCGTAACAACATAGTCTCCTATGGATCGACCCCTAAGTACTACAATTGTCAACTGTGCACTTGCAGATTAGGGTTTATAAATTTAAAACTCTTTTACATCTCTCAATTCGGGACGCATCAACAAGCTCCACAAACCTCGTCCCAAGACAATCTAGAGCCTCCTGAGGAAAGTACTTGGCGTTAAACTTAGCCATAAACTCTCCCCAAGTCCACACAGGACCTGGCCTCCTTGCCTCAATAGCTCTCAACCATAAGTAAGCATCACCACTCAGATATTGGACCACCAACTCCATTCGATAATCCTCTGGACAATGAATCAAGAAGAAGTTGCGCTCCATCCGCATACGCAACTCGCCTGCCTCCTCAGGCCCAACACCGCCCGAAATAAAGAAGTACTCAAATGCCGCATCTGACCCATCATCTCTAGATAATTCAGACGCACCTCTGCAACTGTAGCTCTTGGTTGCACCCCCGCCACTGGAGGCACCACAGGAGCCTGAACCAGAGCCACCGTTGGAAACCGCTCCTTCAACTGTGCCAAAACACCCTCCATACGATCCAAACAAACCTGAGCTGGAGCAGCACCCATACCTGGGCCCACTCTGCCACCAACCAACCCGGCACCAAAAGCACCCACACTGAAACTCATGCTGGTTATACTCACAGACCCCGATAATGCGTAGGAGCCCCTGACAGCTGCGTAGCACTCGCATCCACGCTATTGGAAGACTCTGGCACTAGGCCTCGACCACGACCTCGGCCTCTACCACGCCTTCTACCTCTGCTACGACCTCTCGCTCAGGAATCCATCTCTCTGCACTCATACATAACAGGAAAATAAGCCAAAGAAGTCACAAACAACCAATAAAACTTACCGTAGAATCTCTTTAAAGGCCTGAAGAGGATGATCTAAGTGTAATAAATTGACTAACTCTTCATAATCAATTTAAATCACATAGTTTCAGTTTACACAACCTACTGCCTTAAAACCGTAAGGGCTTTGATACCACTAAGTGTCATCAGAACCTTGTGTCGAGTGACATAAGCAAGGTGTCGATCGACACGAACAAATTTCTCGTGTCAAGCAACACAAGACTATATCGATCACCATGCAACCAGCACTCTTGTCACTCGATGCCCTCCTGGTGTCGATCGACACGCCTCTGTGTTGCATCGGAAACGTGTTCATCCACTCACAACACGATTTTGGTGAACATGAGTCGCAAACCTGCAAAGAAAACATGACAATACAGTGCATACTATCCACGACAATCACCACAGTCATTATCACAAGAATCCACATATAAATCATTCACAAAAACACATCAAATTCACCATCATTGCCTAGAAACCGCAGTCATAACTCACCTTAACTTTTAGGAATGAAAAGGAATCGGATTTAGGATACAAATACGCACAAACAGACCTCCTAGACACGAGGACTCTCTGACCCGAGGGATTCTGCATGAAACTACGAAGAACGGATGAACCCTACGCCTCTAACTCACCAAAAATGTTTCATATGGATTTCTTTGCAACAATCCACAAGAACAACGAATTCTCTCACAACTTTCTGATTTTCTCAACAAAACACGACGGCACGAATCCCAAAGGCTTATAAACACGAGCCCTAGTGTTTGATTCCCTCAAACCGAACAAAATCGCGATTAAAACTTAATTAACCTGATTCTGCATACACCAGTGTTGAGAGACATACACGAGGTGTCGATCAACACTCCTCCATCCTTTGTGTCGATCGACACACTCCAAGTATCGCTCGACATGAACAACAAAAACTGACATTTTGGTTCGCTGATGTTACACTAAACCTTAAACCCTAAAACCTCATTTGGGATTTGAATCCCATTTTTGGGATTTGAATCCCATTTTTGGGATTAGGACCTTCCAAGGGACTTAGAGGGTTTCACTTTCAAAGAGTTTAGGTTTGCCCCTAACAAACTAAAAATTGAGTGAAAGATTTGTGTGGTTTACTAGGGCTTTCCTTATATTTTGGAAAGGTTTTTTTAGGTTTTTGGAGTTTTTGTGTTTCTCTTTGAATATTCTTTTTCATACGCCGTTGACTTAGAACCGTATTTCATTTGCTCTCGTGAATGGAATTGGGAATTGAGAAAGTAATGAAGGATATGACGATCGAAGAGGATGACGAACCTATCGTGATGCCAGATTTACCAGAGTTCAAGTCAACAGAGAGTAATGTTTTAAGTATCATGGGTCATGTTCTTAATCTGGATTGTCGAAAAGTATTCAGTCTGTTCCTTGATATGCTGTGAAAGTGGGGGATGGTTAATTGGGTTCGTGGAGTGGTTCTTTCTAAAAGAACGTTTTCAGTTCATCTTCAAGTATGAGGAAGATTTGAAGGATGTATTGAGTCAAGTGGTTCATATGTATAACGATTGGTCAGTGGTGATGGAGAGATGGATTGTTCCTTTTCCAGAGGACTACTTGAAGTATATGAAGGTATGGATCCAGATTCGCAGTCCCGGTGAATTTCCATACAAAGGAGTCGATCAAGTATGTCGCCAAATTGATTGGTGAGGTGGATGTGACAGATTTTTATGCAACGAAAACACGATGTAGTGATTTCTTTCGAGCGAGAGTGCTTTTTAATGTTACCAGGCCGGCGCATAGGGCGAAATTTTTCCAGTTTCCTGGTGGATTATCAGCAAATATCTTCTACGACTTTGAAGGGATCCGGAAAAGATGCTACAATTGTCAACGTTTGATACACGAGAATACCAAATGCCCTTATCCAAAGCAAAATTATGAGGTTAAGGTAATGGCGGCTAATGGAAATGAGGAGAAGAGTCTAAGGACACTGGAGAGTAACATGGGATTGCAAGATCCTTTGATTGGGGTTTTATCAGAGGAGCAACTAGGCATTGATCCATAAACAGGAACATATCGCATTCATCCTGAGTACTACATGAAATGCGTCAAAACCTAATGACACAAGATATGGCTAAAAGAAAGGCGAGAGAGATATGCTTTCTTAAATAAGTGAATGATCTAGAGAGAGACCCAATAGCAAGAAGGAGATACTTGTTACTGAAAACAGAAGGTAGTCAGAATATGAGCATTAATACAAATAACAACTCTGTTCTCCCGGATGATTCTCAAGTACGGAGTACGACGAGGTGTTGGATGACTCGGGGATAAAAAAGGAAAGGGTCTGGTAGTGGTAGTGAAGTTAATACCAGTGGTCCAATGGGTGGTGTTGAGGAGGGAAATACAGGACAACATGGAGAGAATATCTTATCGATTGAAGCTCGCGCTGGTTTGCAATCACTACGAGGCATGAAACCAGGGGATTTGATTGTAGCTCAATGGTTTTGTTGTGGAGTCAGTTAAGAAGATAGGGGGTATGGAGGATGCAATCTTATCACAAGCGCCAGAAATGATACAACCTCACCTAATGGTGGTGAGAGAAGAAGAACATGGTCTGGTAGGTACAAAACCATACCAACTTAAGTTTACAGCTGGAACTACATTAATTGGTGAATCAGGGAAGAGTATGGGTTCTCGAAGTATTTCTTCATGGACTAGGAAGCAAAGAAGCAACTAGTTACTCTTCAAAGAGAAGGAACCAACAAAGGATGCAGTTGAGTGAAAAGAAAGTAAGCATGTGGTAAAACAGAAGTTACATGATGAGAATGAAGGATCATTAAAGGTCTTAAAAAGCGATAAGGGTTTAAAAAAACCCCTGACGGTTCGACGCCTAGAGGAGATGTGTCGTGAGCATCTCCAAGATATTGTGTTTCTCCTAGAGACTAAAAACTCTAGTGTTTTATTTCTTGGTAGACCCAGTGAGTCTTAGTGGTGGTTTGTCTTTGTTTGAGATATCCATGTGGTAGAAATTCTATTTTTGGATAATAGAGTAATTGATGTAAAGGTTGTATTTGGCTCGATGGTTTTCTTCATGTCTTTTGCCTATGGTGACCCTCTAAGACATTAAGGACGTGCAGTGTGGGAGACGATTAAGATTTTTGGCGTGCATAGGACGGCGGCATGGTTTGTAGTTGGTGATTTTAATGAAATTATGAATAATTCAGAGAAGCTCGGAGGTACTCCAAGACTTGGATCATCCTTTTACTTATTTTGAACTTTAGCACGGGAGTGTCGACTCAAAGAATTACCTAGCTGTGGTAATAAACTGTCTTGGGCTGGATATAGAGAGATTGTTAAAGCAGATGGTACAAAGGAGAAAGTGTGGATTCAATCTCAATTGGATAGAGCTTTCGGTAACGCAACTTGGATTTAATTGTTCCCAAAGCTCAAGTGGAGTACCTAGTGAGATATACATCACACCATCATCCTATAATCACACGTTTACATTCAAAAATGGAAGAAAGGAATGGACGGTTTTGGTTTGATAGGAGACGGTGTGCAAAACTAGTAGTGCTGGATGTTGTTCGGAAAGGGTGGAATTTTATCAGAGTACGAATTTGAGAACTGTTGCATAACGTATTTCTTCTTGTCAAAAAGAAAAATCTAGATGGAAACGTTCGACAAACTTGAATTCTAAAACTCGCATTAGACAGTTACGAGATACAGTAGACGACGAATCTTCTAAGCTACACCCTGATTTTCAACGATTGAGAGAGTTGAAACTTGAATTAGAAAAAGCTTCCATTGATGAGGAGAAATATTGGAAGCATAAAACCAAAGAGGATTGGGCATTACATGGTGATAAGAACACATAATTCTTTTATGGATGAGTACAAACGAAACAGATGAGGAATCATATTACTTTTCTACGTGATGAACAAGATGTTGAACATTTTGAAGAAGTAGAGAAAGGGACGATAGCGGTGAATTATTCCACTCAGTTGTTCAAAACATCAAACCCGGAAAATATGGAGTTGTTGTCGGGTATGGAACTCAAGGTGACGACAAGGATGAATACTGAACTTATCAAGGTTGTCTTGTTTCAGAGGAAAAAATATACAGTGGGGTAAAGACGATCAAAGGTGAAAGCGCTCCTAGTATTGACGGCATGTCATGGAAATTCTATCAATCTTACTGGAATATTGTCAGGCCACAAGTGATCGTAGAGGTTAAGGGATTTTTTGAAACTTGTTGGTTTCCTCAAGATTGGAACCACACTCAACTCTTTATGCTCCCAAAGATTTTGAATCCATCTCAAGTGACTGATTTGAGGCCCATCAGCTTGTGTTCGGTTGCTTATAAGATTATTTCCAAAATTTTATGTTCCCGGTTCAAGCGTATCTTACCAGAGATTGTCTCTCCCACTCAAGATGCGTTTGTGGCTATAACCTTCAAATTTCTCATGAAATGATTCACGGTTTGCGCACAAATCAGTATTGTAAGGAGGATTTTTTGGCAATCAAAACCGATATATCCAAGGCATATGATCGGGTAGAGTGGAATTTCCTTGAGCGACTATTTCAAAAGATGGGTTTTGATTCAAGATGGGTCTCGTGGGTGATGTTCTGTGTTCGAACCGTCTCTTATACGGTCTTGATTAATAGCCAAAATCATGGTTACATCAAACCAGAGAGAGGTTTATAGCAAGGAGATCCTCTTTCCCCTTTTTCTTTATATTATGTACGAAAGCCTTAGTTCATGTGATGGATAAAATAGAGAAAGATGGGAAGATTACGAGGATGAAACTATCGATGAGGAGTCCTTCAATTTAACACTTGCTTTTTGCCGATCATAGTTTATTTCTTTGTCATGCTTCGTAGATGGAGTTTACGGAGTTTTTGAAATGTTTAGAATTATATGGCTCTGCTTCAGGGCAATTAATTAATTTTCAAAGGTCGGCAGTAAGCTTTAGGGCTGACATTGATCCGGTAATGAAGAGAGTTTTCATTTTGTTTTTTAGGCATCGAAAAGGAAGGTGGTGATGGTACGTATCTAGGCCTAATAGAATGTTTTAGTTATTCTAAGTAGAAGTTACTCGCTTTTATTAATGAAAAGCTCACAAAACGTCTCAATGGTTGGTATGCGAAACCATTATCGCTAGGAGGCAAGGAGGTTCTTTTTAAAATCAGTTGTGATGGCTCTTCCGGTGTACGCCATGTCATGCTTTAAATTATCAAAATACCAATGCAAACAGATTACGAGTGCCATGTCTAGTTTTTGGTGGAATGCAACGGGGGATAAGTAAAAGATTCATTGGGTTTCTTGGAAAGAGATGTGTAAATCGAAGGGTAGCGGAGGATTAGGTTTCCGAGACCTTGAAGAGTTTAATCAAGCTTTGTAAGCGAAACAAGCTTGGAGGATTCACAATGAACCGAGTTCTTTATTAGCTAGAGTTTACAAAGGTCATTATTTTTCTTCTACAGAGTTTATGGAATGTGTAATTGGATATCGACCCTCATACGGTTGGCGTAGTATCTTACATGACCAAAAATTATTGCGTAAGGGATTGTTAAAATCGGTAAGGAATGGTATCAAGACTAAAGTATGGTTAGAGAAATGGGTGATGGATAAACATCCTAGTCGTCCAATTAATAAGCATAGCTTAATTGATTTGGAACATAAAGTTGCAGACATGATCTCATATGCTGGTAAGTCGCGCATGGATATTTTTAAATGATCTTTTTCCACCGAAGGAAGTCAAACGGATTGCGGATATGCCGATTGGGCAAGTGGAGGATAGTTTCATTTGGGCCTATAATGATCATGGGGCATACTCTGTAAAGAGTGGCAATTGGCTGTTAGCTAATCCACCTTTCACTCATGTAGTACCATCAAGACCATTGGAGTTACGGTAGATTGAGCTTAAACAACGGGTTTGGCAATTGAAAACTTTACCAAAGATCAAGATGTTTTTGTGGAGGGCGGTTTCAGGGGCTTTGGCTGTGGAGGGCGGTTTCAGGGGATTTGGCGGTGTCGGACCGTCTCCGTACTAGAGGAATGAGTATAGATAATGTGTGTAAACTCTATCAAAGCTGGGTTGAGACCATTAACCATGTTGTGTTCCAATGTATAATGGCCAATAAATTATGGAGTAGTGCGGGTTTACCTCATCCGGTCAATGATTTTGTCTTTGCTTATGAAGATAATTTGATTTATGCTTTAGATTTGATGGAAAATACAAGCGTTGTGGAAGACAAAGAGAAATACTATCCCTTGGGTGTTATGGTATGTTTGGAAGAACCGAAATGCTATACTTTATGTGCATCAACAAACTGCAATGGATGTTTTGGTTCGATAAGCTATAGAGGAGGCTTCATTGTGGATCGCCATGAACATCAAGGAAGTGGAGCTAGTTAATCAGGAAGCAAGAATTGTGGTGTGTCTCTTAGATGGCAATCGCTGCTCCTTAGGACAGTGAAGTGTAACCTGAATTCGAATTAGCGGAATGCTCACTTACATAGTGGAGGAGATTGGATTGCCAAAGATCATGAGGTCTCGGTCTTGTTCCACGCTCGTGACGCATTCACAAGTTCACTAAATCGTATTACATTTGAACGTAAGAGTGTTATATGAGATTTAAAGATTCTAAGAGATTTGAGATTCAAGGATGTGGTGTTAGGCAGTGGTTTGAAACCCGGACCGGACCGGACTGGGGTCGGACCGGGTTCAACCGCGAACCGGAGGGTTACCCGGGTTGGGTTGACCAGGGTTTGATGATTTTTTATTATTATTTTTATTTTTTAACCAAACATTGAATTATATGAAATTCACCCTATTGGTTACCCAACGTGGAGCTAAGTTTCTTACATAAATAAAATAAAAAAACGACCGAAATCGAGCTGACCGAGCCAAAGACTATGCTTGCAGATTTGACTCTGATTTAATTATTTAATATCAAATTTTGCATATTTTCAGATTTTTTTCCTTATCTTTTTATGATTAAAACTTTTAAAAATAAATACTACTTTTGAATTTCATTAATTTAAAGTTTTGAAAAAAAATTATTTATAAATTTTACTATTCGTTTTCAAACTTTGTCTTTTACTTGAATCGTTGAATTTGATGAGATTAAATTTGAAAGTATTGATTTCTAGAATTTAATTTGGTTTGTATTTTATTTTATTTCATAATGCTTTTTGTTTGTTTTCATCTCTGATCCATTGTTTGATCAATTTTTTAAATAAAATTTTAAATGTTTTTTAATTGTTACACTTTAATTCTTTTTAAAACACTATATATATATATATATATATAATTGATATGTTTTCATTCATGATTGAAAAATCTAAATATATATATTTGAAGGATATACTTTATATTTAGATATTATAGTTATAGAAAATTGTTTATATTAGTATATATAATAAACCTTTAAACCCGGTTCGACCTGGTTGGACCACATTGACCCATGACCCAAAATATTTTTGCCGGTTCGGTCGCCGGTCCGGTTTTAAAAACATTGGTGTTAGGCTTGGATTGCAAGGTTGCTTTTGAGGCCATCCATAAAGCTTCTACATGGCCACGGTACCGTATTTCCTGTCTCAGATTGATCGCCTTAGTAAAGGCTTTGCATCGTGCTCATTTGAACTTGAATTAGTCACCAATGCGACAGCTCGGCTATAGCTAAGAGTGTGACTAGTGATGGAAGATTTCATTCCTATTTAGCATCAGGTGGACCAACATGGTTACATGAATTGTTGGCTCGTGAAGCATAGTTTTAACATTTGTTGACCCTTGTAATTGGGTGTTGATGTTGTTCTATTTTGGCTCTGTTTTTGGCCTTGGGTTATTGTCTCATGAATATTGTTCGGATTGATTCAATCATTAATTTCTAGACGTTTAAAAATAAAAAATAAAACCTAAAATATATACCCCAAGCCTAAAACTATACTCTAATTGTACAATAGTTGACCCAAACCCACAAATTTTGAATTTTAAACTCTTAAAAATTAATTTTTTTGTTTGTGGTATTTTTGGAACTTTTAAAAATTAGTGGTATGTTTGGATACAAAACTTCAAAGTGTGTTATTTTAAGAAATTTATCAATTTTTTCCCCCAATCGTGGAGGCATTAGTTGGACAGTAAATTAGATGATGTCAATCTAAACGTGTTAACTTGGTCAGTTTATTGTAGGTGAGTTATAAAGTATAAAGGGTTTTAAAAAATGAGCTTAAGTTATAATTTAACTCAGATAATGAGAATTAGTTGGGCTTGTGTGCCAATTAATTTACAATTTTTATTTTTTTTTATGACCTCGAAGTTCAGGCCGAAACCTTAATCTTAGGGACTTCTTCTCACTTTTGATGAGGAGAAAACCACTAGACCAAGAGCCACTTGGTAATTAATTTACGAATCATACCTATTAACTCGAACTCAAATCATATAAATCGGGAGTTAGATAAATCAATTACACGATAAGAAGTAATTTGTGCATAACATATGAAAAGATTAAAAAATTTATCATGCAATAATCATTTAAATCGTAGTTAATCGTTGGAAAATTTTGTATGTATATTATAGCTAGTTAACTGTTGTAAATAGTAAATTTACATATGTTTGTAAACATAATATTAAATTTTAATTTATGAGTTTGAGTAGTTTGAGTAATTTGAGTTATCTTATATAATTCATTAACTCAACTGAACTTGGCTCATCTAACTCATGTTTTTAAATGCCATGTCGAAAAGAATTTCCAAGACCCAAATTATACACTTGAAAAATATCTTGATAGATATTTTCAAATAATTGTTGATTCGTATATGAGAAATGATGATGATGTTTGATTTATAGATGTATATGTACATAGTATTCGGAACACGAATCTAACAAATTAGGTTTTTGAGAGAATTTTAATTTCTCAAAGAAAGAAAAAAGTTTCAAGAGTGAGAGAATGAGATGGGTCCATGACACCTCACTTTTAAAGTCTTTTTAATTGTCGTCGCACGACAAAACTAAACAACATTACACATTATTCAACATCAGCAACTTCCACTCTTCTTCTCCTTCTCAATCATATTCTCTCTCTCTTTCTTTCATATACACACATCAACACAGAGATATATCATTTATGGAGGTTTCAACATCATCCATGTCTTCAAAACCAGAACAAATGCAAAACCCATCTCCT
The DNA here is from genome assembly GCA_963576765.1 of Draba incana. Taxonomy (NCBI): domain Eukaryota; kingdom Viridiplantae; phylum Streptophyta; class Magnoliopsida; order Brassicales; family Brassicaceae; genus Draba; species Draba incana. The sequence continues at coordinate 28,044,732 of OY755203.1, read as the reverse complement.
AGGTTTCAGCCTCAGACAAGATCTCCTCATCATCATGACCAGCATCAACATCTCTCAAATCCTTATCCAACAACATTTGTTCAAGCAGACACTTCCACTTTCAAACAAGTTGTTCAGATGCTCACCGGTTCCTCCACCGATATCACCACCGGGAAACACCACGAATCTCCTTCTCCGATGAACAACAAATCAAGTTTCTCAATTCCACCCATCAAGAAAACAAACAGCTTCAAGCTCTACGAGAGAAGACAAAACAACAACAACAACATGTTTTCTAAGAATGACCTAATGATCAATACTTTAAGGCTTCAAAATTCTCAAAGATTGATGTTCTCAAGCGGAAACGGTGCTCATCAAAGCCCGAGATTCTCCCCAAGAAACAGTTCATCGGAGAATATTCTTTTGTCTCCAAGCATGCTTGATTTCCCAAAGTTAGGGCTAAACAGTCCCGTGACGCCTCTAAGAAGCAACGATGACCCCTTCAACAAGTCATCTCCTTTATCATTAGGGCACTCATCTGAAGAAGACAAGGCCATTGCTGAGAAAGGCTTTTATCTTCATCCTTCTCCTGTTTCAACTCCTAGAGACTCTCAGCCACTTCTTCTTCCTCTTTTTCCGGTCACTTCTCCGACCAATGAGTGACCATATTCCTTTATATCATATTATATGAAATATATTCCCGGATTTTGTTTTAACTATATAACTAAGATATCTATAAGTTTTTAGTAATGGAGTGACTGTAAAGTTTATGCGGTTTATTCACTTTGATCTTAATAATTCGTTGCAATTTATGTAATTGGAATTAAGGTACGTATAAGTATATATTCATGAATCATGGTGCTGATTTTTGTAAGACTTATTATTCTTTTTTTTGTTTTATTAAAAGATCGTTTATAGTTTTGCTCATATATATATATATGCTGGTGTAATTCAACGTGTGCCACTCAATCTGGAGATCGAATATAGAGAATAAATCCATGTCTTTCTATTATTTTTGTCAACAAATACATGTCTACTCAGCTCAAATTATGATGTAGAGTACTTTACATTCCCAAAAATATGTTTTTATTATATGAAATTATTAATTTACTTAAGAATATATAAAAGGACTATCCAAAACTTTGTTGGTTGCGATTAATTGGAAAACATGAGTGGATCGAATGGTCTTTGTCAGTGAGTATTTATCCGAAGTTTGACTAGTAATATGAAGATATTTGTAATATCCTTAATAATAACAGAAAGGTTCAAAGAGACAATATGAAATAGAGACAGACTCTTGAAAGAAAATTATGACCAGGTTCGACACGTAATATGGACCATTTCGGTGGTGATGACTTTGAATTTGATGGAGTGAGTAATCATGGAGGCACGTTTGGTCTTTTACTATACATTTCTTTGGATTTTCTCACCTTCTTCTGTTTTCTTTCTTCTTTTTTTTTTGTTTTCTTAAAGAAAAAGAAAAGAAATAGCTATACGTTAATACTCTTCTTCTATGGCTTTGTCTTTTGACTTGAAAGGATGACAACAGAAAAAAAATCTTTGAATGGAAAACGAATTAAGAAAAATAAAATAAAAGATAGAGAGAAAGAGTAAAAGAAAGTAAAAGACGAAATAAGTAGTCCGTTATGATGAGAGTTGAAAACCAAGCAAAAGGCGAATCATCTTTGCTTCACATTACAAGCAACTCCACTTTGAATTTCACACCCCTTTTCCTCCTCACTGTTATTATCTAAAAATTCCAAAATTTGGATAAAGAATTTTTTCAATATGCGGCCTAAATTTATGCATTTTAAAAACAAAATCAAGTCATTTAAATTCAAGAGGAAGTTGATATTACCATTTCTCGATAAAGACCAAGTTGATTTTACATTTCGATCCGGAACCAAACAACAATTATCTCCCCGTTTTATATAGTTAAACATTACTTAATACAATTATTTAACCAAAAAGAAACATTACTCATACTCTTTATTTATTGGCTTATTGTTTACTCCGGATTTTTTATAATGTAAATGAATCAATAAAAAAATGCTAGTCAACTATTACTCATTCCATTTCTTTTTCGTTTGTCAACGATATTTCATTTAACGAAAAGAATGTTAGACAAAGGGGACATTTGCATAAACCCATTATAGAGTTGGCGTCCTTCTTAATTTTGGATGCGTTTAAGAACTATCTACTTAAACATACATGATACATAAATACAGTGTAACTAACTCATAGCATTATGTTTTAGTCATTAATTACTAAATTTGAATAGCCAAGAGATGTTTAGTGTTATTCATACAAGGCATTAAAGCTAGATAAACATAATTCAGGGACATGACATTGCGAAAATGAATCCAGAAAATATATATCAAAGCACTTTAAAATGCTTAAATGGAACCTTATGGAACAGAAACAATACATACCATTGAGAATAATATCATAATAATTAGAGGTGGGCAAATTGGAATTCGAGATGAGATTTAGCCTCATTTTCAAATTAAGTTTTTTTGGTACATAATTGCGATACGATGACATATTATATTATATTTTAATTATTGTGTTCCATATAGACAAACAGAATTTCCGACCAATTTCCAAATAAAGAGTTGTCCCAATTGTTACGTTTTGCCCATTTCTACAATGAATAATTCAGATGCATGAACCAAACTTTACTGATTTGTGATTTCACTAATAAAAACTTATTTGAGCTTTTGTCAAGTAATACATTCAAATTTATTACCAAGTCTGTTTTATTTGGTAACCGCATGTGCTCAAATCAAAGTACAAGTCCATAAAGAAAAGGATACACAGAGGAACATCTAGATTTGGGAGAAAGATGTGACAGTCTTGAACCCGTGATTCTCTGGTAGGGAAGCGTTTCCAGGTCGAATCGATATAATCGCCTCCAGACCTTTCACCAGAATTGAAAAACCCGCAAAATGTCAGTTTTTCAAATCGGTTTTGAAGTAAAAAAAGGATTTAGAGTTTTGTGTGTGTGTTTTACCTGCGGCTTTCGCAGCTGTAGCTTCTTGATAAACATCTGTCACAAACAGAATCTCTGAAGGATCATCCACTCCCAATGTTTCAGTAATCTCCTTGTAGCTCCGGCTTTCTTTCTTGTTTCTGCGTGCGAGATTTTAAGTTAGGATCATAACATTGACTATCAATAAGGGTAACGATACATTTTTTATATACACACCCGATTGTAGTGTCGAAAAAGCCAGATAGATACTTTCTCAGGTCTCCATAGTTTGTATTCCCAAAGAGAAGCCTTTGCGCTAATCGACTACCGCTAGAATATATGTAAACCTATTTGCATATGTAAGAAAAAATGATTAGATCTGTGAAAAGAAATGCCGTTTCTGTGAAAGCTACATTGAACAGACCTTAATTCCCGAAGAATGCCATTTCTCTAAAGCTTCTGCTACATCTTCGAAAACAACAGATTTCAGTTCGTTACACTCAAAACCCGTCCGCCATATGTGACCCTGCATACAAAAAATCAAATCGCCTTTATCAAACAATATTGAAGTCAACAAAAACCAAAACAATTAGGAATCTTGTTTTTTTCTCACTTGCAATTCCTTTAAAGCAGTGATCTTTCTATCCGCTTTTATCATTGCCTCTACATTAGAGACCATAGCGGCGATGACCTCGTCTTTTCCTTTATCAGCATGAGGAATAGGAACAGCACCGGTTACACCTTGTCTCAAGTCTTCCTCAACCTGCAACAAATATAAGAGATCAACTTTAGTCACTTGTTTACGAAAAGAGAAGATAAGAAAGTTTGAGGAAATTAGTTTGTTATTACCTGAGACCGTATCAGCTTAATATCCTCTTGGGTTTCTGCTGTGTCGTATGTCAAATTCAAATGCTTTGCGACGTTTTCACGCGCATAGGGAAAGAGAACATCAGTGACGAATGTTATGGGCGTAGTTGTTCCTTCAATGTCGAGGACAATGAATCGCTGCAACCAAACGTAGTATAATTAAAATGAGACTTTTAGAGATTTATGACGAGAGACATCATTGACTTTTTACCCGAGGCGATTCTGTTTGGTTTTGTGAATCCTTGACTCCGGATTTCACAGATAATTTTGTGGAAGTCTGTGAATGTATGGTTCTACGGATAGGCCCGTGGTCTGGAGTAGCAGAATCTAGACCCAGTTGATGAAGCTTAATGGCAGCATCGAATAGATAATGGTAACATTCAGCCTGGAATTGAAAATTAAAAAATTAATAGACTCAGATGATATATGAACATAACATTACAAAACGATATAGAACTCGTTGTTGGTTTCTCAACATTCAACCAAAAAAGTTGACATAACTTGCACAAACCTGTGTCTTAGCATGGATCCAAGAATCACCCCAAATGTAAACTCCGTGATTGCGAACCAACACTGCTGTTGCTTTTGGATAGGCTTCAATCTGAAAATGGGAGTCAAGTATGTCAAAACTAGTAAATATCATCTTTTGTTGTTGGATATGATTAATTCAAGCTTCCTCGGGATAGTTAGACATACAGCTTTCGTAAGTGAATCTGTTAGTTCATTCTCATAAGCTGTGTTCTCTATGATTGGGACAACAAGTTCGTCATAGTATCCGTGACCTTGAATTCCTTTTATCATCTCCATGTGAGTTATCTGCGATATGTCAGATACGAAGAAAGACTAAGATCTAAAGTTTTAACTGTATTGAGGAACTAGGAATTGTCTAACATTCAAGCTTACACGGAATTCTTTGGCTTGTGGATTAAGCATTGTCACAAGACAAGATTCCATGCCATGACTATGAATAACAGCTCCAGCATTTCGCATCTCATATGCCTGCACCACAGAGTTAAACAGTACCTCATAAGAGTTTATCACCAAGCGGAAGACACTATAGCAAGGTCAATGCTATGAAACTTTTAGATAATGTCAATTATCTCACTGTTACTAGAGATTAGACATTTAGAAAATGAAAAGGGGAAATCATACAAATAGAGCAAGGCAATTTGGTAGGGCAAAAATTTAGATACTAAACTATGCAAAGCCTGTTAAATAAATGAACTATACTTGGTTATTGAAAATGCAATTAGCAGTAAAACAGACCATGTACAAGTTACTGAAGTGAAAAGAGATTGTCGCAACATACACGCAAATCATCTATAACTTAATTCATCAAAAACAATAATCTAACAAATCGCGCTGGTCCACTGAACCCTATAAAAAAACGTATTTTTTTTATCTCTATGGTGATTCTTTGATAAGTAGGATGAATTTACAACCAAAACTCCATTTTCAAGAATGTCTATGTAAACACCAATAGAACTTTATCATATCAGTTCATTGTTTTAGCCTATTGTGCTAGTTCTAACACCTGACTGCAACGTACTGGAGGTTATATGGGTTGATGAAACCCACAAACACGTCCAAGGAGGGGATTTTTGCTCAAATTGGACAAGTTTTACCTTGTAACCGAGTTTTCGCAAGCGTTTCCCCAAAGAAAGCCGGCGGTTCTGCACTTTTTTGGATTGCAATCCAATAGTCATCAGCAGTCAAAGTATTATCCATTCCAGAATAAGACCACCAGCTAAATGGGAGGAGGAAAGGAAAACTAGCCAAGTACCACTATCGTCATGACCATGTGCTCTAAGAAATCATTCTTACACATAAGATAGTCTAACTTGAGAACTTTCAACTTTACATAGAACCCCAAGTGTTGCTCAAAAGTACGAATAACACCCAGTCATTGTCAAGCATAAATCTAGACGCAAACACACAAAATGCACAAATCAAAAGAGAAAACACCATACGATAAAAGTAGTAATATCCCTCACCATTCACCAATATCAAACAAGGCCAAGATAATCCGAAAAAGGAAAACAAACACCTTGAAAGTAAGAAAACCACACCTTCATGAACAGAGGAGCACAATCAGTACACTTGGGAGGCTTATTGGGGTATGGCTTTGGAGATGGTGTAGAAATCATGGATCCATTTGCAGCCAAGATGTACATATCCTCAGGTTGCATCCTCTCCTTTTGCACACCTTCAAACACATCATGAATCACTTAAGCAGCACAAACACACCAAACCATCTCTAGAAACAGGAATTTCGACAAATCAAACATATTTTTCTGATAGAAAATTGAAAACCCACAGGAGAACAAACCCATCAAAGAAACCCCTCATGAGATGTAGAGAAACCTGAAGGAGACATGACGATGAGTTGGTCCGGTTTAGGGATTGAAGGGTCATGAACCTTGATCGTTATACTACCGCCTGTTCCAGAAACCCAACCTTGAGTGTAGAAATGACGACAGAGCTCAGTTACAAGCGAAGTCGTCTCCTTCACTTCCTTCCCTTCCAAATACGCCTGAGGAAACCCCATCATCGCCACCGCCATTGATTCTCAGAGATTGGAAAATTATTAAATGGAAATGATTTTTGTTTATCTTGCGAGCATTTATCTTGGCTGCTTTCACAGGAATATGATTCCTTTTTCTTCTTTCTTTTTATTTTCCCCTAAACTTTCGTTGATTTATTTTTAAAAAAAAGACCCAAACTTGCGTCAAGATTGCTCTTTCAGCACAGCATTTTTCTTGCTCTCAGTCACACAAAGTCGGCTTAAAACCCAGAACCGGAAAACTAAACCGAACCCCATCAAAATTAACCCGAACCGGATTAAAAAATATCCGAATTGGTCTTTAATTTTTCGGTGTAATACCGAAAACCCAAACCGAATTCGGAATCAAATTGAGATCCGAATGGGTATCCCAAGTATCTGAAACACAAAATAATTTGAATATTTTTATAGTTTTACTTTTTAGTCATTTTTGAGTATTTTTTAAAATTGTGAATAAAAAATATCTAAAGCATACTAAATCCTAAATATTTCCAATTCTTTTGAGTATTGGGTTAGTTTGTTCAATAGCCATAAAAATAAAATTATAATTTATAAACTAACCAAAATAAATATATGTGGCAAAATTTCAACCCTTAAATTTAGGGGTTTTTTTAGTTTGTGAATTATAATTTCTTTTATGGTTGGTTATTGGATCAAGTATCCCTTAAGTATTTAGGAGAGAAAATCCCGAACAATATATATTTTTCTATATCCGAAAACCCGAAAGATTCAAACCGAACAGGTTTCGATTACCGAACGCAATGGACTAGTGACACATAACTAGGGGTAGGCAAAATATATGAAACCGAAAAACCAAACCGAACCCAATCCGGAATTATCCGAACCGAACCGAATCTGATTTTATAAAATACCCGAATGGGTTTCATTTTCGTAAAACCAAAAACCGAAACCGAACCCGAACTGAACCGAAAACCGAACAGGTATCCGAATTACACAAAACATAAAATTAACTATATATATTTTGATATAATGTTCACATAATTTATGCATATGTTTTAGTTTTTTTAATAGTTTTTTCGGTTGATTCGAGATTTGTAGATATATTTGATTAAAATAATTAATTTAATTAGATAGATTATTTAGAATTTTTATTTTTGTTACATATTTTTCGGAAAACTTGAGTTAAAAATAAATTAATCAAACCAAATTAGACTAAAAATTACGTAAGTATAAATATTTCGGGTAACCGAAACCGAAACTGAAACCGACAATAACCGACAATAACCGAACCGAAACCGATCAGAAATTTAAGAATACCCGAATGGATATTATATTCTTAAAACCGAAAACCCGATAACCGAATTAACCGAACTGAAACCCGAATGGTTACCCGAAAGCCCACCCCTAACAATTTGCAATTTTCAAATCCAACTTTTCACCCTTTAAGCAAAATTTCGAGTCCAAACGTACTCTAATTGGTACATTTGCATCAGGGCGCTTTCCTCCGCCGTATCTTCGCCGTCACCGCCGCAAATATTGAAAAAGATGCCTCTCAATTTAGGGTCTTCTAAGATTGAACTCCATGATGTTTTCCGCACCAAAAAACGACACGTAGTTTATAAATAGAAATGGTGTGTTTGGTAGCGAGGAATAAATCTAATCCACATTCGAGATAAGAATAGTGTAAAACCCACTCTTGAACCCCTCTCTACGAAACTCATCGTTAAAACGCAAAACCAGGGACCGAGAGAGAGAAAGCTCTTATCTTCTTCTTCGTCTCCAATGTCGAGAGGACCAGGTCGTCTGGTGCAGAACGTGACGCAGTTCGCTGATGCTCAATTCAAGAATTTCTCCACTCGTTATGGACAACAAGTCATAGAGATTCTCGATTTCCCAATCAAAGTTGTCTTATCTCCTTTCACTCTCGCCTTCGACATCGCTGGCTCTGCACCTCGTGGATTTGGCATCCCTGAATTCATCTCCAAACTATCTTACCTTTCAGTTTTCGTAAGTTTGTTAAATTTTATGGTCTTGGGTTTGCTAAAGTTTTGATTTTTAATTTGATTATGCATACAGTGAGCTGAATTTCGAATTTTAGATCAAAGTTTTGTTATAACAGGATCATTTTAGGAAAGGGTTTAACTTACTTGTGGTATTTGGAAACATTGCATTTGCAGGCAGTTGCTACACTTGGAACTTATGACATTGCATTGGATTTGGGAAAGAAAGCTATATGCCAAAGGTCAGCTTTCAAGATATGAAGTCAGTCCTAGTTATTGATGCTTTCAAGATAATTTCTACTGTTTGAGGTCATTCAGTGAAATGAACATGTTTTTCTGGTGGTTAGGGATTGCAAAACTTGTAACGGGTGGCAGGCGTTACGGTGCACCATGTGCAAAGGAACGGGGAATGTTCAATACCAAATCAAAGATTACAACTTGAGAAGGTGGGATTGTCTCTTGTTAACCCAAGTTATTATTATTGCTTCAACTACTTAGACTCAATGAGAATTAATCAATCCATCTCTTTAGTGAGTCCACCAATTATTAGATACAGCTTCTTACCAACGTATAAAGATTGGTCCTTTCTATGTCTTATCTTGTAGTGGAGAGATGCCAACAGCAGATTGTGTTGCGGATGCCATAGTTGACAATCGAGCTGAGTTGCTTCATCTTCCCTCTTCCCTCAACCTAAGTGCACCATTGCCATCAAAAGACTGTCCAACTTGTGATGGAACTGTAAGCTTTTCTTTTTCACACTTCTAATACACTAACCTATTGTTAATGCTATATTTGACACGGATTCGGTTTATATATCTCTCAAAGTTTTAAGCACTGCTAATATGACACGTCCATGTAATAATGTGCTTGTCTTGTCTGTGTTTTAAGGGTTGAATAGAGAAAGAAATGCTCAATAATTTGATAGAACATGTACTGATATTGCAGGGTGTAATGAGCTGTACTGAGTGCAAGAACAAGCTGCAAGTCAGGATATCGGCTGATGATGTATGTTTTCCATCTGCTATTACTTCTTCTCAGTTTAATATCTATATTTATCCTCAGTGAGATGGATATTTACTACTTGCTAGGTATAAAATTACCAAAGAGGCTTAGCTTTTTTGTGCATAGAGTTATCACTTGTTAAACATCTGAACAATGAATGAATTCACATTCATTTTTCAGATCATGGAACCTCCATGGAAAGCCTACAATGTGCTGAGGAAGATGGATTATCCCTACGAAGTGAGCACAAAGTCTACATATAGACCCAAAACATGCTATTTTAACCCAGTCTTATGAGTCTTGTTTTCAATTTCAGCACATTGTTCACAGCATGAAAGATCCCAGCATCGCAAATTTCTGGTTGATCACTTTGCCTCAGATAGTCGGTGGGTTTGATTATGATGAAGATGTCAAGAAGAAAATATGGTGGCAATACGAGGTTTGTATCTGTTTCCACTTGCAAAGATCTCATTCAGCTTGACTTATGCACCAGTCTTCAGCGATTGAGTTTACTGTCATTTTAAGGTTATGGTCTTGTAGAGTCTTAATCCAAGCATAACGTAGAGGTCTGCTCTTCATTGATAGTTGAATCTTCTTAATCCTCATTTGGGATGGTGTTGTTACGCCAATATAGAATCTGCTCTGTATCTGGATTGGTTTGTGCTAGGAAATATTAGAGGGTGGCAGGACACTTGATCTGCTCGGGGCTCTGCATCGTATAGGGTTTCGTTGAATAATGCAGGTTTAAGCTTCAGTGATGTTAAGTATTCATGTCTTCTGCGATCAGGAATCTATGCGATATGATCAACTTCGGGACTTGGTGGCTATGCGAAACCCTGGCTGGGAATATTTGCAGGATGTAAGATCGGGTCTTTATTGGTTTTAAAAGATTTGACGTAAATCTAAGTGAAGAAGTTTAGCAATCAATTTTTGGTTCTCATGGTTTTACAGGCCTTATTCTCCATTGATCCTGTCCGAGCTCGGGAAGACCCTGTCATAGTGAAAAATGTCCCTTTTTACAAGGCTAAGAAAGCATTGGAGGCTGAAGTCACAAAGCTCAGTCCACCTCCCCGCCCTCAGAATTGGGGTGTAAGCTCTCTTCTTCTCTTCGGTTTTAGCATCACAGTTTTTGTTCTTCATGTTCATGAGACCATGGGCATATTTCAGAGCTAACTGCTGAACATGTACAGGAACTGAATCTCCCATTGAATACTTCTTCTTGGAGTGAAGAAGATCTCAAAAGCCCAGCAAAACTGTATGAAAAGACGGTTCTTCTCAATGCGCAAAGAGAAATCGCAGATAAAATCTTGGATGCACAATGGGAAGCTAAATGGCGTCAAGAAAAGGTTAATCAAAAGGAACATTTTGACACAATTTGGTATCGTATCACATATCATGTTTCCAATGCATATAATGTTTTTAATCGTTACGATTTGTAGGTGGAGGAAATATTGGAGGAGAAGGTGAGACCTTTCATCCAAGACTCAAGCGTGGGTGTTCTTTCGCAGCACATTTTGTTAAAGTCGCATAAGAAAGATCAAAAGGTAGCGCAATTGTATTGGTTACAAGATTATATGCCTACTTGATTCTCTCTTACACAAAATACTTTCCTGATTAGATCATACATGAACCTTGTCATTGTTGTGACCAACCTCCATCAACCTTGTGATTTCTTTGTTTCAAACTCAGGGAAACCGGAAAGGAAGTGGTGGATCTTTTGACCAGTCCAGCGTGTCGGAAATGAATCTAGATAATGGATTTTGGATTGATGAAAATATGCTTTGACAATATTTTGTGGGTCTCGGATATTACTATTACACTTGAAATCAGTTTTCAGTTTTCAGTTTTATATATATATATATATTTCATCCTTTTCACACAAAAAAATGTTGTTTTAAAACCTTTTGTTTCGTAAAAGGTGTCATTTTGTAATTTCCAATGCAAAATTTACAAAAAAAATCTCAGTTTTAGTCTGTTTTTTTTAGCTTATCAATTTAAAGAGATAGGTTCATTTGGAATTTTGATAAGGGGTATGATAAAAAAAAAATTAAATAGTCTTTTAATATATGTGAAAAATGTTGAATGACATGACATGTAAACAAAATGTTTGTTTTTGCAGACACTTATTAAGTGATGCAGGACGGTGGTACTTTGTTTCCGGTTTTAGAGTTATTCTATTTTCTTTTTTTCTTTCTTTTACATATTTGATGATCTTGGTGTTTTATTTCCATATTTTAAAAGGTTTAGGTTAAACTTTAGGGTTGATTCCTAGTCAAATTATGCTTTAGCTTTCATTATAAATAATTATCCTCTTGGTTTGTAAGAGGCACGTTTTATTGAATTTATATCAAAGAAGCTTTTTGCTCTTTCTTCTCTTGTCATCGGCTAGAACTTTGTTCTCAACGATCTCAAGACGTGTTTTCGTTTGGGTATTCTAAGACTAAACAATCGAACGCACAAATCACTATCCTCTCCTACATTAGTTGGTATCAGAATCAGGGCTTTAATTTCTCAATTAAAGCACGATCCACAAACTTCTCTTTCCATGGCACCTCGTCGCTCAGCAGCTGAAGATCAAGACGAGCTTCGTCAAACGTTGGAGAATTTTACGATTGGGTTACATGATGTGTTGCAAAGCGCTGTGGAGAACGCCTTAACTACGGTGTTGCAAGACCAACACGAAAAGTATCATGGCGGTAGAGAACCTCGACGAGCAGCATCACACACACACTCTGATGATGAAGGTTTGGCGGAGAACCTTTTCGCAGCTCCTTTACAAGAGCCTCGACGTCGTCAAGCTCATCCAGATCGCATAGAGTATGGTGGACGTGAGGTCTCGTCTTCGCGTTGGGAATCCGGTTTTCGGCTAGATATACCAGAGTTTGTGGGAAATCTTAAACCGGAGGAGTTTATTTATTGGCTGAATATGGTTGAAGAGATACTCGAATTCAAACAAGTCTGATGAGATGAGAGTTTCATTGGTTGCGACTCGGTTTAAGGGTTGTGCTTCGGCTTGGTGGACTATGCTTAAGGACTCGCGACGGTTAGCTAGTAAGCCACAAATTGATTCATGGGAAAGACTGAAGAAGCATATGCGCCGTCGATTTCTTCCTTACAATTATGCACGTTCCTTATACAATAAACTTCAACACTTGCGACAAGGCTCGCGCACAGTTGATGACTACGCCGCTGAATTTTTTGAGTTGATTTCTCGTGCCACATTGCAAGAAATAGAGGAACAATTGGTTTCGAGATTTATCGGAGAATTGCGAACTCAATTGCAGATTTCGCTGCAATAGTTCAATCCAACGTCAGATTCCGAAGCTCATCAACGGGCGGTATCCATGGAGCTCCAATATCGGCAAGGAGTTTCCTCTTATGGATCGCGCTTTCGGGGACAAACACCAAGTTCTATGAGTGCCCCTCCTAACCAAGTAACAGAGGATGCACCTATACACATGTCTACAGAGAAACAAGCTGTCTTAGGAGACTCCATTGCGACGTCATGACCGCCTCGCACAGGCGCTTTGCGGTGTTACACTTGTGGAGAAAATGGACATCGCCAAACAGCTTATCCCAAACAGACTCGTCGCGGACTCGTCACACAAGATGTAGACTTCAATCATGGTCCACGTTTTGATGATTACATGTCTGATCCGGAGAATGACGACGAAGGTATCAGTGGTGATACATGACCCGTATCCCAAATTTTGGTAGTGCGTCGTAATTGTCTTGCACCACGCGTGTCTCATGATGAGTCGTGGTTACGATCTAATCTGTTCCGGACAACTTGTACGATTAATGGAAAGATTTGCAAGCTTATTATCGATTCTGGTAGTTGTACAAATGTAATCTCTAAAGATGCAGTCACAAAATTGGGTTTACAAGCAGATGATCATCCCCATCCATATAAACTAGCTTGGCTCAATAATGGGACAGAGATAACAGTGGTGCGACAAGCTCTTGTCTCCTTTTCCATTGGTGATTAAAAAGATTCGGTTCAATGTGACGTGGTTCCAATGGATGCTTGTCCCCTCTTATTAGGAAGACTGTGGCAATTTGACAGAGATGTGTTCCACAAGGGAAAAAAGAACACTTATAGTTTTTCTTACCACGATCGTATGATCACATTGCTACCATCACAAGAGCAGCCAAAACCGTGTGTAAAAAAAGACTCGAGTCGTGATGCAGGAAAACCTCATGCATTACTCACAATACCAAAAGCCGAGTTTGAGAAACACTTACGCGACACCGATTGTGTATGGGCATTGGTTGCTTCTCCTTCCTCAGATGCGGATACGATGGTGGTCCCTGAAGCGTTTGCGCCAATTATGGTTGAGTTCAATGATGTTTTTCCCTCTGAATTGCCGCATACTTTACCACCTTTACGCGATATTCAACATCATATAGACTTGGTTCCCAATGTCGTGCTCCCCAATCAACCTCATTATCGTATGAGTCCTCAAGAACATGATGAGCTACGAAAACAAGTGGAGGAGCTTCTCGCAAAAGGCCATGTTTGAGAGAGTTTAAGTCCGACAGCGGTCCCTGCTCTCCTTATTCCTAAGAAAGATGGGTCGTGGCGTATGTGTGTCGATAGTAGGGCCATCAACAAGATCACAGTACGATACCGTTTTCCTATACCACGGTTAGATGATGTTCTTGATCAGATTGGTCATGCGTATATTTTCACCAAGCTAGACTTGAAAAATGGGTATCACCAGATTCGAATTCGCCCTGGTGACGAATGGAAGACGGCGTTTAAGACGCGTGAAGGATTATTTGAGTGGATGGTTATGCCTTTCGGGCTGTCAAATGCACCGAGTACTTTTATGAGAGTCATGAACCAGGCTCTTCGACCATTTATCGGTAAGTGTGTTGTCGTTTATTTTGACGATATACTAATTTTTAGCTCTGATTTGGCGAGTCATCTTCTTCACTTAACCGACGTTCTTCGAGTTCTGCGACGTGAGCAATTGTTCGCAGCGCGACAAAAGTGTGTTTTTGGGGCTGCACAAGTATTGTTTTTGGGTTACATTGTCTCTTCCAAAGGGCTGGAAGTGGATCCTAGTAAGGTTGAAGCTATTAAGTCTTGGCCAATTCCGCGTTCTATTACGGATGTACGAAGCTTCCATGGTCTCGCCTCTTTTTATCGCCGCTTTGTTCCTCATTTTAGTAATATCACAGCTCCATTAACCGATTGTATGAAAGGGGCTAAGTTTTGTTGGACTCTGGAGGCGAACGTCGCATTTGAAACTATCGAGAAAAAATTGATTTCGACACAAATTCTTGCTTTACCGGATTTTACACAAGTTTTTGAACTTCATTGTGATGCGTGTAAATTAGGAATTGGAGCTGTTTTGAGTCAACATGGTCGCCCCATTGCTTTCTTTAGTGAAAAGATTGTTGGATCCCATGCTCGTTACAGCACTTATGACGTTGAGTTTTACGCAATTGTTCAGGCTATCAAACATTGGCGTCACTATTTATTTCATCAGGAGTTTATCCTCTACACGGATCATGATGCTTTAAAGCATCTTGGTAGTCAAGAAAAAATATCAGCTCGTCATGCTTCATGGGTGGCATTTCTTCAGCAATTTACATTTGTCATTAAGCACCAATCAGGTTGTTGCAATAAAGTTGTTGATGCTTTAAGTCGACGTCATTCTCTTCTTGCAACGTTTTATGTCTCGGTTCCTGGTTTTGGAGTGTTCGCTGAGTTATATCCTTCTGACCCATATTTTGGAATGATTTGGTCTGATTTGCAAGATGGTCTCTCCTCAGAGTTTGTTCTTCTCAATTATTTTATCTTTAAAGGGGATCGGTTATGCGTCCCGGCTTGTAGTCTCCGTCTTCAAATCATTAAGGAACTACACCAAGAGGGTCATGTGGGAAGAGACCATTCGGTTCAGCTTGTCGCTGATTCATATTTTTTGCCATCATTGCAACGAGACGTGGCTAGATACGTTGAGCGATGTGTTACTTGTCAACTAGCAAAGGGTCATGCTTCAAACAAAGGTCTTTACATGCCATTACCAATTCCTACGCAGCCTTGGACGGATATAAGTATGGATTTTGTTTTGGGTCTACCTCGTACTCAACGCGGTCGTGATTCTATATTCGTCGTGGTTGATCGTTTCTCCAAGATGGCTCACTTTATTCCTTGTAAAAAGACTACCGATACGGTAGAAGTAGCTCAATTATTTTTTCAAGACATCTACCGACAACACGGCCTACCTTTATCTATTGTTTCTGACCGTGATTCTCGCTTTTTAAGCCATTTTTGGAGATCATTGTGGAAATTGCTTCGGACGAGCCTTGATATGAGCTCTGCTTATCATCCTCAATCCGACGGTCAAAACGAAGTCATTAACCGCTCTCTCGGAGATATGTTACGCTGTCTTGTGGGAGCTAACATAAAGTCTTGGGATTTTGTCTTATGTCAAGCCGAATTCGCTCATAATCATGCTGTGAACGCAGCACTAAGTTTAGTCCGTTTCGAGTTGTTTATGGGTTTGTTCCTCGTGGTCCTGTTGATTTAGGCGTTGCTCCGGATGCTACAAGAGATCATTTCCATGCTCGGGATATGGTAGCTTCATTGTCCTCTATTCATGCTCATGTTCACGACAACCTTCAAGTTTCGTCGGCTAAGTATAAAGAGGTTGCTGATCGTCATCGAAGGGAGGTTCATTTTGATGTGGGTGATTACGTATGGGTGGTTTTAACAAAGGATCGTTTTCCCACGGGTACTTATAACAAGTTGAAGTCTCGGAAGATTGGTCCATTGGAGGTTTTGGAGAAGATCAATGCGAATGCTTATCGACTGCGTCTTCCACCGGATGTTCGTTGTGCCGACGTGTTCAATGTCCAACATTTGGTCCCGTACGTTGATGCTGATGATGTTGAAGATTCGGGGACGAATCTTTTTCTACCCCAAGCGACCTGATGCAGGACGGTGGTACTCTGTTTCCGGTTTTAGAGTTCTTCTGTTTTCCTTTTTTCTTTCTTTTACATATTTGATGATCTTGGTGTTTTATTTCCATATTTTAAAAGGTTTAGGTTAAACTTTAGGGTTGATTCCTAGCCAAGTTATGCTTTAGCTTTCATTATAAATAATTATCCTCTTGATTTGTAAAAGACACGTTTTATTGAATTTATATCAAAGAAGCTTTTTGCTCTTTCTTCTCTTGTCATCGGCTAGAACTTTGTTCTCAACGATCTCAAGACGTGCTTTCATTTGGGTATTCTAAGACTAAACAATCGAACGCACAAATCACTATCCTCTCCTACATTATTAAGTATTAGCGTATTCATTGCATAATGCTACGTGTACCATTTTGTTTTGTTTTCCTTTGCTACGACGATGTGTTTCATGATTTCATCTTCTCCAATCAATCACTCTCTTCAAGTCCTCGTGTCTCCTTCACTACTTACGTGTTTTTCATTCTGTGGTATTACTTATGAATCATAAGTTATGATCATAAGTTATGATCTTACGTTTTTTATTGAATTATCTCTACTTCGTTTCTTTTTTCTTCAAACGTATCCATATATATCGCTATTTGTTGAATGGAAAAGTATAATATCATACTCTTGACTAATGAATTAATGCGATGATTCATGTGGAAAAGAAGTTAGGATTAACTTAGGTACAAATTAATATCACAACTCAAGAAGGGCAAAAGAGATGACTTCTTTTTCACATGGGTTTTAATTTTTATATGTGGAACTAAAAGCATATGAAATTTTTATTTTAAGGAAATTGGATGTTGTCCTTTTCACTTAGGTGGAGCTTTGGTCGGTAAAATAATTTAATAAGCATATGAAATCTGATTATTGACCGTGTAAAAATGAATTATTGTCCGTCCAAATCATACTACTACAATTATCCTTTGCTCGTTTTTATACTTTTGTATTTTATGCTATAAATGGATATACGTAGTAGATACCATTTATCTGGCCGTTGAATTATAAGCATTTGCAGTTGAAAAGAACAAAAATCGTAGGCATTCATTTTCATATAAGGATGATCCTTGGCAAACTCAAATTTTATTATTCAGATTGGATGGAGCAACTCTAACCTTAAAGTTTCAAATTCATACTAATGGGATATACTGATATACATACGATAAATAGAAGTCCACAATACTAAAAGTTCGCCTCGTTAAGAAAGCAATTTTAAAAATGGATCACATATTTCCTTACAAAATCATAACATTGTATATGTCCAATGATTAAATACAAATGCTTAGTCTTCTAAACTATATTATTATTTACTATAAATAATTAAATACCAAATATATAATATTTTTTTTTACAAATAAATTAAAAATTATTGCGTATTTTATCATGTTAATTTTTAAATCACGCCTAGACAATCTCTAATGTATAATAAGAAAAACACTATAATCAAATTAGTAGATATTTTAATGAGAACGCGTAATATTCTTTTCGTTTCTAACTATGAGCTGTCTAACCTAATTTAGGGTAACCAAGTGATTACAAACAATCTAGTACTATTACAAATTAATATACTCCTGAAATGATTTAGCTCTATACATATAAATATAATTAAGCTTAAAACTGATTGTACATATGTGGCTACTTAATTTAATAGACCCTTCTAAAACTTATATATGGACAACCGTCAACGTCCATTAAAAAAATAGCGTATATATGAACGCCCGGTGTGTTACAAGTATCTGAAACAAAAGAATTATAATTCTAAAATAATGAAAAATATATTCTGTTTAATTTTGATTAGACCATGTCTAATGTGTTTAAAGTAAATGTGTGTGTTTTTTTTTGTCACGAACACACTTCTATATTAGTTAAACAAATACATTGTTTGTATCAGCAAACCAATATGGAACAGAAGTGCTAACTAAAGAAAAAATTCTATTTCGCGTGCGTGCATTCCTTACTAATAAATCTGCTCTCGTATTATTCTCCCGTTGCCGGTAGATGAGATCGAATTCGGAGAAAGACTCCCGAAGAATTGCCAAATCACGCAACTCTGGTTCAAAATCGGACCACTCATGTGGCGCATCCACCATCTTCACCAGATCTCTTGAATCAGTGACGAAGGTCGAGCAAAAACCCTGTTGTTATTGTAGCAAAGACCGCATGGCCCAGAGAAGGCCGTGTAATTCTGTATGTAGAGGAGAAATACTCCGATGGTATCCTTGTAGTCCCAGCAAATATGTCGTCCCATGCATCCTGAAGTTGCAAAACCCAACCCACTCCACTCGTACTATCTTCTCTCTTCCATGACCCGTCGACATAACACATGAAGGTAGGTATAGTAGTTGTGGGCGGAGGTTGTATGGGTACCCCCTTGTATCGAGATATTAGCCTCTGTCCATTCTCTTGCCTCCTTGGTGGCTACCGCTAGTGTTGTTGCGGCCTCATGAGTTACTGCATTGAAAACTTTATCATTTCTCACCTTCCAAATATACCATATGATCCAAGGAAACGTCCTAGAGACCTCTTATGTGACCCTGAACCTAGGAATCTGCCAGAAGAGGAAGTCTAAGTTTGATCTAAGACTTTTCGACGGAAAGGCTAGGGCGTTAGTCGGTAGGCCAGTTAAAGCCCAAATCTCCTTGGCCGATGGACACGTAAACAGTGCATGGTTAATAGACTCCACAGGGTCGGTACATCGAGGGCAGGTCGCAAGTTCCCGGATATGTCTAAACTTGAGCCTCTCATTTATCGCCACCGCTCCCACTAGACATTGCCAAATGAAGTGACGTAATTTATTTGGAGCAGATCATATCCAGATACGGGCCTTGAGCGGGTTCTTGGACGGGAGTTGGAGTGAAAACTAAGTATCTGTATCTTTTTGTATCCTGGCAAGTTCATAACTTGACTTAACCGAGTATACTCCGGACTTGGTATAGTGCCAACAAAAGGTATCCTCCGACCCCCTTGGAGGGAGCCTCATGCTTAGGATTCGTGGAACCTCCTAGGATTGCACATTAGCCCGTATTACTTGTGTATTCCACTTTCGACTCCCTTGGTGAATGAAATCAGCCACCCAAAGTTGAGGATTAACCAAATTCCCTCGGTTAACCGCCGGTCGTGGGGTTGTATCTGGAATCCAATTGTCCCTTCATACCGCCGTAATGTACCCATTGCCTATAAGTTTGCGAGTTCTCTGAAGCACTAACGCCTTCGAAGACCATATACTTCGCCACCCGTAAGATGGCCGGTTGGGTTTTAGGGTATAGAAAGGGTGCATATTCTGAAAGTATTGGCCCTTTAGTACCCTAGCTGCTAGGGAATTTGGATATTGATGAAGTCTCCACATTTGTTTAGCCAAGAGGGCCTGATTAAAATCTTCGAAAGACTTAAATCCAATACCGCCCTAATTCTTGGGTAAACAGAGTTTCTTCCACGCAACTTAGTGTAGATCCCTTGACTGGGGTTTAGATCGCCACCAAAATTGAGAGACTGCACTGGCCAACTTCCTGCATAGTCCTTTAGGAAGGAGAAAACTTGACATCACCTATGTTGGAATAGCTTGAGCCACCAACTTAATCAACACTTCTTTACCGCCTTTTGAAAGGAACTTGGCGGACCATCCATTAGCTTTTCTGTTAAGCCGATCAAGAACATAAGCAAATATTTAAGCTTTGGACCCCTGTAACTGTTCCGTAATACCTAGGTACTTTCCAGATCCTCCTTCATTCATAATCCCTAGTCGTTGGTGGATGGCCAAACGAGATTCAGTGGGAACATCCTTGCCAAAGGTAATGGCTGACTTGTCAAAATAAATTTGTTGTCCTGAAGCATTGCCATATTGCGTAAGGATTTGTAGTATCTTATCGCTTTGTTCAACGTTTGCTTTACAGAAGAATAAGCTATCATCTGCAAACAAAAAGTGGGATACTGGCGGGCTAGCATAAGCCACTTTGAGACTTGTGAGCACTCCCGCGGACTCTGCAGCCTTGAGATTAGAAATTAAGACTTTTGTACAGAGGATGAATAGGTACGGTGATGGGGGTCTACCTGTCGTAGTCCCCTTGAAGGGGTAATTGAACCACGGGGGTCTTCATTAAGCAGTAAGTGGTAGGTTACCGAGTTCACACACGGCATAATCCACAAAATCCGTTTTTTTAAGAACCCCATCTGCCGCAGAAGGCATTCCAAGAAACCCCACTCAGTACAATCATAGGCTTTACTTATATCTGTCTTGACCGCCATAAATTCCTTGCGATATTTTGCTTTGGTAACAAGAGTATGGAAAGCCTCTTGAGCCACTAGGATATTATCTGAAATCACCCGCCCCGCTATAAACGCTGACTGAGTCTCTTAGACCAGTTTCGGCAGAAGACGTTTGAAGCGTTAGCATAAGACTTTCGAAATAATGATATAACTAACATTACAGAGACTAATCGGTCGTAACTCCTTCCACTACAAGAAAACAGGGCATATTCCTACGGCCAAATCCGTCAGAAATCCGTCGGAATACCCCCTTATTCCAACGGATTTCTGACGGATTTGGTCCGTCGGTTCTATCTCGTCGGAAATACAAATCCGTCGGGCCAAACCGACGGAATTCTGACGGATTTGCAATTATTTAAAAAATATATTATTTTTATTTAAATATATGAAAATAAATGAATTAATAAGAAAAAATTAAATTAAAAATCAAAATTAAATTAAAATTAAATTCAAATTGTTTTAAAACCAAATTTAAAGTTTTACATTAAATTTAAATTGTCCAAAAACATTACGACCCATGAGAACGGAAGAACTCGTTCATCTTCGCCTCCATTGCACAATATCGTTCCTCCGCCTCCTCCTTCTCTCTCTGGCGTTGTTCCTCCACCTTCTTAATTTGTCTCTGCAGCCGTTCCTCCGACTCTGCCTTCTCTCTCTCGTACCGTTCCTCCAAAGAGCTAACACGCTGGGTCAGCTTGGCGTTTTGTGCTACCAAACTGCTACCACCGTGATAGCGAACCGACGAAACGGATGAGCAACTGTCTTTGGGGAGGCCGTAGACACGACCTCTGCTCTTAGGGGTTACCTAAGAAAAAAAATTCAATCAATTTCAAAACATATTAGTATTAAAAGGTATTTTAAATGTGTTTAAAATTGACACGTTTACTAACCTAGTAAGTGAACTCGTTGATCTTCTCGAATGGAACTTCGGTTGGCGGTGGAGTTCCATCGACGACCGGTTGCGATTGGAGGTACTGCTCCCCGAGCTTCTCCACACTCTCCACGATTTCCCGAGCAATCGCATCTTGGATTTCACCTGTCTTTCTGTTGGTGTGGGCATCTCTGATGACATCAAGATGCGAAGGACGCACACCGGTCTTCTCAATCTGTTAGCATAGTCAAGTACGGAAAATGTTAGCGATAATTAAAAAATTTTGGAAAATTAGGAAAATTACCAGTTGCTGAACACGTGACACCTTGCTCGTTGCACTGAGGTTGTGGGTCGCCGGTCCCTTCCCATTCCGCTCGCTCCTCCGGTTAGTCGAGTTTTGTGTGGAGGTCGCTAGAGTGTCCTCCCGTTCCCAATGTGCAATTAGTCCAGCCCACATGCTTCGTCGTTTTTAAGAACCTTAGGCACCTTCTGACGTCGAAACCACCCGTCCTTCCACTCGTTCATCTTCTACGAGTACTTTCTACGCGCCTTTGCGTCGAATTCTTTGCGGACGATAAGAGTCAGTTGTGGCTCCCACGTAAATTCTTGCTGAAAAACAAAACAATACCCGAAATACTATTGACAATTGGAATGTAATATAAAAGATTAATTTGTAATTTAGAATATAAATACATACCGCAAAGTGCCGAAACCATGTCTCCTGGTCTGCCACCGGCATGGACTCATAAGTGGGATATGGCTTACTTATCATGCTATTGATCATTGAGTTGATGGAACTCGAAATACCGTTTCCCAAATATTGGAACCTACACGGTACTTTGCTTCATATTTTGTTAACAATTTTATTAAGTTGATATAAGCCTATAAATTTTTAAAAGTAGTCATTACCAGCTCGTGTTAGGTGGTACATCCGTATCAAGTCGTGTCAACCTTTCCTGACCGGGTTGGGACACAAACTCCTCGATGCTCATTGTCGTACGAACAGAGGAAGTTGTACCCGTAAGAGGAGTGTCGGGGATCTGCGACTGACTCGCAGTCCCACCTCCCGTAGTGGAAGTACGGGCGCCGCTAGTCTCATGATATAGGCCATAATTCCTACGATTTACAAAATTTTTACATAACTTTAAAATTAGTATTTAAAATTATTATGTCAATTATAAATTTAAAATTTACAATCTTTAGTACGGAGTTTGGGCTTTTGAGATTTTTGAAATTTGTGATTTTGAGATTTTGAGATTTCAGAATTTATGGAATTTAGGATTTATGGTAATTTGGTAAATTTGCGATTTTGGAATTTTGTTATGAAGGAATGAAGTAACACTCCGACATCACGAAGACGAAACACGTAAAATTTTGTAAATGGTATAAAGGTTTTTTAGATATAGTGATATATTGATTTAGGGATTTAGGATTTGTTAAAAAATTTAAAAAAACATTAAAATTTTTTTAAAACAATACAAATTTAAAAAATTAAGGGACTCACTCAATGTTGGGAGTTTATGAAAACCAAGGCAACATAGATAGAACTTCTGGGATTCACGGCCTTGGAAACCAGAAGTTCTACCTATGCTGGCTTGGTTTTCATAAATCCCTAATTACTTAACATTGTCAATAATTCTTGCATACAACTCCCAATAATCCCTTAATTTTTTTAATTTGTATTGTTTTTAAATGTTTTTTAAAAAAAATTTAAATTTAAGTGTTTTAAAAGTTTTTTAAATTTTTTTAAAAGTTACTTTAAATTTAAAGTTACATGTTTTTAAAAGTTACATATTATTAAATTTTTTAAAATTTAAGAGTTTTTTTTTTAATTTTAGTCAAGAATTTTAACAATTTTTAATTTATAGAATTTTGTATATTAATCATATTATAAATCTCAAAAAATCCTTAAAAATTACAAACACTTATTACAATTGAAATTCAATTAATTGCAAATGGTAAGTTCCTAAAATTATCATAATACCTTAATCCATATATCCATAAATCCCTAATTTCTCATAATTTCAAAATTCATAAAATTTTCTAAATCCCTAAATTTATAAAATTTTCTAAATCTTAAATTCCTAAACATCTCATAATCAATTACGAAATCATGTTAAACAATGCTTCTAATTCGACATTTACCTATTCCCAATTGAATAACACACAATTTCAAGCACAAATCCTTTCATAATATTTAAAATCAATAAAAACTTACATTGTCTCGTTGATTTGGTGAGACAGTTTGTGAATTGGAATGGGGACGTCGGAAAAACGGTGACAAACGGCGGCGATTCGGCGATTTGTTCTAAAAAAAAAATTTCTCTGGTTCTGTCTGCGGGGAAGACGAAGTCTGTGATTTTAAAGGACTATGCGACGGAATTCCGACGGAATTATGGAGGAATATTAAAATCCGTTGGAATTCCGTCAGATGATCCCGCTTTTTCGATGAGATCGAAGTGTTTAGGCGGCAGGAAATTAGGGTTTTCCGTCAGAAATCCGTCATAAATTATGGCGGATTTCTGACGGATTTTTGCTTTTTAAAAATTTTTTCAGGATCCGACTAAAACAAATATAAAATTAATAATCCGTCAGAAATCCGTCAGCATTTATGACGGAATTCTGACGGATTTCTTAAAATCAATTATGCGAAAATATGCAAACTTATGTACAACGGATATCCGTAAGATTTCCGTCTGAAAACCGTCTTAACACTCCGACATAACACCCCACCATTCCTATCGGCCACTGCAGACGATTTATTAACCACTCAAACGTTGCCAACATCGCAAACCGTCGAAATTCCGTCTGAAATCCGTCAACATAATTCCGACGACATAGTTCCGGCGGAAATCCGTCAGTTCGTCTGACCAATCAAACGTTGCCGACATCGTGTAGTCTGAATTCAGTCGATATTCCGTCGGTAAAACCGACAGAATACCGACGGGATAACGAGGGTTTATACATATAACTTCTACTATAAATACACTGATGACGGAGTGGATATCTTCTACCCCTCTCACTAACACAAAAAATGTCTTCTACCTCTCCTAACGAAGAATCTATATCAAAAACCGTGGTAAATGTTTTGGATATTCCAAAATTCTCGTGGGAAACTGAATCTCATTGCGACGAATTCACTCAAGAGATTTTCACTACTCGTGGGAATTTGATACTTGCTCACAAATCCATCAAGAAGATTCCACATCAACAATAGTGTCGGACATCCAGTGTTTGCCAAACAACCACCACATTCCTAAATTGTCGAGGGAATCGGAATCTTAGTGCGACAAACACACTAACGATATACCCACATACTCGTGGGAAGATGATTCATGCACTCCAAAAAATGCAGATGGGTTCGGTTTTCCTAATCACAAATACGATAACCAGCCAGAATGTCCTGACCAGAAGCGGGTTGTCAATGCCGCCTAACCATATCAATTCATTGAACAGTCATATACTTACGGGGAAGTACTTCAACAGAATGTAAGGATCAGTACTATGATTTTCAATTCGCCTAAAGCCCAGAAACGCCAAACTTAAATATTGATGTTGATGCAATCAAAAGTGAATTGTGCGATGGATTTTTAGATTCTCCATCAAAGAATAAAAAGGGAAAGAAAATTTTAAAATGGTTCTAACCAATGGTAAGTTTGGAGTGGATACAGACATAAGTTTTTAAAATTAATATTGTCTATTTATGTGTGTTGTACCATATTTGTGTGTTTAATATTTGCAAGTCTTTAATCTACATGTATTAAGTTGTTTTAAATTTTAAGTTTCATTAAATGTAATATTTTATTGGTGTTGCATAATCAAAATATATTGTTAATTAGTAACCGGAATTGATTATAAATTATTAAATGTCAATGATATACAAGATTCGTTCTCAGCTTAAATGGTTATGCTTCCTTTAAAACTATATCAAAACCGAGTTTGAATCCGGGGTGGTGTGCAATTTTATTGTTTTCTTATTTGTCCGTCGTAATACTGAGATTGTCTTCCACAATCAGATTTGTTAATGAGCAATGGCAAAATATTGTAAATTTTTGTCTACTATATATGCAGTACACTATATTACAGGGAACCCATAGATGTGAGAGTACAACATTCATAACCACACATTTATTCATAAATTATTAATCTGAATCTCCCGATCCACTTTCACTAGGGATGGAGTCTAAATCGTCGTCAAATTCGTCACGTGTTTCCTCATCGTCTGAATGCACTAGATCATCCCCGATATGGGTGACATCAACGACAAGGTCAATGTTATCCATCTCCTCCACAGGTGACATTGGTATACTTCTCGATGGTTGTAGAGCATCATGTTCTGGAACTCCATATATTTTTCTTCTCGGGTTAATTGGAGTTACTGTGATCCAAGGATCTGTACGATAGGCAACTCGAGGATATGGAATGTAGCAAACCTATTAATAAATAGTGGATATTGTCAATATACATGAACAACAAACCTTAAGTATGAGTACGTAGGTAAACATATTATTGTATTGATACCTGGTCTGCTTGAGACGCAAGGATAAATGGATAGTAATACTGTATTTTCCGGCTTGAATTTATCGAAATAACACCAAGAGAGTCAACTCGAACCCCTCGACCATTGGATGGATCATAAACACAATGCACCTCAAGTCCAACATTCCTGGATAGTGGATTTCCAAGATTTCGTTTAAAATCCCATAGTACATGGTATGACCTGACTACCCTGAATAAACTCCACTAACCATGTCGGGAGTGATTGACCACTTGCTAAACTTTCGGAAACCTAAAAAATGATATATGTAAGATATCAGTAACATATGAACGTGAAAACATGGAAAAGTAAGAGTAAGTAATTATATTAAACTTACATAACTTCAACCACCCCGGAAATTCTTCATCTTTCATGACAACAAGTTCGGCATCTGTCTTATCAGAATGGTAATCATGTGCGAGAGACATGTAGATCATGTAACATAACAGTCGTTAGTAGATGAATACAAATAATTCCATAAATTTAGTATAATAACTGATATACCTTTCGTACTCCAAAATTTTGTCACAGTTTATGAGGATATACGTATGCAAATGTGTGACCTC
The DNA here is from genome assembly GCA_963576765.1 of Draba incana. NCBI lineage: Eukaryota > Viridiplantae > Streptophyta > Magnoliopsida > Brassicales > Brassicaceae > Draba > Draba incana. The sequence goes on along the minus strand of OY755203.1, from coordinate 28,018,186 downwards.
TTGTGGTGATAGTTTGCGTTTCTTTCCTTTTCCACTTGCTCGACCAACTTGGGCAAACAACTCAGGAACAACCACGGCATAGACTGCTTTCTCACCTCTATCATCATGTCGGGCAGGACGTCTCGCCTTAGTACGAACTTGCGATGGAAAGTAATATTCGGCAAAGTGTGAGACTTCCTCGTTTAGGCTTTGTGCGATAATAGATCCCTCAACCTTGCTCAAATTTTTAACCTTTTTCTTCAGGTGGAACATGTAACGCTCGAACGGATACATCCATCGGTATTGAACAAGGCCTCCTAAGGCTGCTTCTCATGGGAGGTGAATAGGAAGATGTTCCATAACGTCAAAAAAAGACGGTGGAAATATCTTCTCAAGATTACAAAGGAGAACCGGGATATTGGCCTCCAAGTTACGTATCCCGTGGACGGTAAGCGTTCTTGAACATAAATCTCGGAAGAATGCACCAACTCCTATAAACGAAAATAAAACAAGTTAGTAAATATATAATAATATTATAGTAGTAAGAAACTAAAGGGAGTAAGAAATATACCTCCAATTGCTTTGATGCGTCTAACATATAGAAAAACCTTCGAGATTCTAAATTAGGTTCTTCAACCCTATCACCCTCATGATACCCACCCGACTGCAAATTCTCTCTAAACGCATCGTTAACCATCGCAACCGTACTTACCCCAACATCTACTTCCGCTGTAGGTTCCCCTACGCTAGACGGAAAATAAGGTTCATTGCTACTGGTACTACCATATTCATAATTCCTTTCTCCATGTAAATACCACACCTTATATCCCGCCCTAAATCCATATCTATATAAGTGGTTCCAAACAGTAGGAACCGCAACACTAATTCTATTACAGCAATTAGAACAAGGACATTTGATATCCTGAGCTTTGTTGGCCGCCTCTTGATTTCTAGGTAACTGCATGAACTCGCAAATACCTTGAGCATATTCGGTCGTTAATAAGTTCGACCCCTCTTCCATCATTGGCTCGTCCATCCATAACCGAAAATATGAAGAACTCATCTCTAAATTTTTTTTTGTTTTTCAAATGTTGTTATGAACGTCGGAAGAAATGTGAAAACTTATGTAGAATGAAAATCCGTCAGAAATCCATCAGAAAACCGTCAAAACCTCCGACATAACAACACTTCAATCCCATCGGCCAACCCAGACGATATGTTAACCACCCAAAGTTTGCCGACATCGGACCCCGTCACAATTTCGTCGGAATTCCGTCTGTCCGACAGAAAAATCTGATTTCTGTCGGTTGTCCGTCGGAATGTCGACGGAAAGTTACGACAGCTTACCGTCGTCGGTAATCCGTCGGTAAATATTAACGGATTTCTGACGACATACGGACGGTAATCCTGGTCGTCAGAATTTCGTCAAAATAAATGGACGAAGTACTGACAGAGTGATTTTTTGTCGGAAAACCGTCTGAATTCCGACGGGAATTCTGACGGCCAGAAATTCTATCGGAAAACAGCCTGTTTTCTTGTAGTGTTCATTGCCCGTGGTCTTTCGGTTTTGGGAATAAGAAAAATGTTAACTTTATTCATACTGGGTGCAATAGTCCCAGACGCCACAAAATTTCTGGACCATGGCAACTACTTACGGCCCCAGGATATGCCAAAATTTCTGATAAAAAAAGGGCAGTCATCCCATCAGGTCTCGGGGCTTTTTCGGGATGAATTAAGAAAATTGTTGATTTGACCTCTGCCGCTGAGATTGGACATGTGAGGCTTTCGTTCATCTGCGGGGTAACCGTGCATGGGATATACCTCAAAGAAGGTTCTAAATCTGAAATGCATGCAGTAGCGAACATATCTTCGAAGTAGGCAATAGCAATTTGCTCAATTTCCGCCTCTTGTTCCGTCCATGTCCCACTAGAACTCAATATCCATATAATCCGATTCCTCACCCGTCTGTTTTATGGAAGCATGGAAAAATTGGGTATTTTGATCCCCCGCGACCAGTCACATCACTCTACTTTTTTGTTGCCAGAAAACTTTCTCATCCACCAAAGCGGTTCGTAATTTCTCTTGCGCTTCCGTCACCTCCTCCAACATTGTCGAGTCGTCGCTTTGGAGTCTATCCAACTCTACCTTAAGTCCCTCAATAATCTCGCCCATGTTTTGCTGGTCAATCTTTCGCCATCGAGAAATAAGCTTTAGGCATAACGAAATATGGTCACCGATTTCCAAATTAGGATCAAAGTCTTCCGGAGCCCAACCCTCTTTTAAAATGTTCTCAAAATTGGGTTTTGATAACCACCGTTTGTCGAACCTGAACTTTTTGGTTCCTTGGCAATCACCAGGAGTAATCCGAGTAAGTATTGGCCTACGATCTGAACCCATATATCTCAGGTACTCTGCTCAAGTATGTGAAAATTTATCATGCTAATCCTCGTTACCCATTGATTTGTCCAGACGACACCGGATGATATTTTGGCTCTTTCTGCCCACCCAGGAAAGAGGATTCCCCGAGTAGGAAATATCAATCCTACCACAATTACTCCGCATAAGCCAGAAATCCAAAAAGGTGGATTCCCGCCGGTTCTACCCCCTGTTTTCTCATGGTGACCTGTTATCTCATTAAAGTCCCTTGTCATTAACCAAGGACAGTATGAGTGGAGCCAATCTAGCTTAAGGATTCCCAAACCATGTTTCGACGAGATATTACAGGTTCTCCGTAAACAAAAGATATAAAAAAAATTATTACCATGAATTGTAGCCAATACATCGATAATATTTTTATTTGAAGAAAGAAATTGAATTTAAAATTCTGGTAAAGTCAGAAGGCTAGCCCGCCACTTACACCGCGAGGGTCAACAGTAAAAAGAAAATCATAGCCAAATTCTGATTGCAAATCTTGTAAATAACTTCTCTCGCGTTTCGTCTCCATCAGAAAAAATATTCTCGAGAATAATCTTCTACGGAACTCACGCAAACGGCGAACTGTCAGAAAGCCTCCAACTCCCTGAAAGTTCCAACTTAGAATCATCTAATCGATTGTCGGTGGTATCTCTCCTACCACCAGATCTTGTATTTTCTTCGTTGGTTCTCCCTGGAAAGGGTTCGTCCCTGAAGTTGACGGTAGTGACCTATCACAAAGAGGCTTCTCCTCTCTAAGTGAGTTATTCACTGTGAAAACAGCTTGTTTATGGATTTTGGCTCCACGAAATGGGCTTTGACGAAATTTCTTTCGAACTCCCAAGGCCTTTTTAATTCAATTTGCTTGAGCTGATTTGGGCCTAGAGGGGACATGGCCAAAGCCCACATGAGACACCGAAATGTCAATGATCTTTTTCAATGGTGATATGACTTCCTCGATCTGGAGCACCGCCGGCTTCTCCTCCACCGTCTGGTTCTTCGCCGGGGCCTTCCTCGTTCTTCTCCCGGAGCTCCTCGGCTGCCTTCTTCCACTGCTTGTGCTAGGATATGATGAGGTCGTCTTTCCGTGCCTCATCCGCCGTCGCACGATACCACGTCGCCCTGTGAGCGACCAAACCGGAGGAAGCCACATCTTCCTTCACCGGTCCATGACTGAGTTTATTCAACTCCCATTGATAAAGCGGTTCATCTCTCTCGGCTTTCTTCCTCAAATCGGAGCACTTCATTTTCCTCTCAGATCCCGATTACTCTCATTCTTCAAATCACCGCCGTCTCCGGTCTGAGGGAAGTCTTGGCGAACCAATTCTTTGGTGGACTCTTTCTGATTAGCCGCCACTGGAGTTATCTCCTCAGTCCTCGTTTGTTCGATCTCCGAGATAAGGTTTTACCGGAGAGGTCTCTTTGCCGGAATGGCTGCAGACGGGCTCATACTGATGATCTCCAGTCTCTTCCCATTATGCATGCTTTTAGGAGCCTGCTCTATAAGGGAATGATCCACTTGACGACAGCCCGATTCTCTATTATCTACTTCCTCCCCATACGATCGGTGCGGAGGTCGACGACGGCCAAAGCGTTGCAGCGGACAGTGTTGTCGATCGTGAGTGATGCGGTGACAAAGCTTACACGATCTCTCGAGCTTCTCATATGCAAAGGTAACTCTGATTATGATTCAAAATCAAGCTCTCTCTCCTAGACCAGAGGTAATGATCCTTTAAGAGCCACCTGGATTCGAGGTGGTTGTACTTGCCATTGCCATTATAGAAGCTCACCTAGCTTCTCTCCAATCCCCTTAATACCAGCCTCATAACAGTAGTATTCTGGTAATCCCTTAATTTTGATCCAAAACAGAATTGTTGATGGAAAATCATCTCTGATTGCAGGCACCCAACGTTCCAGAGCAAACAACCAACCATCAAAGTGGTATGGTCGGTTATCGAGGACTCTCTGTAAATCTGCTTCCTCTTTGAACCAAAATTGGAATTTTCCCCTGCCCATATCAAGACCTTGGCCTCTTTCCTCACACTTCCAAATCGTTGGAAGAACCATCACCAAGTTCTTGACTCGATGTGCTTGAGCCTCCGGATTAAGCACCCTCCCTGATAAGGTATGGTCAAATTTCTTGAGCATCGCCTTGGTATCGAAAGCAAGCATCTTAATTGGTGACAACTTCCTCTTCTCTTGTTTAGACGCCAACAGATTGCCATAGTTTGTCAAGTTGATAATCAGACCGAGCTGTTTGGAGTAATTGAGGAATTTTCTGATTTGAGAACTTAGATTGAGCTTTGCATTCCTACAGCCCCTGTGGAATATATGGGAGGACTAAATTGAGGTAAATCCCTGAATCATCTCTCCCAAATACCCGTTGATTACTTTTTGCTCAATCATTGCAATCAAATTGATGGGAGGATTTACAACTTTGACCGCAGCAATCCCTGCCTTACTCTTAGTTTCCAAATGTGAGACTATGTATGTTCTCTGATAAAAGGCCGTGATTCTGCTGAGGATCAAAAGGAAAGTTATGGATTTCCATAATTGAATGAAAAAAGTAGATTCTGAGTGCCCGATCTCAATCCCAGAAGATGCAGTAATGGTAAAAGATTTAGGCGATTTCAACCAATCTGATAACGCAAGTATGATCAAACATACTTCGATAACACACAACAAACAGCCTCGATGCTCAGAACGAGCCTTTCTAATCCGGTGTACTGGCCGGAATCTTGGAAAAGCCTGTTGTGTAACGGTCATTTTTTGAAAAAACTCATCCGTTACAAACCAGAAAATCGCCTCATAATTTTTAATAAGAATAAACTTAGGAAAAGTGGTTCCTAAATTGTACTAAAGTGTCTAATATTGGATCTTAATGAGACTTAAGACCCAAGTGTCTAAAATCAAAACGCAAATTTGTTTAAATTTCAATTAAAAATTTGTTTAGATACCAATGGCAAGGGTATCCATTGCACATACCCTTTAGTTTAATTGTTTCTCTCTTTTGAGGTTTGAGGTTTAAAAATATACCAATGGCAAGGGTATCCATTGCACATACCCCATGCATGAGGTTTGAGGTTCCACTTCACCCACATGTCAAAGAGAAACAAAGAATCTACTAAAATGTCGATTAAGTTCTTTCTTTTAATGTCGACAAAGTAGATGTTTATAAATTTAATTTCGGTCGCCATGGAAAATAAAACTGATATTTATAACAAAAATAGTCCAATAATGCAAAATCACGAAACAACAATAATAAAATGAAATAAAAACAGAAAGAGTAGCGACAATGACTCAGCAATGAAATAAAGAACACATAAATCCAACACTCGGAAAACCATTTGCTTAAGCGAACATAAAAACGGTAAAAGCCATGCATAATGTAGCCATAACGGAAGTAATGGCTACACCATTCGCTGAATTCTTGGGACTTGGGGCTGGTGCAGTGATGTTAGTAGTTGTTTCTGAAGGAGAAGGCGACGAAGGTGGAGTCTGATCCTCCGGCGCCGATGGAGAAATCGGAATCTGATCAGGCGAAGGAGAAGGTGGCGATGGTGAAGAAGCAGGGGATTGAGATTTAGGTGGCGGAGTTGGAGTCACCGGAGACACCGTAGGAGCATGCGACGGAGAAATCACAGGTGAGTGAGAAGAAGCAGGCGGTGCTGATTTTGGTGACGGAGATGGAGTCGCCGGAGACACCGTAGGAGTATGCGACGGCGAAACAGCTGGGGAGTAAGAAACAGGGGAAGCAGACTTAGGTGGCTGCGATTTTGTTGGAGAAGTCGCCGGAGAAATGGATGATCTCGGCGGCTGAGATGTAGACGGAGGCTTCGACGGAGCAGAAACAGGGGAGGGAGATTTTGGGGCCATTGACGGAGATTTCGCCGGAGAAGGAGATCTCGGAGGCTGAACCGTCGACGGAGGTTTCGCCGGAGAAATTGGAGAAACAGGGGAAAAAGATCTCGGAGGTTGAACCGTGGTCGGAGGTTTCGCCGGAGAAATAGGAACAGCCGGATGCTGTCTAACGGCGAGGACGACGACGATCAGCTTCTGTCCTTTCTTACAGTGATCTTGATTACCACTTATGAAATAAAAAGGACCAGATCTATCAAGTGTAACCTCAGTTTCACCATTGTCAAAGTTCTTGAGCGGATTCCTAACGTTACAACCGTCGAAATCTGCTTTCATCACTTGTTGCACTGAGTCTGAACCCTTTGCATATTTAAAATCTACAAAAGATTCAAACTTTTTGTCACAATCTTATCGATAAAACAACTTCAACACGTAAACCCTAGCAAAGAAACTTACATAGAGTGTCATTGACTTGGAAACGGTTTCTTTCAGCCCAAGTATTGTAATTCTCCTGTGGATTTAAGACCCAAACGCCGTTACCTCCGACGTTAAACCTCCATGCATCGGAGACGGTGAAAAAAGTAGCGAAAGAAGCGAGGATTACGAAAGATAAGCAGAGACTTTTCATGATCATCACCATATTTTCAGAATCGGCGAGATCAGAGAGATCTGAGATTAGGGTTTTGCAATATGTGGAGAAATTGGTAAAGCTATGTAATGAATTTATAGGAGGATGTGAATTTAAGAAGAATCGAAGAAAATCTCGGAATTTTACGGAAATGGAAAACGAAGATTAGGGTGTAGAGACTTTCTTTCTTTTTATAAAGAGAATGTGTTTTGGAAAGGTAATAAGGATTTTGAACGTTGTAAAGAAAATCAAAGACATTTATGTTAAGACGTGTGAGACTTGACTCACGTATTAATTAACTTCCTATAAAGAGTGATTGAATGGTGATTTTTTTCAAGTTCATTACTACTATTGAAGATTTTCAATTTTGTAAATGTTGAAAAAATGGGCTGTTTTTTCCATGTTTAGTTTGGTTTATTTCGATTTAAAGAGGATATAAATAAAATATGATCCGGTCTAATATATACTACAGTTGTCAAAAAGGAGTAATTATTTTTTTTTGGTCAACGAAAAAGGAATAAATTTAGTTAATAAATTTTCATAAATATTTATGTTTTTATTTGTTTATATGATCCGGTGGATAGGTGTCAATGTGTTTTCCAAATATAAAACGTTTTAGCTTAAGTAATTGAGTCCAAAACCCATTATTTCCGTGTAATTTTGGTTCATCCCTCCTAATTTCCGCGTATTACGATAAGAATCAGAATCGAGCATACATCTATTCTCAGAACATTAATGCTGATCATGTCGGAATTACGAGTCATTTTAATTAATGTGTTGTATAATCATCGAACACCCTTCGTGTATGCGTTAGTTTGGAATTTGGTATCAAACTAATGTAATACTGACCGTGAATCTTTTTCTTTTCTTTCTTCTAATGTTAACTACATTTTGTGCTATACGTGCGTGAGATATTAACAAGGGTTTTTAAACAGCTATGATTCGCTATAAGCCCAAGTTAAACTGGATCGTAAAAGCCCAATAGCCTTTTTCGCCAAAAGCAAGACATGTAAGTTCACACTTCACACTCTCATAAGATTTTTCTTTGAAATGGATGTTAATCAAATCATATTCTACCCAAAAACTGTTACATTAGAGTGTAAATTAGTGTATGAATTCGGAATCGGTTTAAACATAATGCAAAGAAACACTCATGTGGCTTGGGATCTAGAGATGAACGAAATCTAAACCATCATCATAACGTGTTTGCCCGAGATGAAATGTTTGCGAACACCTTTGTCAATAAGTTTAGTGAGTCTTTTTGCCCATACAAGAAGAGGTCTCCCATGTCACCTAACATTTCTTGGAAAATGTAATATAGAACTACTTGAAAACATAGCAAATGGTAAACGTTTGTAGAGGTCTTGATTTTTGTATGTAATAATAACTACCAAATCCTTCCAGTCTAATGTGAAATTCACATTTAGAAGTTCTTGCAAGTGTTGTCCAAACTTTTTTGGAATAAGGACATTAAAAAAGAGATGATTCATGTATGCCAATGGGTTTCAAGAGAGGGCACAAACTTGTGAGTAAGTGTTCCATGTCATCTTCTCATAAGCTTTAACATTTATGATCTATAGAAAATTGTATATCTAAAGGATGGATGCACTTGACATTAAAAAAAAACGATATTTGATTTGAATGCCATGTTTACATCTTTTTCAAATTATTATTTATTTTTTTTCAAAAAAAATTGTATGTATAAATCACAAACAAATTTTTTATTTTTGTATGAGTTTACAACAATGCCCAAACAACAGAGAGGTTAATATTAGCTTTGAAGCCTTTGATTTAAACGGCAATCAAACACACTACATGTCGCAACTTTTTAGAGATCTAAAATGTACTAAGATAGACACAATACATTTTGTAGTTTTTAATAGATCATAAATGTATTAAGACGGTAATCAGACACATTTCATGTCGCATTTTTGAAGAAGGCTGAGGCCAAACTGACAAAAGGGATATAGTAGAAGAATAATTTTCAGTGATAAAATAATTGATATACTTGTAAAAAAGAGAATTTGGAATAATTTTGTATTTGGACTAAAGGAAACAAATCCATATATCGCTTTCTAAGAGCAATACCATAGTTGGTCTATTATGATTTATGAATAAGCGTGTTTCGATCTGGTAAAACCACTTCGATCCAAATTGAATTAACCCAAACATCAAAACGATATTAACCTTTTGTAAACGAAACCTATAATATTTATTTGAGATCTTATATTTTTTTATGTAGAAATTCAATATCAATCATAACTTTTGATTTACTATCTGAAGCAAATCGATAGAAAAACAATATATGTTTAGCTAGTGAGAATGTTTTTTCAAAATCACATAAACATTTAACATCTCATCACTAGTGAGAGTGTTTTTTTTAAAGAAAACAACATATACGGATACTCATGAAGAAAAAATAATCACGAACTTATTCAGAAGAGTACATTCACTAAAACAAGCAACATTTAAATTTAAGATGATAATAAATTAAACCATATTGGCGAAAAAAGGTTACTAAACATTACAAGAGATGCTTAAGCGTTCGTAATCATTAAGATATAAGCAGAGAAAGTAAGAATGCAATGGGATAGTTAATTACATTTCCTCAAAGTAGAGTTTTCACTCTGCCTTTTCTGCTTTGGTTTCCTTCTTCTCTTCTTTCTTTTCATCTTTCTTCTCCACTTTCTTCTCTTCAATCTTCACATCTTTCTTCTTCTCTTCCTTTGGTTTTGAATCTAAAGCTTTTGGTTTGCCCTGCTTAGGTTTCAAGAAGCAGAAGCATGAGCAACATGGGCATTGGAACAAGAATTTCATCTCTCTTTCTCTCTCACTTATCTTCTTCTTTTCTCTCTCTCACAATCTCACACACACATTCTACATTGCTTACCTAAAAACTAAGCTTTAATGAAAGTAGAAAATTGATTGTGCTTTTCTGGTTACTTGTTACTGTGCTTTTTTGACATTTCTCAGTCCTGTCTTTTTCTTCTCGTTTAATAATGGATGCTTTATTTGGTCCCACTCCATTGAATTTTAGAGCATGCATAATGGTGAGTCAATTGGTCTCACAAAACATAATTTAGTATTATTTTTAATAATAGTTTATTGTTTGAGACTTAATAAGATACTGTAAATAAATTTGTCTCCAATGGTAAGACCGATGTCGGTCTCATAAAAAAAATAATTTAATGTTTGCAAAATAAATAATAATCAAAGTAATATATATTAAACATGAGATTAAACAAAAAAAATATAATATTAAATGACTAATATATATACAAAACATATAAAAGTATGATAAAAAAATAATTAAGTCGGCTCTATTATTCACTTCTACCTTATTTTTAATTTTTATTTACTCAAATGGAGTTCCAAAGAATTAACAAAATCTTTATTTTAATTTTTTTAAAAAGTTTACAAAATGGAAGAAAATAAATGACTAATGCGTACACAAACAATTTGACAAAAAATATATATAAATGGTGATGGTACATATTAAAAGCAAACCGGAGTCTACATGTGCACCAACAATTATTTTCCATTTTTCATTTAAAAAAAAAAGTTTAGTACCAATGGTATTGGGCCACGTAGTCCACTAAGACGGCTCAGTAGTCTCTCGGAGGAGAGCCGGCTCATTAACAATATCATGCAAATGTTTTTTTTTCTTTTATTTTTTATTATTTTTTATTTTGTGAGACTGAAAAAAACTCACCAGTGCTCTTAGTATCATTCTTCCAACCAATTTTTTATTTTGTTTTTATTTTCTTTTTCAATCTTATACGCAAAGAGACAAACGAGCTTTAAGCTCGGCTGGAGTGATAGTGTACTGACGGTGGCCAATTACAATCTAAATTCTATTGATATTTGATAACTTTTTTTTTTTTTTGCTAAAAGATATTTGATAACTACTTACTCACACAATTACAAAAATGTCTACTTACTCACACAATTACAATCTAAGTAGTTTGTATACTTACTCACACGATGTTTGAAATTTAACTAGCTTTTGGGAGGGAGATTAGCAAATTAAAGCATAGCTAAAGACCATTAGACTATAAGTGTTTCTTAATAACCTCAATTTCGTGTAACAAATAAGATACTAAGAGCATGTTAATTACTTAACTAAACTAAAATAAAATATTAATATATTTTTTTAAAAATACTTTTCCTATATCCTACCGTTAATGATGCTCTAAACGTTAGTAACATAATCGATTTGATTAACAAAAAAAAAAAAAGTTTCAGGGAGGTGAGCAAATTAAAACATAGCTAAGACCATTGGACCACAATTAATAACCTCAATTTCGTATAACATGTTAGTAGCACAATCTGTTTGATTAACAATATTAGCAAAAAAAATTCAAAAGGATGATTTAGAATTGTAGAGGGAAGAGAATAATGGAAGGGGAATGACACAATATCTAACAGATTGTTATCCAGGATCCGGAATTCGATCCGTTACTATCCGCTCCAAAAATTAGAATATCCGGGGAGGCCGGATCTGGATAAAGATAGTAAATTTTCGGATTCGTGAAAAGAGCATCCGGATCCGGATAGTAAAATTTGAAAGTCCAGATTTTTGGTCAAATATTTAAAATATGGACATCTGGAAGCCACAGATCCGGATCCGAATATCTTTATCACAGATCCAAATAGTTTTATCACGGATCCGGAATATCATGAAATATCAAGATATCTGGATCCGTCCCAGGCCTAATATGTAGTGTATAAACATCCATGAATATTCTTGCATAATTTAGAATTGTAGAGGGAAAGAATAATGGAATGGAATGACACAATCTGTAATGTATAAACAATAATGTTCTGTGGGACAATTATATCATGCATATTCATTATTGTTATGAGAATTTGGAGGAATAATTTAGAACATAAAATTTATATTATAATTTGGAAAAGGGAGTCTTATGTTATTTTGGATCTTTATGTGTACAATTATCATATGGTTGGATTCCACTTGAGTCTCTTTCAAACCAAGTGGATGGCCCTTATATCTTTTGGTAGGCCCTTAGAAAGGATTTCTCTGGTAAAATCTATAAGTTACTTAATTAATTATATAATTAATAATTCAAAATCACGATTTTATGGGCTGCATAGAAGATGAGCCCAAATTTTGACGGTTTCATATGGTGATCCTGGATTGATCCATTATTATCATGACAAGTGATAACAGGCCCACCCAATTTCCCCTCTGTTTTTACCTTATTCGTTGATGATTATACATGACTCGCGGGGAACTGAGATAGGGATCATTGGCGCTGATCGTTTCACCATTTGAATGGTCCATCCAAATGATCCATTTAACTTGTCCATTCCATTTTAATGATGTTTGTTTCTATTTGTATTGTCCATTTGAATGATTCATCTCAATGAACCGTTGTTTGTTGTGTATAATTTACATCTCCATTTGAATTGATTTTTGATAAAAAAATGACTGAAATGATCTTTTTTAATCTAATCACATTTTTAACTATATTAATTTTAATTCTTGATCTAAAATATATATAGTTTTCAAATCATTCAAATTTTATTATGATTGGCATTTGTAAATTTATAATTTTATGAAATGAAAGCTCAATTTTCGAAAATGTGAAAATGTGATTTTGGCCGGAAACGTAATTTTGCGGTTTTGGCTAGAAAACGTAATTTTGCAGTTTTGGCTGGAAAACGTGATTTTGCGGTGTTGGCGGAAAAACGTAATTTTGCGGTTTGGCGGGAAAACGTGATTTTGCGGTTTTGGCGGGAAAACGTGATTTTGCAGTTTTGGCGGGAAAATGTGATTTTGCGGTTTTGGCTGGAAAACGTGATTTTGAGGTGTTGGCGGGAAAACGTGATTTTGCGATTTTGGCAGGAAAACGTGACTTTGTGGTGTTGGCGGGAAAACGTGATTTTGCGGTTTTGGCAGGAAAACGTGATTTTGCGGTTTTTGTGAGAAAACGTGGTTTTGCGGTTTTGGTGGGAAAACGTGATTTTGCGGTTTTGGCAGAAAAATATGGTTTTGCAGTTTTGGCGGGAAAATGTGCTTTTGCGGTTTTGGCGAGAAAACATGATTTTGTAGTATTGGCGGGAAAACGTGATTTTGCGGTTTTAGCAAGAAAACGTGATTTTGCCATCTCAATTCAAATGAATCATCTCCATTCCAATGATCCAATTTGGTCCATTCAAATGAGTTTGGAAGATTTGCCTAAATTTTAAAAACTCATTCAAATGATCCATTTGAATGATGCTCATTTTTAATACTACTAAAAGAACATCAAATTCCATTTCCATTCAGATGATCCATTGGAATGATCAAACGAACAGCCCCATTATTTCGATAAATGATGATAAACAAAAGAAAGAAAAACTTAAGAGAACGAATTATAATAGTAAAATTGAATTCAAGAGTATTCAGATTGTGTATCTAAGTTTGTGAGGTTTATAGACTTCTCTATGTCAAGTTCAGTTCAAAGAATGGAATTAAGAAAATGTATATACATTTTACCTGATATTTTCTGTATGATTAACGTTTGTACTTTCAAATTTCAATACTTGTTCAGTCTATTTATATTTGTGTGTAGGATCGATGGTATGTATTATTCTAAAATTCAGCCAATAAAACACAAGAAGAGATCTTGACCCTTGTCCCGTTGAAAAGACGAGACAAGCTTGGTCATCTTCTACAACATAAACATAACTCTCACAAATTTTCTAATTAGACGAGTATTTTTGTTTAAAGACATGGATTATATTTATAGTTGTATCTCTAAACTCTTAATTTGTGTAAGTACTAAAGCCAAACCAGATAATCTTACTCTATAATGTGATAGGTTGATTAGTTAAGTGCACCGGTAGTATGAAAATAATGACAAAGCCGTGATTAATTAAGATTAAACGAATGCATGTAAATTAAAAATAGTGATTGAATAGATTCGAGGTTCGATCTTAGAGGAAGACTTTAAAACCAAACAAAGTAGGAGGCCGATAGGTGTACGATTCGATGACTTCACGTGATTTGCGGTGTGTGAGCAGTTGACTATACAATACATTATCAAAAGAGACATCACTCTTTTTTCGATGCTCCCAAGCATTACTTAATTCACTTATAATATTGTATAAAAGATAAACGAACAAGGATTGTTCAGCGTGAGTTTAAAAACTAAAATGGTACAATATGCAATAATTTTAGTTTATGATTAATTGTGATTTATTTACATAAATTTGATGTTTTTAGTAAAATTAAATAGGTTAGAAGACTAAACTTTTGTAACAAATTATTAGACATATACAATGTTATATGAAAAAAGAAATAGACCGTTAATAAAATTACAGGATATAGAGGACATCTCTTTTGGCACAAATTCGTAACTTATATGTATTTATTAATATTCACTGCGATTCCCTACAACAATTTTTGTTCACTTTTTTTTGCATAAAACACATTTGTAAAAAAATTAATGATTATGCGAAGACACATGCATCATCTCAACGAAAATATTGGAAGTATCTTTATGTTTTTCATATTAAAACTTTGAACATTGTAGTGATTTTTAAAAAATCAACATAATAATGTACGCTATAATTTCTACATTAGAAAAATTAGATATTACCTAAATTTGGTGCTTATAGTAAATAATTATATAGGTTAGAAGACTAAGTATTTGTAATAAATCATTAGACATATACAATTATCTCAACAAAGATGTTGGAATGTATCTCTTTCATTTACGAAGATAATTTGATGGTAATTGTTTATTTTAAATTAATAGTGTCATCACATTTCCATTTTAAAGAATCAATTCAAATATCCACAAAACTAAATGGACAAATGTCAAAATTATGAAAACTATAAGATTATAAATAAATAAAAAAGTGACACGTGGCATCATCTCATAATTTTGCTTTTGGAAAACCTTAACATATTATATAGATACACATATATAATGTTCTAGTGATAATATCGATTGTAGCACTAGCGATATTTTTCAGTTAATAACTTCATATTTCAATAAGTAAATATTTTATCGTATGGTTATTCGATGTTATTCCTAAGGCTATCACTTTGATGATTGTATTTGTATCAAATTTAGGGTTTTATCCATGTATGAAAAGTTAGAGGAGTGTTTTTAATTAGCAAATTGTTGTTTATATAAAAAAAACATTGGGAAAATTAGATTTTTCGGCCAAAATGTTTTGGATTGGTCATCTACACCTTTGTTTTTTTAGTTTTGTGACATATACTTTATTTGGAATTAGAATCTTATAATACCCTTGAATTCTTTAATTGTATGGTTTGTTTTCGAAATTTTAGATTTGAATTATTCCATTTCTTTAATTGTAGGATTTGAAAATTTATTTTCAAATTTGATTCTGATTTTATTTTATAATTATATTTCAGATTTAGTTTAGTTTCTATTAATTTCATTAATTGAAACTTTATAATATTTGTATGGGAACACTTATAATGAAAAAAATATATACTCCCTCCGTTTCAAATTAGTTGTCATTCTATGAGTTTTCACACAAATTAAGAAAATAATTACATTTTATGTTTTACCCTTAATTAATGTATTGTTTTGTTTGAAATAAGTTATTAATAGGGATAAAAGTATAAAAATTAACAATAAATACGCATCGAACGACAAATATTATGAAACGGAGTGAGTATATAGGAACATTTCCTCGTTTTTCTTAATCAACCATGAATTTCCACTCCATATTTTCAAATGATCTCCATACACTACATGTTACATAGATATGCATAATGTCAAAGTTGTAAACATATGAAAATGAAGAAAAGCCATAAAACGTTAGGGTATATAGAGTTGACGTAGACAATTTTACCGTATTCTGAAAAAATAAAATGCATGTTGTAAATTATGCGGAATTAAATCTTAATAAATATATGAATTCCTTAATCGCTTGTTATATTTAAAGATTCTAATTATTTTATTTCCTTAATTTTCAGAAAGTCAATATAATAATTTATTATGCATAATGTAATGTAACTGAATATTTGATTTTCTTAACCGCAAATTCGTATTAAATATTCAAATATTTGATTTCCTAAATTTTCGGAATTTCAAAATTAATTTTAGAATTGATATTCTCAATTTTTCAGAACATTAAAGAAACTAAAGAATACATATTCTAGAATTTGTAGAATGTATAGCAAAGTAAAGATTATATATTCTAAAATTTAGTTCTAAAACTTTTAGAATATTAGTGTTTTCCTATAAATTTTAGAACATAGACCAAAGAGCAAAGTTAGGAATGTCCGTGTATTCTAAATTTCAAAATAAAGTTTGGAATGTCTATGTACTCTAAATTTTAAGAACAAAGAACAAAGTTAAAAAGACGAATTGTAAAATTTTTAGAAAATCTACAATAGATAAATTACATTATTTAAATTTTTTAGAAAATGTATAGAAAACATAATGTATATTCTAAACAAAATAGATAAAATTTAGAAATCCAAATAAAAAAATTGCACCTTTGATAAAAAAAAAAGTCTTACTATTTTATTTGTTACATGTTTGAATTTTTTTTTTTGAAAAACAAATTATTTATATAAAAAAGGTAATTTTGGAAAAAATTTGCAATAAAAAAAAAGTATAGATAGACAAATTTAAATTTATAAGATATTTTAATCCAATTTTCCCAAAAACATGTGTATCATTAATGAAAAATGCAAGAGTCACGTGGGACCCGCGGGTCTGGCTTTTTGTTCAGAAATTCAACGGTTACACACCTCTTTCACGGTATCGGTCCCGTGACGTCCGGCCTGAAAGTCCAAAACCGAATCCACACGGTTCTAAGGAACGTCACTCTCCACGCGCCACGTGCACCTCAAATACCCAATGATGCGTCACAATTTTCACGAGAGGTCCGAACGCATATATCAACTTCAGATACATATGTCTATTGTCTTTTGATAATTTTTTTTTTTTTTTATTATTGATAATACCCCTACTTACATAATATATTGACAAAAGTTGATTTTTGTATTTTTCTTTTCCTTCTTCTAATTACCCCATCAAATTTGATGATACAATATGAATACTGACTACATACATATGATTGAATAATTGAATTATTACGAACTACTAACCTTTTGTTACATTAGTTATGTTATATTTTTATATCTCTGTGTTTATACAGAAAATGAGAGAAGTACGGGGAAATCAGCTATTTTGGACCTGAACTATTGCCATCGTACCTTTTTGCACCTGATCTATTCACTTTGTCCAATTTAGACCCAAACAGAACAAAAATTCAAATTAAGAAGCTCAACTAATAACTTTTGTGCTAAAATGGACTTTGACCTGTTGACCTTTAGTCAACATTGACGGATTCCTGACTAGGACGACGGAATCCGACACGTGGAACTGACATGTGTATTAAAAACGATGAAAATGGTCATTTTGAACCTGAACTTTTTTAAATGTGTCATTTTAAACCTCAGTTTTTTTTAAGAAGAATCTTAGAGTTTTTAAAAATACCAAAACATGAAGAACATAAAAAACAAAACTTTTATGTATAAAACAGATTTATAGTCCAAATATTTAATATAGCTATCATATTACTATTATGGTTTATATCATCCATAGTTTTTTGTCCCAAACAAACAAAATTAAATTATTTTTTAATTTTAAACATCTTTAATAGTATCCAAAAGCTTTCACTATTTTGTACACTAAAAATAATAAAATTAATTAGTTACTTTTATATCATATTTTATAAAATTTGAGTTAGATTTGTCTACATGTAAAGATATAGCCCAATAGTAAAAATAAACCTAATTTAATTATTTTAAAAAACTTGTTGTTTTAATTGTACATATTTGAATTCCAATTAAATTGTTAGTCAATTAAATGATTATAGTTACTATATAAAAATTTGTTTTCAAATTTTTAAAAGTATTATTTAAATGGTTATTTAATTAAATTATCAAAATTTTACAAAAATTTGTAAAAGCAAAATTGTATACTTGTAAAATATGATACAAAAAGAATTAGTTAAGTAAATTTATTATTTTTAGTGTATGAAATGGTGGAAAAATTGGGATACTATTAAAGAAATTTGGATTTAACTAAAAGCATATGTTATGTTTTATTTATAACCTAAATACTATAGATTCTCATTTTTTGATATTTAAAAATTTTTGTTTTGTAAATTGATATTTAAAAAAAACAGAGGTCTAAATTGGCACGTTTGAAATAATTCATGTTCAAAATGACCATTTTCATCGTTTTCGGTACACGTGTTGGTTCCACCTGTCGGCTTCCGTCGTCCTAGTCAGCAATCCGCCAATGTTGACTAACGGTCAACAGGTCAACATCCATTTTAGCACAAAAATTATTAGTTCAGGGTCTTAATTTGAATTTTTGTTATGTTTAGGTCTAAATTGGACAAAGTGAATAAATTAGATGTAAAAAGGCACGATGGCAATAGTCGAGGTCCAAAATAGGCGATTTCCCGAGAAGTGTGTATTGCAAATGAATTTTGTCTATCAGATATCTATGAATTCGCTTATAATGTCTTAATAACTTTTGACCTTTTTGGACCAATATACTCTCTAGAAGCCGGATTACCTAAAATATACTCTATGTAAATTATGATTTCTAAGCATTCGTTAAAATGTTCATAAATCTACGTGAACAGTTATACAATTGAGAAAGACAAAGCATACTTTGTCCATTAATGCGACAAACCTTGGAAGAAAACGAAAGCCTGTGAGAAATTTTTTAACCAAACTACAAACTTTTGTCGACTTTGTTTCAACTAAAAATAATAAAATATAGTTGTTTCCCACTAATTTGCCACAAAATAAAAGGTTGTAATCAAACGACAACTCTACATATGCTTATGATTTTTTTCTGAAAAAAATTATGAATTTTGAGTTAATCAATTAAAAATAATATATTTTCTGAACCATTTAAACAAGTGAAAATTTGTTATAACTGTTGTGAATATAGAGCTACGGTCAAACTGTTAGGTTTATTATTTCTAGTTTTACACTTGTGAGCTGCAATAAATACTTAAATAGTTGTGCAGGATTTAGTCCCGAAATTAACTCATTTTAATTTGAGGTTTATACTTTGTTAAAAAAAAAATTTATTATTACAATAACTTAAGTTAGAGCCTAGAGATGCACACAAGACTTTTGCGACTTATCACAAGACCCTTTCACTGTTCTTGAGAAAACGAAACACCCTTTCCTTTTCATTTTTTCTCAATCTTCTTCAATTGTCTTCTTCACTGTTTTCAATTTCGAAATTGGAAACTCAACTACTCTGTTTTCGCTTTTTAGATTGTTTCTGTCTCTGCTCGAAAAAGACCTCCACTTGCAGATAATTCGTTAAAACCCCTTCAAACAAATCTTTTGAACTATCGTTTCCCTGAAGGAAAAAAAAAAAGACTTCGATGATCATTTGATATCTTAATGGTGACTGTGAATTCGAAAGCTCTTAGCTTTATCTGGAAACGCTTTGTGATTTAGGGTTTTTATTGGCGAATTTGGTAATTGCTTAAGCTGCTTAACGGTATTTTACTTTTCTCTCTGACTATTTTTGTTTTCAAGTTTACATTTTTTTTGGTTTTTGCTTAAGTTACAAGTCTCTTCAATAGTATAAGATTCTTGAATTCGAGGCGATTTTGGGGATATGAGCATTTTTTTTTTTTTGAATTATACACAGTTTACCAAAGCCTTTCTAGGCCAAGAGACTAATCTGTGTCGCCGGCGATGCCCAAATGTTAATTCCCCGGTGGCCGAGACTCGAACCCGGGTGGCGGTAGTTACAGCTGCAACCCCTTTACCACTGGGCCACAAGCCTCAGTTAGGATATGAGCATTTTAATTGCAATCAAAGCTTTCTAGTTTGAGTTCTTGTCTATTAGTTTGTGCTTGATTTCATAGTGTTTCTTGGGATTCGATTTTCAGGAAGATACGTGTTCCTGATCACAATGTTGCTTCAAGTACAAGTTGTGAAAGCTTGACTCTTTTGGGACATGAGCATGTGACTGTGTGAGTTTTCTTCTTCATAAGGAACTCCCACTTATGAAAGTTGTTGTCTTTATTTGTGACTTAAAGCAAATGGCATAATCTTTTGCTGTTGTGGTAGAAGAAGACTCTTTTGTCTCTGTTTGTTAGTCATGGTGATCATTCTCCTATTGGTCTTCTTTGTTGGTTCATCTCTGAGCCAAGCTATGCTGACATGTCACCCGAGCGACTTATCTGCGCTCCGGGAATTCGCTGGAGCGTTGAAGAACAGGTCTGTTACGGAATCTTGGTTAAACGATTCGCGTTGCTGCGAATGGGATGGTGTGTTTTGCGAGGGGAGTGATCGAGTTACAAAGTTGGTTTTGTCTGAAAAGGGTTTAGAAGGTGTGGTTTCGGGTTCTTTAGGCGAGTTGAGTCAGCTACGATTACTTGATCTCTCTCGTAATCAGCTCAAAGGCGAATTACCAACAGAGATTGCCAAGTTAGAGCAGCTTGAAGTTCTTGATTTGAGTCATAATTTGTTATCAGGGTCGGTTTTGGAAGCGGTTTCCGGTTTAAAGCTGATTCAGTCGCTGAACATTTCCAGCAATTCACTTAGCGGGAATCTATCCGATTTTGGAGTGTTTCCGGGTCTTGTGATGCTTAACGTAAGCAACAATTTGTTCGAAGGCGAGATTCATCCTGAACTCTGCAGCTCATCTAGTGGAATTCAGGTTCTTGATTTATCGATGAATCATTTGGTTGGAAATCTTGATGGATTGTACAACTGCACCAAATCTATTCAGCGACTCCATGTCAACAGTAACGGATTAACGGGTCAACTTCCGGATTATCTTTATTCGATCCGGGACTTGGAACAACTCTCAGTCTCTGGAAACTACTTATCCGGAGAGTTAAGCCAGAAATTGAGTAATCTCACTGGTCTTAAGTCTCTGTTGATTTCCGAGAACCAGTTTTCCGGTGTAATTCCAGATGTTTTCGGTAACCTCACTAAACTGGAACACCTAGACGTAAGCTCCAACAAGTTTTCGGGAAGCTTTCCGTCAAGTTTATCTCAATGCTCGAATCTCCGGGTGCTTGATCTTAGGAACAACTCGTTATCCGGTTCTGTCAAACATATCAACTTCACTGGATTTCCCGATCTTTGCGTGCTTGATCTCGCCAGTAATCATTTCTCTGGTACACTTCCAGATTCACTAGGCCATTGTCCCAATATGAAGATCTTGAGTTTGGCGAAAAACGAGTTCAGCGGCAAAATCCCCGACACGTTCAAGAATCTGAAGTCTCTTCTGTTCATCTCCTTATCCAACAACAGTTTTGTGGATTTGTCCGAGGCGATGAATGTGTTGCGACATTGTAGAAATCTCTCCACTCTTATTCTCTCCAAGAACTTCATCGGCGATCAAGTGCCGAGATATGTCACCGGATTCGACAACCTCGCGATATTAGCGCTCGGAAACTGTGGTCTTAAAGGCCGGATTCCGAAGTGGCTTTTGAATTGCAAGAAGCTGGAAGTTCTTGATCTCTCTTGGAATCATTTTTACGGAACTATCCCTCGTTGGATCGGTCAGATGGAGAGTCTGTTCTACATTGATTTCTCGAACAACACGTTAACCGGTGAAATCCCGGTATCTGTAACCGAGCTCAAGAACTTAATCCATTTAAACTGCACTGCTTCTCGAACGACTGACTCTTCTGGAATTCCTCTCTACGTGAAGCGGAACAAAAGCTCGAGTGGTCTTCCGTATAATCAAGTTTCGAGATTCCCGCCATCTATCTATTTGAATAATAACCGCCTCAACGGGACAATCTTGCCTGAAATCGGACGGTTGAAAGAGCTTCACATGCTGGATTTGAGCAGGAACAACTTCACCGGGACGATACCTAACTCCATTTCAGGTCTTGACAATTTGGAGCTTCTTGATTTGTCCTATAACAATCTCAACGGTTCGATTCCTCTCTCGTTTCAGAGTCTCACTTTCTTGTCGAGGTTCAGCGTTGCTTATAACCGTCTTGCTGGCCCGATTCCGTCCGGAGGTCAGTTCTACAGCTTCCCGCATTCGAGTTTCGAAGGAAATTTAGGACTTTGTCGTGCGATTGATTCTCCTTGCGAGCTTCTGATGAGTAATATAAAAGGTTCTCCGCGTCGTAATAACAACAGTAGAAAATTCGGGAGAAGCAGCATTGTTGTACTTACGATATGTCTCGCTGTCGGGATTACTCTGCTTCTTTCTGTTATTCTACTAAGAATTTCAAGAAAAGAAGCGGATGATCGAATCAATGACGTCGATGAGGAAGTTGTCAGCGATGGTCGTAAAGATGTTGGGGCATCGAAGATCGTGCTTTTCCATAGCTGCGGATGCAAAGATCTCAGCGTCGCGGATTTGTTGAAATCTACTAACAGTTTCAGTCAAGCAAACATTATAGGATGTGGCGGATTCGGTCTTGTGTACAAAGCTAATCTACCTGACGGCTCGAAAGCAGCGGTCAAGAGGCTTTCCGGTGACTGCGGGCAGATGGAACGTGAATTTCAAGCGGAAGTTGAAGCATTGTCGCGAGCGGAACACAAGAATCTCGTCTCTCTTCAAGGATATTGCAAGCACGGGAACGATCGGCTGCTTATCTACTCGTTTATGGAGAACGGAAGCTTGGATTATTGGTTACACGAACGGGTAGACGGGAATACGACGCTCAAATGGGATGTGAGATTGAAGATAGCTCAAGGTGCGGCGCGTGGGCTTGCTTACTTGCATAAAGTCTGCGAACCAAATGTTATACATAGAGACGTGAAATCGAGTAACATTCTGTTAGACGAGAAGTTTGAAGCTCATCTTGCGGATTTCGGGTTAGCGAGGTTGCTTAGGCCGTACGATACTCACGTGACGACTGATTTGGTAGGGACATTGGGTTATATTCCTCCAGAGTATAGCCAATCTTTGATCGCGACGTGTAGAGGAGATGTTTACAGTTTCGGCGTTGTGCTTTTAGAGCTTGTTACGGGTCGTAGACCCGTGGAAGTCTGTAAAGGGAAAAGCTGTAGAGATTTGGTGTCGCGTGTGTTTCAGATGAAAGCTGAGGAGCGTGAAGCTGAGCTTATTGACTCATTGATACGCGAAAACGTGAACGAGAAACCGGTTTTGGAGATGTTGGAGATTGCGTGCAAATGCATTGATCATGAGCCTAGAAGGAGACCGTTGATCGAAGAAGTCGTAGCTTGGCTTGAAGATATTCAACAAGAATGAAATCCTTTGTAAGGAGCTTTCTTAGTTCCATATAGTTTTTGAAATGAAATGGGAAAAGTGTAAGATCACTTGGTTTTTGGTTAGAGAAACTTGTGGTATGTATACATGTAAAGCAATGAACTTTTGTTGATCCAACATACAAACACAGCAAAAGAATCAGACTTTTCTCATGACACAACAACAAAATCAATAATGTGCTTTTAAAATATCTTCGAATGTTAAAAAGAGTTTTAGACTCAAAGATTTTGGTACAACAACAACAACAAAGGAAGAACAACAAACAGAGTTTGTCTTAAAAAAGCAGAATAAGCTAAAAACTAGCATTGAAAGCTTTTGTTTTACACGAATCTTGAACTTGTGAATCAGCTCAAGAACGTCTCCATACCGTCAGGGAACAAACCCGAGTTGTTTCCGGGGTTGTTCCTGAACTCAAGTGGTTGTTGATCGAGCGAGGTCGATGATGACGAAGAATCCATTCTTGCTGGCAATGTGTAGCTTCTTCTAAACTTGTTAGGATGATGTTGATGACTTTCAAGACTCAAAAGCTCGTTCTGGTTTTCGAGATTCATCGGGTTTTGGTCGAGGGAGTTAAAGAGAAGTCTACTAGCTTCGTCTACACGGCCAGTCAAGGCATTGAACAAAGATAAACCGTTAGGCCATTTGATGTCGTCTTCGTGTTCTTCCATTGGAGGAAGCATCTGAGGAGGAGGATTGGTTTCTTGGAGGAAACCGTATCTCGTTGATGCAGGTAGTTGTTGGTTTTGAAAACTAGGAGACGGTAACAATGGAGAATGTGATCCCCAGTTAAACGCCTGAGACTGAAGCTGCTGGCTTGGGACCGGGGAAGACGATGGAGTCGCGGTTCGGTTTGTAGAGAAGAGCTGAGAAAGGTAAAAACCGGATCGATAACCGATTGATTCAAACATTTGCCTCATTCTCAGCACAAAATGAAGATCTTCTGGAATCTAGAAGAAACAAAACAATGACCGTTCATCACACCGTATAGCCGAAACAAATACGAAACCGTACGAGAGAAAAACTCACAATCTTGCAGGAGCCTAGCTGTAACAAACCATGACCAGCTTGAATCACGGCAATTGTCTGTTCAAATATAAACAGTGTTTAAGGTAAAATTAAAAAGGTAATTTTGAACTTTACTGAGTGAGAGACTAAAAGAGTTTATATAAACAAGGACGTTTGATTGTTGACCTGAATGCCTGATTCGAATTGGTCGGTCCACTCTGGAGGAAGCTGCAATAAATATATTGACCAGCCAAAAAGCTTGTAAGTGTAAGGTAAACATCAAGACCATAAATTCCTCAACTAACAAACCCAAAAAAAAAAAAAGATGTGAGAAAACGTACAGCATCGAAAGAACTCTGCCAGTAATTAGCAAGATTTGGTTCAGATTCAGATGGTTCTTTGAATACCCACTTATGACATTTATCAGAAGCAACTTTACCCATCAACCTGCACATAATCATATTCAACATTCACAAGATATAATAACAACTTGTGTGTATAATTATACTCTAATTAGGGTGTCTAATTATCATCTCTCCATAATTAGTTATATAATTAGACCTACCCATTACCCACCCTTCTCCATAATTATATAACTGAATGGACATCTTGCTGAAAGCTTTTCTGACAAGATCTTCACTTTCAATGTCTGCTTCCAGACAAAGATCTTCACTTCTTCCTCCACAAAATCCATCTTCCCACATCAACATCCTTTTAAATTAATCAGACAAAACCAAAAAAAAAACAAAACAAATCAGAGATCTTGAGTAATAGAAACAGAGCTGTTCTATTTCTGTCTATCTTCTAGAGTAAGGACAAAAATAGAAAAACTCACAAACTGCCACTTTCATCGCCAATCTTGCAGCCATTACCACCACGAACCCTCCTGAAATCAGAAAGAGGAACAAAAAAATAAAGCTAAAGACACAAATAGAGAGAGAAAAAGATTGATGAAACAGAGAAGAGAGAGAGAGAGAGAGATGTGTGTGTACGGTCGGGGACGAATGGTCCAGAAGACAGAGTAAATCCAGTCGGAGTTAAGACAGACGCTTCTAAGTGCTTCATGAAGTGCCATCATTCCTACTGCATCTTTGCTTCTATCTCCTCCTACACTCCCTGAGCCCACCATGTCTCTCTACTCTCTCTCTTAAACTTAATAACCCTTCAGAAATTTAACAGCTTCTTTTGCTAAGCTCTTTAAGGACTTTAAACTCTTTAGCTTTCTTCAGACACATCTCTCTTTTGTTTTTTGTTTCCAAATATTTTAAGACAACTCACTGAAAAGAAAGAAAAAGAAAAGAAAATAAGTTATCTTTCTCTGTGAGAGCAAAAGAGTTTGTCAACCACAGAGTCTCTCTCTCTCTCTCTCTCTCTCTCTCTCTCTCTCTCTCTTCTGTTGTGTTTCTTTTCTTCTAAGTCTTTTAGTGAGCAGAAATTATGTTAATCGAAATCCCGGCGACAAGTTAGGGTTTAGCAGTTTAGGGATATTATTATATAGATATTGAATTCATTATTTATGGAATATCTGTAAATATGATTTTCTTTTAAGGTTTATCACGATTGTCATAATGTCATCTCCACTTATCGATTTGCCTACATATATATTTGGTCCACCTATTTTTACTAAATTTTTAACTCTTTGTATCACGTTTATCAATTTTAAATATCTTTATTTTATGACAACTAAAATTTAACTAAGTGTGACTACTTCAATTTTTATTTTACTTTATTTTGATAAATTGCAGGTGGTTCAATATTTTAGAAATCATAATTCTAATATTTTTGTACGATTTTAACGATAGTTGATCCTTTAAAAATTATTTTGTATTTGTGTGCGTAAACGATAATACTAATATAAATTATTGTATTACATGTTTTGCTCTATTTAAAATATTCATTCACCTTCTTACAAACTCAATGTTCTAAATGTTCTGTTTAAGAATATATTTACATTTTTTTTTTTGATAATCCAGATGTGGGTGCCACTTGCCCAAATATCCCCATAGGATCCTGGAGGCCCGAAGGGCTATGTTAAATTCCCGTGGCCAACGTAAATCGAACCGCGGGCACCGTATTGGGATTATCCCCTCAAATGCCACTAGCTCAACCCACAGTTGGTTTGAATATATTTACATTTAATTTAGTCTTTATATACTTTTTGTTACTAAGGACATGAATAAACTTGTCAAATTGCATATTTGTATTTTTTTTTTTTTAAAGTTGCATATATGTCAATGGGAAAAACAAAAGTAGAAATTGAGAAATAGAGATGGTGGGGACAAGTATTATCTTCTTTCTGGCTAGCAAGACAAATGTAGGTTTTGAGAGATGACAAAAGTGGTTCTGTTTTTGTTTTCCCCTCTCATCACTCACTACCACCTCACCTTCAATTATTATTTTACCCTTCTTCTCCCTCATAAATTACGACCCAGGACAAATGATTTTCCTTTTTGAAAAAGAAATGAAGGTGGACCATTTCGTATCCATCTTCCAATTGTTCGTTGCGGAAAATTTGAGAATTTAAAGGAACGAAAAAACTGAATAAATGACGTATACTTCAGTCAATTAGGAGGTTGGGCTACGAATTCACCTAGAATCCGGTTCAAACTCCAATTATTCGACTATTCGTCTCTCCTAGTTACTTTAATGTTAGAAAATATTCAGATGATATTTCCAAGTTGTTTTGGAAAATTCCTCAAATGTATGTTCTTTTTAACAGGTCGTGTTTTTATTGGGATCCATCTATTAGAGATCCCAAGTAGCCGGTGGTTTAAGTTTTTTGGTTAACTATAGTCGATACACATCGTTAGGAGATTCCGTTTGACCAACGTTTAAAGATTGTAGATTAACTATGCAGATTTGTTGCACCATGGATTTGGCCCAAGGCAAAATCCTGCTCTCAGCCCATCAAGGAAGAGGTCCAACTCATTTTGTCTTGCTAAACAAGTATGGTTACTTTATGTTAATATAGTTACTTTATGATTATCATAAGTTACTTTATGGAGATACATGGTTAAAATATAACCATGTGGATCAAAAGTCCTAAAATATCTTGTACTATATATATAGTTGTACATCATTCTTGTACAACTATGGTAAAATACACTACACTTTTTAAACAAATCTACTTATTTCTTTTGGCCTACTCGGACTAATCTTCCAAAATCCAAAATTGCCTCCTCGTTCACTGTTCATCCGAGCAAGCAATTAATCAATATTTTCTTTAAGCCTTCTTTTTCCATTTTATCAAAGAATCCCGAACCCTCACACAAATTTAGTGTTGAGTCTGATCTCAAGTTCAACATTTGGCGCGCCAGGTAAGAGGAATACTGTTGAAGGATATCTTTTTACGCAACAAAAATGGATCTCAACAAAGAAGTGAACACACGAACGCACTCCGCGGGGACAAGCACCCACGGCGATCGCGTTCCGGGGGCCCGAGGGACGACTCCCGCTCCCGAGCAAGAACATTCCCATCTCACCAACACGGATCCGCTCCTCCTCCCTGAACGAACACACACCAAGAGAGACTTGAGCAGCAAGCGGGATCCTGGAAACGAGGTTCTAATGATCATGGGGGGGGGGGGGGGTACGACATAACCCACGACTCGGTTAGATCCCTCAAGCAACATAAAAGAAAGTCAAAAACCGATCAAGAGTATCTTCAGAGAGCCGAGGCAGACGTGCCGATCATTTTCGGCGAAGACGATACCGAGCATCTCGCTATGCCCCACAATGACCCGCTCGTAGTCGCCCTCGAGATTGACGAATGTGAAGTAAACAGAGTCATGATCGATACAGGAAGCTCAGTTGACTTAATCTTCAAGGAGACTCTAGAGAAGATGGACATCCCCCACAGCCGGATTAAGCAGGGCGTCAAGCCCCTGATAAGTTTTGACGGTGTAACCACAATGACCGTTGGGTCGATCAAGCTAATGGTGCATGCCGGCGGCATTTCACGAGCGTTAAGTTCATGGTTATAGATAAATCAGTCGTATACAACGCAATCATGGGAACCCCTTGGCTATTTTCCCTCCAAGCCGTCTCATCAACATACCACCAATGTTTTAAATTCCCCACACCAACCGGAGTCATCACCATCCGAGGAAGCCAAAAGATGGCCCGCACGTGCTTCATCGCCGAGAAGCATTTGCGGATGGTAAACCTTCACGTCAACCCCGCTAATGAAGCTAACTCCTCAGAGCTGAGACAAAAGTCCACGATTCAGGTCCGCATCAACCCAACTCACCCTGCTCGCTGCATCAGCATCGGGGTCGAACTTGGCAAGCTTATTCGCACCGAGTTGATCAGCTTCTTGAACAAAAACATAACTATATTCGCTTGGATGATAGATGATATAAAAGGCATCAGTCCAAGCGTCACGAGCCACGAGCTCAACGTCGACCCACCCTACAAACCAATCAAGCAGAAGCAAAGAAAGCTCGGACCCGAGCGGTCCAAAGCGGTGAACGAAGAGGTGGCCAGGCTCTTGGAGGCGGGGTCCATAACGGAAGTCCAATATCCCGAGTAGCTAGCCAACCCGGTAGTCGTCAAGAAAAAGAACGGCAAGTGGCGAATCTGTGTAGATTTCACCGACCTCAACAAAGCATGCCCCAAGGACAGCTTCCCACTCCCCCACATCGAACGAGTGGTCGAAGCGACGGCAAGCAACAAAATACTCTCATTCATGGATACGTTCTTAGGGTATAATCAGATTGTCATGCATCCCGACAACCGCGAGAAAATCGCATTTATCATGGATCACAGAACGTATTGTTACCGAGTCATGTCGTTCGGCCTAAAGAACGCAGGGGGTAACCTACCAGCGCTTAGTCAATAAGATGTTCGCCGACCAGCTAGGCGATACTATGGAAGTCTACATCGACAATATGCTGGTCAAATCCTCAAAGGCTACCGACAACGTCGGCCACCTGGAAGATTGTTTCAAAATCCTAAATCTCTACGGAATGAAGGTCAATCCAGCCAAGTGCACGTTCGGAGTATCCTCCAGGGAATTCCTCCGATACATTGTAATCCAACGAGGAATCGAGGCTAACCCCAAAGAGATCTCAGCAATCCAGGATCTTCCCTCCCCGAAGAACAAAAAGGAAGTCCAGCGCCTGACCGGGCGAATCACTGCCCTGAACCGCTTCATCTCCTGATCAACCAACCAGAGTCTTTTGTTCTATCAGCTCATGCAGGGGAATAAGGAATTTTTCTGGGACGAAAACTACGAAAAGGCATTCAAGGAATTGAAATCATACCTAACAACCCCACCGGTCCTTGCCAAGCTCGAGCAAGGGGAAACCTTGTACCTATACGTATCCGGGACGGATGCAGCCGTAAGTGGTGTTCTCGTTTGAGAAGACCAAGGAGATCAGAAACCCATCTTCTATGTTAGTAAATCCCTAGACAGGACCGAGACACGGTACTCCGTCTTGGAAAAGTTGGCTCTTGCCGTCATCATGTGTGCTCTGAAACTATGTCCATATTTCTAGTCTCACATTATCGCAGTCATGTCTTCTCAGCCTCTCCGCACTATCCTCCACAGTCTGAGCCAATCCAGGTGCATGGTGAGATGGGCGATTGAACTAAGCGAGTATGACATCGAGTTCAGAAATCGAACCTATGCAAAGTCATAAGTCCTAGCAGATTTTATCACCGAATTGCCCCTAAGCACGGTGGTACCCAAGTCGAGAGAAGCCGAGTAGACCCTCTACATCGATGGCTCCATATCACGGTAAAGCATGGGAATAGGCATCCGTCTCACTTCACTAACCGGGGAAATCTTCGAACAGTCTTTTCGCTTGGATTCCTCGCCACCAACAATGAAGCCGAGTGGGAAGCCATAATCGCCGAGATCCGACTGGCCAAAGCTGTCGGAGTACGCATAATCCACGCTTACACTGACTCCCAACTTATCACCAACAAGTTAAACAGTGATTACGATACAAAGAGCGAACGAATGGAAGCGTACAAGAAGCTGGCCAAAGATCTCATTCGCTGGAACTTAGACAGTTTCAAAATCACCCAAATTCCCCGAGCAGAAAATGTAGATGTTGACACACTCGCAACATTCACCTCGAGCTCAAAATCTGAAACAAGCCGCACGATCCCGATTGAAATCATCTCAGATCCGAGCATATCCCTCCCAAGAGGCAACAACAGAATCATGATCATCGTCGACGATGACAAGGACGGAGCCCAGCCTCCAAAAGAGATCTCGCCCCCACTCCAGAAGCCCACTTCAGACTGGAGGAAGGAGATCATCGCATACATCAAGAACGACGAAGCCTCGGCAAACAAATGGTCTACTCGCCAACATCAAACCCGGGCAGCTCAATATGTGTTGATCGAAAATAAGCTGTACCGGTGGAGTGCGGCCGGAGTGCTTTTGATTTGCATCGCCAACGAAGAAATCGAGGCCGTGATTGTTGAGTCCCACGAAGGTAGAGGCAAAACTACTCAGGATCTCGTACGCTCGCACTTAAGCTCAAGAAACTAGGATACTTCTGGCAAACCATGCTCCGGGATTGCGCCGATCATATTTGTGGCTGCGAAAATTGCCAACAACACGGGTCGACGATCAAGTCACCAATCGAGCCGTTCACGACCGCAACCATAGTCTACCCGTTCATGCGATGGGTAATGGACATCATCGGCCCCTTCTCGAAATCTAAATAGAAGCGGTACGTATTCATTATCACCAATTATTTCACGAAGTCGGTTAAAGCCAAAGCGTATGCAATGATCTGGGCGAAAGACGTTCAGAAATTCGCGTGGAAGTTCCTTATATGTAGACATGGGCTGCCTTACGAGATCATTGTGGACAATGGGTCTTAGTTCATCTCCAACACATTCGAAGATATCTGCTCGAAATGGGCTATCCGCCTCAACAAATCTACGCCCAGGTACCCGCAAGGGAATGGACAAGCTGAGGCGACGAACAAGGCCATCATCTTTGAGCTCAAGAAGCGTCTCGACGATAAAAAGGAACTATGGATAGACAAGCTCGACGGCGTCCTTTGTTCACTCGGAACAACTCCCCGAGAGTCCACACAGAGGACGCCTTTCTCGCTTGCTTACAGACTCGAGGTGATGGCTCCTGCCAAAGCATGCATTTACAACTTATGCAGAGAAGTCATGCCAAGCAATCCCGGCCATAACGACAAATGATCCTGGACAACTTAGACTATCTTGAAGAGGAGCGCGATGCAGCATTCCTCTGGATCTAGAACTACCAGCAGTTAGCAGTCCAGTAATGCAACAAACGAGTCCAGAACCAGAGCTTCGACGTCGGCGACCTCATGCTCCGAAAATTTTATGAAAACACAAAGGAGTACAACGCCGGTAAGCTCGGTGCCAATTGGAAGACCCATACCAAGTCCATGAGGTTATCCGACCAGGTATATACAAATTCATGATAATGGCCGGCGAAGCCCTCACCCGAGCCTGAAATTCAATGATGCTCAAGCGTTACCACTACCGCCTCGATGTTCCAGCAGGTTCTGAATCCCCTAGGCGAATCGTATAACGACCATACAAAAAGAAATCGCCCCTGCGCACATCGTTAAACTTCCTGCTTCTACTCGAACTACGATTGACTTGATCCTTGCCCGAGTAGCAAGGTACGTAGGCAGCCTCCCTGGAGATCCAGTTTCAAAAAAAAAGGTAAGTACCGCGTACTTCTACTCGTTCCCGAACGATCTACTTCCGCTCGTTCCTGAACGATTTATCTGTTTTTCATTTTGTAACCGGAACTATATTTGGCTTGATCCCTATTCAACGGGTGCGTAGGCAACCTCCTCGGAGGTCCAGCTATGACAATAAAATAGTTATGTTTATACCCGTATACGTCTACTGATCCATTCGAACCTTTCCCCAAAGCTCCAAGCTCATTCACATCGGTACTCTGGCCAAGTACTCGGTCAATAGGTCACACTCGGGAGGTCCATCATAACTAAACCCGAGTAGGATCACAACACTCGTCTCTCATAGATGCAGTAGTGAAATAATCTACAAACCAAGCTCGGGAAGTCCACCATAACTCCCCCCGAGTATGGTTAAAAATCGGGCCCCGTCCTGCATGATTTCCTAAAAACGTTTAAGCATTTTAATCTGAACGCTTCTCGCACGCTTAACCATGAGATGGACTTCAGTCATAAGCCAGGTCCAAACCTGCAGGTGACCTAGCCCGACCATCCAACACGCAAATCCGATCGGATCAAAACTCTGGATAATGCCTAAGGCTCCAAAAACTTAGTCGCATAACAAAAACCAAGTTTTAGCATAATAAACCGAGGACACCATCCTCATGCACATCATGCCTAAGCTCTAAAACTTAGCCACATCAAATATATACAAAAATACTTAAACTGAAAAACTTAATCGCAAAAAGAAAAAATTCCATATTCATAAAAATAGCCCAAGGATCTGTTCCCCGAGCAAAACAAGTCGGAAAGATAACCCTGGGCATCGCTAGCCCAAGATGATTCGCGATTACAGTCAAAAAAAGTTCCAGGCCACACTCGGCCCGAATACACAAAAGCAATATTTAAAAAAGAAGTCAAGTAAGAAGATATTCAAGATTTCCACTCAGGAGTTTCCAGAACAAGAGTAAGCTCAGGAGAGTACAATACTCTTTGAGTCGTATCCAGAACGCTGCAAGGAAGGTTCAAGGACTTTTGCCAACCGCCGGCTCACATCTGCCGCCCCGCTCAGCCCTTGTCCAATAAAAGCGGTCTCGTCTATCACCCTACCAATATGTCCTCCAGTTAAACGCCCAAACACTCGAAACAAAAGGTCAAGCTTTGGAGAAACAATTTCAACTAACCTCGGAAGACTCGCGACTAGATCCCTCGATGCCTCCCCGGTCAGATCTTTGACCTGTTCAGGAGGTGAACCACTGCCGGCCATATCGTCAAGATCATCGGGCCCCTCGGAAGCACATCTGTCAAAAGCCTCAACTACCCATGACGCCTTGATCCCGTATTCTATGCAACCGAGGGGAGAAGAGGGGCAGTCAACCTCATAGTTCTCCGGAAGAAGACTGGGCCCAGGAACAAACACGTACTCACGCTCGGAAAAATCCATCAGCTGCAGCGATTCAATCTCTGCCACGCAGCCATCAAACTTTTCCTGAACCCCCTCTCCATCCTCCGGAAAGACCACCACGCCAGATGCCGCCATCAGATTCAAATCATTAATCTGGGTCTTTATCTGGCTAGCTCGGTTATTAAGACGATGATAATTCATTTGTTCAACATGATACTTCCAGGCCCGAGATAGAGCAGCTTGAGCCTGTTCGCTGAGTTGGGTACAAGACCACTCGGTAGCCGATTTGGCGCATAGGCGCTCATATTCCTTCCTGGAGGACTGTAGGCGAGACATTTGCGATTGAACGTGCCCAACCAGCTCGGTATTAGCTTGTTCGAAGGTCCTAAGGCGCGACTTGAGATCATCGTAGTTCTGCTCGGCGAGACTCCTTAAGTCATACTCATGTCTGATCATCCTGTCAAGCTCCTACACTACAACATCCTGTTCCTTAGTGCGTCGCCTCAACACCTTGATTTCTAAAACTAGAGAGGCCCTACCCTTCCTCAGATAGTCGTTTTCCCTCACAAGCTGATCAATCCAACCAGGAGTCGCCTCCCCAATTCCGCTTGATTTAAAATTATTCATGGCGACATTTCGGGTCGACGTCTCGACGAAGTCTGAGTGATTAGGGCGCTCTCATCCCTTGACCGCTTCCTTGAAGTGGTCTCAATCGCCTCCGATATCCTGCCTGAAACGTCATCCCCACGACTAGAAGTATAAGGTCCCCTCCTCTTGGGAGGAGAGGATGTACTCGGCCCACCAAAAGATCTGCGGACGATCATCTCGGCTATACAAACATAACTACTAGTCCAAAGAGGGGGAGGCTGCTCAAGGTTCACTGAAGCCGCTCTTTTCCCACGATCTAGAAAGCTAGCTCCCTCGGAAATACGCCTTGTCTCCCCAGAACGGTGGCGAGGTAAATCGGGTTATCCTTACACCGCCGCTCGACTCGCCCCCTTTGAAACCAGACCTGGCAACCTGAGGAGGAGAAATGTCTATCCTACCTCTCTGAACTGATATAACATCATCAGAGCGAGAAGAAGAATCGCAGAAAGACATGATCTCGGAAAAATAGGGGGAAAGAAAAAGAGGTGTTTAGGCGAGAAGTTAAACTAAAGGAAAAAGCGAAGAGAGGAAATGCAGTATATATAGGAAGACTCAAAAGGAAGAACATATATGGTAGGCACGAGAATCAAAGAGATGGTGCACCGAAGGGTTAAATCAACATCGAAACCCTAAAACCTCTCGAGAGCTGCGTAAAGTGTAATCATCATTAAGACGAGAATCAAGGAGGCACGTGCTAACACAGAACCAGTCGCGCCGACGCGCTGCCACAAGTCGACGCGCCCGGGTAACACAACGAGCGGGATGAGTCTGGACAAAACAAACGAGTCGAACCTTTATGACTCTCGGGCCTGCTCGCAACCATCCGCCGAACTCAGCCTGCTCGATTCGCTGACTCCGGGGGGCTACTGGTGGGCTATGGATTTGGCCCAAGGTAAAATCCTGCTCTCAGCCCATCAAGGAAGAGGCCCAACTCGTTTTGTCTTGCTAACCAAGTATGGTTACTTTATGTTAATATAGTTACTTTATGATTATCATGGGTTACTTTATGGAGATACATGGTTAAAATGTAAACATGTGGATCAAAAGCCCTAAAATATCTTGTACTATATATATAGTTGTACATCATTCTTGTACAACTAGGGTGAAATACACTACATTTTTTAATCTATTTATTTCTTTTGGCCTACTCGAACTAATCTTCCAAAATCCAAAATTGCCTGCTCGTTCATTGTTCATCCGAACAAGCAATTAATCAATATTTTCTCTAAGCCTTTTTTCTATTTTATCAAAGAATCCCAAACCCTCACACAAATTTAGTGTTGAGTCTCATCTCAAGTTCAACAACATTGCCAAAAATCCTTACGAAATTATCGTTATCTTATGACAATCGAGATATAATATATATATATTTTAACAACTTTAACGAGATATTTCTTCTATTCGATGAAACCCTTCGAAACTTCACCGTTGCATATCTTTACTATGTTTGCCTTCCCGTCCAAAGGAGGTTAATAATCCAACCTCGAAATCAATTAATTTAGCTCCTCACATTTATCTAAGGCATATTCTGCTTCTTAGTGAATGGGATCACTACCCCAAACTTCTTTAAAATATCTAAAATTAAAAACTGTCCACGCGTTGCGTAGTTTTAAAAACTAAACATTATAAAATATACAATAATTTGTAACTTCTTGGTTATTTATGTTATAAATATGACTAAAAATTAGTGTTTATAAGAAATAAATATCTAGGTTCAAAAACTAAGCATTTGAATATGTATAAAAAATAGAGGATTTACTATTGCAATTTTTTTCTCCACCTAAAACGTAATTTTAATCAACATTAATATATCACTCGATTACGTTGTACCGCTTCAGATCCAAAGCCCGAACCCTAAGCAAGTTAAGGACGTAAAAATTGATATTCAAACTCGGGTAAGTAACTGCTTATAACTACCCTTCCATTACCTACATAATAAGGATCCGAATTTCTAACTAGGAATATGTATTCTAAGCCCACTCTCCCAGACTTAAAGCTCATTCGATGGTGCTTTTAAACTCCTTTCAGTTATTTAGGCTCACTTTTCATGATTTTTTTCGTAGCACTTTGTTAATTTCGATCATTTCCTGGCCGGAACCTCACAAACACTATCTTCTTCCTCTTCTCTCACCACCAAATTTCTCTCTCGAAGCCTTAGATACTCTGTGGACCGTTTCAATGAGACTTGAAGTCACCATTTTTACCATTTTGTTTTCCGACTTCTTATTTCTTTGTTTTTCATGACTTTTAGTGGTCTTTCTCTGCCATTCATTCTCTTGTCCTATATTTTAACTTGAATGTCAGAGAGTCATCAATTTTTTTTATTGTATTTTCTAAAATTTTCACGTGTTTGTTGACTATGGGGAGCAAGTCCCCCATTATAGTTTAAAAGAGCTAAAATTGTTTGAAACAATTTTCATAAAATTAGTAAGTATCATAATCGTAAGAAAAAAAAGACATGTTTCCTTTAATAAAAATCAATTCATAAACAAATACAATAATGTTGTTACAAAAATAAATGCAACAATGAGATACATACCCATATTGGCAACTAGTAGAGCCAGTAGCTTTACTAGTTGAATCATGTGACTGAAAGGGCAGAAGTCTCAGGTTCGAGTTTTATTGGCTGCGGGGAGAGGATTAACATCCGCTCTTATTCCTAATCCAAAGAGATTATGAGCCTAAAGCCCAGAACTTCTAGAATTAAAAAAAAAAAAAAACAATGAAGTACACACATATTATGATTAACAAAATTAAAACTTTACGCAGTCCAACTCTTTAAAAATCAACGGAACATATAGGTACAGACAATTCAGAGATAAGTAATGAAATTGAGAAATAGACCACCTAATCACTGAAATCTGTCTAAAAATAAGATAATTAATAAGCAAAATGTACTAATTTAATCAGATAATTCAGAGAAGAAAAGAGAAGGGGGTCACGTGCGCACGTGTCATGAGCAGTGAGTCGGTGCGTCACTTATCGTGAGGAAAACGAACCGCACGAATCGCGGGACTGTGCTTTCTCCGCCTGCGACACTCTTCACGTCTCTCTGTCTCACGCGCTCTCACAAGTCGTTACTTGTTACAAATTTACAATCTCATGCACATAGCACATCCAAATAAATATAGTTTAACTAATCAATTTAGTTAATCAAATTTTAATTTTGGAATGGTTTTTGGTCCGATTTAGATAAATGTGCATAAAACATTGCCTTCAATAAAGCACACAAAACTGATCCTAGCGATATAACATGTCCAATAATTTTAAGTGAATTTTTTTTAGAAAAAATCGAAACCAAAAATAACTTATTTTTCCAAAAAAAATTATTTTTCCTAAAAATTTTCATTTTTAGGAGATTTATGTATATATATATATATATATATACATATATATATTTAAAATTTCTGTTAGAGATTTATAAA
The DNA here is from genome assembly GCA_963576765.1 of Draba incana. NCBI lineage: Eukaryota > Viridiplantae > Streptophyta > Magnoliopsida > Brassicales > Brassicaceae > Draba > Draba incana. Next base: position 27,980,918 of record OY755203.1, on the reverse strand, counting down.
ATATAACCATACTAAGTCTTTGCAATCGATCATGTGATTCAAAATGCTGGACATTAGGCATGAGCGTTCGGGTAACCATTCGGGTTTCGGTTTGGTTAATTCGGTTATCGGATTTTCGCTTTTAGGAATATAATACTCATTCGGGTATTTTGAAATTCCGGTTCGGTTAGTGTCAGTTTCGGGTTCGGTTTCTGTTATCCGAGATACTCATAATTACGTAAAATTTTCCCAATGTTGGTTCGATTTAATTATTTTTAACTCGAGTTATCGAAAATAATAAAAAGAAATTGAAAATTTCAAATAATATACCTAACTAAATTTGTTATTTTTAGCCAAATATACCTATAATTTTCGAGTTGACCAAAAATAACTATAAAAACTATAAAATTTGGCTAAAGTATATGAACACATTCTATCTTATATCTAAATATATGTATGTTAATTTTATGTTTCGGGTACCCGTTTAGTTTTCGGTTCGGTTCGGGTTCGGTTTTTCGGTTTTAGATATTTAGAACCCATTCGGTTATTTTTAAAAATCGGGTTTGGTTCGGTTCGGATAATTTCGGGTCGGTTTTGGTTTGGATTTTTGGTTTCGGATTTTTATAACGAACAATTCTTGGGTTCACCCCCTAGGAGTGAACCATTTCATTCACCCCATTTTGATTAACCAATCAAATTTTAATTGTGGGCCCACCAATCTTAATAAATTATTTTTATAAAAATTAAAATTGAAATCAAATCCAACTTAAAATTTAACGAATTTAACTTAAATAAATAATAATTATCTAATTAAACATAGATTTTAAACCCCAAATCCAAACCCTAAATCCCAAAACTATACTCTAATTTGAGAATAGTTAACCCAAACTCAAACCCTAAACCCCAAAACTATATTCTAATTTGGGAATAGTTAATCCAAAATAAATCTTAAACCCCAAACTCAAACCCTAAACCGTAAAACTATACCCTAATTTGGGAATAGTTAACTCAAACACAAACCCTAAACCCCAAAACTATACCCTAATTTGGAATAGTTAACCCAAAATAAATCCTAACTCAAACTCAAACCCAAACCCTAAACCCCAAAGCTAAACCCTAATTTGGGAATAGTTGACCCAAAATAAATACTAAATCCCAAACTCAAACCCTAAATCCTAAAACTATACCCTAATTTGGGGTTTAGGGTTTATAATTTATTTTAGGTTAATTATTCTCAAATTAGGATATAGTTTGGGGTTTAGGATTTGAGTTTGGGTTGAAGATTTATTTTGGGTTAACTATTCTCAAATTAGGGTATAGTTTTATGGTTTAGAGTTTGAGTTTGGAGTTTACAATTTATTTCAATTTTTTCAAACAAATTAATGTTATTTTTTAGTTAAATTATATCAGTTATTTTTTTAGTTAAATTATGTAGTTCCCACATCTTTGTTTTGATTGGTTAGTAAAAAGAGAGTGAATGAGAAGGTTCACCTCTAGGAGATAAATCCAAAAATTGTTCTTTTATGACCGAGTAAATATTAGAAAGATATCAAATGACATCAACGATACATCTTAATATTAAACAAAATATATACAGTAGAAATTCAATAAATTAATAACTCGATAAATCAATAAATTTTTGCGGTCCTAAATTAGTTTTTTAGTGTATTTAACATCTTTATAAATAAAAAACTATAAATTAATAAAATATCATTGATCTAATATGTTTTCACTAGAATTTTCATTAATGGCTAGTTAGTAAATAACAATTAGATTGAAAAACATGTCTATAGATTATGTTTCTAAGTATTTTGGTTTACAATCCAAATGGCCAAATTATACATCTATCCTCCAACACTATTTCTAATGTTCTTTTGCTTTATGACTAGTGCTATGTCGAATCATTTGCTTTATCTATTCAATAAACATCATTAAGAACATGATATTTTAAAGAGACAGAAGTAGCGGCCTAAAAGCATCTCCAATGTATTACACCATATTTTACGCTAAAATGGTGGAACACCAAAATTGTATTGAGTTTTATCCCAATGTATTACACCATATTCTACATAAAAAAAAGAATATTCTAAATTTATTATTTTACAAATTTACATATTAACCCATATACTTTTTTTAGTTTGATTAATTATAAAATCATTTAAATGTAACATTAAATATGAAAAGAAAAATATAATACATCATATAAAATAAAAATATGTATAATAGATTTTGGTTTAATCATCATAAACATATTAGATTTGGGTTTAATTGTCATCATTTATATATGTTTCTCATTAAATTTGAAATTATTTATAATTTGAAAGACCAAATTTGGTGTAAAATTTGGTATTACACCATTTTGGTATAGGATTTAGTGTTAGGTTAGAGAAGATTTTACACTAAAATAAGATTTGGTATATGATTTGGTGTAGGGTTGGAGATGCTCTAAAATAAGGTTTTCTTTTCTACATAAATCAGACAGGCAAACAAAAAGAAGTTTGGCGCGTGGTGAGTGAAGAAGATAGAGCTTGTTGTTGTTGTTGGAGATTAAAGAATCATTCAACTTGGCTCCGCATTGACTGGCCTAGTCCTCGATCTTACTCCTCCCACGACCGTATCTACGGTAGGTCCTACATCGTATCTTCTTGTGTTTTTATGAATATATATTTTATTTTTCTGAAACTAAGAAACAAGTCTTTAATTCTCGGACGGTCATAAAAAAAAGGAATTCTTAGACCTAAATTTAAAACTAATTAGTGAAATGACCCATTGTGAACTAATCCATTGCATCTAATCGTTCATTGTACTAGTATTATTTTCTTATAGAGCCGCAATAATCGTAACTATCACTTTTTATATCAATGATAATTGTTTCCACTAATCATATCTTTTCCTAGATTACGAACTTTGATTTGTTTTTGATTAAATACAATAAAGAGAATAGCAAGAAATAAACAACAATTATAGATGTAACTTAATGAATTCATCATCAACAGTAAATTATAAATAGAAACTACCTCCAAAAGTTTTTACCATCTAAGGACATCTCCAAACCTCAAAAAGCTTTATCAAAAAAAAAAAAACATCTCCAACCCCATTTCAAATACTACTCTAAAAAAAAGTTTAGAGTAAAATCCTCTCTAACTCCACTCTAAAATAGAGTAACAATTTTACTCTACATGTAGAGTAAACTCATTTCTTACTATATTCTAGAGTTGAACTTTTTTATTTATAAAAATGGCTTTTAACTTTTCAATGAATCTACTTTTATACTTAAAAATATATTATTAAAAATTATTTTTGTTATTGGTTGTTTAATCTTTAACAAATTTATAAATAACCTTTTAACAAAATAATTAAAATCAAAATCCAAGTTAAAACAAAAACTTTAACTAACACAACTAAAATGCAACAAATTATTTTAAATATGTTGAAGTTTATTAATGAAAAATACTGAAATTCAAATAAATAACATAAAATAAATATATCACCAATTAAATTGATGACTTAATAATTAAAATCATTAAAATCTTATTGTGATTTTAGTGAATTGTTGCTAATTATAAAATAATTGGGTAAATTGTATAATTTTGATAATTCAGGGACTAAAGTAAAAACAAATACAATTAGATTATTCTTTTTAGAGTGACAAATAAAGTAATGGATTGGAGAAAACTCGTTACTCTATTTTAGAGTGAAGAATAGAACAATGGGCCGGAGATGGTCTAATAATAAGTACTAGCAAATATTTTTTAAGAAGACAAAACTAATGCCAATACAGGGGATTATTAGTTCGGTTGTACATGTAGAATAATTGATGTACAATTTAGTCTGTTGAGGTTGTAATTTTTATATGGACTAAAATACTTAAAGTCTGATTAGTAAGCAAATATTGTAGAAAAATTGAAAAAGGTTGTAGAATTTTTTTAAAGCCCAACCAATCACACCCATAATTTCTTTTCTAAAAATAATGAAAAAGACTGGTAGATAAGAGAGAAATAATCAAAATATTCAACATTGGAATAAATGGGTTGAAGTGTAAATAATAAACAAACTGGTTAGGATTTTAATACGTAAACAGCAAGAGGAGAGATGCTCTTGCGAGGATGCGTGTGATTCTTACCAATAGGCAACAAGTTAACAATATAAAGGTGTATGTGCGCGATGTTAGTTCTTTCAGCAACATTTTAAATAAGAAAGCAACTAATTAATTAGTTTACCAACAAAGAAAAAAAAAGTTATTTCGATGAAAAACAAAAAGATACTATCTGTAGGTCTCATGAAAAACCTTTAAGTTTAACTATATTGCTTTTTATTTGATGCTAATTTTTTTTTTATGCATATGTTGTATGGACGCACGTACATGTATAAAAAATTTGAAACAAAAAGAAAATGGAGGTTAGAAGATGAGATAGGCAAAATTGGGGAGAGTCACTGTCACGTGCATCTTTACGGTGGTCAAGAGTAGAGCGTGCATATCTCTCTCTCACTGGTGGTGGGAACAAAAAAACTTACAAAAGTACATACAAAGACCACTTCCAAGTTCTTTCCACTTTCTCTGTTTCGTCTTCAGACCAAAAAGAACAAGGTAAAAAATTTCACATTGCAAAAAGTTTCAAAAAAAGAAAAGAAGAAATTTCACATTTACCCCACTAGCTTTTCACTTTTTATGAGTATTTTATTTTTCCAATTTTTTCCTTTGATAAATTTGGATTTGCACTAATAGCAAAGGTGCCGAATGGTATGTAACTTATTCACGTTTTTATGTTTTGAAACATGATTTTTGTTATTCTTTTTTACCACTAGAAACATACATGCATAGTTTTCCCAAAGTGATTTCGATACATAGTACGTGCTAGAGATATATAATTAGAAAAGTGATTAATTTACAAAAGAACTATTTTTGTATCCTTTTTTAATTATTTATTAAAACACTATCGCTCGAATGTTTCACCTCTTTTGCTATTTTCGCATTCCACTATTCATTTCACATATGATGTATCGCCAAAGTTTGCAATCATAGTACATGGTTCACTGTTCGCTTGTAGAAAAGTAGATAAACTCGACCAACTAAGTGAAACAGTTATTTTTGCATGGCAATATTGACTAATTTCAAATTTGAATTTTTGATGGTTCTTCCTGATGTCTAGATCAGATAAATGTGGCAGGTAGCTAGATTAACTTAAAAAGATCTCTGCCTTAACCAGTGTCTTAGCTATGTGAATGTGAGATTGTGTTACAAGAAGATAGGTGGACGAAACAAGGGAATTTTATGCTAACAAATATGCAAGAAAAATAAGTTTAAGTTTAGAGAGTGTGCTTTAAATATAAACAAGTGGGTTTGGCCAAATATCCCTATAAACCAGCCCACTAGTAGCATTAAAATGAATGACGTGCCTCGCAATTTATCCCACATCGTTACTTCTGAGAGAAAACTAGTTGTATATATAAGGGGGAAGAAGCACTAGTGGTCACGACCTTACTTGAACAGGATCTGTTCTATAGGCTCGTACCTCTGTATTCTTGATTTGTAAGGAGACAGGCCCTCAACCCTGGTTGATGAACCATGCCCGTGCGATTTGAGCGTGATTTTAACGGCCACGATCATTTCTGAGATGCCATCCGGTGCTGTAGAGGATCGTTACTCGGTTCGGTTTAATCCTTGCCGGGGTGGTCGCACGGCGGTCTGACAGGTTCCTTTCTTTTTTTTCACTTGTGCCTCTGCTAGTTTTTTTTTGATCTCACCATGGCTCGGTTTTCACTTTTTTTGTAAGCACGTGTGTATTTAAGTGTTGTACATAACGTGTTCGATGAAATGTCTCTGAGAGATTAAGAGAATTTGTTCTTTCTAAAATTGTTGATCTGAGATGGTAAAATTCTGATTTGTGACTTTTGAGATTAATGGTTAGAAAAAAGTGAAAATGGAAAATAAATCGAAGCTATAAGATTATGCTTTTAACGTAAGATTTAAATATATTCATATATGATTAAACATACCATCCCCCTATATATTATACTAGAAAAAGTCCACGCATGCGTGGAAAATTTATTGACATAAATTTTAAAATTATTTTGTTGTATATAAGTGATATTTAATAAATATTCTCACAAGTTATTTATTTTAAAATTTTATTAAATATAAAGACAAACAATATGTTTTATCTTATTATTTATGTTTAACAAAAACAACCAATTTTTTGTAATTGACTTGAAATTAAATTAGTGGTTTTTTCTTATTTATATTGCATGAACATATAAAAGTAAAGTGATTCTCAACTATTTCAGTATTGATATATTATAAATAAATTGATTCCTACAAAGGTAAAATGTTCAGATTTCCTAATTATCTTCAATAATAAATTGATTAGATTTTGTAAGTTTATGGTAGTAAGTAAATGTGGACGTTGAATTTGGATGGGACCAATTAATGGGAAAATCAACTTGATGGTAAAATAATTAAGCATTTGTTGAATTTAAATAATGAAAACGTTAGATGAACGTTTTAAGATTTAATGTTGAATTATAATTGATAAATAAAGGGAAAATTAACTTTGGAAGGTTAAGGATTAAATACCAATCCCGAATGATCTGCCATGTTTTGGTTGAATTAGAATTGATTCACAATTAATGGGGAAATCAATTTAATTCAAAATTTATTAATAAGTAGTCAATTTCGGAAACATTGGGTTTGATCATTATTAGTGGTATATAAATTTATTGAATTAAACAGATTCCACATTACAAGAAAAATAAAAGTAATTGGCATTTCAAAATATTTCCTACTGTTGTGAATGCCTTTAGAAAAAAAATTAGTAGTAGCTTAGATATGTTTTTTTTTTCCACTTAAATGACTGAGGTTTGCTGGGTTCGAAACCTAGAAGAAACATTTTAAACTTTTTACTAAATAAAGATTTGTAAATAAAGAAGTGACACGTGTTGTCTTGTCAGAGATAGTTGGCTTTGTGTAAACCTTAAAATATTATAAAGATATTAGACCAAAATCCTTTTTACAACTCTAATATAATTAGTGTTCTAATTTCACTAATCCATTTAACTTAAAATCTCACACCAAAATTTTTTTCTCATATAAAATCTAATCTAACCTCTCACTTATTATGACACGGCAACTCACTTATCCACAAACTTCTATAAAATTATTTTTCAATGCCACTTGAAATCAAATTAAAAAAACATTGTTTGAATTGTAAATTTAATAAATTTTTAAAATAAAAAATTTCACAATTATGATTTTCATAGATTTAATATATAGTTTTTACGAATAAATGGATTTTCTTTTTTGCATAATTATGTATCTTAAATATGTTTTTTTCTAATGTATTGAAAAAATCTAATATAAACATGGGATCAAACCTTTGCCTCTAACTATGTTTGATATATTTAAAGGGAAGTTAATGATAAAACTTTATATAATGCTAAATAATATCTAAATACTTTCAAGTTATTGAATCTGTTTTTTATATGTGTATGTGTAAATGAGGATTTCATTTTTTCTAGAGAAATGTGTATGTGTAAACAAATTCATTTTTGTATATATATTATCATTTTAAATATCTATATTCAATAAAAAAGGAAAGTAAGTATCAAAGCAAATTAAACTAACTTAATGAAAATTTTGTTAACCGAATACAACAATCTCTTTTTGGAAAAACATATATCAATTGATTGTACCATATACCCGAATGAAGATTTCTTTGTTTATATATATATGCGAAACCTAAAAATCTACTTCTATAAATACTAAATAGTATACATCAGCTCTCTTTTTAAATCATATAATTTTTTCCAAACAATACTATTTGGTTTCTTAAAAGAATTTATTTAAATACATCAAACAATTATGCTTAAGGTAAAGAATTTAATTAGTTGTTTCTTTATTATTTTTATATGTACCCTAATTTACTTAAATTTAAAATATTTTTTATCCGCGTATTACGCGGGGAGTCATCTAGTACAACATTATCTTCCATGACCGAGAAAAATAAGATCAAACTCATGAGCAATATCTTCCAAAGAAAATCTTTCCGAGAGTAGAACTAGAAACTTTGAGAATCGTCCGTTTAGACGAAATGTGAAATAAAACATTGAAGTTGTTACACTTTACAGGTAGAGTGGCTCTCAACTCTCAAGTTTTAGGACTTGCCATCATTGATGAATCTCAAACTTTAGCAAAAAAAGTCTCAAGTAGGCCTTTACTACTGAATTGAATTATATATGTTTGTGTATATTGTTTACTTTGAAATAAAGAAGATGTTTATTACAACTTGATTTAAATATATCCAAATCCTTGTGACCAATTTTTCTAATGTAGAGGAAACAACTTGTGCCTAAGGCAAATGAAAGATGCAGTTCCTGGACCAAAACACTAGTTGTTTATGTTATCCCAATATAATAACATAAACAAACCAAGTTGAAAACCACGTCCGACAGTAAAATGAAAACCAAAACCAGACCACATATCCACATAACCACACACATAAAGATCTCTGACAATAATGTTAGAACCCCCAAGTTGTAGAACTGTCAAGGCCACCACAAGATCTCGGTTCATACAATAATAACATCTCATCTTTAGCTAATGACCAATTTGACTGCTACTTGAGCTAACTAATAGAGAAGAAGAAGAAGAAAGTGAGATGTGAAACGTTGCAGATATATGGCATCTTCGACGGTAACTCAGGCAATGGTGTCTCCAAGTTCATGACTCGGATCGCTTGTTTTATAGAAGGCCTCGAGTTTTTATCAGGATGACCACACCATAACCCCACACCAAGCAAACACTCGGCTTGCTCCTTATCGAAATTCTCATCGAGTTTTTCGTCTATGGCTGACATTACTTGTTGTCTTCCATACAAATCCCACACTCTGTCCACAAGACTCATCTCAATCTCAGCCTCAGTCTTAGTGTTTTCTTGCGAATGATTAACCGATTTTCGTCCCGTGAAATATCTCTAATACACCAATATTAAAAAGCTATAAATGTCAGATTCTTTGCTTGCCCTTCCATCCATCACATATTCAGGAGCCATGTATCCAAAAGTTCCAGCCAGTCCAAAGTCACCTAACTCCTGGTCCATCAATCGAGCCAGTCCAAAGTCACCTAACTTTACATTGAAATTAATGTCCAACATGATATTACTTGCTTTAATGTCCCTATATGCAATACACACCGTTCTCCCTCCTCGTGAAGATAAAGCAGCGCAGAGGCTAGACCGAGAGATATCTTGTGACTTGTGGTGGCAGAACCTTTGCAAGATCAATCATGTAAGTTCATAAGCCCAAGACACGCTCAAGTTCTTCGTAACAGAGTCAAAAAAGATATGCGCTTGAAAAATACTTGGCTGTGTGAGCTTGCATTCCAAGTGTAGTTAGATGAGACAAGCGCATGCCCGCCCAGAAGACAAGCCAGTGAAGCCACCGCTTAGAGCCTAAATTTAGAGGATTTTTTAGTTAAATTTTTGTTATAGTTATAATTAAAAAAAATTATAAACTTTTTCTACAATAATAATATTCGTAAGATTTTGTTTTTCAAATGTTTTTTTTAATGTTTATGACCTTCTCTAAAAAAACATGTTAACTACTCATTTTAAAAAATAAATTTGAAATTATTAGTTAAAATTCGAATTTGAAGATGATAACAAAATTATTTGCGGTCTACCATGTGACAAAAGAGATAGAATGGGTTAGTGTTGCCATCCATTGAAACATAGATGATTGAAAAACTCGACAACGTGAGTTTAATTAATGATTTTGCAGGCAAAAATACAAGGAAGCAATATTTCAAAAATAAATTCTATTTTGTTTTTTTTTTTTTTATATTTTACTAACTATTTGAAATTATAAACGGTTCAATGAAGTTTTAATGTCTTTTTTTTGTTTTTTTTTACTATTTTTACGGTATAAGAAAATGTACGAAAATAATAATTTTTTACATATATGCATATGACATCCAAAATGACTGACCGGCACTGGACAAGCGAGTTATCACTGATTCCCACATGAGATCCAACAGTCGTAGGATCCCATTCTTGGCTATTGAACGAGTCAAACATGAACCAAGGGAAATGTAGACGTGAAATCATCGATTCAAGTAAAAAGACCCAAGAATACACCATTTGAGTTTACCGGGACTTTGGATTCCCTCAGGAGCAAGAAAGAAGCAGATCCCATGACCGAACTTCGAGAGGTTACGTGTATCAATCTTGAACGAGAAACTTGTGCTAAAATCAGTAGACTTACCAGTTCTTGGATTCCATATAGGAACATTTTCAGCATACGTGACCCAACCAACGTGAGCTATATATATATTCTACGTTGTTGAAGCTAACCACACCATCGGGCATTGCATCCCCGTGGTACACGACATTCTCAGGGTCACCTAGCCGAAAACTAGTAAACTTAAAGTTAAGTGAATCAACAATCAAAGAGAGACCAAAGATAATGGAAATGAACAAGATAGAGTTGGCCATTTAAGGAGGACGAAGAAAGATTTTACAAAAAAAAAAAAAAAACAGAGCAAAAATGGCTTGATCGACACATAATCAATTCAAGAATTAAATCCTAGAAATGTTACAAAGTCAACGAAGAAAGAGGCTTATTTGAGGGTCCATTCAACAGAATCATTATATTACTAGGCCTATACCCGTGCGATGCGCGGGTTTTTCTTCTAAATTTATATTTAATATTATTGTTAGTTTGTTTGTTTCAAAATTTTATAGAAACTAATACTATATAAAAAGAAGAAAATAAAAAGAAAACAACTACACACTGATGAGTTAAAATATTGATGTAAATAACACTTGTAATAAATAGCTACATAGGGATATAACTAAATCTCTTATAAAAAAACAATAGAAGAACATGTATCCTATTTGTGGAAGGTTGGAGCTTATCTTAGATACTCTTAGATGCACCAAAAATTAAAAATATATTAAAAAATTGTGTTGTGTTTGTAATATAACATTTCAGTTATATTGATATTCTTTTGAATACGACCTCAAGAATTTTTTCGAATCATAAGTGTGTTTTCCGTGCTGCACCCCGAGAATTTACATAGTCACAACAAAAGTACGCCGAAATCCGAACGTGTTGGACCACACATTTTCTCCTAAACTAAAATCGACAATGGTAGGTAATCCCTAAAAATTGAATATGGGATGATATTTGTTTAGAGGAGATTGTGAATACTTGTTTAATATAGTATGTTAACAAGCCAAAATATATACAACATAAACATTTGTGCTTCTTCTTCATATAGAAAGTAAATTTCTTTAGTATGAATACAAAGACTGATAAAATTTACTTATATTACGAAGAAAAGAAAGATAAAAAAAAATATCCGATTTAATACACTGATGTTTAATATTTTATAAATAACTTAAGTTATTAGAGAAGTTCAAAAGAAAGAAACTCAAGTCGTAACGTTAAGGACGGGATAACTCTCGGGTTTCTTTTCGACATATGTTCTCTTCTGGTGTGATGATGTTGCAATCATATGGAGATGGACAATTGAACTTTCAATTTCTTTAGTACGATTACAAAGACTGATAAAATTTATTCAAATTACGAAGAAAAGAAAGATGAAAAAAAAATATTCGATTCAATACATTGATGTTTAATATTTTATATTAAATTTATAAATAACTAAAGTTATTAGAAAAATTCAAAAGAATAAAATTCAAGTCGTAACGTTTGAGGACGGGATAACTCTTGAGTTTTTTTAGACACATGTCCTCTTCTAGTGTGATGATGTGACAATTATATGGAGAGAGACAATTGAACTTTCATATATATAACTAGAAAATTACCCGCGTTATACGCAGGATAAAATAATTATCGAATAAAATCAATAATTTTAGTTAAAAAATCATTATGGTGAAGATACATAATCTAAGATCCATTTTATATATTTGAAAGTTGCGATTATTTTGTATAAACTAACAAATTTCATTAATAATTATTTTACTTGTGGGAAGGTGTATTTCTGAAAAATTAAATACATCTACTTGTCAAACAAAACAACACATGTAAAAATATATATGAAAAATTGTTTTACATGCTCATATATTTCTAAAATATAATTAATTGTTCTTTTCTATTTTTAATCAAAAAAGTATTTGGTGTATATGTTAAATTTTTTACTCACATTTATTTCTATAATTTTTGAAATATTTTAATTTGGCAAGTTTGATTTCCAAATATTTTAATTTTGGCTAGTTTAGGAAGATTCAAATGTGTTTGGCAATTAGAGTTATAGTAATCAAAATAAGTATATTTGTAAATAAATGTGTTTGGTAATGAGTATAAGATAATTAAATAAATAAATAAAATAAAGAGAAGAAAAATTATGGTTATGACACCTAAGCAAAGTGCTCCCAAAATGCTCTTCAAATAATATATAGGATACCTTGTCTTTTTTCCAACTATTAAAATCAAACATGTGACTAATATAATGTTTTACATTTGGAGTGGTTGATGTAAAGGTCAATGTAATAGTTAATAAATAAAATCATTCAAATTTTAGATGTACCAGTTTTTTGTATATTGTTTTAAGAAAATCTTTTCAAAGCCATTTGAGATATTCATTTTCGTTAAGTGTTATCAATTTATACCCGACACTAATTTGAAAGTGTTGTTAATCCCATCATCATATTTTCCGTTTTGGTAAATAATGCCTCCATAAACTTAAGACTCATAGACTAAGCACGAGATATTGGTTACAATAAACCAAGGAAGTATTGGGAAGTTTAGATTCCACCTCTTGGCATTTTTGCTGGAATTTGAGTTTGGTTTGGACGCCTAAGACGACTACAGCATCTACTTCTTTTGCATTTTGACAACTTCGACTTTCAATTAAGTTTTAAGCACTTTCTCCTCCAAACTCTCTACCTGCATCATTTAGTTCTCTGGAGGTTTATTTTTTCTCAAGACTTAAGTTATGTTGAAAGAAATAGGGTTTGATTGTGAAGCTTTTAACTGAGAAGGCATCATCTTTCTCATGTACGCTTAAAATTTTGGCATAGTATTATGATGAGCTTCGTACTTTAAGAAGCAACGGTTTTATCCAACAATATTCAATGACCATGTCCCCCAAAAATATTTTACCCATTGAAAGTAGAAAAGAAAAACTTAATCGAAAGCTTTTGGAAATATGTCTAGTTAAGAGTTGAACATGAAATTCGTAACGAAATTGGTGCCTAAGAGACCAAGGAAAAGGCAACAAGAGTAAGAGATAATAAAGTGAAACCAAGGACAACCCGAGTTTTACTGGGACAAATCAGTAGATTAGAGCATACCTTTGTACAACCACACAATATAGAATCCTTTTAATTGAGAATGTAAGTATTGAAATTGCATCGATGAAAACCTATTATAATACCATATCTTGGATATGGCAGCTCCAACCATCATCTCAACTACACTTTTATCCAAATAAACACAGATGATCTGAAGAAACAAAGTATTGACCAGGTATAGTTGACATGTGGGGTAACCAAATTACAAAAGAAACATTTTCAGTTAATTTTGAGAACAAAGAAGAGGTGTGATATAATCTAACCAGTTTTGTTGAAAATATGTGAGGACTTTGCCGGCAATGGGATCAGTAGTATTTATCTCTTCATCCGAGTCTCTGCTTTCTTTCCCTTTGTTCAGTATCCTCTCGACCGGCCTCTTGCGCTTCTTATCTGCAACGGAAAACTCACGAATTAAAGTAGGACTTTGAGGCATACAACATTGATTTTAGAGGAATAGAAAGTACGAAAGAATCAGAATATTCAAACTTATTGTAGAAACAACATTGATAATTGACCTTACAAGTTACAACTACCATGTACAGTTTGAGTAAACTTAGATACTTAGAAACGGTGAAGTAAACATTAAGAGCTTCAAATCCATAGCCTTTTGGTAGATTTTGTCATCTTTCTTGGAGGGGAAATCTTGCATTGACAACAAACCTCGACTCTTGTTGCTCTAGTCAACATGGATCAGATTCACAAGGTTTAAAATGTGTCTCCCAAATGAAATAGGTTGCGGGGGCTTATGTGGAATCCAATTAGCTTGCTTATGTAAAAAAAAAAAAAAAAGTTTCAGATAACCATCTAACTAACTCAGTTAAAGTAAACATGTATACATTCAACTTCTATATAGTCTCTAAACATTGGAAATTATAGTATGCACCTCATTTCCATCTACCTAGAAAACCTAGAACTTTTTTCTATTTTTCATGGAACTACATATCAATTTAAAGAGATCACATACACTTGCATAAGGATCATGAGCTCATCCTCTCCTTAGCCTTCAATCCAGCACACAAATTATAAGCCATTAGACTCCTGGTAAAATAACGTAACAGTCCATTTGAAGGATCACATTCAAAAACCTAAAGAAATGTAACAGTAATTAGATGAGAATATAACAAACACATAATAAGTACCATTCAAGCTCTCATTAACTGACACTATCTAGAAGATGATGATATTGGATTATCTAAAAAACACATATATATCCAAATATTCAAAGCAGTTTTGTGGCAAAAAGATCATTGAAGCTCTCATTCATTTGAGCTTTGGAAAGGTTATTGACTTGACTAAACACTGCAAGAGGCGGATAAATCATTCCAATAGATTTTTATGTGACTTGCAAGTTCAACATCAAAGGGAATTTGAGATCATGAAAAAGAAATCATGAAAGAGAAGCGTTTTTCAAAATGTTTTAAGTAATCATTAACGAAGCTATAATTTACAAACCGTTCGGAAAAACATTTGGTAGAAATCATGTGATTTGACCTCAACGAAGACTTGTGAACGTCTTGAATCTGACCCAAACACCAAAAGAGGAAGGATCTCCCCACTCAGCATCCAGAAGAAAACCATGGACGAACGAAACAGGAATGATGATTGAAACTGAAGGTTTGGTCGAATATTTCATCTTCCATACTCGATCATTGGAAGAAGGTAGTCAAGGGGAGTTATGTTTGGGAAACCACTGGAATCGAAGAAAGATATTTATTAGTGATCGAACATAGGAAACGCAAAGAGGCTTAGAGTACATATACGGAAGAAATCCATAGGGACAAGAAAACAGGGTGGTTTTTGACCATGAAATAGATCACTAAATGGTAAAAAATAGGGATTTTTGATCAATTTTTGACTAAATCTCGTTCGTCAGAAAACGGTAGTTGGTAATGACGTTTCGTCAAAAAAAGATCAAAATATTTTGATGTTGGTCTAAACATGGTCAAGAATTTTCTGACCAAATAAACGGTCAATAATTCTTGACCAAATGAACGGTCAATAATTTTTGACCCAACAGTTGGTCGATACTTGTTAAAGTTGCTGACCAAAATTAATGGTCAATAATTTATGATCAAAAGTAATGGTCGTATTATTTTGACCATTCAATTGTTCAACACGATTTAAATTTTTTACCAATCATGTAGATTCGTTAAAGCCAATTCGGGCCAAGCATTAACCGTCCGGTTAAGGCCAATTTAATACAATTAATCGGGGCTCATTAAAGCCAATTAAGCAGCCTGATTGGTTTAAAATCTTTAACTATAACTTTTAAACTCACGTAGTGGACCTTGACTTGAATTGAGCATGGTTTTATTTGATGAAAAATCTTTGCAAAACTTAATGATATTATATAGGAAAGCTTTCGTCTGTCTTTTTCAATTTAAACCGATGTGGGATTTTGTTCCTTTTTAACTTGTCATCAAAATCTTCTTTATTAATTAGCCGATCCGATATATAGTGGGATAATATGATACCAATTATCAGTGTTTAAAGATTAGAAAATAACAAAAACTTTATTTCTAGTTATAAAACTCTAATAAAGATGCCTTTAGTATTTAAAATGTTATATATATATATATATATATATTTATAATTTGCTATATCTAATAAGAAAATAAATCAATAATTCATTAACGCCTAGGCCTCGCCTAGGCGCCGATTAATCGTTCTAGGCGCTAGGCCCCTATCAAGCGCCTAGATGCCGCCTAGCGATTTTTTTAACATTGGTACTAGGCTTATAAGAGATAACGTAACAACTTTTTTATGAGCCTAATAAAGTCCTCCGGTTGATGCATATAGTCAGTTTATTTATTTTTAATAACTTCTTTTTAATCAGATTTTCTTTGAAAGCGAGTTAAATGATATATCAAATATTCCATATAATAATGTCAGTTGTTTAGTGTTTGTCGGTTTTTAGGTTTGTATTGGATTTACAATAATTTTTAAAGATAGAAAATAGCAAACATTCTATTTTTTCATATAATCCCAATTGATGATGTTTTTAGTATTTTAAATGTTGTATGTTTTTATGTTTTACTATAATTTCTTTATAAAATATAGAGAATTAAGTTAATAATTCATTAACGCCTAGGCCTCGCCTAGGCTTCAATTAATAGATCTAAGCACTAGGCCTCTATCGAGCGCCTACCAACCGCCTAGCAATTTTTTTAACATTGGTGGTAACTTATTTATGATAAAAGTAATGGTCGGAATATTTTTGACTAGTCATTTGATCATAATAACTTTAAATTTCTGATATAATATTTTAAGACGTGCTGGCAAATACCACATACGCTTATACGGGACCCAAACACGTTAAAGTTTCTAACTTTTTTTTACTCTTTTTTTGCTATTTTGATTGTATTTAAACAATTTAGTCTTTTTCTCTTGTAATTATAGTTTCTATACAATAACAAAAAAAAATTCAACATACATTTGTTTGTAATGACCATAGATAATTTTTAATTTATGATACATAATACTGTATGTACTTCATTACCCATGTCTATCTTTTTCCAACTATAAAAATTTTCAAAATTAAAAAATATGGACAAACTTTTATATAGAGTTAATTAACACTGCATAATTAATATTATAATTACATATATTAAGTATTTTTATTTATAATTCTACGTAGTTGATCACAAAAGAAATTGGAGAATATAATAAATAACATAGAGTAAAGAATTAATAAATTACTAATTTTAATTATTTAATCATCAATAGTTTTAATTGGTCAAAAATTGGTTGAAATATTTTGACCATGTTTTGACAAGTCTAAACGAGCTACCTATATAGCCGATATATGGTCGATAATGTTTTGACCAATTTATGTCAAGTAGTGTTCGTCAAAACTTGTCGACTAGTTTTCGACCAAAAATTTTTTAGTCGATATTTGGTCAAATTGTTTTGACTATTTATCGACAACTTGTACTAATCACAAATTTTTGATCAATTGTCGACCAATTCCAATTTTCATCATATTTTGGTCGAAAATGGATCAATAACTATTTTGACCATGTTAATTTGGTCGAAAACCACCCTGTTTTCTTGTAGTGATGGATACTTGAACGTACCCAATTAACCATAGTACATATGAAGAACTCACCATGAAGACTATATCTGAATAAGAACATACGAAGAAAACGCAGAACCCTCGTTTCTACATTACATAGGTTTTACAGTTTGAGCCAAAACATTAGAGAGATAAAGGAAGAACCTGATGAGAGAATATTCCTTCTTTTTTTTTTTGAAAGAATTGCTGATTCCTTTTTTATGGGATTAAGAGAAGGAGATCCATTAGTCGAGTATGTGTTAGATCAAAAGATTATCACGATTAAATAGAAGTTATTAGATGGCTGGTAGTTTAACGTAGAAGCCTGAAGGACATGACCGAGAAGATCAAGAGGTATGATAACGTGAAATGGTTTTTAATTAATTCAGTAGGCGATGTGGCATCCTTTGAAGTGGTGAGGTGGCAGAAGTAGGAGAGAGCACTTCTCCTTTCATATAGTAGATTATAAAGACACCAAGTCCTGAAAGATGAAAGTTAATCTGCAAGAGAAAAAGATTGGTATAAACAAATAAAACGTGGAAGAAACTTCAATGACCATAATACTTTGGAATCATAAACCACAGAGGAAAAAGCAAGAGAAAAGGTCATTATGCAACCATATATCAACTTACATTTTGTATAACAAAATCAGTGTTCCATTGGCACTAGTTTCCATAACCCTAGATTATGGTTTTACGAAAAGCATGAAGATGGATGACTTAACGAGCGAGTCATTGATAAGAATTTAAGAAGTTTAAATTTGTAAACGGGATAAAATTAATTTTTCTCATAGGGGCTTGGACTGTGAGCCGAAATTAAAACTGGCGGTTTAACTAGAGAACCATTCGGTTCAGACTAGATTGAATCTCCGGTTTAATGTCTTCCTCTATCTTGTTATTTGCTACAACGTTTTAGATGAGCTTACAAAGAAAAAAGTCTACAGCCCATATTTCTTTTAAATTAAGTTAACAGTCCCACATCGGAAAGAGTGGTGAAGCCGATGGGAATTAGTAAGATATAAAATAAAGAGCCTCTCTGTTGTTGTAACTCATCTTTGCGCTTGGGGCAATGACGCAGCTAATGAGGTACTAACCGAGGCGCGTCTATTGCTGGTTGAAAACTATTTCCAAACCCCCTCCTGGGCCTCTGCTTGTCTTTGGCCCTCGAGAATTTCTGGAAGGGTTCCCTTCGGGGTAAAACCCTACAATTTTCCATAGTTCAAAACTTAGTTCTTCGAAGCCAAGTAATAGTGTTAGAGTTCACATGTGTTAGTGACCTTTGCACCTTATTGGTGGCATTAAATCAAAACGTCTCACATCAGAAATGGGTCTATATTTTATTCTTATCAATACATATATACACTAGACAATCATTGTAAGGAAGACGAAGAGAAAATGGAAAAATCATATAGTTCAATTGTTTTTCCTTAAGTTAGTCACTGTCTAACAGGTACTAATTAGGCCTGGGCGCGGTCGGATATACGGAAAAAAGTATTTGTGATTCGATTTGTTTTTTACGGATATTGAATTTTTCGATTTGCTTTGCTTTGAAAAAAATTGGATATTTGGACGTACGGATATCCAGATTTTATCCGGATATTTGCGGACATTCGGATACTCGCGGTAGCGGATATTCGTTTTGAACGAAAAAACGAAAGGAAACCATTTTTTTAAACAAAAATGGTGGACAACGAAACATTTATTATTATTTTTTAAGAAAAGAATATGAAGGCACTGATTTTCAATTAAAAAAATTAACTACTTAAATTTACTATAAATATATCCGTTCAATGTATTGAAAAAGTTGAAAAATGCAAATAAATATTGTAAAGGGGCAATTACAAAAATGCCACTTTTGACATGCCACTTTACAAATATGCCACTGTTTGATTATTTTCTTACGAACATGCCACTTATAAATCCGTTTAAAAATCTTATATCTCACAATTCTCAATTTAAAAAAATATTTTGATTCCTAACAAACCTTAACCCCAATAAACTAAGCTCTAATATAACATAGTTAACCCAATCATAAATGATTTTAAAATTTGGAAAAAGTGATAGTGGCATTTTTGAAAAGTGGCATGTCAAAAGTGACATTTCTTGAAATTTCTCTATTGTAAATCTATTATATTATATGTACATATATGTAATTTACGGATTGGATCGAATATACGGATTTTTAAAATTAATATTCGTGATTTGCTTTGCTTTAGACGGATCGTAGATTTTACAATTTGCTTTGCTTTGATTCATAACAGATATCCATATTTTTTGGTTCGTATCAAAACGGATTTCGGATCGGAGCAAATCTAAGGTTGTATATATAAGGGGAAAGAAGCACTGGTGGTCACGACCTTACTTGAACATGATTTGTTCTATAGGCTCGGACCTCTGTATCCTTGATTTCTATGGAGACATGCCCTTAACCTTGGATGATGAAGCATGACCGTGCGATCAAAGCGTGATTAACGGCCACGATCATATCTGTGATGCATCCGGTGCTGTAGAGGATCGTTACTCGGTTTGGTTTGATCCTTGCCGGGGTGGTTTCACAGCGGTCTGACAGGCTCCTTTTTCGCTATGGCGCTGGTCAGCTTTTTTTTTGTCAACACATATGTATCTAAATGTTGTACATAAGTGATAAGTACACGATACAAAGTTTTCACGGATCATATCTTCTGACTTATGAGAGGATTTGTAAGTTGCTCCTTTGACCTTGAGTCGGCCGTGGCTAACTCGGTTGCTAGAGAAATTGCCAAGAGTGTTATACGGGATGGACGCTATAATTCGTACCTTGCATTGGGAGATCCGTCTTGGCTCCACGATCTCATTACGAGAGACGTCAATGCAAGCATCTAATCACCTTTCATATTGGGACTCGATGCTTGTGTGACATTTCTGTTTTTACTTCAGCTTATTTGTGATTTTTTCACCTTCTTGTTCAAAATCTATACTCAAGTTTAATACAATCCAGCTGATTAAAAAAAAGTATAAGTATAAGCTTATCCATTTCTCAGTTTTTGTTTTCCAGAATATTACTTTGGTGCAGTTTGATTCTAGCTTTTGAAACTGTGATTCTTTTAGAATAAATGGTTAAAAAGAGAGAGAGAGAGAGAGTTTTAAGTTTATGCTTGAGATTTAATTTAAATTAAATTATCACCGTACATGATGAGAACTATAACAACCAACAATACATGTAAATAACTTCGATGAATGACTGGAATAAACAAACTATTGGATATTGGAGCTTGTAAGCCTAGTTTCAAGCATTTTGAATGGTGGCTCCGTAGCTACTTCACTTGTGTGTGGGAGCACCGGCGTTGATGCGAGAACATCTATCCTTGAGAAGAGGAGGGAAGAACGGATTTAGTGGAAACATATGTGGCCAACACTTTGCATCCACGGCCGATAACGCCTTGCAACACATAGCTCCAACATTTTCAAACTTACCCGTTACAACTGATTTGTAGATTTCAGTTACGCAACCTTGAACGCTACTTAGTGATGACAAACATTTTGTGAGATCGAGTGGGGAACCAGGAAGAGAAAACCCAGGAACAATAGGTAATTGAGGAGTCGTGTGTACGGGAGCTGATGCGCTAATGCGAGAGCATCCATTCTTGAGAAGAGGAGGAAATAATGGATTCAACGGAAACATTTTTGGCCAACACTTTGCATCGACTTCCGTAAACGCCTTGCAACATGTAGGTCCAACGTTTTCAAACTTACCTGTTGCAGCTGATTTGTAGATTTCGATCACACAACCTTGAACATTGAAGAGCGATGACCAACATTTTGTGAGATCGATGGAGAAGCCAGGAATGGTAGGGAATTGTGGCATCACGTGCACCTCAGCTAAACCGGACCTCAATAGAGTAGTGCCACATATAGTTATGACTAGAATCATGGAGAGACAAGCTTGGATCCTACCTTCCATTGCGGTAACTATAGTCTTTTCTTGGTTTTGCTATACAGAGAAGAATAAGGTGTTTCTGATGGTCTTGGGGTATCAGAAGGAGAACTATATATATAGACATAGTGTAACATTATTGGGTGAGTTACACTTTAAAAGTCGTATGTTATCACAACCTTTCAATTATAAACATTGTAGGTTATAGTTTAAGCAATGAATTCAAATAAATAAGTCGTTGAATGTAAATTAGAACGTATGTATTTACAAAACAATAAATACAGGGCAATTTTTTTTTAAGTTTGAAGATTCCGTAACTATATTCGCAGGCCCGCATCAGGATGGCCGAGAGATTTGTCAATTCGGTTTAATGATAACGGTATTTTTTTTTTTTATACGAAAGATAACTACGAAGATAAAGTAAACAATACATTCACACAAATTTATACATAAATTCTGAAGACGGTAAGATTTAAAAAGAATCTAGAAGATATATAATCATGAAGAATCTTCTAGATTCTTTTTAATCCTATAGTCATGAACTTCAAAATTTTGGCAAGGTAATATTGCTCCTAAGCGCATATTTTGTATCTCCTCTCCATTGTTGCGCAACTACTCTCTTGTTGCACAAATAGAGCCATTCGTTATGATCATACGCATCGAGGGTAAAGGCGTGAATCTATAAGGATCGGTTAGAATTGTATTTTGTAAAATTGTCTATGTAATTGATCCCATAATTTGTAATATATAGAAATAATAAATCAGACATTAAAAGAAAGTATTGTATCCCGGGGATACTATCCCCTCATGCAAATGGTAAATTTCAAGAACTAAAGACAATTTCGACGAAAATTCATTCCTTAACTTTTTCAAGAAAAGTACATCATCCATTTAATAACCGTAGCATCTGTTTATATGGCGACAAAAGATTCTTTTAAAAAAAAGCCAATGAGGAAAAAAACCAATAACATAAAAGTAAAGTACAGTATGAAGAAACATAAAACACCATATGTAAATTAAATAATAAACTGCAAACCAATAAGAAAAAGGAAACTTTACGTAATTATAATTTCTAAATTTCAATCCTACGTGAATTTATCCACCGCCTCAATCAACTATAAATATACGAAAGTCCGAAATACTTCACCCATTATTCAAAGTCCAAGTCTTTTTATTACTCGTATAGACATCATCATGGAAGCTACTTTCGAATTTACCTACGAAATCGAATACAATCCTGAACCCCCAAAATTTGGCACAATCGATCTCTATACAACTTTCGTAATACAGGCCAACATGGCTCCGATACTAACCCGGTCTAGATTCTCCTGTTCGTTACCAGCCACAGAATTAATTGAAGACGACGAGTCTCCCCGCAAAGAAGAACTCAGTTACTTTTTAAGAGAATCAGGAGTCGATGAACATGATACCCGCACGTTAATACTTGAACTAACTCAACTTGCATCTCGAGTAACTTCCTCGAATGAGTATAGTCCAAAGTATGCTTTGTCAATGTGGTTGAATCTTGATGTGGTTCCTTTAAGTGAAGAAGAATCAGTTCTTGATGACCCTGACATTGAAGAGGCGATTCTAGCGTCATTGGCTGATGAGAGAGGATTTGAACCCACAAGCAAGTTAGGAGTCTCGTACTTGAGGAAAAGAAAATTCAAACAAAAACAGAAGGCCAAAAGCTCTAATGCTTACCGGTGCACAATTTGTTTAAAAGATTTTAAAACCAAACGGAGAGTCGCTACATTACCTTGTGGTCACGAGTTTCATAATAAGTGTATTTTGGAGTGGTTAACGATTAGTCACTTTTGTCCATTGTGCCGTTACGACTTACCATGTGAAGATGATGAGAATTCGCAAATGACTACGTTATTTTAACTATATTATATATTCATACTATTTTATAGTACGTATAACACAAACGACGGCCATGATATATAGCATAGTAATTTGTGTTAGTGGTCATCGCTAGGTTACCACAGTTTTGAAATTATTATTAATTATTACGTGGACTATGATTTACATGTTAGCGACAATTACTTAACGGTTCCCTAGGTTCGTCTTGAGAGACGACACTATTCTCATAACGTATGTGTTTATTTAGACATACCTTTGGCTTTATAATGACACCCATATATGTTTCTAGTTCCTACGTAAACAATTCCATAACTAATTGATGAAGCGCAAAATTCGGATAATCGCCATTACATTTTAGTTATATTGATATTTTAATGATGTTAATCTTCCATAGTTTTCTATAATATTCCATAACTAGCTAGGAATTGTTTGATAAACGCTTAATGTATTATTCAATTGACTGATTAATAAAATTAAGGAGCTTTTAGTTTGTTAGAGAAGGGTAACCCTGTTTTTTGGCTGAACATCTCAACAAATCCATGAAAGCATTAATCTTAAGCAAACTTAGACCAAATAAGCTCTTTGCATCTATTCTAGCTTCCCCTACATCACTATATATCACCTAACACACAAAAGTTCACCGCCTCTCAGAGAATCATATATATATATATTCCGATATGATCATACTCTTTCAAAACATATGTTGTATATCTCTACGTCATTGGGGACAAAGAAGCTGCGAACTTGGAGGTGGCTAAACTCCTCGTAAGCCACCAAACTGTCACCTTCCTCCTAAACTCCCTAATATTATGTTCAAACTTATCCGTGATTACCAACTGTATGCTTGGTTTTTCTAAAACTCTTAAAACTTTGTAGAACACTGTATGATTTAAAGTCCTACTAGGTGGTTCTTAAAGCCATAGGAAAATATATAATCGATAAACCATGTGTTAGATATACTTCGGTCTCTTTTAGAGATCCTTCAACATCTTTGTTTCATAATCGATAAACCATATGTTCAATGGCCGAGTATGATACCGATATTTTGAAGACATGTTCAATCACATTCGTGTTACCATGTATGAAGTTGTTAAGGTTACTGAAAAATTGACGAAATCGATTGAGATTGAACTGTCCACATTATGAAAATCACGAAGATAAAAAAAAAACTAGAAGATGCTGATATTCGACAATATAGTTTCAAGAATTTTGTTTTATCTTATACTAGGTAAATGGCTCGCATATATGTGGGTTTCTGATGAAAATATATTTTATAATCCGTATATATGCGGGTTTATGATAAAAAAAACAAATTAAATCATTCTTGAAAGTAAAAAAAATCAAAAACTTTAATAATAAATAAATTTAAAACTTAATTTTTTTTATCTACTTTGATTTCCATTAAATTTGATCATGTCTTTCCAAAATAATAAGTTTCTTTCTCTTCAAGATTGAAGTAATTTACTATTCACTATTTCACTACTCAAAATTTTCAAAATCTTGTTGAATTAGTTTCTCATAGTTTTATTTGAATTTTAAAATTTTATAAATATTTTATAACCTGTGAAAGAAACAAAACATGAAAGTAAAAAACCATAGATAAAAAAGTCTCACAGTTATTAAATCATTTGGACTCTTTTTATTATATTACTAGATGAATCCCCGCGTAATACGCGGATTAAATATTTTTCTTTTTACTATAAACATAAGAGTTGTTTCTTTCAATCAATAATTCTTCAACAAATTACATTCTAATCAGTTAAAAAATAAAATTTGTTAAGATATTTTTCATGACCATTGAATTCAGTTTAATTTGATTGAATTTTCACAAATTTGGAAAGACTGTACTATGGTTATATATTGCGAAAATGCTCAATATTTTATTTCATTTTGGTATAATTGTTGTGAATTTAAAATTTTTGAATATAATATCTAAAATATTATTAATATATGATTTTTTTGATTGTAAATTTTATTTGTATTGCTCAAAACATGAAAGTTTGCGATCATATAGATTACATGGAAACATGTAAAAATCGAAAAAGAAAAAGCTAAAATGTTTATTTACCTTTAACACTTATTTTAAATAATTTTTTTTGTTTTAAAATAAATTATTTTAGGAAATCAAAACGCAAAGAGAAATAATTTTAAAATAATGGGTACTAATTTTTTTTATTATATTTATGAAATAAAAGATTTTTCTTATTATTTGAAACATATGGAATAATCCATTGATATGTGTATTTCCGTATTCGATGTCACATTTTTTACATAACATCGTCGAAATATTTTGTAATATTTACTTACTAATTATGAAATATAGAGAATTTAGTTTAGTCAATAATCCGTCGATTAAAAGCATTTTTTTATTCTAAAATGATGATACAATATAAAAATTTATGATCATTTTGAATTATATAAAAATAATGTATTATAATTGATAAAATAAAATTATAAAATCTATCGTTAAGATATGAGGGTAAGCAACTATTATTATATTTTTCTTACCTAATGTTATACTCAAAAATATTTAAAATTAAAAAATGCAAATGTAACTATGAAGGACATATATAATTATGTATAAAGATCCAAATCATTTTATATTAGTGATAAAATGAAGATTTGGTGGCGATATAAATGAGTTTTTTTTTTATATTAGACTATGGACAGTTAGTGATAATATTCGAAAGACTATGTAAAATTTGATTCCTATAATTTTAACCCTAAGAATAATTTATTTCTACAAAAAAATTTGGGCTAGTTATGATACAAATGAGATTTTTTTTTAAGCCATATATAATTACGTATAAAGATCCAAATCATGTTATATTAGTGATAATATGAAGATTTGGTGGCGATATAAGTGAGTTTTTTTTTTATATTAGACTGTGGATAGTTAGTGATAATATTCCAAAGACTCTTTAAAATTTGATTCCCATAATTTTAACCAAAAGAATAATTTAATTCTACAAAAAAAAAGGGGCTGATTATGATACAAATGAGATTTTTTTTTTTTAGGGAATTAGCTAAAATTAGATTTTGGAAAGAGTTTGGCCATGTCACATTTAAAGTGATGCCATGTATAACGCCCTGACCGCCCCTCCCATGGGCCCCCGTCCACTCTCTGGCCCGTGGGCCCACCATGTCCGACGATCGGTGCGTTAGTCCGGGAGGCTCGAAAGTCATGCTTACTGACGCTGCAAATTACCACGCGATCTTTTCTTGTGTTTTGTCCTCACTCACACGGTACTGGAAATGACTTTCCAGTAGGTCACCCATCCTGAAACTACTCCAGCTCAAGCACACTTAATTCTGGAGTTCTCTCAAGACATGTGACCGAAAAGATAAGTGCTCTTTGGTGATATAGGTAGTCAAATCAATTTTTTTAAGTCTCTCCGCATATACCGCATATACCACATATGCCCTAAAACTGGGGTGTCACAATCACCCCCACTAACAGATCACAACGTCCTTGTTGCGCATACCAAGATCGTTACCCCGACAATCTGACTCTTCCTAGATGTCAGGGTTCGCTCTGATACCACTTATAACGCCTCGAACGCCTCTCCCATGGGCCCCCCATCCACTCTTTTGCCCGTGGGCCCATCATGTCCAACGATCGGTGCGTTAGTCCGGGAGGCTCGGAAGTCATGTTTACTGACCCTGCAAATCACCACGCGATATTTTTCTGTGTTTTGACCTCACTCACACGGTACTGGAAATGACTTCCCAGTAGATCACCCATCCTGAAACTACTCCAGCTCAAGCACGCTTAATTCTGGAGTTCTCTCAAGACCTGTGACCGAATAGATAAGTGCACTTTGGTGATATAGGTAGCCAAATCAATTCTTTTAAGTCTCTTTGCATATACCGCATATGCCTTGAAACTGGGGTGTCACACATGTCACATTTGAAGGGATTCAATGTCACATTTTAAATGAATCACCTCCCTAATAATGTATAAGGGATTTTCTCTTGAATTAAATTTTTCATATAAATTTTTCCAATTAAATAGGTTTTTCTATTCTTTATTGAATTGGTGTATTTTCATTCTGTAGCTACACTCATATATTTGTTTTTCCAAAACCTTAACGAATTGAATCTCATACTTTTAGTTGCAAACTAAAATTTCAAATTTCAATAAGATTTCTTTAACATAATTGATTTCATATTTTTTCAAGAATCTAATGATGCACAAAGTCTTGAATAGTATTTCCATACCTTAAAATAAAATTAAATTGTATTTAAAAATTATTCAAGTAATTAGTAATACATTAAGAATCTTATTGATATAAAATAAAAATACGCCAACCTTTCCACCTTTTAATAAGACGTACTACACTATGATTTTAAACACATTTTTTCTTTAGTTGGTCGAATATGTTAAATAGTTGAGATTTTTCTTGTATTGAGTAGTCATTGATGTGATGATATTTATGTTGTAAACAATAAAACAAAACATAACTGATTTAGAATTTTATTTATTAATTTCATAAACTAAAATATATAATCGTCATCTATCTCACCAATTAAATAAGTGAAACAACCAAGTTTTTTTTAATTAATTAATCCTAATTAATAATCCCATAATTATTAATTTTCAACGATTAATTTCAAACAACAAACCAGCGGAAAACCCAAATCAAATAATTCCAAAATTCAACAAAGCCCAATAAACAATTCTAGCAACCTAATAACCAAGTTCTACTAGGCAAATTAAATCACATAAAAATAACACGAATCATCCTTTACCTACGCCATGATTCCGCGATCACCCTTTTCATTTACTTGCAACACATGGGGGAAAAAGAGTTGCGTAAGTATTTCATAAATACTTAGTGAGATGGTCACACCATCTACGACCTATCACTTAGGCTCATTAGAACAATATGATGTTAGGGTCGGTTTTTCACCCACTCAACGCTAACGTTCAAAGTCTGATCGACACAACAAACGCATACTAAGCTACGATGGCGTAGCTCATGTCGCATAGCTCCTAAGTCGCCGAAGCCATGAAATATGTCTTCTCTAATCCTAAGTCTTCTCCGTGTACGAGGCAAAGTCATCTAATGCTCCCTTTCAAGCAGAAGAGAGCATTAGCAAACCGAGAAGCGACGAGGTCATCGGCTCGCCACCTCGCCACCTCGGCACCATGAGTCATCAATCCTCGGCCTCGCTACCTCGGTGACCTCCGAGCTTACCCTCAGCCTCGTCAGCTTCCGGGCTCGCCCTCGGCCTCATTGGCTCCCGACCGCAGCCTCGGCTCATCGACAGGCCGACCGCAGCCTCGGCTCCTCGACAGGGCGATCGCAGCCTCGGCTCCTCGACAGGGCGACCGCAGCCTCGGCCCCTCGGCAGGGCGACCGCGTGGTTGGCCCTTCGATGGTCCGACCGCGTGCTTGGCCCTTTGGTGGTCCGACCGCGTGCTCGGCCCAACGGCCCAATAACGTGAAGACGACCCGATGACACAAAGACAGCCTGAAGCCCGGTCCAGACACGAAGCCCACGTTGGTGCAACCGACTCCACGAAGACTTAGGAGGCTTAGCCGACTTAGGAAGCTATATATACTTCTTTGTACAAACCCTAAGGGGACATTCACAATCTTATTCACAACTTTGTACTCAAACACATTCAAAACAATAACAAACTCTTTTCTCATATCTTGTTGTCTTAGCTTACCCTAGAAGTCTCTGCTTCCTCTCGAAACCCTTACAAATATAATTGTGCTAGCTTAGGCTCCCACAATTTGGCGCCGACTAAGGGGAATAGAGAATTTCTGACACAAAAAGGCTAGGTTACACAAGATCTGGGAGGATGACCAACGACAACAGCAAGCAAACAGCAGCGAGGAGTCCTCGTCTCGCTGGAGCAACCAGAAGAAGGAGAACTCCGTCGAAGCTCCTGCACCTCACACTGCTAACAACCCAGCAGACATGACGGAGATCAAGCAGATGCTGGAAACGCTCGTCAAGCAGGCGCAGGAGCAGAAGAAGTTCAACGAGGCGACGACAAGCAAGCTGCAGGCGCTTTCACGAAGAAAGCGCAAGAGATCCCGCATCAACACGCCTTGGACCGCTCGCACGGATCCAGAAGACTTGCCTCCACCACCGCCACGACGGGACACCGATGGAACCCCCGAGCGTACTGTGGAGGTGTCTGACGACGATGAACCTCCTCCTCGGAGACATGCCCGAACGAACACTGCTGGCGACTGCGCCATGGTTGACGGAGAAGGAGAGCCCTCCATAGCAGAGCTGTACCAGAGGGAACAGGAGCACAGGGCTCCACGAGGTTCTCGAGACAAAGAGGTCGCTGCGCTGAAAGCCCAGTTAGACAGGGTCGTCTCTGACCTGAAAGCCACCCAACTACAGGTGTACCGGAGCACGGCAAAGGCTCCTAGGATCGCCTATGTGCTCGAGAGGGCACATAATACACCCTTCGCTGAAGGGTCGCGAGGGCTCAAATCTCTGACCCCGGAAAAGTCAAGATTCCAATCTATGAAGGAACCAACGACCCTGCTGTCCATCTGATAGAATTCGAAGTCGCCTTATGAAGGGCAAACTTCACAGAAGCCGAGAAGGACATCGGCTACTGCAAACTATTCGTAGAGAGTCTCAAAGGACCTACCCTCCAGTGGTTCTACAAGCTGGAGAAGAACTCAATCCACACCTTCCATCAACTCTCAGAGATGTTTGTGCAGCATTACAACATCTTTGCTGAAAGAAAGATCTATGATGCGGAGCTGTGGACGAACAAGCAGAGCGAGGATGAAAGCCTGCGGTCTTTCGTGACAAGACTCAAGCACACGCTATCAAAGGTGGACGACATTACCAACACGTCCGCGCTGGAGGCCTTGAGAGGAGCGCTTCGATGCCCTTCTCCATTATGGCAGGAATTGACTGTCAACCCACCCGCGACCATCCAAGACGCTCTTCACCGCGCTACAGACTTCGCTCGAAGCGAAGAGGAAATTTGCGCTAAGAGGAGCGGGAAAACCAAGCAATCGGGCGAACCCACCCAGTCCGCTGCGACGCCACCACCCTTTTAGAAGCTCTTGCAATGAACTACGGGGCAACTTGATCCCTGCAAAGGGTACGTAGGCAGCTTGTCTTCGGACGAGTTCAGTTGCCCCCCTCCGTCACAGGGGGGATTACGTGTTTCACAAGCCTTATCTCTGGATGAGCTCCACTGACCTCCTCCGCCTTAAGGGAGGAGTACGTGTTTTCATAAGCCTCATCTCCGGATGAGCCCACATGATCTCCTCCGCCTTAAGGGGGGGGGAGGGGGGGGGGGGGTAGGTGTTTTCAAAGACTTGTCTTCAGACAAGCTCAATCTCTCTAGACGATTGTAGGAGTCGTAACTCGCACAATTGAATTTGTAAGGGTTGCAGGAGAAGTGCGAGACTTCTGAGTAAACCACAATGCAGAAAAATGTAGACACTTGCGTTTGCTGTTAAGAAAGCTTTATTCCTTTTGATGCGAAAATTCTCATCCCCTTTCTGGGTGATTACAATGAGCTATATATAGCTTTTCATCCTAGGTCTAAGTGCTAGGTTTGGGCCTGGCCCATTAAACAATAAAATAGCTTTTAGGCCCATAATTTAATTAAATCTATTTAAATATAGATTTAATTCCATTATGGGTCTAATTACAAATTGGGCCTTTGTAAGCCTGTTTAGGATTTTTTCAAGCCTTTTACAGAATCGTTCTTGTCGTTACATCAATCTCATAGGGGTGAAATCCGACCCCTACAGTTAGCCCCCCAGCTTGGTAGTATCGAATTAGATGATGCCGAGGTATAAGTTGTTGAAGTTTGAGATTGATGTGATGGACTCTGAAGCAGCCAGGCGTTGACGTCTTGTCATCAGATTCGAGAAATTTAAGTTATTCCATGTTGAACCGATGCTACCGTGTTGTCCTGAACTTGCTTCTGTTCTTTAAAAATGAGGTTAATTGTCTGAAAAAACTATTGAGCTCAATTAACTGGACTTTAAAGCCCGTTACGAGTTTCTGGAAATTTTCCTGAAAAACCCTAGGAATTTTAGGAAACCCTTCTGGTATAAATAGGCCTCATAGGCAGTCTATTTTTTTTTTACCGAGTCGCTTTTTCCGCTAGAGGTAAAATCGAAACCCTCTTAAATTTATTTATTTTTTTTTTGTCTTGTAGTGGAAAATAAGATTTTTTTTTTTGTCTTTTTGCGACTTCTTTTTCTCCACCTCCGGAGCTCGTCGTCTCTGCTCTGTTCGTCGTCGGTCGCCGTCTTCGTCTCCACTCGCAGATCAGATCGCGATCGTAGAGCAGCTCCGTCTTCGAGCTTCGTCTCCGCAGAGGAGCCTTCGTCGTCTTCAGTGGAGCTTTGCCACGGATCGGGAGCCGCAGATCTGCCATCTACGCGCAGAAGAAGACCTCGAGCGGGAGCTGCGACTCGCGGTGGAGGAGGAGCTACGGTGAGGAGCGGGAATAAGATCTGGAGCTGCGATTCGCGGCGGAGGAAGAGCTGCGACTAATGAGCTGCAACTGAGGAGGAGCTATGGTGACGATGAGGAGGAGCTACGGAGGAGAAACTGCGACAGAGGAGGAAGACTCGTGGGAAGAGAAGACTCGTGGCGGCTGCAACAAAAATGCGTTTAGAGAAACCCTAGTTTTTGGTCAACAGCGGTCTCTGGTCAATGGTCAATGATTTATCTGGTCAACAATTTATCTGGTCAACTGGTCAACAGAAAGTCAACAAGTCAACGTTTCTGGCTTTTATCCCAGCAAATGACGTAATCTGACGCAAATGACTTTTAGAGATTCGCGGTGTGATCGTCAAATGGATAAAAGCAGGTCGAGAATAGTCCCAGACTTAGATGATTCCGGAGAGATGTTTGTTGAGTCTTTGCTAAGCGCCAGGAGAAACGTTCCAGAGAGATGCGCTTGTTCGTCGTTTTAAAGCGCATTTGTTGAATTCCTCACCAGAAATGTCGAGTAACGGGAGAAAAGTATATGCGCGTGAGAGGAGAGCTGCTGACGTAAAAACTTGCACTAGCATGAAGGTGATGCAATGAACCAGATTATCACCATCAATCGTTACTGTTTTCATCGCTGTGCGCAGCCGATTAAGCTTGGAGATCAAAGTCATCGCTGTACGCAGCCGATCGAGCATGGAGATCATCATCGTCGCTGTGCGCAGCCGATTAGGCAAGGAGATCAAAGTCGTCGCTGTGCGCAGCCGATTGAGCATGGAGATCGTCATCGTCGCTGTGCGCAGCCGATTGAGCAAGGAAATCGAAGTCGTCGCTGTGCGCAGCCCATTAAGCATGGAGATCGTCATCGTCGCTGTGCGCAGCCGATTAAGCATGGAGATCGTCATCGTCGCTGTGCGCAGCCGATTGAGCATGGAGATCGTCATCGTTGCTGTGCGCAGCCGATTGAGCAAGGAGATCGAAGTCGTCGCTGTGCGCAGCCGATTGAGCATGGAGATCGTCATCGTCGTTGTGCGCAGCCGATTGAGCAAAGAGATCGAAGTCGTCGCTGTACACAGTCGATCAAGCATGGAGATCATCGTCGTCGCTGTGCGCATCCGATAAAGCAAGGAGATCGAAGTCGTCGCTCCTTAGAGCTTGTACTACTGCCACTCCTGCACCTAAGCCGATTCTTCATGAGCTTGAGCGAGATATCGTTGTCGCCACCGGTTGCTGTCCTGAATTGCCGTCAAAGTGTCGCGAAGATGTTGGGAACATAGATGATGCTGTGGAGGAGAATGAAGACAAGTGCCGCGAGATAGATGTCATAACTAAGTCCGAGAGGAAACGCTTGAAGCAAAAAGTTTCTGATCTGCTGCTCATTTGGACGTTGCGGCCAAGCTTCAAGATGCGGCTGCTCCTGCTCGCGAGGAGATTGACTCAGATTCGAGTTCGTCCAATGATAGGGATTCTTCAAATTTTGTTACCGAGATTGTAGCCGAACAAGTTCTGGAGGCTGTTGACGGTGCTTGAGGAGAAAATTCCTTTGTGTCTTTTTGTTTTTGGTTTTATTCAGTTTGGGTGGTGTTTACCCTTTTCATGCTTTGTTTAGCTTTGTTCTGAACTTTCGTTAGAGGTGTAATGATATACTACGCACTTTTTGTCATATTGAACTTGTCTGTTCTGGAAATGAATTCTTTTCTTTACGACTACTTTGGTTTACAGAAATGTTATCATCAACAATTTTGCTCCAGCAGCAAGTATGTTTATTTTGTTAAGACCAACGTTTTAGATAGTTGGATTTTGTAATAAACACTGCGGTTTACAGCTATGTTACTTTCAACATGTCTGCTCCAGAAGTGAATATTGTTCAGAGAAGGTACCAACGCTTATGTTAGTTGGGTTTTGACATAAACATTTGGGTTTACAGATGTGTTTTCCTCTAACACACCAACTCCTGTAATGAACATGTTATCGCGTTATGACCAACGATTCAATGAGTTGGGTTTAGAGTGAACATTTGGGTTTACAGATATGTTCCCGAGAACACATCCGCTCCTATAATGATCACTTTTAGCGATAGAACCAACGTTTTTGTTTGTTGGGTTTCGAAATGAATATTTGGGTTTACGCATACGTTTTCCTCTAACGTACACGCTCCTATAATGAACATTGTACATTTGTATAGCGCGCTGTTTTATCCTGAGAAGGATGTAATCGTCAGATCTGAAGCTTGGAAAGTAGACCGTCGCTGTGGCCAACAGCGAGGTTGAATGTCTGTTTTTGTTAAGACTTAGATTTATCCACGAAGGATGTAAATGCAAATTGTTTTGATAGAGGTCTGCTTTTGTTAAGATTTTTGTTATCCACGGAGGATGTAAATGTTTTGAAGGAAGTCTGCTTTTATAAAGACATATATTACAAGCGAAACTGTTTCAGATAAGTTTGCTTTATTTGATTTTGCGAGAAAGTCGAGTAAAAGAGATAGGAGTATACGAGTATACTTACCCCACTCCCTCCCTTTTTTTTTAAGGAGGGGGCAGCTAAACTCATCCTAAGATGAGCTGCCTACGTACCCTTTGCAGGGATCAAGCCGCCTCGTAGTTCAAGTGATGCTACCTTAGTGATTTTTTGATAGCTTATCCTCGTGTTGCTGGTTCAGCTTGGACTTCTTTTTTGTCTTTTTGTTAAGCTCTTGAATGGGGTTCCTAAGCTTGTGCGCAACCAATTAGCAAGTACGGGATTCCTTCTGGTCTCCCCGAATTGTCTTTACACCACTTGGGGTGGGAAATTTGATTCAGAGATGGTAGGTGGATGACACAGCGCGCATCGAATTTATCCATGGAGTCCCTAAGATGATGTTGTAGATAGCTGGATGATCTGCTACGGCGAATTTCACGATTTTGGTCACACCGCCAGCTTGGACGGGAAGCTGGATAATTCCCATTGTTGTAGTCATCCCAGAGAAACCGGTTACTGGAGTTGGTTGTCCTTCAAGGTTGCTGAGGTTGACTTTCATTTTCTCGAGCGTTTCGCAGAAGACGATATCTAAAGAGCTCCCTGTATCAATGAGGATCCGAGATACGTTGAAGTCATTGACGACGAGCTTGAGTACTAGAGGGTCGTTGTGAGATCGATCAATGCCGGCTGTCTCTTCTTCTTCGAAGGAAATTATACTATTCGGCAGCTTAGATGACTTAGCCAGATTTTTGCTAACTTCGGCTCTCCGCTGGTACGCTTTGATGGAAGCCTTTGTATCTGAGCAGTAAGGAGATCCTCCCATAATCATAAGTATCTCGGGACGAGTGTCGTCTGCTGCTTGCTCGTCGTTTCGCCTTCTGGGTGTAGGGAGTTCATTTTGCGCATGTTGTTGTTCATTTTCTTCCTTCTCAAAGTCCTTGATTTCAATGTTTCCCTTAAGCTTTCCAGCAGCTAACGCAACAGCAAGTTTCAAGCCAAGGGTACGACACTTTGCTGTAGAGTGCCCAATGTACTTATGGTACTCGCAGTAAGTTTCTTCGTCGTAGTTGTTTTCTTCTCTTGTCCATGTGTTTGACCAGCTACCGCGGCCTCGACCTCGTCCTGCACTGTAACCTTGGGACTCCACTTGGTAATTGTGAGCGCCTTCAAACTCTTCGTGTGCGAATCCTTGTGATTTGTTACTCTTCTTAGCGAGTGGTTGATTCTGAGCAGGAGGAGGGTGAGGTGTGGACTCTGTCTTTCCTTGAGCTATAGCGAAAATGTCTTTCTCGTCTTCGACTGTTGCGAAGTCAGTTGCTCGATGCAAAGCGTCTTGAATTGTTGAGGGTTTATTCAAGATCATCTCTCTCCAAAACTCAGAGTCGTGCCGTAATGACTTCTTGAGTGCCTCCAGCGCGTTTTTGTTACTTATGCCCTCCACCTTTGATAACACTGTCTTGGAACGCTCCATGAGACTCCTTAAATTTTCGTTCAGACCTTGCTGTAGATTCCAGAGATCCGAGTCCGATGTTTCAGGCTCAATGAAGATGGCGTAGTGCTTCAGGAATGCTGCGGACAACTGCTTGAAGTTATCAATAGAGTTCCTCTCAAGCTTGGAAAACCATTGAAGAGCTGCTCCCTTAAGATGTTCCACGAAGAGAAGACAGCGCCCAGCGTCTTCCTCGTCTTCCTTGAAGTTAGCTCGTCCTAAAGTAATCGCGAATGCTGTTAAGTGTTCCGATGGATCCGTATTACCTTCGTAGAAAGGCACTTTGAGTCGTCCGGGATCGGAGAATTTGACTTGCCTGATGCGACTCGTAAAAGGGATGTTCTGGACCTCCGCGAGTACACGATCAAGTTTAGGTGCCTTGCTGACTGCCTTGTGTAGCTCGGACCGAATGTCTCTCATTTCAGCAGCCGCTCGCTTTATGTTACGTCGCATCTCATCCAACTCAGCTTTTTGAGCCTGGAAGGCTGCATGTCGCTCCTCTTCGAACACGGACTGCTCCGACCAGGTCATGTCATCTTCTTCGTCGTCGAAGCCTTGCTCTCGCTCTGCATTGGCGTTGCTTTGCTCAGTGTTTGTTGTCGCTCTTCCAGTAGTGATGTTCCTTGTGTTACGTTCAGTTCTTAGATTCTCCGAATTATTTGTTACAGTTGTTGTGACATTCGACCGCTCAGTTTCAGTTTGGGCAGTCGCGCCTTGCTCGTGTTGCGGGGTTGGCGGAGGAAGAGGTTGACGTTGCCCTCTTGGTGGCCTTATTGGAGTTGCAAAATCCAGAGACGTCAGAATTATGCGTGCTGCGGGTTGTCTGAACATACCTGCTCTTCTGTTGTGAACTCGATCAGCCGTCGCGAGGACTCACAGTTCTTGGTTGATCTTTTCCTGCTCCTCCGTTTTCTAGAGCAGCGTCTCCAGCGTAGTCTTCATGCTTGTCAGGATCTCAGCGGTGACTCATGTGAATGTCGTTGCTGGAGTATTGGGAATGACTGTCGTATTGTTTGTTATGCCTCCTGTTCCAGTGCTGGTGTTTCCAGATTCGTTGCCGGTGTAGTTGTGATTCTGCTGACTGGCGATGCGTTGCTCTTCAGCGATGCGTCGTTCTTGAGCGATGCGTTGCTCCTCAGCGATGCGTCGTTCTTCAGCGATGTGTTGCTCCCCGGCGATGCGTTGCTGCTCGGCAGTGTGTTGTTGACTCTCGTCTCCAGACATCCTCGCTTGTGTAGCTTGCAGTGTGATTTCTTTGAGTAAGAATGTCGCGCGTGTCCCCTTAGTCGGCGCCAAATTGTAGGAGTCGTAACTCGCACAATTGAATTTGTAAGGGTTGCAGGAGAAGTGCGAGACTTCTGAGTAAACCACAATGCAGAAAAATGTAGACACTTGCGTTTGCTGTTAAGAAAGCTTTATTCCTTTTGATGCGAAAATTCTCATCCCCTTTCTGGGTGATTACAATGAGCTATATATAGCTTTTCATCCTAGGTCTAAGTGCTAGGTTTGGGCCTGGCCCATTAAACAATAAAATAGCTTTTAGGCCCATAATTTAATTAAATCCATTTAAATATAGATTTAATTCCATTATGGGCCTAATTACAAATTGGGCCTTTGTAAGCTTGTTTAGGATTTTTTCAAGCCTTTTACAGAATCGTTCTTGTCGTTACATCAATCTCATAGGGGTGAAATCCGACCCCTACAACGATTTCAGTTCCCTCTTTCGTCTAAAAGGGAGGGGGGAGTGGGGTACCCGTACTCTACTCTTTGACTACATCATCACCATAAACTTTAAACACTTGGCACAAACCTCATCACGAGAACAGCTATGTCCATCACGGGCTAATCAAAGCTTCAATCAAGTAAAGTCGTTCCACATTCATTGCTGCTGGCCACAATGATGATGCGGGAATACGAACACAATGACATCCTGCATCAGATCCAAAGCGCGCTATATAAGTATTAATGTTCAGTATTGGGGCGGACGAACCCAACTGATCATTCAAAAACCCAACAAGCATCGTTGGTAAAATGCAGCTGTCAATGATTTGTTCGGCATGTACCCTGAACAGTCATTTAGAAAACCCAGGTTCCACGCTGGTAAAACTTAGGGTGTACTTGTTCTCGGACAGACGTGTCTAGAGAACAACACCATTCTGCAAAGCCCAACAACAACGTTGGCAGATAAAGAGCGTGAGCGCATTTGCGTTTTCTCTACTAAACAAAGCCTCATTCATGAGCAAACAAAGCCTCATTTGTGAGTGAACAAAGCCCCATTCATGAGCAATTGACCAAGAGCAAGCCTCATTCAAGAGCAACATGCAAAGAGACTCTAAGCATCTACCCAAATCAAAGCAAGAATCGCAAAAATAAGTTAAGTCTGAAAAGAGAGGGTCACTCATCAATCTCGTTGGCCTCGACCACACCAGCACTCGAAACACAAAGTCTTAAAACCTTTGTAGAAAAAAAAAAAAAAATTCTGCAGCAACGCAGTAGCTTCAGCAAGTGAAGCACGAAGTCTTAAAACCTTCGATAAACCAAACGCTTACAGCGTTGGCAACATTAACGGCCCAAGCCAATAGCGTCACGCTCATAGTAACATCATGACTTTGAACGGTAACACCGATACCCAATACATCTTTAACTCGGCATTGTTATCTCCAATACTGCCGAGCTGGGGGGCTAACTGTTGGGGTCGATTTTCACCCACTCAATGCTAACGTTCAAAGTCTGATTGACACAACAAACGCATACTAAGCCACGATGGCATAGCTCATGTCGCATAGCTCCTAAGTCGCCGAAGCCATGAGATATGTCTTCTCTAATCCTAAGTCTTCTCCGTGTACGAGGCAAAGTCATATAATGCTCCCTTTCAAGCAGAAGAGAGCATTACCAAACCGAGAAGCGACGAGGTCATCGGCTCGCCACCTCGCCACCTCGGCACCATGAGTCATCAATCCTCGGCCTCGCTACCTCGGTGACCTTTGAGCTCGCCCTTGGCCTCGTCAGCTTCCGGGCTCGCCCTCTGCCTCATTGGCTCCCGACCGCAGCCTCGGCTCATCGACAGGCCGACCGCAGCCTCGGTTCCTCGACAGGGCGACCGCAGCCTCGACTCCTCGACAGGGCGATCGCAGCCTCGGCCCCTCGACAGGGCGACCACGTGGTTGGCCCTTTGGTGGTCCGACCGCGTGCTCTGCCCTTCGGTGGTCCGACCGCGTGCTCGGCCCAGCGGCCCAATAACGTGAAGACGACCCGATGACACAAAGACAGCCTGAAGCCCGGTCCAGGCACGAAGCCCACGTTGGTGCAACCGACTCCGCGAAGTCTTAGGAGGCTTAGCCGACTTAGGAAGCTATATATACTTCTTTGTACAAACCCTAAGGGGACATTCACAATCTTATTCACAACTTTGTACTCAAACACATGCAAAGCAATAACAAACTCTTTTCTCATATCTTGTTGTCTTAGCTTACCCTAGAAGTCTCTGCTTCCTCTCGAAACCCTTACAAATATAATTGTGCTAGCTTAGGCTCCCACATATGATACCCAATAAAACAGAATAATCAAACAACACCAAATCAGCAAAACAACTTGTGTCGATCGACACACCTCTCGTGTCAATCGACATGACCAATAACACTCTGTCGATCGACACGACCAACAACACTATGTCGACCGACACGAAACGTGTATCGATTGACACACGGCTGTAGACATCTGACTCGAACTTTCTACTCTTTAGTCCGAATCCGATCACCCACAATCCACAAATCCTGCATCAAACGACAACATATGCATTCAAAACACAATAATCACAGAAACACAAGTTCCAATCAAACAATACAGAAAATTTGCATCAATGTTATCCTAAATCACCTAGAAGCCAATGGTCGCGCACTCACCTTAACCTATGAACGAGAATTCGGATTGGATAAAGGAATTCATGAAGAACATAACCTCAAACCCGGTAAACGCTTTTGATATGATCCTCACCGCAATGAACTCAACTCCACAATCGATTCTAACGTTCAAAACCTCACAAAAACCTTTCTTATGAACCTTAAAAACCAATTACTCAACAAATTTTTCTTTCTCTCTCAGTTCTATGTTTTCTCTCTGAAAAACTCGGCCATACGAAAGCTGAACGAGTTATATAAGAAGCCCTAGGGTTCTAAAACCTTAAACCGAGCCAAAACCGGACAATCAAATCAAACCGATTCTATGCCAAAAACGCTGTGTCGATCGACACACGTACCAAATTCGCATAATTTGGTTTGCAAGCGTTACAATTCTCCCCCACTAACTAGATTCGACCTTGAATCCCGACGAACCATCTACCAAAGATCATAACCCTGACTCAAACCGGTCCATACTACCCGAGATCATCACTCTCAAACTCCAAAATTTACATCCAGTCCCATGCTTACTTACATTTTCAGACATTAATTACTTTTCAACTTATTCTAGAATCCTTATCACTCGATACTTATTCTGGGAAATCCTCGTCCCAAATAAGTGTACAGGAAAATCCTCATCCTTCTGGAGAAAGCCTCGTCTCCTAATGAGTTTCTCGCTCTTAAACGTCTCTAAGCATCTAACAACTAGAACTACCTCATTTGGTCTAAACCCGATATTCTCTGATTCGGAATATCATGACAAACATGACCAAAACCTTCCGTCAACTCTAAAATCATACCTATAAGAACTCCAGATCTTATGAAACATTGAAATATAAGAAAAATCCATCCTATAATCTCCAAAATGTATAATTGTTACACCACAACAAAAATACATGAATCAAAAGCAACAATAGCACCAAGCTAACTCTGAAACCGGAACCACACATATAAAATCAGGTCAAACTGCGACCTATTTGTTGAAACACTTGCTGAGCTTCCACTTTATCTTTGCCCCAGGCTTCCAAATCTCCTCTTCCGAACTAGCACAAACCCACAAAACTCTCAACAATTTAAACTTCTCCCGGTGCCATACCTTAACTCTCCTCTCAGACATCCTCAAAGGTCTAACCG
The DNA here is from genome assembly GCA_963576765.1 of Draba incana. Lineage (NCBI taxonomy): Eukaryota > Viridiplantae > Streptophyta > Magnoliopsida > Brassicales > Brassicaceae > Draba > Draba incana. Next base: position 27,940,370 of record OY755203.1, on the reverse strand, counting down.
CCACGAACAAATTTGGCTGAAGATCTTCCAGAATCTTAGCCACTAACTCCTCCGAAACACGCTGTCACTTCCTCAACATTGACACCTGAAACACCTTTTGAGATGCCTTCATAATCGGGGTAATCTCTACCCGATACGCTACTGGTCCAATTCACTCCACCACCAAAAACAGACCCCTCAACATAGCCATCTTGAGAGACACACAATCTCTAACTTTTTTCTCCTCTTATCATCATAACTCCTCCGACGACCCTGAGCCTCCTTCATGTTCAACTTCAAAACACGGATCTTCTCCGTCGTTTCCTAAACAAAACTCGCACAAAAATGCTCTACTTGCCCACTTGGTTCTATCATAAAGGTGTCCTATACGGCCTCCCTTACAAAGCCTCATATGGCGCCCTTCCAATATTCGCCTAAAAACTGCTATTATAAGCAAACTCAGCCATGCACAAGTGACCCACCCAATGACCACCCCAATCCAGAACACCACTCCTCAGCAAATCCTCCAAAGTCTGAGTTATCCTCTCTGACTGCCCATCCGCCTGAGGATGATATTATGTACTCCTATGCACCCTAGTGCCTATCTCAGCCAGAACGCCCTCCAAAACTCTGATGTAAACTTGGGATCCCTGTCTTACAAAATACTGGCTGACACTCCATGCAGCCTCACAATCTCCCTCACCAACTTCTTAGCCAAAACCGGTGCTCCATCAGTCTTCTTACTGGCCAGAAACTGTGCCGACTTAATCAAATGATCCACCATCACCTAGATAACATCACACATCTGCGAGTTAGGTAATCCCACCTTAAAATCCATCGTAATCATATCCCACTTCCACTTTGGAATGGGCAAACTCTGCATTTCCCACTCGAAACATGATGCTCCGCCTTCCCTAGCTGACACACATCGTAAGCTGCGACCCACTACTCGGAAACATATACCCAAACCTTGAGGTTTATATCCAGTCGCATGCTTATGCCACGATCAGACATTGATTACTCATACTCATCCCAACACCCTCATACTCTCGGGAACACATCCTTTAAGCTAATGATGCCAGTGCCACTCCTTTCTCAGGATGTCTCCCTCAAGCTCTAGGTATATAGGAAAAATGCTTCATTTAGAGTAATCAATTCATACGTGTACAAGCACCTGAAGACTAGAACTACCTCCCGTGATACTAACCTGCCATTCCATACTCCGACATATCATCTTCGCTCTGACTAACACCTGGCCAACACAACCAACCCTTCTTGAGATCTCTCATGACCTCTGAAGCTCATCACTAATCCTATGTTTTTATGCACATTACATACATTTATTACTCTTAACTCATCTCCTCAACCCACACACTCGCAGGAATACATCCTTTGAGTTATCAATATATAGGAAAATACTCATCCCCTCGAGAGAAATCTCCATTTGTCACTACTTATGCTGGGAAATCCTCATCCCAGCAAGTATACATGGAAATCCTCATCCCTCTAGAGGAATCTATATCTCCCAATAAGTTATCTGGGGAAATCCTCATCCCCTAGAGTAATAAATTCCAAACGCCTATAACATCAACGATTAGAACTGCCTCATGCGGTCCAAACCCGGCATACCGAAATTGGAATATTATCTCACCATGACCAAAATACAGGTCACCTCTAACTACCCCCAACACACATGGTTTCTACTAGAGTCCCTCGACTCCCTTATATCAGTCTACCAACTCCCATCATCTTCTACATCTTTGCAAAACTATCCTCGCACTCCTGCAACCATACAAACGGGACATCCTTCCCGGTAAACTTCGTTATAACTATGCCATATTCGCAAATCCCTTGACGAACCTCCTGTAATATCTAGCCAATCACAGAAAACTCCTGATCTTGGTGGTATTACTCGGCCTAAGCTAATCTCTGATAGCCTGTATCTTTGCCGGATTTACCGACACTCCCTCTGCAGACATAATATGACCGAGAAATCCCATCTCTCACTGCTAGAAGCTATACTTACTCAGCTTGGCAAGCAACTTCTACTCTTAAAGTTTCTCGTGAACCAACCTCCGATGCACTTCATGCTCCTCAGGACTCCTCAAATACACCAAAATATCATCAATGAAGATGAATATAAAACATTCAGATACTCATAGACCACGCCGTTCCTCAAACGCATGAATATTGCTGGTGCATTTGTCAAACAAAACAGCATCACTATAAACTCAAAGTGGTCGTACCTCATCCTGAAGGCCGTCTTACGAACACCCACTTTCATAATCGGAAACTGATGGTATCTCTGACACCAAGTCTATCTTGGAGAACCGAGTAGCACCCGTCAACTGGTCTAACAACTAATCAGTCCTCGAGAGAGGGTACTTGTTCTTCACAGTGACTCGGTTAAGTCCCCAGTAATCAATACATAACCAAAAACTCCCATCCTTCTTCTTCACGAACAACACCGGTGCTCCCCATAGTGAAGTACTTAGACAAATCAACCCTTACTCCAAAATTCCTCTAGCTGATTTTTCAGCTCTGCTAACTCTGCTGGAGCCAGCTTGTAAGGTGCCTTAGATATTGGTGCTATCTTGATCTCTAGCTCAATCATGAAAAGATCAGATCGAGACGGCGGTAATCCCTTTAATAACCAAAAGACATCCTCGATGTCCCGAACAACCCTGATATCCCTCACTACAACGTCACCTACAGACTCTGGCATCATAATCCTTGCTAGATAAGCCTTGCAACCCCGCTCAATCATTTGCTCTACTTGAATAGCAGAATCACGAGACTTCTCGAAGTCGGTCGCACTCCTTGAAACACCAAACTTCTGCCCTCGCGCTCGAACACAACTCCGCCGCGATAACAATCCAGAAGGACTCTGTAATGCACTAGCTAATCCATACCCAAAATGACTATATAGAGGTCTACCGGACTAATCACCAAGACACCAAAAGCGAAAGATATAATGAATACTCATCTTATAAATTTCAAATTGTAATAATCGTTTCAACGCCAAAAAAAAAATACAAAAATCAAAAACATTATAGCCAAAACTAAAACTCTGAAACTGGAAAACAAAAAGAAACACAGCTCAATCCTTGATTTGCTCCCTCAGATCCTCGTCGATCGCTGCAGCTACCTGCGCTACTGGGTGTTCCACTGCCACTACCACCCACGACATCTTTTGACACTCGGCCCTGATATGCCCATGTTCCCCACAGTGGAAACAAACTCGAGCCTTCTGGGACTCCACTCCCCTAGGAGCTCACCGCACGGTGCTCCATGCTCCCATACCCGAAACAACCACGACCACATAAACTCGACTTAAAAGTGCATTCCCACTTCCTTTCCTGTCCTTGCGCAGGCTTACCGCATTTGCTAAGAACCACGTACCGCTGCTGCCTCCTCGACTGGACAGCTGGAGCAACCACTGGCAGAACAACCTTTGCTGCCGTCGGATACTCTGCAGGACCTCTGGTCATGCGAAAAGCACACTCCATCTTCACGCGCCATTCATCAGTTCCCTCAAGCCCAACATCGCCCGAGAAGAACACTGAACTTAGCCTCTACTTCCATCCCATCATCTCTAAATAAGACGGATGTTGCTCAGCAACCACAACCCTCTGCTGCACCTCTGCCACTGGAACCTCTACTAGAATCTGCTCTTGCACCACCCCTGGTAACCGCTCCAATATCAAGGCTAGCAGATCTGCCACGCGATCATCTCGACCCTGAGCTCCTACTACAACAATCACACTCTCGGATGACTCAATCACGCGCCCCGTGCCACGACCTCGACCCTTACCATGGCCTCTACCTTTACCTTTACCACGACCTCTAGCTCTAGTATCCATCACTCTGCACTTCCCAAAAGCACAACTAAGATACTAGAATTACAGAGAATAAAAGTCACAAACAATCACAATAACTTACCGCATAATCTCTTTAATGGCCCGAAAAGGATGATCTAAGACTCTACAACTCTTAGAATGGACTAAATACTCATAATCAATTCTAAACACATAGTCTCAAATCATTCAACCCACTGCCCTAAAACCGTAAGGGCTCTGATACCAAAATGAAAAAAACTAAGCTTTTTTTATTTATTAATTAATCCGAATTATTAATCCCATAATAATTAATTCTCAAAGATTAATTTGAAACAACAAACCAGCGAAAAACCTAAATCAAATAATTCCAAAATTCAATAAAGCCCAATAAGCAAATCTAGCAACCTAAACACCAAGTTCTACTAGGCAAATTAAATCACATAAAAATAACCCTGATCATCTTCTTCCTACGGCATGATTCCGTGATCACACTTTTTATTTATCTCCAACACATGGGAAAAAGAGTTGCGTAAGTATTTCATAAATACTTAGTGAGACGGTCATACCATCTACGACCTATCACTCAGGCTCATTAGAAAAATATGATACCCTTCAGAACACAATAATCAAACAACTCCGAATCAACAAAAAAAGTTGTGTCGATCGACGCACCTCCCGTGTCGATCGACACGACCAACAACACTGTGTCGATCGACACACGAACTCGAACTTTCTCCTCTCTAGTCCGAATTTGATCACCCACAATCCATAAACCCTGCATCAAACAACAACATATACTTTCTAAAACACAATAATCATAGAAACAACGAGTTCCAATCAAACAATTCATAGAATTCGCATCAATGTTATCCTAAATCACCTAACCAATGATTGCGTACTCACCTTAGCCTATGAACGAGAATTCAGATTGGACAGAGAAATTCACGAAGAACGCATCCTCAAACCCGACAAATGTTACTGTTTCGATCCTCACCGCAAGGAACTCGACTCCACAATCGATTCTAACGTTCAAAACCTTACAAAAACCTTTCTTATGAACCTTAACAACAAATCAACAACTCTTTATTTCTCTCTCAATTCTCTGATTTCTCTCTGAAAAAATTGGCCACACGAAAGCTGCACGAGTTATATAAGAAGCCTTAGGGTTCTAAACCCTTAAAACCGAGCCAAAACCGGAAAATTGAATCAAACCGATTATGTCCCGAAAACGTTGTGTCGATCGACACATGTACCAAATTCGCATAATTTGGTTTGCGGGCGTTAAAATAAGAGAGTAACCAATGTTATTTTTCTAAAGAAAATGCTGAAAGAAAACTTGTAAAAGAGACTATCGAGGTTTAAAATTGTTTGAGTATTATATAAAGGCAATATATTATATATAAAGGCAAGATATTATATATAATCCATGGAGATTTGGGTATGTAACTTTAATTATATTTGAAATAAATTTTTTTTATACGTGTATTAATTAATATTCCTATGAGAAAATCTTTTAAAGTATCTCATAAATACACGCAAGGAAAAAAAACAGGTTGTACGAAAAAAAAACGAGACATATAATAAACACAAAATTTAAAAGAATAAACCATGCATATCAACTCATTGTTTTAAGAGAAAATTATATCCAATACCATGTTTTTTCAAAATTTCTTATAAAATCTACTACGTATCCAAAAACCTTATTAAATCTCTCACACCCCATATTTGAAAAGACACATTTACCCATTACACATCTCTTCTTCTTTTTCTTTCTCCATCTATCTCTTTTTCCCTATGTTAATAAAATTCCACCGGGAAAAATGGATATGGTGCCGGAGACGATGGTTGTAAATGGCGGTGACGAAGACAGTGATCGTGGACAGCGATAAAGACGGTGGTGGACAAGAAGGAGATAGGGTGACGGAGACGATGGTTGTGGATAAAAATGTGACGGTGGTTGTTGACGGCGACGGTGGTCGTAGACAAGAATGGTGACGGCGACGGTGGTCACAACGAAGATAGAGACAGTGATCGTAGACAAGAGGACGACGGTGGACACGAAAATGACGGTGACGGTGGTCATTGACGCGGCGGCAACAATGACAGTGGGTGTAAACATAATCGGTGGACAAGTATAGTTTTGTGGACGAAAACTAAATAGATAGTTGATGAAACTCGAGGGCAGTTGTGTCAATTTACACTCACAAGAATCCAAAATGTAGTACTCAATACAAGTAATTTCAAAAAATGGTAGATTTTGTAAGATTTTTGTAAAAAGTGGTAGATTCTAAAATATTCCCTTGTTTTAATGAATTATTTATTAGAGGTTAATTGAAAAATACAGGTTAATTCTATATGTTGATTTTTGTAACTTAGTTGAAAACTACAAATATATGTTTTAAAAAAAAATTGTATGATTTATGTGATAAAATATAATTAGATTATTTTAACATGTGTCAAAATCATATATGATGGTTGATACGTGTCAAAATAGTGTTAATTATTATGTTTGACGCATCAAACTTTATATTTTAAAACTTATTTACATTTATATTTACCTTAATTTTAGAAATGAAATCTAAATAAATCTCTATATAAATCAATGTAAGTTGTATCTTTATGTTTACGAGAATCAATAATCATTCTTTTTAAACTCCTTTTTATACTTACTAGCTCTCATCAATTTATCTCATCATAATGATAAATATATATTCCTAATTAGACATTCTTCCATCACTATCTATCACCCCAACACACAAATATTCAATGCCTCTCAAAGAATCGAACAGATCAGCTCTTTGTAATTGGGAACGTATAAGCCACAAACGTGGGGGCGGTTAAACTCTTCCTATGCCACCAAACTCTTCCTATGCCACCAAACTGTCACCTTCTAAAATCCCTGGAATGTGGGCATATGTGTCCAGTCGTGACATGACGTATGAGAAAAACGATGAGCTTGGAATATATCTCACGAAGGTTGCAAATTATGCCCTGCTAGAAACGGATTGCAGAGAATATGCAATGCTACGTAATGCGGATGATTCGATTGTATTGTTGTCCTCTAGAATAACTGCCCTCGCTCTTACAACGTCATCGTCTTAAACAATATCGGCCTCCAATGGTTGTGTAAAGATAGTATCAAACATGGAGAGTATACGGAGGGACATGTTCAGGGTCATATTGGACGAGATTCAATCTCTTGCTATCACACCAAGAAGCTCAAGCTCACATACTCTCTGCCCACTTTGTTGAATGCTTGCAGATACCAGGAAAGTAAGTTGCTTGATATTAAAGAATATCTTGTTATTTCTCATTAATTACTAAAGCTCTACATTATCTCATATATATATATACACATGGTTTAGCTAAAGAAAACAAACCAATGTGAATTAAACCAACTAAACCGGTATTTACATCTAATACACCCCCCTCAAGTCTCTGAAAGCAAAAATGGTTCTTCCATGATAGATGATGTATCTGTTATTCCCAAAACTGAACCTGTTTGTGGATGAAAGAGACTTGAAATAGACATTCGGCGAAGGAGATTGTAAAACGGACCAGGATGTAGAGCTTTAGTCAATATATCAGCATGTTGATTAGAACTAGAAACATGGAAAAGCTTCATGAAACCATTCTTAAGGTGATCTCGTACTGTGTGACAATCCACCTTAATATGCTTTGTACGATGTGGGAGCCTAAGCTAGCACAATTAGATTTGTTAGGGTTTCGTGAGGAGGTAGAGATTTCTAGGGTTAGCTAAGATCGCAAGAGATGAGTAAGAGCTTTGTATTGCTGTGTAAACGTTTGAGTACAAGATTGTGAATAATTTTCGAATGACCTTTTAGGGTGTGTACAAAGATGTATATATAAGTTCCTAGGTCGGCTAAGTCTCCTAAATCCTTGCGGATTCCTGCCTTGGCCAGGTCGGTCGAGTTAGAGTGGGCTTCGCATCTGGGCCGTGGTACTTTGGCTTCGGACCATCATCATGTGGCTGGGCCGAAGATGCTATCGGACCGAAGACGCGGTCGGCCCGTCAAGGCATTGCCAAATCGAGTTCGTGCTCGGCCATCCGCCTATGCCGAACCCGCGGTCGGCACCTTGGTATGCCGAGCCCGTGGTCGGCTCCTTGGTACGCCGAGCTCACGGTCGGTTCCTTGGTACACCGAGCTCGTGGTCGGCTCCTTGGTACGCCGAGCCCACTGTCGGTTCTTTGGTACGCCAAGCCTGCGGTCGGTTCTGCTTAGTCCGGGACTTTCTTGCTTCGCCTCACTCCACGACCACTTGCTTTGCTTCTATTCGCCGGAAGACTTAGGTGACTATTTGACTTTGAATGTTTAACGTCGAGCGGGTGAAAACTGACCCCAACAGTTAGCCCCCCAGCTCGGTAATATTAAAGGTAATAGTGCCGAGTTAAAAGATGTGTTAGATATCGGCGTTACCGTTTAAAGTCAAGGTGTTGGCCTATCCTTTCTCATAGTGGTAGAAAATGATTTTATACAGGAGGTTTTAAGACTCCGTAAGCGTTTTGAAGATTTTAAGACTTCTTGCTTCCTTTGCCGAAGCTGCTGCGTTTTCCGCAGAAAGGATATATTTTTTTTTTTTCTCTCCAAGATTTTAAGACTTCATATTCCCGATGGAGGTTGTAAGACTCCGTACTGTGATTGCTAGTGTCAATGATGTTTTCGAGTGATTGCCAGTCGATTTTTGGAAGGAAGATTGTTTTCTTTTTTGAATGGAGCCGGGACCCGCTTGGTGGGAGAAGGAGAGGATAAGGTTTTGACTTGGTCCACTATTTCTCTTTCTCCTTCCTTCTTCCTTTCTCTTTCCTCCATCACCTTCTAGATCTATTGAGATTTTTTTTTACACCTCCATCTCGCCGCCGGATTTTTGTGCCGCCGCCGACTGAAGCTTCGCGTGATTTCCGACTGTGAGCTCGCCTCCTCCGCCCTTCTTTCTCCTTTGGTGAGTTTCCTTCATTCAATTATCTCTCTTTGATTCCCATAGATTTTTTGGTTGAGAACCCAAGCTTGTGAATCTTGCCTTAAGAAGAATAAGTCTTGGCCATGAGATATTGTTAGGAGTAGATCCCAAATCCCTTGATTCCCATTGTTTCCAAGCTCCAATTGTTGATGAAATTGACTTTGGATTTGCATAGATTTTTGAGAATCCCCTATGAAGCTTGTTTAGGAATAGATCTTGTTCTTGATGGAAAAATGTCAAATCTTCCTTTTTGATCTTTGTTTTTGGGTTAAATGTAGATTTGGTCATGTTATGGATAAGACAAAACTCGGATCGGTGGTGCCGTTGTGTCAAACCGAAGACGTCGCCGTGCCTCCGACTCGGACCGACCCCGTGGTCGCGGTCTCGAGCGGAACCGACCCTTCGGTCGCGGCTTCGTGTGGAACTGAGCCCGTGGCCGCAGCTTCGTGTGGGAGCAAACCCGACCCTTCGGTCGCGCCCTCGTGTGGAACCGAGCCCGTGGTCGCGCCCTCGTGTGAAACCGATCGCGTGGTCGCGGCTTCGTGTGAAACCGATCGCGTGGTCGCATCCTTGGGTGGAACCGACCCCGTGGGCGCTTCGCTAAGCCGAACTGGGGACAAGGTTACGACTCCAGCCTCGCCGGGGGTTGTGACGGCGTCCTTGGTAGACCGTGATAATGCCGGCATTGGAATTTGTCTCCGTAGCAAATTCACTGTTCCGCGGGTTTGTCTTAGCGGACCCGATGAGGGTAATGAGGATGCTTTTGACGACTTTGAGGAGGTTGAGGAGGAAAGGAGGCCTAGCGGTGATGAGGATTTGATGGCCCGTAATGGGGGGATTGGACTTTCCTTTCCCCTTAACGATGAAGACCCGGGGCTCTTAGATGGTGCAGCCGACGCCGCCCTGTCGTCAGACTTTTCCTCTACTTTCAGGTCACTTCCTTCCGATGCTGAGAACGGTGATAATGACACCTTTACAGAGGTTGACCGACCCGCGGCGGCCAAGAAGAAGAAGACGCGTTCGGATCCTCCAGGATCCACTCTTTCTGACGAGGAGTCGCTACAACTTCTACGAGAGAGGTGCGGGATTTCGGACGAGATCATGCTGGTTGTTCTCGATCGTACTCAGCGAGCCGATGCTCCGCCTCCAGGGCACTTCACCTTGTACGAGAACTTTATCGAGCACTGTTTGCTATGGTTTCCGGTACCTGGCTTCCTTCTTTGTTTCTTAGAGGCGAATGGAGTCTCCATTGCTCAGATCAACCCCAGGGGGTTGAGGCATATCATCGGCATCTACGTGTTGAGTAGGGAGTGTAACGCGAAGATTAGCACCGAGCAGCTTTCTAGTCTGTTGGACTTCAGGCCTCGTGGCCGCACAGAGGAGCTTAGGTATCTAGTTTCTCCAGTTCAGGGTCGCGTGCTCATCGATGGATTCTCGAGCAAGGACGACCACTTCGATGACCGATTCTTCTTTGTCAAGATTTTGGAGAAGACCGTTGAGGCGGATTGCATCTCCCTCGTCAGGACGAGTTGGGAGAAGAGAGGTAATTCTATATTTAGAAATATTTTTCGTAGCGTATTCATGTTGTGTGTACTGATTTCTGGATTGTTTCTTTTTGCAGTGAAGCCAGCAGCATCTCAGACAGTCAGCCGGGGTGACGCAGCGGCCATCCACAGCATTCTTGCCTCTGGGGATGGTGACTGGGTGAAGTCTTTCACTCGTCAGAGGATCCAGAAGGCGCTTTCCATCAGGATCTTCCCAGGGAAGGTTCTCGGACGGGTTGCACCTAGGGTCTCGGCCTACCAGCGAGCGGAGAAGGCGAAGGCGGTGTCGACGAGCACCGCGGTCTCGGTGAAGGCGTGCTCGCATACTCGGGCCCCGTCGACTACAACGCCAAAGACTCCTACTGCACCGATCTAGTGTTCTCACGCTCTTGACCTTACCCTTGACGAGATTGCGATGCGGCGTGAGCGCTTAAGTCAGAAGGCAAGGCTGGAAGTACTCCCGACGGGGCACCTCTGAAGCGACAGAAGGCGGGCTCCTCTCTTGCCTTGGCTTCTGGGCTGACAGGCCTTGGCATTGCAGCACCGTCCCTTCCGACTCCCGGTTCCAGCGGAAGGGCTTTTGCGCTGGCGAAAGCCAAAGTTTCTGAGGTGCGTTTTCTTTCCCCCCTTGTGCTTGTTATTGTTACTAAACTTCTTTTGGTTATAATACAATTCCCTTCGTTTTTCTCTGTATGCAGCTTTCCACCCAGCTGGACCACATGGCCTTCTGCTTTGAAGAGGACTCTCGCTCTCGTGATAATGAGCTAAGCGAGGCCAAGAAGGCCAGCGTTGAGTTTGCTGAGAGGAACCGAGCTCTTGAGGACGACGTTGCTTCTGCAAAGAAGAGGTTGGAAGAGTTGAGTGGCAAACTGTCAAGGGCGTCTCTGCGGGACGCAAAGGACAAGGAGGAGATTGCTTTGCTTAGGAGTAAGCTATTGGACGCTGAGGATCTCAGGGACACCAAGATTGAAGAGGCCGTTGCTAAGGCCAAGGACGAGGCGACTCGTAGCTTTGCTGGCTGGACCAGACAGGTCGCCGGGTTGCTTGATATGATTGGGGGGATAGTAAAGGACAACATGCTGGACCTCGCTGAAATTGATGCGAACCTGGAGTTCATCGAACGTCTCCGCGAGCCTGACGGACTGACTCTGGACGCCGCGGAGCAGCTTTTGGTTGAGAGGAAGATCCCAATTTATGATGCTCTTGATGTGTTTGATGACCTTCTCTGGCGCGAGGCAAGCCTTAGAGATCTATGAGGACGACAGTGCGACCAATGAGGATGAGGAGGCCGATGAGTGACCACTTCTCTCCGTTCGTGATTTAGTTTATTTTTAGTCTCTTTATGACTCTACTTGTTTCTAAGACCTTTGTCGGATTTGATGACTTTTGGTTGTAGTATTGGATGGTTTGTATCCTTACTAACATTTTTGGGTCCTTGCGTTGTGGCGAATGCGGGATGACTCTGTAGCCTTTGTATCTTATGATGAACTTTGCTGGTTTTGGAGTTATGTACTCGCTTTAGATGTTTTCCTATACTTAAGAGTGCTTTAGGCTGTTATGTGCTTTTGTCATGTGTTTGCCAACACTGCCGTTGGGCTTTGTGAGTTGGTGCTGTTCTTCTAGACACGTCTGTCCGAGAACAAGTTCACCCTAAGTTTTATCTGTGTGCATCTTGGGTTTCCGAATGACTCGTTCAGGGTACATGCCGAACGAAAATCATTAGCAGCTGCATTTTACCAACGACGTTTGTTGGGTTTCTGAGTGATCAATTGGGTTCGTCCGCCCCAATACTGAACACCGATACTTATATAGCGCGCTTTGAATCCAATGTTGGATGTCATTGTGTTCGTATTCCCACATTATTGATGTGGCCAGCAACAATATATACCGAACGACTCTACTTGATTGAAGCTTTGATTAGCCCGTGAAGGACATAGCTGTTCTCATGATGAGGTTTGTGTCAAGTGTTTGAAGTTTATGGTGATGATGTTGTCAAAGAGTGGCGTACGGGTACCCCCC